>CM019711.1:2660928-3263428 GCA_009760885.1 Achatina immaculata
CTGACATACCCTTCAAAAATCTTCACTAACAATGCTCTCTGTCTCTCGTGGCTTAACTATTACCTTCACATCAATACAACCTCGCTGTCTCTCGTGGCTTAACTATTACCTTCACAGTACCAGAACCTTACATGGCTCCGTCTGACAGTTCCTGGCACTGAAGCAGGGAACTTAACAACAAAAACCATAAACTCCCTGTTCCACTGTTTGTTTTCTGACAACTCGGGGAAGCGTATGAAACAACAGACCTAGTAACAACAACAAAACACAAGAAGGCCTTCGTTTGAACATTAAAAAAGCAAAAAAATGATCAAAAATAACCAAAGCTCACTGTGATAGACTCACAACACAATGATATACTTGAAATACATAAATATTTAGGCACAATGGCTACATTTGACGCAAGTAAAATTGAGAACATTAAAAATAAACCGCAGAACAAGAAAAACTTTCCTCAAAATTAAAAACAAATCATTAGAATCCATTATAAAAAGGAGAGGTAAAATCCCCGTTTCCGCGCCATTAGGGAATATTGGGGAGGCAGTGTTAGGCCCGTATTTTCAGCACATGAAAGTCTGATGTGGTCAGTATCAGGCCTGGCACATGAAAGTCTGATGTGGTCAGTATCAGGCCTGACACATGAAAGTCTGATGTGGTCAGTATCAGGCCTGACACATGAAAGTCTGATGTGGTCAGTATCAGGCCTGACACATGAAAGTCTGATGTGGTCAGTATCAGGCCTGACACATGAAAGTCTGATGTGGTCAGTATCAGGCCTGACACATGAAAGTCTGATGTGGTCAGTATCAGGCCTGACACATGAAAGTCTGATGTGGTCAGTATCACTCCCGGCCGCTCTACCTTCCCAGATTTCTCTGCTACCCGTTTTTAAAGCGTGGGTGGATACAGGGGCCTTTCTGGTGTGTATATAATAGATTTTGCGCTGTGGACATCTGTGAAATAACAGGGTGATCTTTTGGCGACACAGACTTTGCTGTGTATATGACACTCGTTAGCTGGGCCGTGTCGACATAAGTTGTGCTGATTCACGTTACGCACGTGAATATCAGGGTCGACTTCCATCTTGCTCTTCGAGAGTTGGGGTTACTGGATTAGTTAAACACATACTTCCAGCTCTCACTCTCACCTGCTGGATTAGTTACACACTGTTCCAGACATACTTCTCATCCAGGCTCGTTCAAAACCTCACGTTGACGACAACTGGTACAGATAGTCAAGTAAATCCTGGGTAACGGTGACTTGGAACATTTATTGATGTGATGATGATAATGCTGATGAAAATAACATTACATTCGACTGCCGGCTGGTTATCCCTGCCATGTGGCCAGTCCATTCATACGTACAACTAAAATGTTCATCTGTTCCACGAAGACATCACACAGCTCGACCAAACACGTCCACACAGTTCCACGTTCAAACCAAGACTCAAACTCCACGGACTCGGCATTACCCCTACAATTTCCTGTCACGGGTTTTACAGCCCACATGACCTTCTCGAAGGATCTCAACAGGAGAAAATTGAAAAGGAAAAACCTATAATAATGCCCTTACTATCATTGTTACACGAATACTGCTATATGTACCAGAAAAAAAATCCCACTGCTGGGACTGAACCCAGTACAACCGGGTTAGTAAGCCGAGCGTCTGGCCACTCAACAAACCAGATCGCATAGTGCCAAAAACAACAAGTAAAATCTGCCGTGTAGAGAAAACATTTGTAATTCAACTTGTCACATATATTAGTGTCCCGTATATCGGCTTCAAAAACTCTGTGGATCTGTGTGTGTGTGTGTGTGTGTGTGGCTGGCTGGCTGGCTGGCTGGCTGGCTGTGGCTGTGTGGCTTTGAGTGGGGGTAGGTATTTTGAATATGTCCGTTTTATCTTTGCTGCTGTCAGTGGAGAAGATGCAACAATCATACAACCTACACTACTCCACATGGAACACTCACACAGCATGCACTACTCTTTATGTAGCACAACAAAGTGTGAGAGTGCAGTAGACAAGATTAGTCAAATAATACACACAGAAATAGTCAAAAATCCACAGAGAAATAGGAAAATAATGACTGAGAATCGAACCCACGGCTCCGGCAGGATGATCATTCATTTATCCACGAGAGAACAGTGCCCTACTCACTTGACCACAGCAACTACATCACTTTCTAGGTACAGCACCTGGATCACTCTCTAGGTACAACAACTATATCACTCTCTAGGTACAACAACTATATCACTCTCTAGGTACAACAACTATATCACTCTCTAGGTACAACAACTACATCACTCTCTAGGTACAGCACCTGGATCACTCTCTAGGTACAACAACTATATCACTCTCTAGGTACAACAACTACATCATTCTCTAGGTACAGCAACTACATCACTCTCTAGGTACAACAACTACATCACTCTCTAGGTACAGCAACTACATCACTCTCTAGGTACAGCAACTACATCACTCTCTATGTACAGCAACTGGATCACTCTCTAGGTACGACAACTACATCACTCTCTAGGTACAGCAACTACATCACTCTCTAGGTACAGCAACTGGATCACTCTCTAGGTACAGCAACTGGATCACTCTCTAGGTACAACAACTACATCACTTTCTAGGTACAGCAACTGGATCACTCTCTAGGTACAACAACTACATCACTCTCTAGGTACACCAACTGTATCACTCTCTAGGTACAGCAACTATATCACTCGCTAGGTACAGCAACTACATCACTCTCTAGGTACAGCAACTGCATCACTCTCTAGGTACAACAACTACATCACTCTCTAGATACAACAACTACATCACTCTCTAGGTACAGCAACTGCATCACTCTCTAGGTACAGCAACTGGATCACTCTCTAGGTACAACAACTACATCACTCTCTAGGTACAGCAACTGGATCACTCTCTAGGTACAACAACTACATCACTCTCTAGGTACACCAACTGTATCACTCTCTAGTACAGCAACTATATCACTCGCTAGGTACAGCAACTACATCACTCTCTAGGTACAGCAACTGCATCACTCTCTAGGTACACCAACTGGATCACTCTCTAGGTACAACACTATATCACTCTCTAGGTACAACAACTATATCACTCTCTAGGTACAACAACTATATCACTCTCTAGGTACAACAACTACATCACTCTCTAGGTACAGCACCTGGATCACTCTCTAGGTACAACAACTATATCACTCTCTAGGTACAACAACTACATCATTCTCTAGGTACAGCAACTACATCACTTTCTAGGTACAGCAACTACATCACTCTCTAGGTACAGCAACTACATCACTCTCTAGGTACAACAACTACATCACTCTCTATGTACAGCAACTGGATCACTCTCTAGGTACGACAACTACATCACTCTCTAGGTACAGCAACTACATCACTCTCTAGGTACAGCAACTGGATCACTCTCTAGGTACAGCAACTGGATCACTCTCTAGGTACAACAACTACATCACTTTCTAGGTACAGCAACTGGATCACTCTCTAGGTACAACAACTACATCACTCTCTAGGTACACCAACTGTATCACTCTCTAGGTACAGCAACTATATCACTCGCTAGGTACAGCAACTACATCACTCTCTAGGTACAGCAACTGCATCACTCTCTAGGTACACCAACTGGATCACTCTCTAGGTACAACAACTACATCGCTCTCTAGGTACAGCAACTGGATCACTCTCTAGGTACAACAACTACATCACTCTCTAGGTACAGCAACTGGATTACTCTCTAGGTACAGCAACTACATCACTCTCTAGGTACAGCAACTGCATCACTCTCTAGGTACAGCAACTGTATCACTCTCTAGGTACAGCAACTATATCACTGGCTAGGTACAGCAACTACATCACTCTCTAGGTACAGCAACTACACCCCAGTTTATCTCTGGTTTAACACCCACTCTCATTCTACCAACGACTCCACAAACCATCAGTTCGTGCCATCTTAATCTCCTCCAACAACTATGTAAACCACCAATTTCTGTTATCTTAATCTCTTCCAACAACTAAGTAAATCACCAGTTTCTGTTATCTTAATCTCCTCCAACAACTATGTAAACCACCAGTTTCTGTTATCTTAATCTCCATAAACTATCAACTTCTGTTACCTTGATCTCCTCCATCAATCCCATAAACTACAAATCTCCACCGTCCTGATCTCCTCCAACAATCCCATAAACTACAAATCTTCGCCGACCTGATCTCCTCCAACTCCAGTTCCATTATTCTAATAGTTCACAGGGACGATCTAGTTCACACATCACATGCGATCTTTACTCTGTCCTTGTCTCTACTCATTTTCTTCTACCTCCAGGACACGATGACATCTTCCATCTCCAGGTTTTTGTGGTCTTGATTGCGTCACTTAAGAAAAAGCTTTTCTCTTGTTTGCAACTTTTGTTTTTATACCGAGTTCATACATTCAGGTCAAAAGCACGGGACATAATTAATCATGGACGCCTTGATTGCGTTCTTGTCACTACACTCGCCAAGTTCTTTAAGACCTGCACATTTTTTTTGTAATTAAGTGACAAAGAAGATTGTCGGGACTTTAGAAGATATTGATCCACGAAGGTGGCAAGAAAACAGGAGACTAGACGGACAACTTAACCACCCCCCTATCAGTCAATGAACTCCTCCAGGTTTCACTTATCTTCGTTCACGACTTTGTTGCTGTTTCTTGTCTGATTACAGATTTACAAATCAGGATTCGGCGAAGTTTGTGAAAGAAGGAGTAGCTTTGATGTAACTAATTGAAATTCTTTCTGTCTACTTGACTATCTAAAATCTAACATCTGTCCTTGTGTATGTGATGTAACGAATTGAAATTCTATCTACGTGACTATCTAAAATCTAACATCTGTCCTTGAATATATGGGCCATGTTTGCTTATTATACACACTTCAGCACAATAAAAAGCTGTATGAATGGTGTAATACTAAACGTATTAATACATTCTTCTTCTTCAGCTTTCAGAGCCATTATTGCTGCAGATAAAGTTCGCCTCCATTCCTCTGTATATTCCTAATCTTCTCTCTCGCCAGCTGGTGACACCAATTTTTTTTTTATATCCTCTTCTATGTTGTCTTTCCATCTCTGTCTTGGTCTGCCCCATGGCCTTGTTTTCCTCATCTCTTGAGCATACATCAGTTTCGTTTGTCTGTTCTCTTCCATTCTTTCTACATGGCCCAACCAAAGTAATCTGTTCAGTTTCAAGACATTTATAATTCGTTGGGATTTAAATAAGCTTTTCAGTTCAGTGTTCTTTCTAGCTCTCCATTCTCCACTGTTGGTATCCTTTGTGAGCCAAAAGATTCTTCTTATGATCTTGTTCTCAAAGATCTGCATTCGTTGTTCATCTTTCTTTATTGTACTCCACGCTTCTGATACATGACGGCTGGTTTTATTGTAGTTTTGCAGATTGTTATTTTGATGTTTTGGGACAGGATTTAGGGTTTTAACAGGTGTTGCAAGGCAAAGTATATTTTATTCCCTATGTGTACTCTGATTTTAACTTCCTGTTGAAGGTTGTTTCTACTGTGTGTTCATACATGAAGAAAATATTTCAACAGTTACAACAAGTGCTCAAAGTAGTTACCAAGAGTCCAAACACATCAGAGTACGGTGAACTATTGCTTGAGAAACACATCAGAGTACGGTGAACTACTGCTTGAGAAACACATCAGAGTACGGTGAACTACTGCTTGAGAAACACATCAGAGTACGGTGAACTACTGCTTGAGAAACACATCAGAGTACGGTGAACTACTGCTTGAGAAACACATCAGAGTACGACGAACTACTGCTTGAGAAACACATCAGAGTACGGCGAACTACTGCTTGAGAAACACATCAGAGTACGGTGAACTACTGCTTGAGAAACACATCAGAGTACGGTGAACTACTGCTTGAGAACACATCAGAGAACGGTGAACTACTGCTTGAGAAACACATCAGAGTACGGTGAACTACTGCTTGAGAAACACATCAGAGTACGGTGAACTACTGCTTGAGAAACACATCAGAGTACGGTGAACTACTGCTTGAGAAACACATCAGAGTACGGTGAACTACTGCTTGAGAAACACATCAGAGTACGGTGAACTACTGCTTGAGAACTTTCATCCAAAGTTTCTGGTGGGATTCATGCCCATACCTATACCCATGCCCATGCCCTTTCAGTTTCCTTGGGAATCGTCGGCGGAGCAGCCGGTCTTCTACCATAAACAACTGAACATTCCCAGACAGACCTTCTTCGTCCTACTGTCCTGACAAACTCTCATCGAGGTGTGGTCTCCTGTCTCAGTGGTAGTGTGGTGGTGGTGGTGGTGTGTTGGTAGTAGTGTGGTGGTAGTAGTATGATGGTGATAGTTTGGTAGTAGTGGCAGTGTTGTAATAGTGTGGTAGTTGTAGTGTGGTGGTAGTAGTGTGGTGGTAGTAGTGTGGTAGTAGTGTGTTGGTAGTAGTGTGTTGCTAGTAGTGTGGTAGTAGTAGTGTGGTGGTAATGTGTTGGTAGTAGTGTGGTGGTAGTAGTGTGTTGTTAGTAGTGTGTTGGTAGTAGTGTGGTAGTAATGTGTTGGTAGTAGTGTGTTGGTAGTAGTGAGGTGGCAGTAGTATGTTGGTAGTAGTGTGGTGATAGTAGTGTGGTGATAGTGTTGTGGTAGTAGTGTGATGGTAGTATTGTGGTGGTGGTAGTAAGTTGGTAGTAGTGTGGTGGTAGTAATATGTTGGTAGTAGTATGATAGTAGTATGGTCGTAGTAGTGTGGTGGTAGTGTGGTGGTAGTAGTGTGTTGGTAGTAGTGTGGTGGTAGTAGTGTGTTGGTAGTAGTGTGGTGGTAGTAGTATGATAGTAGTGTGGTTGTAGTAGTGTGGTGGTAGTAGTGTGGTAGTAGTGTGGTGGTAGTAGTGTGGTGGTAATGTGTTGGTAGTAGTGTGGTGGTAGTAGTGTGGTGGTAATAGTGTGGTGGTAGTAGTGTGGTGGCAATAGTGTGGTGGTAGTAGTGTGTTGTTAGTAGTGTGTTGGTAGTAGTGTGGTAGTAATGTGTTGGTAGTAGTGTGTTGGTAGTAGTGTGGTGGTAGTAGTGTGTTGGTAGTAGTGTGGTGGCAGTAGTATGTTGGTAGTAGTATGGTGATAGTGTTGTGGTAGTAGTGTGATGGTAGTATTGTGGTGGTGGTAGTAAGTTGGTAGTAGTGTGGTGGTAGTAATATGTTGGTAGTAGTATGATAGTAGTGTGGTCGTAGTAGTGTGGTGGTAGTGTGGTGGTAGTAGTGTGTTGGTAGTAGTGTGGTGGTAGTAGTATGATAGTAGTGTGGTGGTAGTAGTGTGGTGGTAGTAGCGTGGTGGTAGTAGTGTGGTGGTAGTAGTGTGGTGGTAGTAGTGTGGTGATGCACTGTCTTGTACATTCCCATTAAGAACATGAATGGGAGATAAAATAGACTAGGAGCACGTGGAGATGGTCTTGACCAGTAACACTAACTTCAACAAAAAATGGTCCAGTTAGATCCCTTGATGAGAGGTCACACCAAACATGTAGCCCAGCTTGACTACCTTGTCAACATAAACATGCAGATTGTCTGGAGCCAACACACACACACACACAGAGTTTACATGGATTAAGTGTCCCAGTGAACGTTATCTTCCACGACCACATCGTTCTACACTTTACAAAGTTAAATACCTTCAGCTTCTATTAAAGTCCAGAGATTTCTTTTATATATATATATATGGGATCAGCCCAACCTCGAAAAAAATGGGTACCAGAGAAACTGCGAAGGTAAATATATATAATATCAGAATATAATATTCAGAATATAATTATATACATAGCTATATATTCAGAATACAATTATATATATATATATATATATATATATTCAGAAAATAATTATATATATGTTTAGAATATAATTATATACAGTTACTTATTCAATATATAATTATATATACATAGCTATTTATTCAGAATATAATTTTATATATATATATACATATACATACAAACATACATACATAGCTACTTATTCAGAATACAATCGTCATATTCTGCCTCTTCTTGCGTAGTTTTGTTTTTGCATGTTTGTGAGTCATCTTAAACAGAAATGGCATGTTTTTGCTTACAATCTAAAACTGAACAATTTTCTTTTTACATTTACGGGAATTTGTCACAGAGAAATCAGCATGGTACCTTTGTGCTTTCCTGGCTGGTTTGGTTATTGATTCAGTAAAACTGCAGTCAGATACATTGCCGATGAAGACAGACAAACTGCATATCTAACATTATCCAGCAGAGTAACATACATTCAAAAAAATCTGCAATGATTTACAAGCAGCTGAAGACTAGCCGATCTGCAAATGGATGCAACAGCAGCAGGCCATCTTGCTCACAACCGAGAGGCCTACAGAAATGTTGTTTGGGAGGCAAAGTTCCGCAAGGGACATGCAAATGAATGAATGAATGAATGAAGACTAGCTAGGTCAACTATCATACACTAGCTAGGTCAACTATCATACACTAGCTGATTACCCGGCGTTGCCTGATGATTTATTTATCCCAATCACCTACTAGACAGGGAAAGGAATGTGTTGCAGAGTGTGTTGCTTCGTATCTTTAGTTTCGATGTGAACTTATGGAGCTCGCCGTCTATATAGAGGATAACCGTCATGTCCGGTCTGTGTCTTAGTAATCAACTTTCTTGGTACACTTTCATACACGGAGAGTTGGGAGTGAGATCTCCACATGGTCCGCGGATCATGGTTTTCTTTTATCACTGCAAAAATTTCAGGATCTTGTGTTGGGTCAAGCAGCTCAGGACATAAAGCGTCAGTGATGTGCACGGGCTGAAGTTTGTCCGCCAACCAGGTTAAATTGTGTGAGTTGGCAGTCCTCGCTTTTGCCACTCAGTCGTGTACATCCGGCATCTTGGCACTCCAAAGACTTGGCCTTTTGTTATAACGTCAATAACTGGTTCTGTTTAAATACTCTCGCAGTCAAGTCGTGGCGCCCACTGGGTAACTGACCATTGGTAAGCATCTCCTTGATCTCTGTCCACGTCGGATTGCAGGTGAAGGTGATAAATAAGTCTGGTCTCCCTTACCTCTGCACATACGTCAGAGCATCCTGCATGTATTCGTGCACGTGTCTGGGATTGTCTGCAAACCTAGCTGGTAGTATGACTAAAGCATCGAGGTTTTCAACGTTCCGGTCATTTGCTACACCATCTCTCAGGTGAATATATTCCTCAACTCTCAGTTTACGTTGATTTGGACGAATGTAAAGAAGACGCTCACCCTCGATCTTTGCATACATATCAACGATGAATTGATGAAACAGTTGCCTGCAGTTTATTATGTGGTTCTGTCAGTATCTCGAACATGCAGTCTGTATTCATAGAAATCCATGGCTGAAACTTTCTTGCTGGTTGTTCTGCTTGTTGCTGGGTTGACCTGCCTCAGATTAAAATGATATCCATCTTCACCGTGGGGGAATATTACATAAGATCGATGTTTCTAAAACGCGCAGCAATGATTTGCCTCGTCGTTGAAGTACGATATCCCTTGATCAACCTCATCGCCTGATATAACCACAGCGACTTCATCATCTACCTGAGAAGCATTGAAGTGCTGCTCGTGTTGGCCTGCTGGTCTTCTGTCTGCTCTTATGACTATTTTATATTCATCCCTTGGCATACGTTCCAAAGCTGTTTTAAACGCTTTAATAAGATAATTGTGCTCATGAAACATCCGGTGTAAGTTTAACACAATCTGACGTGTTGTTCCTGAGATGTAGGCCCACCTCTGGTCAGTTTCCATTTCTTTGTTTCCAGTAAAATAAAGTTGTAGAAATGTTGGTGGTTGGTCTGGCAGCGGAAACAGCGATCCCGCCCTGTGGTAAATCTGCTCTTGTACCGTGAATGTTGATGAAAATCCTGGCTGTTCAACATCTGATGTGGCGCCGAGCGATGTCATTTGGAAAGATGAGCTGTATTTTCTGATGTTACTTAGAAAATGCCTTCTCTCTAACGTATCTCCTGATGTGTAACTCAAAAGTTCTTGTGACTTGTGGTGAGTTCTAGTCATACCCACAACCGTCTAGAAGGTTCTACATTCATTTCAACGCTATCCGACACGGGACACAACCCGAGGCAGGCATTGCGCATATATATATATATATATATATATATATATATATATATATATATATATATATATATATATATATATATATATATATATATAACGGGAGTTATATCCCTTCCTTCATTGGGCTATATCGGTCGTTTTCAATTATTTTTACAATCCATCCTCAGGTCCCCTATGAGTGCTAGGGGTGTCTTACCTCGCAGTATTTTTGTCCAGATTGTATGTCATATGTGTACCAAGTTTGGCTGAAATTGCTCCAGGCGCTCTAGAGTTATGCCGGAACATACATACATGCATACATAAACACGCACCCATATATATATATATATATATATTCTGTCGATCAAAATGACTTCTTGAATTTTAGTGATGGCACAATAATTTATTTCTAAAAAAATCTGACGATTTATTTCTAAGTTCTTACATGCTTGTAAAATTCTAAAAAAATCATGTGTAGTTTTAACAAAAAAGAAAGGGGACAAAACATATTTTCGTTTCTTCCCTCATCATTGTTTACGTGTTATCCCTTGTGTTTATATAAACTTTGTTTATGTCTATGCAACTCTACTCTTCAATGTCTAAAATACAACGTTTACATAGTTCTGATGATGTGATTGGGGATAATATTCACGTGTTTATGATGATGTAATCGTAGATAATATTCACATAGTTCTGATGATATGATCGTAGATGTTTACATAGTTCTGATGATGTGATTGTAGATAATGTTTACATAGTTCTAATGATGTAATTGTAGATAATGATTACATAGTTCTAATGATGTAATTGTAGATAATGATTAATTACTCTTGAATCTCCAACCTCCAGGGTGGCCACACAACAAACTGCTGGAGAAGACCCTCTACTTACAAGTTATAGACTACGACAGATTTAGTAGGGATGACCCCATTGGAGAGACCTACATCCCTCTAAATGAAGTGGACTTGTCCCACTCCCCTGTCACTTGGAAATATTTGCAGCCTTGTAAGGATTCTAGGGTATGTGCCTTATGTTGTATGCTTACAGGACATTGGCTGTTTGTGCGCATGTGTTGTTTATGATTGGCTGTTTATGTTCATGTATTGTTTATGATTGGTTGTTTGTGGGCACATCTGAATAGTGATTGGCTGCTGATGTTATAGTTTAGAATCTGTGTCACTGTAGATAGTTTTGAAAATTAAAAGGTAAAATAAAATCTCTGTATCCATACTTTTAAGGCATCATCATCATCATCATGTGCCGTGCCGACTGGCGTTGGCTATTATGCTTCTCCAGAGTACACGATCCTTCATGCAGGCCATCAGCTCAGTTGGTGATCTCCTCTCACACCATCCCGTCAGACTGTCCAGTATCATTTCTCTTGGTCTTCCTCTTGATCTTCTTCCTTCTATTTTTCCTGTTGTTATAATATTTTCAATGCCCCCCTCTTCTCATTGCATGTCCTATGAAAGTACATTGTCTCTCTCTTATCTTTTTGACAGGGTTTTTTATCTCTCCAGCTCTTCTCATACATTCTTCATTAGTTATTTTTGCTGTCCAGGGGATTCGCAACATTCTTTTAAAGCATACTGGTGATAAAGTATTAGGCCTATATTTCCAAGGCCACCGGGACATAAAAGTGTGATGTGGTCATATCAGGCCTGGCCTGGCCGCGTTTTATCTTTCCAGGTTTCTCTGGTACCCAGTTCTAGAGGCTGGGTGGACCCTGTGGTCTTGTTTTTTTTTTGTTCAGTTATATGTAGCTAAGTTCGATTAGTCTTGTAGCTAAGTTCGATTAGTCTTGTAGCTAAGTTCGATTAGTCTTGTAGCTAAGTTCGATTAGTTTTGTAGCTACGTTCGATTAGTTTTGTAGCTACGTTCGATTAGTTTTGTAGCTAAGTTAATCTGATCAAACTTGGCTGGCTTTCGTTATGTTTAAGGTTATCTGTTTTTATTTATGTTTGTTGTTTATGTATAAGTTAATCTATGTTTTATTGTTGTTCGCTGTTTATGTTTACTGTTAATCTGGTTTTTGTTTGTTTGTTGTTCTCCATTATATTGAATGTGGATCTGTGTTTTTTCCTGGTTGGCTCTTTGTAGGGATGGCTTTTTTAAAAAAATTCTGTGATATATTGTATTTATGTAAAAGATAAAAGAAAAACTCGATGATGATGATGATGATGATGAGGAGGAGGAGGAGGAGGAGGAGGAGAGAGAGAGAGAGAGAGAGAGAGAGAGAGAGAGAGAGAGAGAGAGAGAGATCAGAAATCTAAGATTTGGAAAAACAGTTCATATTTTAGATTCTGAGATTTCAAAGCTAGAAGACATGAAAGTGTTAGCAGTTAGACACAGCGTAACAAAATCCCAGACTGTAACGGTGGGATAACAAGTAGCAGTTCATGGATGTTCAGTGTAACAGTGGGATAACAAGTAGCAGTTCATGGATGTTCAGTGTAACAGTGGGATAACAAGTAGCAGTTCATGGATGTTCAGTGTAACAGTGGGATAACAAGTAGTAGTTCATGGATGTTCGGTATAACGGTGGGATAAGTAGCAGTTCATGGATGTTCGATGTAACGGTGGGATAAGTAGTAGTTCATGGATGTTCGGTGTAACGGTGGGATAAGTAGTAGTTCATGGATGTTCGGTGTAACGGTGGGATAAGTAGCAGTTCATGGATGTTCGGTGTAACGGTGGGATAAGTAGTAGTTCATGGATGTTCGGTGTAACGGTGGGATAACAAGTAGTAGTTCATGGATGTTCGGTGTAACGGTGGGATAACAAGTAGTAGTTCATGGATGTTCGGTGTAACGGTGGGATAACAAGTAGTAGTTCATGGATGTTCGGTGTAACGGTGGGATAACAAGTAGTAGTTCATGGATGTTCGATGTAACGGTGGGATAAGTAGCAGTTCTTGGATGTTCGATGTAACGGTGGGATAACAAGTAGCAGTTCTTGGATGTTCGGTGTAACGGAAAAACAGCCAGCGCGGTCTAAATGTGCCTAGAACAATTAGTGAATAAAAGAGACAAAATTTAGGGGGCTTTTGGTAATATTATTACTCCATGTATACATGCAGTGCTTTTATCAGACTCAGTTGGGGAGGGGGCCCAGCCATTGTTTGGGAGGGGGCCCAGCCATTTTTGAGGAGGAGGCCCAGCCATTGTTGGGGAGGGGCCCGAGCCATTGTTTGGGAGGGGGCCCGCCATTTTTGAGGACGAGGCCCAGCCATTGTTGGGAAGGGGGCCAGCCATTTTTGAGGAGGGGCCCGAGCCACTGCATATGTCCAGGCCCCGGAGGGCTTCCCCTGTTTTAAATTAGAATCTGGAGGGTTTCCAGGGAAGGGGCGAGCAGAGTGGATGAATACAGAATACTAATCAATGGCTAAGAGAAGAGGGAAGGTGCGATAGTTTAAAACCAGCTTCTAAAACCTCTGGCATGTTACAACAGCCTGTTTGCCGAGAGAATCGCACGAAAATCTTAAAACAGCTTTACCTGCTGTTTTTATATTACCCTCGGTTTTCTGTTGTTATTGTTGCTGTAGCTGTTCTTGTTACTTGTTGATGTTATTGTTACGTTTTGCTCTTTTTTTTGCTACTTTGTTATTGGTGCGCTGTTGTTATTATTGTTATAATGGCTGTTGTTGTTATTACTGTTGTCATGGCTGCTGTTGTTATTACTGTTGTCATGGCTGCTGTTGTTATTATTGTTGTCATGGCTGCTGTTGTTATTATTGTTGTCATGGCTGCTGTTGTTGTTATTTTTGTCATGGCTGCTGTTGTTACCTTTGCTGTTCTGTTACTGATGTTGTCCTTTCTGCTAATCTAGCCGTTGTTGTGTATGTTGTTGTTGTTGTGTTGTTGTTGTTGTTGCCGCTGCTGTTATTATTACTATTAACAACTTTTGCTGTTAGTTCTGTTGTTACTTTTGTTATTGTTCTTATTTATGTTGTTCCTTTTTGGTACGATTCTTGTTATTACTGTTTTAGCTGCTGCTTTTCTTTCTGCTGTTGTTATTATCGTTCCCGCAGTTGTTGTTTATATCTTTTAAGCAGAGGACAGCCAAGCCTAGTGTAGGGACAACATGCTTCTGGAGTTTGTAATTCTCTTGTAGCTCATCCCTGCTCGAACAATCTTTTATTTGCTGAGCTCAAAAAACAAAAGATTCTCTGAAGACTTTGTGACATTGATGGACGGGAAAGCTTGTGTCAAGTACAGGAGAGAAGAGCTTAGATCTTGTAGGGATATTACAGGGCTGTCTTTGTGTTGCCTCTTATATATCTCTCTCATTTCCTCTCTCTCTCTCTCTCTCTCTCTCTCTCTCTTCCGATTCTCTTGCTTTCATGTACACGCTCACGCAAACGAAATTCTCTCTAATTTTCGTTTTCTCTCTCTCTCTCTCTCTCTCCTCCCCCTCTCTCCTTTCTCTTTCTCTCACACTTCTTTCTTTTTCTTTCTTTCTTATACTCTGTGTTCTCTCTTTCTCTTCATTTTTCCTCTCTAAAGTCTTTCCACCTGATACAGAATGCCAGGGATAGAGTGAAAGTTGAGTGATAAAGGAAAGAAAGCCAGATTAGCGTGAGTATTCCAGTCATTACTCCTTCAAAATGAAGTTCGTTCATTCTCTCTCTCTCTCTCACTTTCTCTCCTTTCTCTCTCGTGTCTCACTCTCTTGTCTCACTATTTTGTCTCACTATCTTATCTCACTATCTTGTCTCACTATCTTATCTCTTTATCTTGTCTCATTATCTTGTCTCACTATCTTATCTCTCTATCTTATCACTCTACCTTGTCTCACTATCTTGTCTCTCTATCTTATCTCACTATCTTATCTCTCTATCTTGTCTCACTATCTTATCTCACTATCTTGTATCACTATCTTGTCTCACTATTTTATCTCACTATCTTATCTCACTATTTTATCTCACTATCTTATCTCACTATCTTGTATCACTATCTTATCTCACTATCTTATCTCTCTATCTTATCTCTCTATCTTGTCTCACTATCTTATCTCACTATCTTATCTCTCTATCTTGTCTCCCTCTATCATTCTCTTTCTTCCCTCATTCTCCCTCTCTCTCTCTCTTTCTTTTTCACACTCTTTTCTCTCACTCTCGCTCTTCTCTCTCCCATCTCTTCTCTCTCTCTCCTCTTTCTCACTTCTGTTTTCTCTCCCTCACTCACTGTCTTTTCTTTCTGTCACTTCTCTTATCTCTATCTCTTCTCTTATTCACTTTCCTCTCTTCTTTTTTCTCTTCCTGTCTCTTCCTCTCTCTCTTCCTCTCTCTCTCTCTCTCTCTTCCACTCGGACACACTCAATCGTCCACTACCATACTATCCAACTATAACATACTCCTACGCTATCCTAAACTACAACAACTGGGATCAGACAAAACAAAAATGTCTGTTTCTCTGTTGTTATAAACTTCAGACAGGAAACATCGCCATGTGCATCAACCAAACAAATCATCAGTGGAAGAACAACTCCGGACCTACACATGTTACAATGTCCATGTCAGGAGATCTGGGAGGCTGTACGAGTGCCACAACAGACCGCGCAGAAAGATGGTCTAAAATAGTAACAGACAGAGTGTCCCAAAAGACAAGCTACACTAACCATAGATACAGAGTGTCACAAGAGACAAGCTACATTATCCATAGACATAGTGTCCCAACAGACAAGCTACACTAACCATAGACAGAGAGTGTCCCAACAGACAAGCTACACTAACCATAGACAGAGAGTGTCCCAACAGACAAGCTACACTAACCATAGACAGAGAGTGTCCCAATAGACAAGCTACACTAACCATAGACACAGAGTGTCCTAAGAGACAAGATACATTAACCATAGACACAGAATGTCCCCAGAGACAAGATACAATAACCATAGACACAGAGTGTCCCCAGAGACAAGCTACACTAACCATAGACACAGAGTATCACAAGAGACAAGCTACACTAACCATAGACACAGAGTGTCCCAAGAGACAAGATACACTAACCACAGAGTGTCCTAAGAGATAAGCTACACTAACCATAGACACAGAGTGTCCTCAGAAACAAGCTACACTAACCATAGACACACTGTCCCAAGAGACAAGCTACACTAACCATAGACAGTGTCCCAAGAGACATGATACACTAACCATAGACACAGAGTGTCCTAAGAGACAAGATACACTAACCATAGACACAGTGCCCCAAGAGACAAGCTACATCAATCTTAGACACAGAGTGTCCCAAGACACAAACTACAGTAACCATAGACACCCCAGAAAAAAAAGATTAAGAAAAGATATGTTTCCTATATACCAGACATCAGATATCCACACACGTCACGTCAATGACCTCGACCTTGGCCACCAGACATCAGATATCCACACACATCACGTCAATGACCTCGACCTAGGCCACCAGACATCAGATATCCACACACGTCATGTCACTGATCTCGACCTAGGCCACCAGACATCAGATATCCACACACGTCACGTCAATGACCTCGACCTTGGCTTGGAAAAGGAGGCAAAACTCAAAAAGCCCTTTTAAATGCGTAAAATAAATGTTCTTTCATATGTCTGGCAAATGTTTGGCCAGCACTGCAGCGTCTGCTCTGTGTTTGACTGCCATGACAGCGCTGTGGACAGAGAGTTAAACAAGGAGATTTAAGAAATCCAAAACTAAATACACTTGTTAAACACCGCAGATGACATATAAGAAAGTGGCCTACCTGGTTCTTGTTCTGTGTGACAGTGAGGTGGATATAGTGGCCTACCTGGGTTTTGTTCTCTGTGACAGTGAGGTGGAAATAGAAGAAAATGGCCCACCTGTTTCTTGTTCTACGTGACAATGAGGTGGACGTAGAAAAAAGTGGCCTACCTGGATCTTGTTCTATGTGACAATGTGGTGGACACAGAAGAAAGTGGCCTGGCTCACGTTGTGCGACAGATCTATGAAGAATAAACACAGCCATCATCACAGCCAGTAAAATATCACATTTTCACTTATAAATACACAATATTCACAGCACAAGAACATATTTATTGTTTATACATGTATTGCTTTCATACAACACTTTGCTAAAGAGCACATAGTGAAAAATAAGGCGCACATTAAAATGATAGAACACACAATAAAGTGATAGAGCACACAGTAAAATAATGAACACGCAATGAAGTGATAGAGCACACAAAAAAGTGATAGAGCACACAGTAAAATAATGAACACACAATGAAGTGATAGAGCACACAATAAAGTGATAGAACACACAATAAAGTGATAGAGCACACACTAAAATAATGAACACACAATAAAGTGATAGAGCACACAATAAAGTGATAGAACACACAATAAAGTGATAGAGCACACAATAAACTGATAGAACACACAATAAACTGATAGAGCACACAATAAAGTGATAGAACACACAATAAAGTGATAGAGCACACAGTAAAATAATGAACACACAATAAAGTGATAGAGCACACAATAAAGTGATAGAACACACAATAAAGTGATAGAGCACACAATAAAGTGATATAGCACACAGTAAAGTGATAGAGCACACAGTAAAGTGATAGAGCACACAATAAAGTGATAGAGCACACAATAAATCAACAGAGATGCACTGTGGAAAATCCTAAGATGGCATGGCCTCCCCCATAAAATAGTTAATGTAATCAAAGCCCTATACGAGGGTTTTCAGTGCAAAGTTATCTGTGGAGAACATACCTCCAGCAGCTTTAGGGTACAAACAGGAGTGAAACAGGGATGTGTACTATCACCAACATTATTTATCTTGGCTTTAGACTGGTTAATGAAGGAGGCAACATCAGACAAATGCAGAGGATTACAATGGACCATTGACACAGTGCTGGAGGACCTTGACTTTGGGGACGACATTTGTCTATTATCAAGCAGTCACAAAGATATGCAAGATAAAATAAACAAGCTAACCCAGAATGCAAACAACATAGGACTAAAGATCAACGTAGGAAAGACAAAGTTAATGAAACAAAATGTGAACAACAGAAATGTACTCAGAGTAGATAACAAGTTAGTGGAGGAGGTCAACGAATTTGTATACCTTGGTAGCAGAGTAGTAGAAAATGGAGACAGCACAGAGGACATCAACAGCAGACTTACTAGAGCAAACCAGGCTTTTGCAATGCTGCAGACTATATGGAAATAAAAAAGCTAAGCATAAATATGAAAATCAGGATATTTAAGAGTAATGTTCTAAGTGTACTACGCTATGGAAGTGAATGCTGGAAAATCACCAAAACCATAGAAAACAAGTTACATTCTTTCCAGACTAAATGTTTACGAAGAATTAGAAAAATATTCTGGCCAAACACCATAAGAAATAACATCTTATTAGCAGAAATGCAGATGAAACCACTGACAACAATTATTGAGGAAAGGCGCTGGCGATGGTTGGGACATGTTCTCCGAATGACTGACAACTCACTACCAAAAATAGCACTAAGATGGACACCACAGAGGAATAGAAGTAAGGGTAGACCAAAAGAGACATGGAGGAGAACAACAGAAAGGATGTTGAGCAGTAGAGGGCTCACCTGGGCAAGTGCAGAAAAAAAGGCGAAGGACAGGCATTTGTGGAAAACCCTTGCGGAAGCCCCATGTGCCCTGGGCACTTAAGGTTCAGAGAGAGAGAGAGAGCACACAATAATGTAATAGAGCACACAATAAAATGATAGAGCACACAGGAAACATGATAGAGCACACAATAAAGTGATAGAGCACACAATAAAGTGATAGAGCACACAATAAAGTGATAGAGCACACAATAAAGTGATAGAGCGCACAGTAAAATAATGAACACGCAATGAAGTGATGGAGCACACAGTAAAGTGATAGAGCACACAATAAAGTGATAGAGCACACAATAAAGTGATAAATCACGCAGGAAACATGATAGAGCACACAATAAAGTAATAGAGCACACAGTGAATTGATACAGCACACAATAAAGTGATAGAGCACACAGTAAAGTAATAGAACACATAATAAAGTGATAGAGCACACAGTAAAGTAATAGAACACACAATAAAGTGATAGAGCACGCAGTAAAGTAATAGAACACACAATAAAGTGATATACCACACAATAAAGTGATAGAGCACACAGGAAAGTGATAGAGCACACAATAAAGTGATAGAGCACACAATAAAGTGATAGAGCACACAATGAAGTGATAGAGCACACAATAAAGTGATAGAGCACACAATAAAGTGATAGAGCACACAATGAAGTGATAGAGCACACAATAAAGTGATAGAGCACACAATGAAGTGATAGAGCACACAATAAAGTGATAGAGCACACAATGAAGTGATAGAGCACACAATGAAGTGATAGAGCCCACAATAAAGTGATAGAGCACACAATGAAGTGATAGAGCACACAATGAAATGATAGAGCACACAGTGAAATGATAGAGCACACAATGAAGTGATAGAGCACACAATAAAGTGATAGAGCACACAATGAAGTGATAGAGCACACAATGAAGTGATAGAGCACACAATAAAGTGATAGAGCACACAATAAAGTGATAGAGCACACCGTAAAGTGATGGAGCACACATTGAAGTGATAGAGCACACAAGAAAGTGATAGAGCACACAATGAAGTGATAGAGCACACAATGAAGTGATAGAGCATACAATAAAGTGATAGAGCACACAATAAAGTGATATAGCACACAATAAAGTGATAGAGCACACAATGAAGTTATAGAGCACACAATGAAGTGATAGAGCACACAATGAAGTGATAGAGCACACAATGAAATGATAGAGCACACAATGAAGTGATAGAGCACACAATGAAATGATAGAGCACATAATGAAGTGATAGAGCACACAATAAAGTGATAGAGCACACAATAAAGTGATAGTGCACACTGTAAAGTGATAGAGCACACAATGAAATGATAGAGCACACAATGAAGTGATAGAGCATACAATAAAGTGATAGAGCACACAATAAAGTGATAGAGCACACAATGAAGTGATAGAGCACGCCGTAAAGTGATAGAGCACACAGTAAAGTGATAGAGCACACCGTAAAGTGATAGAGCACTGTTATATGACTAACCTTACACAAACACAAAAAACCTACACAAACAACGGTAGACGTAATAGAGGGAAAAATGACAAGAGAATTACCTGGGATTTGAACCAGGGACTCCGGTAGGACGAGCAACCGTCCAGTCACGGGAGTACAGCGCACTGATCAGCTTCGCTATCTTGCACCCCCATTAAAAGGTTTTGATAGCGAACCCTTCCATTTACTCAGCCGTCGGACTGTTTTCACGAGCTGTTATATCAGACTTAACGAGTTTTCTCGCATCATTTCTTAAACAAGTTACAAGCCGCTTTTTTTAAATCCGTTGACGTCAGCTCAAAGCTCCGTCTCAAGACCAGTTTTATTACTCAGGATGATCTGACAGTGGAAAGAAATCTGATCAAGCGTTTGACATCTTGTTCTGCCAGACACAGCGACACTCCCAGGTACGGCTAGATTCTTGCGGTTTTTTTCCAGGACGAGAAAGAATAATAACCATATTGCCGATAAAACCCTTGACATGAGAGAAAATGGAGTTAGGGAAAAGAGGGCAAAGACACGTACAGACAACGGAGAATTCGATTAGAGTATTGATTTCGAGGGCCGCCCCCCACCCTATCAGAATCTCTTGAGATGTTCCAGCCTGGCTGCAGATTTCCGGCAAAGGAAAGCTGTAATTGTATTTCAGATAAAAGAGTTCATTTCCAGATTGGGCGGCGGCCTGTATTCCAGGCTGTCATGATTTATCCGACATCACAGAGGTAAGACACTGTAATCAGGGCTATCCGTGCCTTCAGACCTGGCTCCATACATATTTTATGAGCCCCTGTCGTATCTAAGGGGGCCCGTGATGTCCCCGGGGGACCCGGTACACGCGGGGAATGCGCTGTTGGTAATATGGCGTGGCCTGGAGGACAGACAGGGAGGGGGTGGGGGGAGGAAGGGAATAGAAAGGGATGAGAGAAAGGTTATAAACTGCTGAAGATCACAGAAACATACTTCTTTATGTTATTCTCTCACTCTCTCTCACACTTTCTCTCTCACTTTCACTCACACTCTTTCTCTCTCGCACTCTTTCTCTCTCACACACTTTCTCTCTCACTTTCTCTCTCTCACAATCTTGTTCTCTCACTCTCTCTCTCCCTCAATTTCTCTCACACTCTTTCTCTCTCTTTCTCTCTCTCTCTCTCTTTCTCTCTCTGTGTCTCTCTCTCACTTCAGCCACTCTTCTTGTTTTCTTCTTTCTTTCTCTTTCTTGCAATCCTCCCCCCTCCCAATACACTTCTTCTTCTTCCTCTGCCCCTCTGTCTTCAGCTGGTTCGTTATCTTGCCTCATCAACACACGCCTAAACATAGCAGGACATGCTCTGTTTGTCAGCAACAGAACCTATGTTAATCTCTCTCTCTCTATTTGCGAGCAACAGAACCTAGGTTAAACTCTCTCTCTCTCTGAGCAACAGAACCTAGGTTAAACTCTCTCTCTCTCTCTCTCTCTCTCTCTCTCTCTGTGAGCAACAGAACCTAGGTTAAACTCTCTCTCTCTCTGTGAGCAGCAGAACCTAGGTTAAACTCTCTCTCTCTCTCTCTGTGAGCAACAGAACCTAGGTTAAACTCTCTCTCTCTCTCTCTCTCTGTGAGCAACAGAACCTAGGTTAAACTCTCTCTCTCTCTCTCTGTGAGCAACAGAACCTAGGTTAAACTTTCTCTCTCTCTCTGTGAGCAACAGAACCTAAGTTAAACTCTCTCTCTCTCTCTGTGAGCAACAGAACCTAGGTTAAACTCTCTCTCTCTATTTGTGAGCAACAGAACCTAGGTTAAACTCTCTCTCTCTCTCTCTATTTGTGAGCAACAGAACCTAGGTTAAACTCTCTCTCTATTTGTGAGCAACAGAACGTAGTTTAAACTCTCTCTCTCTCTCTCTCTCTCTCTATTTGTGAGCAACAGAACCTAAGTTAAACTCTCTCTCTCTCTCTATTTGTGAGCAACAGAACCTAGGTAAAACTCTCTCTCTCTCTCTCTCTCTATTTGTGAGCAACAGAACCTAGGTTAAACTCTCTCTCTCTATTTGTGAGCAACAGAACCTAGGTTAAACTCTCTCTCTCTCTCTCTCTGTTTGTTAGCAACAGAACCTAAGTTAAACTCTCTCTCTCTCTCTCTCTAGTTCTGAGCAACAGAACCTAGGTAAAACTCTCTCTCTCTCTCTCTCTCTCTCTCTCTATTTGTGAGCAACAGAACCTAGGTTAAACTCTCTCTCTCTCTCTGTGGGTGTGTGTGAGCAGCAGAACGAAGGTTAAACTCTCTCTATCTGCGAGCAACAGAACGAAGGTTAAACTCATTCTCTCTATCTGTGAGCAACAGAAAGAAGGTTAAACTCTCTCTATCTGCGAGTAACAGAACGAAGGTTAAACTCATTCTCTCTATCTGTGAGCAACAGAAAGAAGGTTAAACTTTCTCTATCTGCCCTGCCCACGACGTATTCTCGGTATTTCGCAGAAAGGTGGTGCCATATACAGAAATGCCATCTCGTGCAAAATCTTCTACTATTTACAGCTTTCTGAGCAAACACAGGCTGCGCTAACTTGACCAGTGTCCATCGACAGCAAGATGGACAGGAATGTTTTCTTTAGAGATAATTAGCAGCCATCAAAAGAAGAGCTGGAAGCTTGTAGCTGTGGTTCTTAGTTGTATGTAAGCCACGTATGAGGGTGGCACAGTCTGGTGTGGTTCTTAGTTGTATGTAAGCCACGTGTGAGGGTGGCACAGTCTGGTGTGGTTTCTAGTTGTATGTAAGCCACGTGTGAGGGTGGCACAGTCTGGTGTGGTTTCTAGTTGTATGTAAGCCACGTGTGAGGGTGGCACAGTCTGGTGTGGTTTCTAGTTGTATGTAAGCCACGTGTGAGGGTGGCACAGTCTGGTGTGGTTTCTAGTTGTATGTAAGCCACGTGTGAGGATGGCACAGTCTGGTGTGGTTTCTAGTTGTATGTAAGCCACGTGTGAGGATGGCACAGTCTGGTGTGGTTTCTAGTTGTATGTAAGCCACGTGTGAGGGTGGCACAGTCTGGTGTGGTTTCTAGTTGTATGTAAACCACGTGTGATGGCAACACAGTCACATGATCTAGGAAGGACAGTTCTACTCACGAGCTGCAGGTGAACAACCTTGATAAAGACTCAAAAGAAACTCCCATTCCAAGGATCTGAAGAGTTCAAGGAGAAGATTCACAGACAAAACAGAACATGAAGAATGGTGTGTCTGGGGAGCGGGGGGGGGGGGGTCTGAATGTAGATTTTTTACTGTTATTTCTTCTTCTTCTGGGTCCCCATATCAAGAGAGTTGAATGTCAGACTGACCTGCCAGCCCAGGCCTTCATTTTTTTAACACAAAATTTCTGGTATTTATAAACTTGTGGGGCTCTACCACGAAAAGAAGAAAGAAAAATTCTAGCAGATTCTATGTAGGTCACTGGTTCATCCAGATTCTATGTAGGTCACTGGTTCATCCAGATTTTGTGTACGTCACTGGTTCATCCAGATCCTATGTAGGTCACTGGTTCATCCAGATTCTATGTAAGTTACTGGTTCTTCCAGATTCCGTATACGTCACTGGTTCATCCAGATTCTATGTAGGCCACTAGTTCATCCAGATTCTATGTAGGTCACTGGTTCATCCAGATTTTGTGTACGTCACTGGTTCATCCAGATTCTATGTAGGTCACTGGTTCATCCAGATTTTGTGTACGTCACTGGTTCATCCAGATCCTATGTAGGTCACTGGTTCATCCAGATTCTATGTAAGTTACTGGTTCTTCCAGATTCCGTATACGTCACTGGTTCATCCAGATTCTATGTAGGCCACTAGTTCATCCAGATTCTATGTAGGTCACTGGTTCATCCAGATTTTGTGTACGTCACTGGTTCATCCAGATTCTATGTAGGTCACTGGTTCATCCAGATTTTGTGTACGTCACTGGTTCATCAGATCCTATGTAGGTCACTGGTTCATCCAGATTCTATGTAAGTTACTGGTTCTTCCAGATTCCGTATACGTCACTGGTTCATCCAGATTCTATGTAGGCCACTAGTTCATCCAGATTCTATGTAGGTCACTGGTTCATCCAGATTTTGTGTACGTCACTGGTTCATCCAGATTCTATGTACGTCACTGATTCTAGGCACGATCTGAGCGTAGACAGATGCTATCTGTTCAGAGATTTAAGTTGTAACGTCACATCCATTAACGTCGATGTATATTTTACCGTCACATCGATTAACGTCGATGTATCGATTAACGTCACATCGACCTGTGTGGAGACATTTATTCGTATTTATTGCCGGGTCTAAAATAAAACATATAGGCACACACAAGCACTTTCTTTCCCTTTTACGTTAAATTACAAATGTTAATTTATGAGGGCTTGTGATTGAACTTCTCCACCTTTAATTTACTTGTCCAGGCAGACACTGAATGGGCCCCAGGTTGGCTGGATGTGCCATCATCGCAGATAGACAACCACTGGATCGAAGTGATTTTGTTAAAGCACCTAGCGATATAGGCAGAGTGGAGGACTTCGATAGCACTTCCACATCCACATCGCTGCTTAGACTGAGAGAGCTGGAGGTATTGACATGGCCTGAAACGAGAAACATACCGGACGTACAACGACTTGTCAACCACGAAATAACGGGCACTGTCAGCCACGGGTGGATATGTTGCCGGGGAAGGTCTGGGCATCTTTGGATATGTTGCCGGGGAAGGTCTGGGCATCTTTGGATATGTTGCCGGGAAGGTCTGGGCATCTTTGGATATGTTGCCGGGAAGGTCTGGGCATCTTTGGATATGTCCGGAGCGACTGATGATAATTCACACCATAACCTGAATGTTAATTCTTTTTTTGACCAGCTTATTCCTGGCCAACGCTGAATGTTAATTTTTTTGTTAAATATTTTGCAGGGCAAGCTGGGAGAACTGTTGTTGTCGCTGTGTTATCAGCCAAACATTGGACGTCTGTCGGTGACAGTCATGAAAGCGAAGGATCTCAGAGCCAAAGACCTCACAGGATACTCTGGTAAGAAGGCTGGCTCTGAAGCTCTCATGCAAGTTGTTCCGTTTCTTTGATATGATTTCTGAACAAGTGACTCCAAGCTCCAGATCATAGCAATGATAGGTTTTTTTGGGGGGGGGCGGAGGGGCGGGGTTTAAAGAGAGAGAGAGGGGGGTGGGGGATCTTGGCAGTTGCTGTCACAGAAAAGATCTTGTCCATCACCAACGTTCGTGTTAAAGATCTTGCCCGCCAACATCCGTGCAAAAGATCCTGGATGTTGATAATCTTGTCAAGATTTTGGTAGCTGATGTCATGTTAAATATCTTCCCTGCCAGCGTTTCTGCTAAAGATCTTGACAGTGAACGCTATGAAGATCTTGGCAGTGGACGCTATGAAGACCTTGGCAGATGCATTCATAATAAAGGTTTTGTCCACTAAGACCGATTTTGGCACTCAATGTTATAATGAAGATTTTAGCAGTCAGTATTATAATGAAGATTTTAGCAGTCAGTATTATAATGAAGATTTTAGCAGTCAGTATTATAATGAAGATTTTAGCAGTCAGTATTATAATGAAGATTTTACCGTCACATCGATTAACGTCGATGTATCGATTAACGTCACATCGACCTGTGTGGAGACATTTATTCGTATTTATTGCCGGGTCTAAATAAAACATATAGGCACACACAAGCACTTTCTTTCCCTTTTACGTTAAATTACAAATGTTAATTTATGAGGGCTTGTGATTGAACTTCTCCACCTTTAATTTACTTGTCCAGGCAGACACTGAATGGGCCCCAGGTTGGCTGGATGTGCCATCATCGCAGATAGACAACCACTGGATCGAAGTGATTTTGTTAAAGCACCTAGCGATATAGGCAGAGTGGAGGACTTCGATAGCACTTCCACATCCACATCGCTGCTTAGACTGAGAGAGCTGGAGGTATTGACATGGCCTGAAACGAGAAACATACCGGACGTACAAGACGACTTGTCAACCACGAAATAACGGGCACTGTCAGCCACGGGTGGATATGTTGCCGGGGAAGGTCTGGGCATCTTTGGATATGTTGCCGGGGAAGGTCTGGGCATCTTTGGATATGTTGCCGGGAAGGTCTGGGCATCTTTGGATATGTTGCCGGGAAGGTCTGGGCATCTTTGGATATGTCCGGAGCGACTGATGATAATTCACACCATAACCTGAATGTTAATTCTTTTTTTGACCAGCTTATTCCTGGCCAACGCTGAATGTTAATTTTTTTGTTAAATATTTTGCAGGGCAAGCTGGGAGAACTGTTGTTGTCGCTGTGTTATCAGCCAAACATTGGACGTCTGTCGGTGACAGTCATGAAAGCGAAGGATCTCAGAGCCAAAGACCTCACAGGATACTCTGGTAGAAGGCTGGCTCTGAAGCTCTCATGCAAGTTGTTCCGTTTCTTTGATATGATTTCTGAACAAGTGACTCCAAGCTCCAGATCATAGCAATGATAGGTTTTTTTTGGGGGGGGGCGGAGGGGCGGGGGTTTAAAGAGAGAGAGAGGGGGGTGGGGGATCTTGGCAGTTGCTGTCACAGAAAGATCTTGTCCATCACCAACGTTCGTGTTAAAGATCTTGCCCGCCAACATCCGTGCAAAAGATCCTGGATGTTGATAATCTTGTCAAGATTTTGGTAGCTGATGTCATGTTAAATATCTTCCCTGCCAGCGTTTCTGCTAAAGATCTTGACAGTGACGCTATGAAGATCTTGGCAGTGGACGCTATGAAGACCTTGGCAGATGCATTCATAATAAGGTTTTGTCCACTAAGACCGATTTTGGCACTCAGTGTTATAATGAAGATTTTGGCACTCAGTATTATAATGAAGATTTTAGCACTCAGTATTATAATGAAGATTTTGTGTACGTCACTGGTTCATCCAGATCCTATGTAGGTCACTGGTTCATCCAGATTCTATGTAAGTTACTGGTTCTTCCAGATTCCGTATACGTCACTGGTTCATCCAGATTCTATGTAGGCCACTAGTTCATCCAGATTCTATGTAGGTCACTGGTTCATCCAGATTTTGTGTACGTCACTGGTTCATCCAGATTCTATGTACGTCACTGATTCTAGGCACGATCTGAGCGTAGACAGATGCTATCTGTTCAGAGATTTAAGTTGTAACGTCACATCGATTAACGTCGATGTATATTTACCGTCACATCGATTAACGTCGATGTATCGATTAACGTCACATCGACCTGTGTGGAGACATTCGTATTTATTGCCGGGTCTAAAATAAAACATATAGGCACACACAAGCACTTTCTTTCCCTTTTACGTTAAATTACAAATGTTAATTTATGAGGGCTTGTGATTGAACTTCTCCACCTTTAATTTACTTGTCCAGGCAGACACTGAATGGGCCCCAGGTTGGCTGGATGTGCCATCATCGCAGATAGACAACCACTGGATCGAAGTGATTTTGTTAAAGCACCTAGCGATATAGGCAGAGTGGAGGACTTCGATAGCACTTCCACATCCACATCGCTGCTTAGACTGAGAGAGCTGGAGGTATTGACATGGCCTGAAACGAGAAACATACCGGACGTACAAGACGACTTGTCAACCACGAAATAACGGGCACTGTCAGCCACGGGTGGATATGTTGCCGGGGAAGGTCTGGGCATCTTTGGATATGTTGCCGGGGAAGGTCTGGGCATCTTTGGATATGTTGCCGGGAAGGTCTGGGCATCTTTGGATATGTTGCCGGGAAGGTCTGGGCATCTTTGGATATGTCCGGAGCGACTGATGATAATTCACACCATAACCTGAATGTTAATTCTTTTTTTGACCAGCTTATTCCTGGCCAACGCTGAATGTTAATTTTTTTGTTAAATATTTTGCAGGGCAAGCTGGGAGAACTGTTGTTGTCGCTGTGTTATCAGCCAAACATTGGACGTCTGTCGGTGACAGTCATGAAAGCGAAGGATCTCAGAGCCACGTGTGAGGGTGGCACAGTCTGGTGTGGTTCTTAGTTGTATGTAAGCCACGTATGAGGGTGGCACAGTCTGGTGTGGTTCCTAGTTGTATGTAAGCCACGTATGAGGGTGGCACAGTCTGGTGTGGTTCTTAGTTGTATGTAAGCCACGTATGAGGGTGACACAGTCTGGCGTGATTTCTAGTTGTATGTAAGCCACGTGTGAGGGTGGCACAGTCTGGTGTGGTTCTTAGAGCCACGTGTGAGGGTGGCACAGTCTGGTGTGGTTCTTAGTTGTATGTAAGCCACGTATGAGGGTGGCACAGTCTGGCGTGGTTTCTAGTTGTATGTAAGCCACGTATGAGGGTGGCACAGTCTGGTGTGGTTCCTAGTTGTATGTAAGCCAAGTATGAGGGTGGCACAGTCTGGTGTGGTTCTTAGTTGTATGTAAGCCACGTATAAGGGTGGCACAGTCTGGTGTGGTTCCTAGTTGTATGTAAGCCACGTATGAGGGTGGCACAGTCTGGTGTGGTTCTTAGTTGTATGTAAGCCACGTATGAGGGTGACACAGTCTGGCGTGATTTCTAGTTGTATGTAAGCCACGTGTGAGGGTGGCACAGTCTGGTGTGGTTCTTAGAGCCACGTGTGAGGGTGGCACAGTCTGGTGTGGTTCTTAGTTGTATGTAAGCCACGTATGAGGGTGGCACAGTCTGGCGTGGTTTCTAGTTGTATGTAAGCCACGTATGAGGGTGGCACAGTCTGGTGTGGTTCCTAGTTGTATGTAAGCCAAGTATGAGGGTGGCACAGTCTGGTGTGGTTCTTAGTTGTATGTAAGCCACGTATGAGGGTGACACAGTCTGGTGTGGTTCTTAGTTGTATGTAAGCCACGTATGAGGGTGGCACAGTCTGGTGTGGTTCTTAGTTGTATGTAAGCCACGTATGAGGGTGACACAGTCTGGCGTGATTTCTAGTTGTATGTAAGCCACGTGTGAGGGTGGCACAGTCTGGTGTGGTTCTTAGAGCCACGTGTGAGGGTGGCACAGTCTGGTGTGGTTCTTAGTTGTATGTAAGCCACGTATGAGGGTGGCACAGTCTGGCGTGGTTTCTAGTTGTATGTAAGCCACGTATGAGGGTGGCACAGTCTGGTGTGGTTCTTAGTTGTATGTAAGCCAAGTATGAGGGTGGCACAGTCTGGTGTGGTTCTTAGTTGTATGTAAGCCACGTATGAGGGTGACACAGTCTGGTGTGGTTCTTAGTTGTATGTAAGCCACGTATGAGGGTGGCACAGTCTGGTGTGGTTCTTAGTTGTATGTAAGCCACGTATGAGGGTGACACAGTCTGGCGTGATTTCTAGTTGTATGTAAGCCACGTGTGAAGGTGGCACAGTCTGGTGTGGTTCTTAGAGCCACGTGTGAGGGTGGCACAGTCTGGTGTGGTTCTTAGTTGTATGTAAGCCACGTATGAGGGTGGCATAGTCTGGCGTGGTTTCTAGTTGTATGTAAGCCACGTATGAGGGTGGCACAGTCTGGTGTGGTTTCTAGTTGTATGTAAGCCACGTATGAGGGTGGCACAGTATGGCGTGGTTTCTAGTTGTATGTAAGCCACGTATGAGGGTGGCACAGTCTGGTGTGGTTTCTAGTTGTATGTAAGCCACGTGTGAGGGTGGCACAGTCTGGTGTGGTTCCTAGTTGTATGTAAGCCACGTGTGAGGGTGGCACAGTCTGGTGTGGTTCCTAGTTGTATGTAAGCCACGTATGAGGGTGGCACAGTCTGGCGTGGTTTCTAGTTGTATGTAAGCCACGTATGAGGGTGGCACAGTCTGGTGTGGTTTCTAGTTGTATGTAAGCCACGTGTGAGGGTGGCACAGTCTGGTGTGTTTCTAGTTGTATGTAAGCCACGTGTGAGGGTGGCACAGTCTGGTGTGGTTCCTAGTTGTATGTAAGCCACGTATGAGGGTGGCACAGTCTGGTGTGGTTTCTAGTTGTATGTAAGCCACGTATGAGGGTGGCACAGTCTGGTGTGGTTTCTAGTTGTATGTAAGCCACGTATGAGGGTGGCACAGTCTGGTGTGGTTTCTAGTTGTATGTAAGCCACGTGTGATGGCAACACAGTCACATGATCTGGGAAGGACAGTTCTACTCACGAGCTGCAGGTGAACAACCTTGATAAAGATTCAAAAGAAACTCCCATTCCAAGGATCTGAAGAGTTCAAGGAGAAGATTCACAGACAAAACAGAACATGAAGAATGGTGTGTCTGTAGAGGGGGGGGGGGGGTCTGAATTTAGATTTTTTACTGTTATTTCTTCCTCTTCTTCTGGGTCCCCATATCAAGAGAGTTGAATGTCAGACTGACCTGCCAGCCCAGGCCTTCATTTTTTTTTAAATTTCTGGTATTTATAAACTTGTGGGGCTCTACCACGAAAAGAAGAAAGAAAAATTCTAGCAGATTCTGTGTAGGTCACTGGTTCATCCAGATTATATGTAGGTCACTGGTTCATCCAGATTATATGTAGGTCACTGTTCATCCAGATTATATGTAGGTCACTGGTTCATCCAGATTATATGTAGGTCACTGGTTCATCCAGATTCTATGTAGGTCACTGGTTCATCCAGATTCTATGTAGGTCACTGGTTCATCCAGATTATATGTAGGTCACTGGTTCATCCAGATTATATGTAGGTCACTGGTTCATCCAGATTATATGTAGGTCACTGGTTCATCCAGATTCTATGTATGTCACTGGTTCATCCAGATTCTATGTATGTCACTGGTTCATCCAGATTATATGTAGGTCACTGGTTCATCCAGATTATATGTAGGTCACTGGTTCATCCAGATTATATGTAGGTCACTGGTTCATCCAGATTATATGTAGGTCACTGGTTCATCCAGATTATATGTAGGTCACTGGCTCATCCAGATTCTATGTAGGTCACTGGTTCATCCAGATTCTATGTAGGTCACTGGTTCATCCAGATTCTATGTAGGTCACTGGTTCATCCAGATTCTATGTAGGTCACTGGTTCATCCAGATTATATGTAGGTCACTGGTTCATCCAGGTTATATGTAGGTCACTGGTTCATCCAGATTCTATGTAGGTCACTGGTTCATCCAGATTCTATGTAGATCACTGGTTCATCCAGATTCTATGTAGGTCACTGGTTCATCCAGATTCTATGTACGTCACTGGTTCATCCAGATTATATGTAGGTCACTGGTTTATCCAGATTCTATTTAGCTCACTGGTTCATCCAGATTATATGTACGTCACTGCTTCATCCAGATTATATGTACGTCACTGGTTCATCCAGATTCTATGTATGTCACTGGTTCATCCAGATTCTATGTATGTCACTGGTTCATCCAGATTATATGTAGATCACTGGTTCATCCAGATTATATGTAGGTCACTGGATCATCCAGATTATATGTAGGTCACTGGTTCATCCAGATTCTATGTAGGTCACTGGTTCATCCAGATTCTATGTAGGTCACTGGTTCATCCAGATTATATGTAGGTCACTGGTTCATCCAGATTATATGTAGATTTTAGCAGTCAGTATTATAATTATTGGCAGAAATGCAGATGAAACCACTGACAACAATTATTGAGGAAAGACGCTGGCGATGGTTGGGACATGTGCTCCGAATGACTGACAACTCACTACCAAAAATAGCACTAAGATGGACACCACAGGGGAACAGAAGCAAGGGTAGACCAAAAGAGACATGGAGAAGAACAACAGAAAGGATGTTGAGCAATAGAGGGCTCACCTGGGCAAGAGCAGAAAAAAAGGCGAAGGACAGGCATTTGTGGAAAACCCTTGCTGAAGCCCCATGTGCCCTGGGCACTTAAGGTTCAGAGAGAGAGAGATTATAATGAAGATTTTACTAGTTAATATTATAATGAAGATTTTAGCAGTCAATGTTATAATGAAAATTTTAGCAGTCAATGTTACAATGAAGATTTTAGCAATCAGTATTATAATGAAGATTATATCAGTCAGTACTATAATGAAGATTTTAGCAGTGAGTACCTTGATAAAGATTTTGATGTCTGAAGTTGAGAATATCTCGTAAAGACTGAATAAGGGAGAGCACTCTGGTACATTCATATTATCATCACGTGACAGCGAGACCTAACGTGATTGGACATGTATTTCCAGGCTGGTTACGGCGTGACTGCTACGGTATGTCCTTGAGAACTTTCATCTAGCCAGAATTTTTATGCTTATTTTTCAATCAGCAATCAATTTTCTATCAGATCTAGGCTTCATATTGTCCTGGCTTGGCTGTGGGTTTTAGCTTTTTAGATTTGTTCTGTTCACAACTGTGATTTATACTTTCTGTCAATGCTTGCTCATTTTAGTTCTACCTCGAGGTTTGTGTCCACTTATGAATTTTGCATTCCGTTTTTTTTTAAACATCTGAAGAAGCAACAATGATTTTGTTGGTGACACAAATTAATATTAATATTTACTACTTGAATAATATGTTTTCTGAGTTGAAAATTATTTCTTTCGTTTATAAATCCCCGCTTTTCTTATGTTTTCCTGTGTTCCGTGATTTTTATCTCCCACTTCTTTACTCACCAACCCTTTCAAAAGCCGGCTCACCATTTCTCTTATCTTAGTACGAGTAAAGAAACATTTAATATCCTGGCCCTGCTTTTAAACCTCTCGTCTCTTCTCCGTCGGCTGTCGGTTGCTTGGACAATTTTATTTTCTCGAAGCTTCCATTTTTAAATTTTATTTATTCCGTTGAAGTTTCCAGTTCAGATTTTTATCACATTCTGTCACTGAGGAAAGTATTCGCGAGGCTTTGTAAAGAGGTACTGCTGATGAAGGAAGGGATAGAAGAAAGACAAAGTGACTCACGACTAAAATATCGGTATTTGTGATAGTTTAGAAGCTCGCATCAGCCGCTTTGAGATTCGAGGACAGTCCCATGAAAACGAGACTGACCTTCGCGTGCTATCCTATTTTCAACCATTTGCGACAGCCACGTCTCCTGGCCAGTCCCGGAACGTCCTGTTTCCGAGGTTGTTTTCCTAACAAAGTTTATCCGGTACCCATTTTTTTTCAGCTGGGTCGACTGAAGGATGCTGTTAGCGGATCTCTGACCAACAACTATCCGGCGGACGGAAAGGCAGGTCACTATTGATCAGACTGTTCGCAGCTGTGCTAGAAACTAGCAGCGGACATAAAGATTATCATATTTCAGGCCAAGTTAATGTAGGATGTGCAGCTGTTTAAGACTAGTATCTCTCATCTACGTTATCATCACACACACAGAAGGTTATAATGTCAAGATTATGTCACCCAGATCGTTTCTGCATCCAGATTGAGTCAGTCACCTCCTAAGTTTTGTGTTCTTACCAGTTCATTGCTGGAAAACTGAAACAAGATCTAGTTCGTCTGTGCTGGTTGAATAATGATGATGAGATTTTAATGATGTTGTGGTGTCCAGTAGTTAAACCAGATTATATGTAGGTCACTGGTTCATCCAGATTCTATGTAGGTCACTGGTTCATCCAGATTATATGTAGGTCACTGGTTCATCCAGATTATATGTAGGTCACTGGTTCATCCAGATTATATGTAGGTCACTGGTTCATCCAGATTCTATGTAGATCACTGGTTCATCCAGATTCTATGTAGGTCACTGGTTCATCCAGATTCTATGTACGTCACTGGTTCATCCAGATTATATGTAGGTCACTGGTTCATCCAGATTCTATTTAGCTCACTGGTTCATCCAGATTATATGTACGTCACTGCTTCATCCAGATTATATGTACGTCACTGGTTCATCCAGATTCTATGTATGTCACTGGTTCATCCAGATTCTATGTATGTCACTGGTTCATCCAGATTATATGTAGGTCACTGGTTCATCCAGACTCTACGTAGGTCACTAGTTCATCCAGACTCTATGTAGGTCACTGGTTCATCCAGATTCTATGTAGGTCACTGGTTCATCCAGATTATATGTAGGTCACTGGTTCATCCAGATTCTATGTATGTCACTGGTTCATCCAGATTATATGTAGGTCACTAGTTCATCCAGATTCTGTGTATGTCACTGGTTCATCCAGATTCTGTGTACGTCACTGGTTCATCCAGATCCTATGTAGGTCACTGGTTCATCCAGATTCTATGTATGTTACTGGTTCATCCAGATTCTATGTAGGTCACTGGTTCATCCAGATTCTATGTAGGTCACTTGCTCATCCAGATTCTATGTAGGTCACTGGTTCATCCAGATTTTGTGTACGTCACTGGTTCATCCAGATTCTATGTACGTCAGTGATTCTAGGCACGATCTGAGCGTAGACAGATGCTATCTGTTCAGAGATTTAAGTTGTAACGTCACATCGATTAACGTCACATCCATTAACGTCGATGTATATTTTACCGTCACATCGATTAACGTCGATGTATCGATTAACGTCACATCGACCTGTGTGGAGACATTTATTCGTATTTATTGCCGGGTCTAAAATAAAACATATAGGCACACACAAGCACTTTCTTTCCCTTTTACGTTAAATTACGAATGTTAATTTATGAGGGCTTTTGACTGAACTTCTCCACCTTTAATTTACTTGTCCAGGCAGACACTGAATGGGCCCCAGGTTGACTGGATGTGCCATCATCGCAGATAGACAACCACTGGATCGAAGTGATTTTGTTAAAGCACCCAGCGATATAGGCAGAGTGGAGGACTTCGATAGCACTTCCACATCCACATCGCTGCTTAGACTGAGAGAGCTGGAGGTATTGACATGGCCTGAAACGAGAAACATACCGGACGTACAAGACGACTTGTCAACCACGAAATAACGGGCACTGTCAGCCACGGGTGGATATGTTGCCGGGGAAGGTCTGGACATCTTTGGATATGTTGCCAGGGAAGGTCTGGGCATCTTTGGATATGTTGCCGGGGAAGGTCTGGGCGTCTTTGGATATGTTGCCGGGGAAGGTCTGGGCATCTTTGGATATGTTGCCGGGGAAGGTCTGGGCATCTTTGGATATGTTGCCGGGGAAGGTCTGGGCATCTTTGGATATGTTGCCAGGGAAGGTCTGGGCATCTTTGGATATGTTGCCGGGGAAGGTCTGGACATCTTTGGATATGTTGCCGGGGAAGGTCTGGGCATCTTTGGATATGTTGCCGGGGAAGGTCTGGGCATCTTTGGATATGTTGCCGGGGAAGGTCTGGGCATCTTTGGATATGTTGCGGGGAAGGTCTGGGCATCTTTGGATATGTTGCCGGGGAAGGTCTGGGCATCTTTGGATATGTTGCCGGGGAAGGTCTGGGCATCTTTGGATATGTTGCCGGGGAAGGTCTGGGCATCTTTGGATATGTCCGGAGCGACTGATGATAATTCACACCATAACCTGAATGTTAATTCTTTTTTTGACCAGCTTATTCCTGGCCAACGCTGAATGTTAATTTTTTTGTTAAATATTTTGCAGGGCAAGCTGGGAGAACTGTTGTTGTCACTGTGTTATCAGCCAAACATTGGACGTCTGTCGGTGACAGTCATGAAAGCGAAGGATCTCAGAGCCAAAGACCTCACAGGATACTCTGGTAAGAAGGCTGGCTCTGAAGCTCTCATGCAAGTTGTTACGTTTCTTTGATATGATTTCTGAACAAGTGACTCCAAGCTCCAGATCATAGCAGTGATCGGGTTTTTTTTTTTGGGGGGGGGGGAGGGGCGGGGGTTTAAAGAGAGAGAGAGAGGGGTGGGGGATCTTGGCAGTTGCTGTCACAGAAAAGATCTTGTCCATCACCAACGTTCGTGTTAAAGATCTTGCCCGCCAACATCCGTGCAAAAGATCCTGGATGTTGATAATCTTGTCAAGATTTTGGTAGCTGATGTCACGTTAAATATCTTCCCTGCCAGCGTTTCTGCTAAAGATCTTGACAGTGAACGCTATGAAGATCTTGGCAGTGGACGCTATGAAGACCTTGGCAGATGCATTCATAAGAAAGGTTTTGTCCACTAAGACCGATTTTGGCACTCAGTGTTATAATGAAGATTTTACTAGTCAATATTATAATGAAGATTTTACTAGTCAATATTATAATGAAGATTTTACTAGTCAATATTATAATGAAGATTTTACTAGTCAATATTATAATGAAGATTTTACTAGTCAATATTATAATGAAGATTTTACTAGTCAATATTATAATGAAGATTTTACTAGTCAATATTATAATGAAGATTTTACTAGTCAATATTATAATGAAGATTTTACTAGTCAATATTATAATGAAAAATTTAGCTGTCGGTATTATAATGAAGATTTTAGCAGTCAGTATTATAATGAAGATTTTACTAGTCAATATTATAATGAAAAATTTAGCTGTCGGTATTATAATGAAGATTTTAGCAGTCAGTATTATAATGAAGATTTTACTAGTCAATATTATAATGAAAAATTTAGCTGTCGGTATTATAATGAAGATTTTAGCAGTCAGTATTATAATGAAGATTTTACTAGTCAATATTATAATGAAAAATTTAGCTGTCGGTATTATAATGAAGATTTTTGCACTCAGTATTATAATGAAGATTTTACTAGTCAATATTATAATGAAGATTATAATGAAGAATTTAGCTGTCGGTATTATAATGAAGATTTTAGCAGTCAGTATTATAATGAAGATTTTACTAGTCAATATTATAATGAAAAATTTAGCTGTCGGTATTATAGTGAAGATTTTAGCATTCAGTATTATAATTATTAGCAGAAATGCAGATGAAACCACTGACAACAATTATTGAGGAAAGACGCTGGCGATGGTTGGGACATGTGCTCCGAATGACTGACAACTCACTACCAAAAATAGCGCTAAGATGGACACCACAGGGGAACAGAAGCAAGGGTAGACCAAAAGAGACATGGAGAAGAACAACAGAAAGGATGTTGAGCAATAGAGGGCTCACCTGGGCAAGAGCAGAAAAAAAAAGGCGAAGGACAGGCATTTGTGGAAAACCCTTGCGGAAGCCCCATGTGCCCTGGGCACTTAAGGTTCAGACAGAGAGAGAGAGAGAGAGAGAGATTATAATGAAGATTTTACTAGTTAATATTATAATAAAGATTTTAGTAGTCAATATTATAATGAAGATTTTAGCAGTCAATGTTACAATGAAGATTTTAGCAATCAGTATTATAATGAAGATTATATCAGTCAGTACTATAATGAAGATTTTAGCTGTCAGTATTATAATGAAGATTTTAGCAGTGAGTACCTTGATAAAGATTTTGATGTCTGAAGTTGAGAATATCTCGTAAAGACTGAATAAGGGAGAGCACTCTGGTACATTCATATTATCATCACGTGACAGCGAGACCTAACGTGATTGGACATGTATTTCCAGGCTGGTTACGGCGTGACTGCTACGGTATGTCCTTGAGAACTTTCGTCTAGCCAGAATTTTTATGCTTATTTTTCAATCAGCAATCAATTTTCTATCAGATCTAGGCTTCATATTGTCCTGGCTTGGCTGTGGGTTTTAGCTTTTTAGATTTGTTCTGTTCACAACTGTGATTTATACTTTCTGTCAATGCTTGCTCATTTTAGTTCTACCTCGAGGTTTGTTTCCACTTATGAATTTTGCATTCCGTTTTTTTTTAAACATCTGAAGAAGCAACAATGATTTTGTTGGTGACACAAATTAATATTAATATTTACTACTTGAATAATATGTTTTCTGAGTTGAAAATTATTTCTTTCGTTTATAAATCCCCGCTTTTCTTATGAAGCTCGCATCAGCCGCTTTGAGATTCGAGGACAGTCCCATGAAAACGAGACTGACCTTCGCGTGCTATCCTATTTTCAACCATTTGCGACAGCCACGTCTCCTGGCCAGTCCCGGAACGTCCTGTTTCCGAGGTTGTTTTCCTAACAAAGTTTATCCGGTACCCATTTTTTTTCAGCTGGGTCGACTGAAGGATGCTGTTAGCGGATCTCTGACCAACAACTATCCGGCGGACGGAAAGGCAGGTCACTATTGATCAGACTGTTCGCAGCTGTGCTAGAAACTAGCAGCGGACATAAAGATTATCATATTTCAGGCCAAGTTAATGTAGGATGTGCAGCTGTTTAAGACTAGTATCTCTCATCTACGTTATCATCACACACACAGAAGGTTATAATGTCAAGATTATGTCACCCAGATCGTTTCTGCATCCAGATTGAGTCAGTCACCTCCTAAGTTTTGTGTTCTTACCAGTTCATTGCTGGAAAACTGAAACAAGATCTAGTTCGTCTGTGCTGGTTGAATAATGATGATGAGATTTTAATGATGTTGTGGTGTCCAGTAGTTAAACCACGATATTATCTGCCTGGACCAGTGCCTGTACTCACTGCTTTCATCAAATTATACATTTTTATCCCCGCTGTAACTGTGGTACTATAAAGGGTAAAATTACAGTAAGCATAGTTTCTGAAATACTGATACTGCCACACAATAGCAGTAATTTTAGTTAAGGTGGTGGAGCTTAAACAAAAGTGATGCTTATTAGTAATAATAGGGACGTTAGTGATAATTACATGAAAGAGTAGTAATAGTAGTAGTGATAGTATGTGTGATCATAGTAAAGGCGATACTTGTAATAACAGAGTAGTATTACTGAAGTAGCAGTAACATAAAGGATGTTAATATATTAACAGAAGTAACAGAGGTAGTTTTTACTAGTAATAGTAATTAATAGTAGTAATAGTGTTAGAAGTAGTGTTGTTAATGAAGAAAGTAGTAGTAGTAGTTGTAGTAGTAGTAGTAGTAGTAGTAGTAGTAGTAGTAGTAGTAGTAGAGAGGACCAAAGTATGGTTTGCCGTAAACACAGAAAAAAGAACAGGAAAGTGACGAACGCGGTAAGCGACAAGGCGGTCGGCCATTACAATGAACTCTGAGAAACGGTGAGGGGACGAAGAATAAGTCTGAAGTTAGTTACTTGGAAATTAAAGTCAGTCGTGGAGATAAACTTGTAAAACGAAGTGAGGAACTTCTGAGATTCGATCAGTGAAACGAGCAAGCACCAAGCCACATGAAGACAAGGGAACAAAAACTAGATACCGGGAATGTTGGCGCCTTGAGTTTGTAGCTAAACATTCTTGGCTGAGACGGGACCGGCAGGGGTTGGTGCTCTGTTTCAACAAGAACAAGAGAAAACCTTCTACAACCGCGTGTTAGCTCTGCCAGACATTTAGAAAGTAAATCAGGGTTTCCAAGACGCTGTGATATTAACGCGTGTGTGAGAGTCTCATACAAAAAAATGACCTTTTTTTCTTTTACTGATATTTTCAAATGTTTATTTACAACTATATTGTTTATTGTTTGTGATATGAACTTGCATGTTTTAGTGCACGTTCAAGTTTGTTGATGTGTAATGCCTAGTTCGTGTCACATACATGAAATCCACCATCGTGTGGCTACGAGAGTCATGTATCCAACTACAGCTCTTGACATCCACTTTATCTGTAGTTATACTACAGATCCTGACGGTTGTAGTTGCATTACAGCTCGTGATAGTTGTAGTTATACTACAGCTCCTGGCAGCTGTAGTTGTATTACAGCTCGTGACAGTTGTAGTTATACTACAGATCCTGGCGGTTGTAGTTGCATTACAGCTCGTGATAGTTGTAGTTATACTACAGATCCTGGCAGCTGTAGTTGTATTACAGCTTGTGACAGTTGTAGTTATACTACAGCTCCGGCAGTTGTAGTTGTATTACAGCTCGTGACAGTTGTAGTTATACTACAGCTCGTGACAGTTGTAGTTGTATTACAGCTTGTGACAGTTGTAGTTATACTACAGCTCCTGGCAGTTGTAGTTGTATTACAGCTTGTGACAGTTGTAGTTATACTACAGCTCGTGACAGTTGTAGTTGTATTACAGCTTGTGACAGTTGTAGTTATACTACAGATCCCGGCAGTTGTAGTTGTATTACAGCTTGTGACAGTTGTAGTTATACTACAGCTCCTGGCAGTTGTAGTTGTCTCTTGGCACCTGTTGTAACAGGATGAATAACAATGTAAATATTACGTGCAGTGATGGTTGCATGAGAACATGTTGACAGAGAACATGCTGGCAGAGAACATGTTGACAGAGAACATGTTGACAGAGAACATGTTGACAGAGAACATGTTGGCAGAGAACATGTTGACAGAGAACATGTTGACAGAGAACATGTTGGCAGAGAACATGTTGACAGAGAACATGTTGGCAGAGAACATGTTGACAGAGAACTAGCAGAGAATTGGCACTGTGTCAGAAATTTAAAAAAAATGTGAAAACATTACATCAAGAACTGTTCTGTTTTTTTTTTGTCACATTGCAGATCCTTATGTCAAAATATGGCTGTCGTATGGACCTACGCGGGTTGAGAAGAAGAAGACAAGCATCAAAATGAAGACACTGAACCCCACATACAACGAGTCGTTCATATTCGACATTCCCTGGGAGAAGGTGAGAGAAGCAAACCTGGAGGTCAGCGTCATGGACTTTGACAAGGTCGGCCGGAACGAGCTGATTGGTCGAGTGATGCTTGGATGCCGAAGCGGACCAATGGAAACACGGCACTGGAACGACATGGTGGCCAAACCACGGCAACAGGTGGCGCAGTGGCACTTACTGAAAGACTAACACAGGTGTTGGCGGCTGTAAATTTATCTGTTCACAAAGTGTTGGTAACTTAGATCATCAGATTAGTAGAACAAATGTTCGCTTTGGTACAAGAATTAGAGTTGTACTGGCCATTCCATTTTTTGTGTGTGTCATTTGTCAGTGTTACAGGTTAAACAAAGGTCAAGAATCAAGGTTTGACCCGCCAGATAAAATGAAAACATTATCATCATCATCACCTTCTTCTTCTTCTTATTTAGCTTTCCAAGCCATTAAGGCTCATTGCTGCAGATAAAGTTCACCTCCATTCCTCTCTATTCCTAATCTTCTCTCTCCAGTTGGTGACACCAAATTCTTTTGTATCCTCTTCTATGTTGTCTTTCCATCTCTGTCTTGGTCTATACCGTGGTCTTGTTTTCTTCATCTCTTGTGCATACATCATTTTCGTTTGTCGACAAACTACAGACAAACAATCATCATCATCATCATCATCATCTTCATCTTTAAATGTGTTAAAACAACTCTGAATTACAATTTTTCACTGATGTTCGAGCGCATAGCAGCACTTATTCTGCTGGTCAACCAAGATATTTTAGTCGTATTGAAATATGAAATCTTGGGGTCCAGTCTTGAAATATGTAATCTTGAAATCTTGGGGTCTAGTCTTGAAATATGTAATCTTGAAATCTTTGGGTCCAGTCTTGAAATATGTAATATTGAAATCTTGGGGTCCAGTCTTGAAATATGTAATACTGAAATCTTTGGGTCCAGTCTTGAAATATGTAATATTGAAATCTTGGGGCCCAGTCTTGAAATATGTAATCTTGAAATCTTGGAGTCCAGTCTTGAAATATGTAATCTTGAAATCTTGGGTTCTTGAAATCTTGGAGTCCAGTGCTGAAATATGTGATTTTGAAATATTGGAGTCCAGTGCTGAAATATGTGAAATCTCAGAGACAAAACCAGCTTGAAAAGAATGCATATCTAAACTCTCAAATCTCTGTAGAGAGTGCAGATTTAAGCTCTCAAGTCTCTGTAGAGAATGCATATCTAAACTCTCAAATCTCTGTAGAGAGTGCAGATTTAAGCTCTCAGGTTTTGCAGGATGTGTTCAGAAGACCATGTCTAGCACTCACAGAGTGCCGCTTGTGTGGTTTGGTTTGCCTAGATGGGCTTCAAAGTCAGTAGTCTCCTGTTCGATGCCTGAAAATTGTAGCTTGTGTTCTGTTTTATACTTGGATCTTTGGGATACCTGTTGCCTGTTCAGTTTTTTTTACTTTCTTTTCATCTGCGTTTGTGCTTCTTTGTTTGTTTGTTTGTTTGTTTGTTTGTTTGTTTGTTTGTTTGTGTGCGCGCGCGCCTGTGGCTGCCTGCAATAGCGTTAGCAAGTTTGTGAACTGCTTCACTTCTTCCAGCATCCCTGTGTGCAGGAATCCATTGTAATGTTGCTCCGGTGTTACTAGAGCAGCTGGTTCAATCGCTCGGTTACTTCCTTGCTCTAATTATATCATGGTTTGTCTTGGATGGTCCGGTGAAGTGACCTGCAGCCATATAGGAAGATTATGTTTAAATCCTTGAGTCCTTGTTCCTGCAGCGTCTCTGTGGCTTGTAGTGTGGTGTGTGGTTTTGCCCTATAGTTTTTGTTTATGTTTCTCCAGCGTCTTTGTGGCTTCTAGTATGGCTTATAGTATGGATTGTGGCTCTGCTGTATTATTTGTTGGTGTTCATTCCGTAGCAACTGACTTTACAGATCTAAAAATCTGGATCAGTGATAAAGATCGGGACCAGTGGTAGAGATCTGGACCAGTGATAAAGATCTAGACCAGTGATAAAGATCTGGACCAGTGATAAAGATCTGGACCACCGGTAAAGATCTAGACCAGTGATAAAGATCTGGACCAGCGATAAAGATCTCTGAACAAGCACATCGAATCAGGCTGGCCACTCTGTGTCATTCATTCTTAGATCAGACGCAACAGACAAGCATCTTGACAAGCTCCACTCCCCACGGAATTTGCCGCCATTCTTTCACTTAAATACATATAACAAAGAACATTCACGTTGCTGGATGCTTTTACTTTCAGATTCGAACCTCTCATTCCTTAATCCTGAATTTCTGTACCTTGTTGTCCAACCATACAGGCTGGCTTTCAGTCCACATGGGCTGGCTATCAGTCCACACAAGCTGGCTGGCTTTCAGTCCACACGGGCTGGCTATCAGTCCACAAAGGCTGACTATCAGTCCACACAGGCTGTCTTATCAGTCCACGTGGGCTGAGTGTCAGTGCACACATTTTGGCTGTCAGTCCACATTAAACTCGTAGACTGCTGGACCAGTGTGTCACCATGGCAACACTAAAACAGTAACGCTAAACAAGTACTTCGCAATTGTGAGAACCGCTGACCCAGGTAGCAACTGGGTTAATTTCCTTTCTCATCTCCATTTAATAAATTCTCAGAAACTATAATATGTAAATAAGAACAGACACATTTCAACAGTTTGAGAACCACTGGACACCCAATATGATAACAGCAAAAACACGTGTTTATTGTGGAGAGAATGTGCAGTGATAAGCGAGGATGTAGCAAACTATTGAGTATACAGATAATCAAGCCGCTTCTCTCCCTGGCGAGAACTAGTTCGCCATATAGGGAGGGGGTGGTCACCACTCACTTTCAGACAGGATAACAGACATACAACATGATGTTTTCACAGTCTCAATGAAAGTTGATCCACAAGAAAAACATCACATAACAAAATACCTGACTTTCCTACTGCACCTCAAAAGAGAACTATTTCACATTCTTCTTCAGTTTACATCTCTATTATAGACAACTGTAGCAACATAAAAACACACACACGGATCCACGGAAAAAAATTACTACCTCAACCTTCACATCTTTCTAATGCTATCACAACTTCAGCTATCAACTTCAAATCAGCATTAACCACAATGATAAAAAAAAAGACTCACAACTAACTGACTGTACCCAACTGACTACTCTGTGTTATCTAAAATTTCAGTGCTTAAATATGATCTACAAATTCTAATTCTGTTTCGTAAACATTCTTGTCATGAAAAGGTTTAACCTTCATGCAGTTGTCTGTTTACGGCCTTGGACAAGTTTCCAAACTGGGTGTCCAGTGGAGTCTTGGATGGAGGAAAGGACACGCCATGTGGCAGGGGTAACCTGCCGGCTGTCAAGATATCGTCATTCTCATTCACATCTTCACCAAGATTCATCAATAACAATATAACAGCCATCTTCACGACAGCGACGTCCATCTTCACGACACTAAGATACAAAAAGCCTTCCTCTCTGTTTCACATTCAAACGCACTCTGTCACACCGCCTTCCTTCCACAATTCCCCCCCCCCCCCCCCGCCCACGTGACGGGCCTCTGCCGAGCACGGGAAAGTTCAATGCCCTTTCTGAAAACACAAGTTATCTCGCATATACTGTTACACACACGGGCTGGCTGTTAGTCCACACAGGCTGGCTATAAGTCCACACAGACTGGCTATCAGCACACACAGGCTGGCTATAAGTCCACACAGGCTGGCTATCAGTACACACAGGCTGGCTATAAGTCCACACAGGCTGGCTATAAGTCCACACAGGCTGGCTATCAGCACACACAGACTGGCTATCAGCACACACAGGGTGGCTATCAGCTCACACAGGCTGGCTATCAGCACACACAGGCTGGCTATCAGCTCACACAGGCTGGCTATCAGCTCACACAGGCTGGCTATCAGCTCACACAGGCTGGCTATCAGCTCACACAGGCGGTCGCCACACTCAGCACTCACAGCTTTTCAGTCTCCAGACAGTTCTTGTCAAGTCTCCAGACAGTTCTTGTCAAGTCTCCAGACAGTTCTTGTCAAGTCTCCAGACAGTTCTTGTCAAGTCTCCAGACAGTTCTTGTCAAGACTCCAGACAGTTCTTGTCAAGTCTCCAGACAGTTCTTGTCAAGTCTCCCTGATGTGATGGCTGGTGTTAGTGGAGAATTTATCTTTGTCAAAATATTGCATGATCACGTGAGCTGCAGGCAGTCAACCTGAAGTACTTACCAGCCACTTCTCCCACAGCTAAACCAACAACCACTTCTCCCACAGCTAAACCAACACATCTTTCTAATGCTATCACAACTTCAGCTATCAACTTCAAATCAGCATTAACCACAATGATAAAAAAAAAGACTCACAACTAACTGACTGTACCCAACTGACTACTCTGTGTTATCTAAAATTTCAGTGCTTAAATATGATCTACAAATTCTAATTCTGTTTCGTAAACATTCTTGTCATGAAAAGGTTTAACCTTCATGCAGTTGTCTGTTTACGGCCTTGGACAAGTTTCCAAACTGGGTGTCCAGTGGAGTCTTGGATGGAGGAAAGGACACGCCATGTGGCAGGGGTAACCTGCCGGCTGTCAAGATATCGTCATTCTCATTCACATCTTCACCAAGATTCATCAATAACAATATAACAGCCATCTTCACGACAGCGACGTCCATCTTCACGACACTAAGATACAAAAAGCCTTCCTCTCTGTTTCACATTCAAACGCACTCTGTCACACCGCCTTCCTTCCACAATTCCCCCCCCCCCCCCCCGCCCACGTGACGGGCCTCTGCCGAGCACGGGAAAGTTCAATGCCCTTTCTGAAAACACAAGTTATCTCGCATATACTGTTACACACACGGGCTGGCTGTTAGTCCACACAGGCTGGCTATAAGTCCACACAGACTGGCTATCAGCACACACAGGCTGGCTATAAGTCCACACAGGCTGGCTATCAGTACACACAGGCTGGCTATAAGTCCACACAGGCTGGCTATAAGTCCACACAGGCTGGCTATCAGCACACACAGACTGGCTATCAGCACACACAGGGTGGCTATCAGCTCACACAGGCTGGCTATCAGCACACACAGGCTGGCTATCAGCTCACACAGGCTGGCTATCAGCTCACACAGGCTGGCTATCAGCTCACACAGGCTGGCTATCAGCTCACACAGGCGGTCGCCACACTCAGCACTCACAGCTTTTCAGTCTCCAGACAGTTCTTGTCAAGTCTCCAGACAGTTCTTGTCAAGTCTCCAGACAGTTCTTGTCAAGTCTCCAGACAGTTCTTGTCAAGTCTCCAGACAGTTCTTGTCAAGACTCCAGACAGTTCTTGTCAAGTCTCCAGACAGTTCTTGTCAAGTCTCCCTGATGTGATGGCTGGTGTTAGTGGAGAATTTATCTTTGTCAAAATATTGCATGATCACGTGAGCTGCAGGCAGTCAACCTGAAGTACTTACCAGCCACTTCTCCCACAGCTAAACCAACAACCACTTCTCCCACAGCTAAACCAACAGCCACTTCTCCCACAGCTAAACCAACAACCACTTCTCCCACAGCTAAACCAACAACCACTTCTCCCACAGCTAAACCAACAGCCACTTCTCCCACAGCTAAACCAACAGCCAGATGTGTAATAGACCCTGCTAGCTGGGCTCAAGCAACGCAACGTTTCAGTTGGTCAGTTATGCGTCGCTGGTCAGTCAGCTGCGATTCCTTGGTCATTTCTGATTAGCTGGTTCCCTACCTCTGGTTATTTGGTCTTCTGTGGTCAGTTCCTTTCCACAATCCTTCTAATCCAGACGTCTTGGCTACCTCGTGTACCTCACCCAGGGCTCTAATATACCATGTATTCATGTAGTCACCTAGGGCTCTGAATACATCAAATGTTCATATAGTTCACCCAGGGCCCTATCTATATCAAGTGTTCATATAGTTCACCCAGGGCCCTATCTATATCAAGTGTTCATATAGTTCACCCAGGGCCCTGTCTATATCAAGTGTTCATATAGCTCATCCAGGGCCCTGTCTACATCAAATGTTCATATAGCTCATCCAGGGCCCTGTCTACATCAAATGTTCATATAGTTAATCCAGGGCCCTGTCTACATCAAATGTTCATATAGCTCATCCAGGGCCCTGTCTACATCAAATGTTCATATAGGTCATACAGGGTCCTGTCTACATCAAATGTTCATATAGCTCATCCAGGGTCCTGTCTACATCAAATGTTCATATGGCTCATCCAGGGTCCTGTCTACATCAAATGTTCATATAGTTAATCCAGGGCCCTGTCTACATCAAATGTTCATATAGCTCATCCAGGGTCCTGTCTACATCAAATGTTCATATAGGTCATCCAGGGTCCTGTCTATATCAAATGTTCATATAGGTCATCCAGGGTCCTGTCTACATCAAATGTTCATATAGCTCATCCAGGGTCCTGTCTACATCAAATATTCATATAGTTAATCCAGGGCCCTGTCTACATCAAATGTTCATATAGCTCATCCAGGGCCCTGTCTACATCAAATGTTCATATAGCTCATCCAGGGCCCTGTCTACATCAAATGTTCATATAGCTCATCCAGGGTCCTGTCTACATCAAATGTTCATATAGTTCATCCAGGGTCCTGTCTACATCAAATGTTCATATAGCTCATCCAGGGTCCTGTCTACATCAAATGTTCATATAGGTCATCCAGGGCCCTGTCTACATCAAATGTTCATATAGCTCATCCAGGGTCCTGTCTACATCAAATGTTCATATAGGTCATCCAGGGTCCTGTCTATATCAAATGTTCATATAGGTCATCCAGGGTCCTGTCTACATCAAATGTTCATATAGCTCATCCAGGGTCCTGTCTACATCAAATATTCATATAGTTAATCCAGGGTCCTGTCTACATCAAATGTTCATATAGCTCATCCAGGGCCCTGTCTACATCAAATGTTCATATAGCTCATCCAGGGCCCTGTCTACATCAAATGTTCATATAGCTCATCCAGGGCCCTGTCTACATCAAATGTTCATATAGTTCATCCAGGGTCCTGTCTACATCAAATGTTCATATAGCTCATCCAGGGTCCTGTCTACATCAAATGTTCATATAGATCATCCAGGGTCCTGTCTACATCAAATGTTCATATAGGTCATACAGGGCCCTGTCTACATCAGATGTTCATATAGCTCATCCAGGGTCCTGTCTACATCAAATGTTCATATAGGTCATCCAGGGCCCTGTCTACATCAAATGTTCATATAGCTCATCCAGGGTCCTGTCTACATCAAATGTTCATATAGCTCATCCAGGGTCCTGTCTACATCAAATGTTCATATAGGTCATCCAGGGTCCTGTCTACATCAAATGTTCGTATAGTTAATCCAGGGTCCTGTCTACATCAAATGTTCATATAGCTCATCCAGGGCCCTGTCTACATCAAATGTTCATATATTTCACCTTGGGCTCTGTCTATTTAAAGTATTTTGTATATATGTCATCACAAGAAAAAGAACTTTTTTTAAGTTGTGTAAATATCACATAGATCATGTTCCATTAAACTGTAGATATTTTCACAATCATCTTGCGTGGTTGTATCCATGTACACATCCAGCGTCACACTAAATACCAATGATTTGACAGATCTGTGTACAACTAGCTACAGGCTGATTTGACAGATCTGTGTACAACTAGCTACAGGCTGATTTGACAGATTTGTGTACATCTAGCTACAGGCTGATTTGACAGATTTGTGTACAACTAGCTACAGGCTGATTTGACAGATTTGTGTACAACTAGCTACAGGCTGATTTGACAGATTTGTGTACAACTAGCTACAGGCTGATTTGACAGATCTGTGTACAACTAGCTGCAGGCTGATTTGACAGATTTGTGTACAACTAGCTACAGGCTGATTTGACAGATTTGTGTACAACTAGCTACAGGCTCATTTGACAGATTTGTGTACAACTAGCTACAGGCCATAGGCTGACGAGGAAGCAGAGATCATAACGTATACTTGGTGCTAGTCTCAGTTTTTTCTCCTATAAATTACCATAGATCATTTACATTAAGTTAGGTTTATCATTTGTGTACTTCCTGGACAAGCCCATGTGTGCTCTGGTCTCTGTTCTAAAATGCCTTCAATGCGCAGGGACTGATAACCAAATTAAATGTTGAACGGTGTCAAATTGAAACTTAGTTGTAAAAATTAAAGGCTATCTCAGTTTTTCTGGGGTTTTTTTATTGTTCAATGTTCCATTCCTTGATGACTGCCACTGTTGTGTACACACACCAACAGCATCTTTCTAGTTTTATATCACACCAACAGCATCTTTCTAGTTTTATATCACACCAACAGCATCTTTCTAGTTTTATATCACAATAACAGCATCTTTCTAGTTTTATATCACACCAACAGCATCTTTCTAGTTTTATATCACAATAACAGCATCTTTCTAGTTTTATATCACACTAACAGCATCTGTCTAGTTTTATATCACAATAACAGCATCTATCTAGTTTTATATCACACCAACAGCATCTATCTGGTTTTATATCACACTAACAGCATCTTTCTAGTTTTATATCACAATAACAGCATCTATCTGGTTTTATATCACACTAACAGCATCTTTCTAGTTTTATATCACAATAACAGCATCTATCTGGTTTTATATCACACTAACAGCATCTATCTAGTTTTATATCACAATAACAGCATCTATCTGGTTTTATATCACACTAACAGCATCTATCTAGCTTTATACCACTAGCAGCATCTAGATAGTTTTATATCACACTAACAATATCTATCTAGTTTTATATCACACTAACAATATCTATCTAGTTTTATATCACACTAACAGCATTTATCTAGTTTTATATTACACCGTCAGCATTTATCTAGCTTTATATCACACCAACAGCAACTATCTAGCTTAATATCACACGAACTGCAACCATCCAGTTATAGGTACAACGGCAGCAACTATCCAGTTTTACGCACACCGTCAGTAACTATCTAGTTTTATATCACATTAACAGCATCAATCTAGTTTTACATCACACCAACAGCAACTATTCATTTACAGGTGCACCGGCAGCAACTATCTAGTTTTATGCACACCTTCAGTAACTATCTAGTTTTAGGAACAGCAACCATCTGGTTTCAAGTATAGCAGCAACTTTTCAGTTTATGTACACAAAAACAACTATCTCCCTTTATGTAATCAAAATCAACTATCCAGTTTTATGTACATCAAAAGCAACTATCCCTTTTTATGGACATAATGACAACAATCCAGATTTATGTACACCAACAGCAACTATCCAGCTTTGTGCACACAGCAGCTATATAGTTCTATGTAAGCCAACAAACCAGTTTTATGTACACCAACAGGAATGAGCCAGTTCCACTTTTATGTACACTAAAACAACTATTCAGTTTTATGTACACTAACAACAATCATCCAGTTTTATGTACAACAGCAGCTATTATCCAGTTCTATATACACATCAACAGCAACAATCAATTTTTGTGTACAACAAACTATGAAGTTTTTTATGTCATACCAATATCAACTATCCAGTTGTATGTACACACCATCAGCATCTATCCAGTTTTGTGAAAAACCAGCTGCATTTATCCAGTTTTATGAACATCATCTGTCCAGTTTTATATCACACCGACAGCAACTAATTATGTACACACCAGCAGCATCTACCCAGTTCTATGCACACCAAGAGTAAATATCCAGTTTTATGTGCACCAACGTCTATCCAGTTTCGTGTACACAAACAGCATCTATCCAGTTTTACGTACACAACAACAGCAACTCTCCAGTTTATATACACCAAATGCGATTTGAAATTCTCTTTCCGCCATGTGTTAACCATATTTATATCTACTATAAATGCCAAACGTCTGATTTCGTCGCCACAAACAAACAAAAAATGTCATTTTTATTACAAAGGAAAAAAAAAGACAAAAATGAAAGTTTCTGAAAGAAGCTCAGATAAAAGTGAAAAAAAATTTTAGTACAAAATCAGCCTTTAAATAAAGACGCCACAGACTAAAAGATCATTTTAACGTGACTTACTGGCAACTCGTGAAAGTACACAAACATGACAACACACAATACAACCAGTTTTCGACATTCCCACTAAGAGTTTATCAAACAAGAAAATATATGTGGATACAATGTTTGAAAGAAACTTTGTACATCTGCGCATACTTCTTACTTTATCGCAAGCTGTTAATTTGTTACTTTATCGCAAATTGTTAACTTTGATGTGTTTTTTTTTTTTTTGCTGTCTGTAAAAGAGTGGGTTTTTTTTCTTCCCTTGTTTAACCGTGTCACTGGTTTTCATGGTGGTTATAGCATCGGCTACTAGTGTGACGTGTCTTGACGATAGACAACTTCAGAAGAGGCTGAAGATGAGAGAGAAGAATCTGGAATCACTCGATCTGTGAGACTGAAGATAAAAGTGTTATAATTTCCCACTTCTTTTGGCGTTCAGTATATCCAAGTATACAAAAGTGGTACCTGACACGATTGTGCTGAGGATAGCTCCTCATAAAATGGAGGGCATTATTCTATGCACAATGAGTCATATTGGATCACATGGATGTGGGTAGATTGAAAAAAAAAATTATATTTGTGCGATATTCTGCACAGTTCATGTCCACAAACAGAGGTCACGGCACAGTTTACAACAGGCAGGCAGGAACATCACAACCAGGCAGGAACATCACAACCAGACAGGAACATCACAACCAGACAGGAACATCGTGCAAGATGTCTCACAAGAAAAGGCTGCTTGAAGTGGACAGCATAGAAGAAGGAAAAGACAATGAAGAAAATGGCAATAACCAAGTTTTGTACCTGGGGAGTATTTTTCATATTTGAAAGAACTTCAGATCTTCACGGCTGGTCTCACTGTTTAAACTAGTAACAAGACAGTAACCGCTTTATTACTTAACAAGCACACGAGAAGCGCTATATTCAGGAATATGGGACTCTGGAACCACATGGTTTGTGACTCCCAACTCAGCTATACCTAACATTCCCTCTTCCACAATCAGCTGCATTTATCCAGTTTTATGAACATCATCTGTCCAGTTTTATATCACACCGACAGCAACTAATTATGTACACACCAGCAGCATCTACCCAGTTCTATGCACACCAAGAGTAAATATCCAGTTTTATGTGCACCAACGTCTATCCAGTTTCGTGTACACAAACAGCATCTATCCAGTTTTACGTACACAACAACAGCAACTCTCCAGTTTATATACACCAAATGCGATTTGAAATTCTCTTTCCGCCATGTGTTAACCATATTTATATCTACTATAAATGCCAAACGTCTGATTTCGTCGCCACAAACAAACAAAAAATGTCATTTTTATTACAAAGGAAAAAAAAAGACAAAAATGAAAGTTTCTGAAAGAAGCTCAGATAAAAGTGAAAAAAAATTTTAGTACAAAATCAGCCTTTAAATAAAGACGCCACAGACTAAAAGATCATTTTAACGTGACTTACTGGCAACTCGTGAAAGTACACAAACATGACAACACACAATACAACCAGTTTTCGACATTCCCACTAAGAGTTTATCAAACAAGAAAATATATGTGGATACAATGTTTGAAAGAAACTTTGTACATCTGCGCATACTTCTTACTTTATCGCAAGCTGTTAATTTGTTACTTTATCGCAAATTGTTAACTTTGATGTGTGTTTTTTTTTTTTTTGCTGTCTGTAAAAGAGTGGGTTTTTTTTTCTTCCCTTGTTTAACCGTGTCACTGGTTTTCATGGTGGTTATAGCATCGGCTACTAGTGTGACGTGTCTTGACGATAGACAACTTCAGAAGAGGCTGAAGATGAGAGAGAAGAATCTGGAATCACTCGATCTGTGAGACTGAAGATAAAAGTGTTATAATTTCCCACTTCTTTTGGCGTTCAGTATATCCAAGTATACAAAAGTGGTACCTGACACGATTGTGCTGAGGATAGCTCCTCATAAAATGGAGGGCATTATTCTATGCACAATGAGTCATATTGGATCACATGGATGTGGGTAGATTGAAAAAAAAAATTATATTTGTGCGATATTCTGCACAGTTCATGTCCACAAACAGAGGTCACGGCACAGTTTACAACAGGCAGGCAGGAACATCACAACCAGGCAGGAACATCACAACCAGACAGGAACATCACAACCAGACAGGAACATCGTGCAAGATGTCTCACAAGAAAAGGCTGCTTGAAGTGGACAGCATAGAAGAAGGAAAAGACAATGAAGAAAATGGCAATAACCAAGTTTTGTACCTGGGGAGTATTTTTCATATTTGAAAGAACTTCAGATCTTCACGGCTGGTCTCACTGTTTAAACTAGTAACAAGACAGTAACCGCTTTATTACTTAACAAGCACACGAGAAGCGCTATATTCAGGAATATGGGACTCTGGAACCACATGGTTTGTGACTCCCAACTCAGCTATACCTAACATTCCCTCTTCCACAATCATGTTCCCTCTGCACTAAGATCCACTCCTTTCTCACTTGTAACACATAGTTCAGAACCACCTCACAGACTCAGATTACAACCCCTCTACCCCAACTATAATCACCTATTCCATCTTCTCTCGGCTAGATTACCGTTGTATCACCTCTCCCCTTTCCACGGGCCCCCTTCCCCCATCCTCACTTAGGTTCACCTATCACACATCACAAGTCTCCGTTTAAAAATTCTCAACACTCCACCATGCGCACTTCTGAACACAGTCTCTTACAAGTCACAGCTTCTTACAAGTCACAGCTAAGTTCTCCGTTTATTTTATTTTATTCTTTTTTTCCATTCCTATTTTTTACATAACATTCATGTGAATTTATATTTTATCCTCTCTCTCTCTCTCTCTCTCTCTCTCTATATATATATATATATATATATATATATATATATATATATATATATATATATATATATATATCCTGTGTGTTTGTTTATGATTAAGTTTCATACCGAAACGTCACAACTGTGTGCTGGTTAAGTAATAAAGCTGTTCCTACTTTTCTCATAGTTTATACATTTTGTTGTCACAGTTTTACTGCAGTGGCTTCGTGTATAATTACATACTTAGTTTGATATATTTATACACGAATTATTCGTGTCTCCATGCTTGAGATACTCTCCTTATATCATTTATATTTTATTTCTCGAAAATTAAAATCAATCTATCTATCTATCTATCTATCTAATCTATCTGTCTATCTGTCTATCTATCTATCTATCTATCTATCTATCTATCTATCTATCTATCTATCTATCTATCTATCTGTCTATCTATCTATTTATCTATCTATCTATCTATCTATCTGTCTATCTATCGATCGTACGTAAAAAATCAGCATCTGTTGCAGCAGAAGCATTTACTGTATTTCATTTATAACGTCAATAATTTGCTTATCGCTGTTATTGATTCTGTTCATTCTGTTTTGAGGCAAGTGGTTGCTTGTTGATGATTGCTGGTTGGTGATTGTTCAGTCTTGGCAAGAAAAGCTTTAGTCAACTCAGAAGAGGAAACAGTTTCCTGGTTTCCCTACAGAAGAAGGAGGTCAAGGACAGTACAAGCACTGACATCACATTCCCAGGATGCAACAGTGACATGATGGAAAAGTTTAGCTCCATTTTAAAACAGTCCCTCGCAGTCTGAACATTCTGTAACTGCTGAGACCTTGTGTTGGTGTTAGACTTTGCCAGCACAAGCTGTGTACTCAGCAACTGTTCATCTCCAGCACGTCAAGCGAGAACTATATAATTGTATTTTCATATACTATATACACAACCAACAAAACCGCTGAGCACGAAGTTTCCTCTGAAAAAAAAAAACTGGATTCTGAAATAAAACGCCTGAAAAATGTCTTCATGGGCCGTGTGTGACTGCTGCGTTGCTAACTTTTGACGCACGTCATTTTTTTTTTCTGGTGCTGTTTTTTTTCTTTTCCAATGCTGGACTCCAGAGATGCCCCTTGTCTATGAGACTAATCATCACGTGATACACTATTTACCCATCATGCACTAGCGTGTGCGCCGTGGAACTCTGCGTTCTATGCAATGTATACACAGGAAACGGGGGGGGGGGGGGGGGGAGGGGGGAGGTGTACAGCTGGTGCATGGTTCCAGGGGCAGATAGCAATTAAAGAGGGGTCCCAACGTATCAGAGATGACACGCTGAAGGTGGAAAAGGGGCGTAGAAATGTTCTGTCAGTGGCCCTGCATCACTACCTTATATAATTTCTATCATTGGCCCTGCACTACTACCTTATATAATTCCTCTCAGTGGCCCTGCATCACTACCTTATATAATTTCTATCATTGGCCCTGCACTACTACCTTATATAATTCCTCTCAGCGGCCCTGCACCACTACCTTATATAATTCCTCTCAGCGGACCTGCACCACTACCTTACATAATTCCTCTTAGTGGCCCTGCACCACTACCTTATATAATTCCTCTCAGTGGCAGTGCACCACTACCTTATATAATTCCTCTCAGTGGCAGTGCACCACTACCTTATATAATTCCTCTCAGTGGCAGTGCACCACTACCTTATATAATTCCTCTCAGCGGCCCTGCACCACTACCTTATATAATTCCTCTCAGTGGCAGTGCACCACTACCTTATATAATTCCTCTCAGCGGACCTGCACCACTACCTTATATAATTCCTCTCAGCGGACCTGCACCACTACCTTACATAATTCCTCTTAGTGGCCCTGCACCACTACCTTACATAATTCCTATCATTGCCCCTGCGCCACTACCTTACATAATTCCTCTTAGTGGCCCTGCACCACTACCTTACATAATTCCTCTTAGTGGCCCTGCACCACTACCTTACATAATTCCTATCATTGCCCCTGCGCAACTACCTTACATAATTCCTATTATTGCCCCTGCGCCACTACTTACATAATTCCTATTATTGCCCCTGCGCCACTACCTTACATAATTCCTATTATTGCCCCTGCGTTACTACTTACATAATTCCTATTATTGCCCCTGCGCCACTACCTTACATAATTCCTATTATTGCCCCTGCGCCACTACCTTACATAATTCCTATTATTGCCCCTGCGCCACTACCTTACATAATTCCTATTATTGCCCCTGCGCCACTACCTTACATAATTCCTATAATTGGCCCTGCGTCACTACTTACATAATTCCTATAATTGGTCCTGCGTCACTACTTACATAATTCCTATTATTGCCCCTGCGCCACTACCTTACATAATTCCTATAATTGGCCCTGCGTCACTACTTACATAATTCCTATAATTGGTCCTGCGTCACTACCTTACATAATTCCTCTCAGTGGCCCTGCACCAGCACCTTATATAATTCCTCTCAGTGGCCCTACACCACTACCCTATATAATTCCTCTTAGTGGCCCTGCACTACTACCTTATATAATTCCTCTTAGTGGCACTGCACCACTAGCTTATATAATTCCTCTCAGTGGCCCTGCACACCTACCTTATATAATTCCTCTTAGTGGCCCTGCACCACTGCCTTATATAATTCCTCTTAGTGGGTCTGCACCACTACCTTATATAATTCCTATCAGTGGCCCTGCACCACTACCTTATATAATTCCTCTTAGTGGCCCTGCACCACTACCTTATATAATTCCTCTTAGTGGCCCTGCATCACTACCTTATATAATTCCTCCCAGTGGCCCTGCACCACTACCTTATATAATTCCTCTTAGTGGCCCTGCACCACTACCTTATATAATTCCTCTCAGGGGCCCTGCATCACTACCTTATATAATTCCTCTCAGTGGCCCTGCACCACTACCTTATATAATTCCTCTTAGTGGCCCTGCACCACTACCTTATATAATTCCTCTTAGTGGCCCTGCACCACTACCTTATATAATTCCTCTTAGTGGCCCTGCACCACTACCTTATATAATTCCTCTCAGAGGCCCTGCACCACTACCTTATATAATTCCTCTCAGTGGCCCTGCATCACTACCTTATATAATTCCTTTTAGTGGCCCTGCATCACTACCTTATATAATTCCTCTCAGGGGCCCTACATCACTACCTTATATAATTCCTCTTAGTGGCCCTGCACTACTACATATATAATTCCTATCAGTGGCCCTGCACCACTACCTTATATAATTCCTCTCAGGGGCCCTGCACCACTACCTTATATAATTCCTCTCAGGGGCCCTGCATCACTACCTTATATAATTCCTATCAGTGGCCCTGCACTATTACCTTATATAAGTCCTTTCAGTGGCCCTGCACTACTACCTTATATAATTCCTCTCAGTGGCCCTGCACCACTACCTTATATAATTCCTCTCAGTGGCCCTGCACTACTACCTTATATAATTCCTCTTAGTGGCCCTGCACCACTACCTTATATAATTCCTATCAGTGGCCCTGCACCACTACTTTATATAATTCCTCTCAGGGGCCCTGCACCACTACCTTATATAATTCCTATCAGTGGCCCTGCATCACTACCTTATATAATTCCTCTTAGTGGCCCTGCACCACTACCTTATATAATTCCTCTTAGTGGCCCTGCATCACTACCTTGTGTAATTCCTCTCAGTGGCCCTGCATCACTACCTTGTGTAATTCCTCTCAGTGGCCCTGCATCACTACCTTATATAATTCCTATCAGTGGCCCTGCACTACTACCTTATATAATTCCTTTCAGTGGCCCTGCACTACTACCTTATATAATTCCTCTTAGTGGCCCTGCACCACTACCTTATATAATTCCTCTTAGTGGCCCTGCACCGCTACCTTATATAATTCCTCTTAGTGGCCCTGCACCGCTACCTTATATAATTCCTCTTAGTGGCCCTGCACCGCTACCTTATATAATTCCTCTTAGTGGCCCTGCACCGCTACCTTATATAATTCCTCTTAGTGGCCCTGCACCGCTACCTTATATAATTCCTCTCAGGGGCCCTGCACCACTACCTTATATAATTCCTCTCAGTGGCCCTGCACCACTACCTTATATAATTCCTATCAGTGGCCCTGCACCACTACCTTATATAATTCCTCTTAGTGGCCCTGCACACCTACCTTATATAATTCCTCTCAGGGGCCCTGCATCACTACCTTATATAATTCCTCTTAGTGGCCCTGCATCACTACCTTATATAATTCCTCTTAGTGGCCCTGCATCACTACCTTATATAATTCCTCTTAGTGGCCCTGCATCACTACCTTATATAAGTCCTCTTAGTGGCCCTGCATCATTACCTTATATAATTCCTCTCAGGGGCCCTGCACCACTACCTTATATAATTCCTCTCAGTGGCCCTGCAGGCAGATATTCTTTCACCTCGGAGAAAAACTAAAAAAATACGCATACTTACCTGTAGCAGGTAATCTTGAGAAAAAAGACCCTACAGCTCTTTGACACCAAGAAAACAGGTTCTCTCTTATCTTGGTTGTAAACTCATCATCATCATCTTGAGCCCTCTCCCAGTGGAAGGTTGACCAGTGATCTCCCAACTATTTGTTTTCACAGTGCACGAGCCAAGCTCCAACCGTCTGTGTAACTCACTGAGAATATCTGGGCTTGTCCCGAATACAATGAAGCCGGAGCATGAATTTGGATGTTGAACCTGTGTAATTCACTGTCGACCTCTTGCTCTTTTTCCTTCAACTTTTCCCTGTATTACAGTTTTCATTATTGCATGATGTCTTTTATTATGGCCGAAATATTTGAAATGTCTGGTTCTAATGTTTCTCATTATTTTCCAAGTTTTCAAAGCTTGATCAACAATTTCACTACAGAATGAAAAGAAAAAATCCTCGATCCTATCAGCAAATTTCCTGCGCTGTAAGATGAAACCTGTCCTAGTTAAGACACATTCTGGCACTGGCCAATGAATGATCCTCTCTCACGCCATCTTTTCATCTTCTTCTACAGAAGCTTTGATCCTCCCGAGACTAGAGAGCTGCTGACTGACATTGAAAACTCGAGAACTTCCGGCGGTGAAAGCAAAGACCTGTACCTCCAATTTTTTTTTACACCAGTCTGTGGCGGTGCTACATACAAACTTTCACCCAGCGGCAAATCATTATAATCAAACATGGCGACTTTCCTGTTTGTTCTCCCCCTTTTGTTTTAATTGTCAGAGAATCGCTTACATCCACGGGTGCTGTACATGTCCACATCTCTTTTCTGAAAGACTTCAGTTTTCTTTCTACTGTAAGCCTCCCAGTAAACGCATTTATTCAGGACCCGTACTGCTACAAGCTGAAAACCTCTACTGCTATATTTTGTATTCCAGGGTTTCTCAATCCTGTTCAGTTTCTAACAGCTCATGCTACCCCACTCCCAACCACAATTTTTTTTAAATTAAAACTTTCATACCCTCCCCTCCCCCAAACCCCTCTTTTTTCTGTCAATAAGAAATGGAGCGCTGGGAAAGCCTGCTGTGTAAGGTGAAGTTGTATTAGTCCGGACAGCTTGAGCAAAAACTTCCGTTGTGTTACATGACCAGAGCCAAGCATAAAACAACAGTTTTGTCATGTTTGTGTGTGCCTGCCTGCCTGCGTGTTATCACCGAACAAATGCTACAATAAAATAGTACATCTAAGGCAAATAATTGCTTTGTTTGTTTGTCTGGTTGGTTGGTTGGTTGGTTGTTTGTTTTGATTGTTTTCTAGATTTCTTCTGTCCTTCAAATAACATTCCTGGCGAATTCTTTTTTTTTTCCTTTCTTCTAAATAACTACCCTTCTAAATTTGTTCTATCATTTCTTTCTTCTAAATAACCACCTTTCTATTAATTGTGCTCTATATTTTCTTATAAATGACTTTTCCAGTGATTTTGTTCTATTTCTTTCTTCTAAATGACCTTTCCAGCAATTTTGTTCTATGATTTCTTTACAACAATTTTGTTCTATGATTTCTTTCTTCTAAATGTTTCCAGAAATTTTGTTCAATGATTTCTTTCTTCCAAATCTTCTTTCCAGCAATTTTGTTCTATGATTTCTTTCTTCTAAATGATCTTTCCAGCAATTTTGTTCTCTGATTTCTTCCTACAGAATGGCAACATATCTACCAGCCTCTTCCTCTGATTTCTTCCTACAGAATGGCAACATATCTACCAGCCTCTTCCTCTAATTTCTCCCAAAGAAAAGACAGCCCATCTGACAAATTTCTTCAACTCTTCCTACAGAATGACATCTCAAAGGAAAAGAAATCACTATAAATACCTGGAATATGAAACCATACAAAGTACAGTATACGCATGTAAAGTTTATTGAAGAAAACAGCCCTCCACATGAAAAGGAAAAAAAACCAACATACGTAGTAACATATTCAAGAAATTGATACTCAAACAAGCCATGGTGATATCAAATAATATTTGCTGTCAAAGTCCACACATAACAAAATGTAACCAAACCTTTGACTCACATATACAACACAAGAAATAGACAAAATGGATGTGTGATCCTGTCATGGCAAACTTACATTTTAAAACTGAAGCAAATTGAAGAAAAAAAATGTTGGCTGTAACAACAACCACATCTCTTTTACACTTCTCCTGCAAGTAGCTCACACACACACACACACAAAATATTTACTTAGGTACAAGTAAAACAACTGCACAGTTCTGCGTCACAACTTGTCATATACTCCACCCTTTCTCTCCATGACTGAGAAAAAATCCAAGCTGCATTTTTTTCCTGGAGTGAGAGCTGAAGATAGGTGTGTTGGAGTGAGAGCTAAAGTAAGGTGTGTTGGAGTGAGAGCTAAAGATAGGTGTGCTGGAGTGAGAGCTAAAGTAAGGTGTGTTGGAGTGAGAGCTAAAGATAGATGTGATGGAGTAACAGCTAAAGTAAGATGTGTTGGAGTGACAGCTAAAGTAAGGTGTGTTGGAGTGACAGCTAAAGTAAGGTGTGTTGGAGTGACAGCTAAAGTAAGGTGTGTTGGAGTGACAGCTAAAGATAGGTGTGTTGGAGTGACAGCTAAAGTAAGGTGTGTTAGAGTGACAGCTAAAGATAGGCGTGTTGGAGTGACAGCTAAAGTAAGGTGTGTTGGAGTGAGAGCTAAAGATAGGTGTGTTGAATTCAGAGCTAAAGTAAGGTGTGTTGGAGTGTTGGTGCTCCACCAAGTGTCAGATCACGGAAGACAAGAGATGGACAGAAAATGCCACACACTAGAATGGATTACTGATATCGTAGAAAGCAGAAGAGAAAAAGAAAGAATGACATAAACCATGTTGTAGAGCTTCATCTGCTCCACCACCTGTCACATCAGAGAAAACGTGAGACAAATGGCAGTTTTAGAGCAAGCTGCCACAGGCTGGCATAGATCATGGACTGATACTGATTGCTAAATTAGACATATTAAAAATTATCAGACAATGAAGGGACAAATCAGTAACAGATACTTATAATCAACAGACAATGAAGGGACAAATCTGTTATAAGATATACTAATAATCATTAGAAAATGAAGTGACAAACCAGTGACAAGAGATACTAATTATCATCAGACAATGAAGGGACAAATCAGTTATAAGATATACTAATAATCATCAGAAAATGAAGTGACAAACCAGTGACAAGAGATACTAATAACCATCAAACAATGAAGGGACAAACCAGTGACACGAGATACTAATAACCATCAAACAATGAAGGGACAAACCAGTGACAAGAGATACTAATAACCATCAAACAATGAAGGGACAAACCAGTGACAAGAGATACTAATAACCATCAGACAAAGAAGGGACAAACCAGTGACAAGAGATACTAATAACCATCAAACAATAAAGGGACAAACCAGTGACAAGAGATACTAATAACCATCAAACAACGAAGGGACAAACCAGTGACAAGAGATACTAATAACCATCAAACAATGAAGGGACAAACCAGTGACACGAGATACTAATAACCATCAGACAAAGAAGGGACAAACCAGTTACAAGAGATACTAATAACCATCAGACAAAGAAGGGACAAACCAGTGACAAGAGATACTAATAACCATCAAACAATGAAGGGACAAACCAGTGACACGAGATACTAATAACCATCAAACAACGAAGGGACAAACCAGTGACAAGAGATACTAATAACCATCAAACAATGAAGGGACAAACCAGTGACACGAGATACTAATAACCATCAGACAAAGAAGGGACAAACCAGTGACAAGAGATACTAATAATCATCAAACAATGAAGGGACAAACCAGTGATAAGAGATAATAATAATCATCAAATGAAGGGACAAATCAGTGATAAGAGATACTTATCTTATTTTATATCCTTCCCGTGCCGTTAAACATCAGGTAGTTCACAAATTTTTCCTGTCTTCGGCGAGTCTTTCAACCTCATCGAGGGATTTTATGCCTATTAATTTAGCTTCTCTTAACAATGTCCTCTTCAGAGTTTCACGCGGCCTGTCTCTTTTTCTTTGGCCTGTTGTGTTCTATTTTATAGCTTGTTTTTGGATTCTCTGACTGTTTCTTCTCATCACGTGACCAACATATGTCCATCTCCTTTTCCTGATCACCCATGAGACTGGTTGTTGTTCAGTCATCTGTCTTATCTCTGCATTGTTCTTGAATTCGTTCCACTTGATGCTGAGTATTTTCCATAGGCATTTGTTTTCAAAAGTGTCTAATTTACTGTCTATTTCTTTAGTTGATTTCCATCTTTCACATGCATAAATGACGGTGGATATTACATTTGAATTGAATAGTCTTAACTTGGTTTTTGTGCTTATAACTTTTGACTGCCATATGTTCTCAAGATTCTTGAAGATTGATGCTGCTTTTGCAATTCTAACTTCCTTTCTGGTGTCACCATACTGGTCTATGTAGCTGCCAAGGTATGCAAATTGATTGACTTCTTCAATATCTGTTCCTTCTACATGTATTTTTCCATTTTGATTAATGGGAAGTTTCATTATTTTTGTTTTGTCCTTGTTAATTTCAAGTCCTATTTTGATAGCCAGTGAAGATAGGATATTTTTTTTTTTTGCACGGAATTCACACTGTTACTGATAAGAGTTATGTCATCAGCAAAATCAAGATCTTCTAGTTGGGTCCCATGTACCCAGTCAATACCTGTGTTACCTGTACAGCATTTTTTCATTATGAAGTCTATTATTCCAAAAAGCAAAGGGGACAGTATACATCCTTGTTTCACACCTGTTTCAATCTGGAACCATTTCACTCATCCCTTCTTCTGTTTTGACTGCACAAACATATCCATTGTAGAAGTCCTTAGTGATGTTGACAATTTAAGATGGTATTCCATATAGTCTTAAAATTATCCAGAATGAATCTCTGAGATACTAATAATGATCAAACAATGAAGGGACAAATCAGTGATAAGAGATACTTCTCCATTTGCTTCTACCACCAAAATCGCCCTGCGATCCTACTGATAGTCTCATTTAGGATGGAGGCTCGGAGCATCGTGGGGCTTGGACCTATATTCTCAGTGGGTCTCAGAAGCAGCACTGCGTGACACCGTGGTTTTCGTTGCACCAGTTTAGTCTAGAGTTGGACTTTCTCATTGGAAAACCTCGATGTGTTTTGGATATCAGTATATCCCTGCCGGGTGATAAGAGATAGTAATAATCATCAAACAATGAAGGGACAAATCAGTGATAAGAGATACTAATCATATGATACACTAAAGTAGATAAGCTAACAAAACCCACATACTGTAATGCCCTTATGTCATGAAGCACTTGTAACAAAGAACAAGGTTATGTCTTCCTACGTGTCAGAAACTCTGTGCTTAAAATGCTCAAACAGGACCACATACACGACAGACAGCACATTCACCAAACAACAACACACCGCATACAACAAAACATTGGGGGGTAAAAGATGAAGTAAGATAACAACACAATAAATGCACATAATAAAAAATAAAAAACCTGACATCATGTATCAATATTTAATAGTCAAGAAAGAAAAAACCGTTTACAACAGCTTGCATGTACACACAAATAAATTTATTGGCAATTTTTTTTTTGGGGGGGGGGGGAATATTTTGTGAAAGTGCACAATGGGCCAAGAAAAAAAAAAAATCAAACCAGCTTCTGGACAGAAGAGCTGGTCTTAGAGCCTGGGCTATCAAGCTAGACAGATGTTACAGCCAAACAACTCCAACCTCTGACAGAAAGCTCATCAAACTCTGCAGTTCTGACCCAACCTCCACCGACTCCCCCCTTGCTTGTTAAAGATGAACCCCTCACATTTCTAAACAACAAACTGAAGTTGACACTGTAGGAAACTTTTCCTGAAACAATACATCCACTAATTTCTGCTGAGTTCCTTCTTGACGTGACTGCTTACTTTCATCCATCATCTTCTCGTACAGTTCCTTCTTGACGTGACTGCTTACTTTCATCCATCATCTTCTCGTACAGTTCCTTCTTGACGTGACTGCTTACTTTCATCCATCATCTTCTCGTACAGTTCCTTCTTGACGTGACTGCTTACTTTCATCCATCATCTTCTCGTACAGTTCCTTCTTGATGAGACTGCTTACTTTCATCCATCAGGGCTAGACAGAGATGTATGACCTTGCCATCCTGTATTCCTGACATTCTATAACTGTCACATGGACAGCTGTCACTAACTGGCTCATTACACTATTTGAGAAGGAACTGAAGGTCAAACTAGCAAACATCATCAACAGCAAAAATAGCCTGGGATTTTACAATATAAATTTTAAAGTGTCTCATATTATATGGGACAGTCCTGTAATGTAAGGATTTGTCCTGGGAATTACATTACTTTGGTCTGGATACCTAAATGTCGCCTATTTTAAAATGTGTGTTCTATATTGTCCCATATTCTCATCTTTGACCACAGATGCTCAAAGTATAAAGTAATTTCAGTGTCTGTGAGGAAAGCCAAGAGGTGTAGCCCAGCCCTGCTTGATGGAGTGTCCAGCTTTCACAACCAAACTCTGCCAGCACAATCAGCCATGACAACATCTGTTCAGCAAATCATCACAGTCACTTTATTTTTTTCTAAATTTTCTTCTACAACAAAGGGCACCCGAGTCCCAGCGTTTTTAATGCACTAGTCTCTAAATGTGAAGGTCAGGGTTCAAATCCAGCTCCAGAAAATGATACCTGGCTTATTCTGGAGCAGGTCAAGGAAAGGTGGCCAGGTGTGATGCTGACCACGTCACCCTCTAGTGTGGCTGACAGGTCAAGGAAAGGTGGACTGGTCTGGTGCTGACCACGTCACCCTCTAGTGTGGCTGACAGGTCAAGGAGAGGTGGACAGGTCTGGTGCTGACCACGTCACCCTCTAGTGTGGCTGACAGGTCAAGGAAAGGTGGACTGGTCTGGTGCTGACCACGTCACCCTCTAGTGTGGCTGACAGGTCAAGGAAAGGTGGACTGGTCTGGTGCTGACCACGTCACCTCTAGTGTGGCTGACAGGTCAAGGAAAGGTGGACTGGTCTGGTGCTGACCACGTCACCCTCTAGTGTGGCTGACAGGTCAAGGAAAGGTGGACTGGTCTGGTGCTGACCACGTCACCCTCTAGTGTGGCTGACAGGTCAAGGAAAGGTGGACTGGTCTGGTGCTGACCACGTCACCCTCTAGTGTGGCTGACAGGTCAAGGAAAGGTGGACTGGTCTGGTGCTGACCACGTCACCCTCTAGTGTGGCTGACAGGTCAAGGAAAGGTGGACTGGTCTGGTGCTGACCACGTCACCCTCTAGTGTGGCTGACAGGTCAAGGAAAGGTGGCCAGGTCTGGTGCTGACCACGTCACCCTCTAGTGTGGCTGACAGGTCAAGGAAAGGTGGACTGGTCTGGTGCTGACCACGTCACCCTCTAGTGTGGCTGACAGGTCAAGGAGAGGTGGACTGGTCTGGTGCTGACCACGTCACCCTCTAGTGTGGCTGACAGGTCAAGGAAAGATAGCCAGGTCTGACGCTGACCACACCACCCCCTAGTCAAGGAAAATATGGCCACTAACAGCAAATCCCCTGGTTGCTGTAATGACATGACGGAGAGTTATCTTTAGCTCAACTTTTACAACAAACAAAACAAAACAAAACAAAAACGAAGTCTCCGGTGCATCATGTATCTGGACACTCCGCGAAGATTTACAAACACACAGCAAAGAAATAAAAACATAAATAAATAAAATGTACACAACGAAGCAACTACAATGTCAGACAGGACCCAACAAAGAAAAACAAAGAAAAAAAAAACAGAAGCATATAAGATAAATTGCCTGACAAAATATATATCATTGACCACTTCATGAGTTACATTATTCATAAACATGAAAGAAAAAATCCTACATGTCATACAGTTTTTATATAACCCCTCCAAATATTACAATCTTAGAACAATAAAATAATTTGACCATAAGGAAACAAACATAATGTGGGAGCTATATACAAATCTGGCCCATACAATGCAGGCAACCCTGACAATGACAGGTGGTAACCAGAGGGCAACCCTAACAATGATAAATGAAAACCAAGAGGTGATCCTGACAATGATAAATGGCAGCCAAAGGATGATCAGACAATAATAAATGGTAGCCAATGGATGATCTTACATCTGTCCCGTGCTGTTAAACATCACAGAGGGGTTGCATGGTAGTTTGCCAAGTTTTCCTGCTTTCAGCGGTGAGCTTTTCAACATCATCAAGGGATTTTATGCCTACTAATTTGGCCTCTCTTAACAATGTCCTCTTTAGAGTTTCACACGGTCGACCTCTTTTTTTCAGACAATGACAAATGGTAAACTGATATGGAAGATGAGATGGATAAGACAAGCTCTGATCTGAGGAATGGAACACAATGAAAACTCTTCTGTAGAAAGAGACAAATATCTAGTCTGGCAGTAAACCTGGCCTCTACCATGCCAGATTTTCTGAATCAGCAAGCCTAAGTTAGACTGTGACAGCTCTGAAAAATGATAAAGATCATCATCTGTAATTGCTTCCAGAATGTCAGATGTCACAAGCCATTATTCACAATTTGTGACACAAAAACAAGACATTCTGAGTATGTTGTCTTCTTACATGTACTTTCTCACTGGGAGTTCTTACACTCAACTTTCTCTCCTCCAGACACATAGATCACTTCTCTGCTGATACTATGACATTTTTTCTTCCACAGACAGCAAACATCTACCAGCCTTCCACAGACAGCAATCATCTACCAGCCTTCCACAGACAGCAAACATCTACCAGCCTTCCACAGACAGCAATCATCTACCAGCCTTCCACAGACAGCAAACATCTACCAGCCTTCCATGGACAGCAAACATCCATCAGCCTTCCACAGACAGCAAACATCTACAAGCCTTCCACAGACAGCAAACATTTACCAGCCTTCCACAGACAACAAACATCTACCAGCCTTCCAGACAGCAAACATCTACCAGCCTTCCACAGACAGCAAACATCTACCAGCCTTCCACAGACAGCAAACATCTACCAGCCTTCCACAGACAGCAATCATCTACCAGCCTTCCACAGACAGCAAACATCTACCAGCCTTCCACAGACAAAAACACCTACCAGCCTTCCACAGACAAAAACATCTACCAGCCTTCCACAGACAACAAACATCTACAAGCCTTCCACAGACAGCAAACATCTAACAGCCTTCCACAGACAAACATCTAACAGCCTTCCACAGACAACAAACATCTACCAGCCTTCCACAGACAGCAAACATCTAACAGCCTTCCACAGACAACAAACATCTACCAGCCTTCCACAGACAGCAAACATCTAACAGCCTTCCACAGACAAACATCTACCAGCCTTCCACAGACAACAAACATCTACCAGCCTTCCACAGACAGCAAACATCCATCAGCCTTTAACACAAAGAAAGCAATCATCTACCAGCCTTCCACAGACAGCAAACATCTAACAGCCTTCCACAGACAGCAAACATCCATCAGCCTTCCACAGACAGCAAACATCTACAAGCCTTCCACAGACATCAAACATCTACAAGCCTTCCACAGACAGCAAACATCTACCTTACAACAAAGTCACCCTCTAACATAAAAAATGCCACTAAAGAAACATAATTTTTTTTTAAAAAGTAACATATTGTAATAACACTGACATTTCTCCCTCAGCTATATTTAAGTAAATCTTCACTTCAGACAAATTACAAAAACAGGACCAAAACAGGAATATTTTGGCCTATCACATGAGAACACTTTCCTCAAATGGCTAGAAAGAGCAGAAACCACAAATTAAAAAGTTTCACGTGTTTTTTTCTTGTGCCACATGCCAAGCTTAACAGATTTAAAAAAATTGGAAAACACAGCATTAAAATACAGAAGAAATGGAACAAATCATTATAAAATCAATGGTTATCATATTTTTTTTTCCCTGATTTCAAATCTATCATAACTGTAGATACCTGGTATGTGTCTGCCCTTCTATGAAAGAACTTTCTTGCATCAACTCTCTGATACTCTCACGTTAGTTTAATCATTTAAAAACATGCGGTTAAAATTAAACACGTCAAATCTTAATCATTTTTCCTCACACTTCAATGTATTAACTTTTACCATGTCTTATCGACAACTGCTTAAGAAGCACTTTCACAATCAAGAGTATCGGAAGCCGTAAGCATCCACTCCAAACAATTATCATTTCTGAATGAGACCAGGCTCGGACAAATAAAATGTAGCAACTTTAACATATCTACCTATAACACGAAATAATGTTCAACTGACCAACACTAGCAAGGAGAGAAGAATTTGTTTTTTTACACAATGTCACATGTCTCTTATGACATCTGTTCAGACAGCACAGATATACAAACACTTAGTATCATAGTGGAGATGACCTCAATTAACCAGAAATATTCCATCTCCTAGCGCTTTGCTACATTTTTGACTCAACATTTGATTTATATTTTTCAAGATTTATTTAAGAATTATTTCATTTTGGCATTCTGTCTAGGGTATAAAAAGACTTGCATTTTTTGTAAAAAAAAAAAAAAATTTCACAGTTTATCTTGTACATTTCTGAAGACAAAACAACCAAAATGTTTGAATTTACAAAAGTCTGGAAAGTGTGGAGACTTGTAAACTTATCTTACTATTACTACCGAAATGAAATGAAACCAAAAAACAAAATACTCATAAAAACATCAAATTTAGTCCATAAATTCAATCACATGACCTCGGTGGAAAAAATGTTGGCGATAGACATGATGATGACAGCTGATGCAGGCGACATGAACAGTGGTTGCAGAGTGACAAATCAAGGTTGCTGTTGGTCCAGCACTTAACATTCGGATCATCCATAGCGATCCTGGGATTGGAGAGAAAAGTATAATTATCAGCAAATTATCATGCATCTCTTCTGTGACTGAAGTCACACTGTCACATACTGTGTCAGCTGAACTAATGCTAACAGCAAAAACTGTGTTCTGTTAACAAGTTGTATGTTTCCAAAAAAAAATGTAGACATACAACAACATCAAAATTAGTTAAGTTCATTACATGTACACCCAGACCAGATCAAACAGTACGAAGTTTTTTTGTTATATGTGCGCACGCAGACACAAACATCAACAGAATAACATTTTAACAACAGGAAACAGACAGATGATTATATTACAGTGCTATATAGAATCAATAGTGCTCTTTCTAACCTGGACAGTGGACAAACAGATGAAACAAACCAGAAGCAACAAAGATGTAGATTTTGGTAAAAGGCACGAGATATAAAGTGGGTGACTACAGCAACCGATGAAGAAGTTCTCGAAGTTCTCTAAGGAGTTACAACATATGGAAAAATAACATTTGTTTTTTTTTTGTTACATCATGTCAGGACAGAAGTCAGAGAACCTGGTAACCACCTGAAATACAGAATGAATGAATGAATGAATGAATGAATGATCGTTATTTAAAAAGGGTGAAGAATTTGGCGTGCAGGCCATTCTTACATTCTGGCCTTTATCACTCTATCTTTCGTTCTTTCCACACTCTTGATTTAATAAGGTATACAAAATATACAGTATACAGAAAAGAAAACATAAAATAAGAGGGGAGACCAAAAGAAAAATATGTGAAAAGCTCTTCAAGTGGAAAGAGAAAAGAAAGACAACTAATGTGACTAGTAACATCCAAGGATATGTATGGCTGGCACAGATCATCACAGCGGTCAGAGATCTACATACATCAAGAAACAATATCCACTTGCTCAGTCCTGGCACTAATATCAAGTTCCCCCTCCTCCCCTCTCCTACACCACCACACTCCAGCTTTTCACAGAAAACAAACAGTGAGGACAGCACCTAGTCTCTCCAGCTTACAATCTTGTAGCTGTCTAGAAATGTGAAGGCAATAACTATTTATACCCTTGTGGCATGTAGACGCCATGGAACATAACAGAGAGGCAGAGAGAGAGAGAGAGTGACAAAGACAGAAGGTGTGTGTGAGTAAAAAAGAGAGAGAGAGACACAGAGAGAGAGATTCTTCTGTTATTTCTAACCTTGAGGCACAAATATACAAAACTTAACAATAATGTCCAGTCAGCTGTAAACTGTTCTCAGTATCAATGAAAATTATACTCAAATTTGATGTAAAATTAACAAGCCAGCTCTGCAAGAGAATCCATGGGGGGGGGGGGGGGAGGAAGAAAGAGGGTGAGGGGGATGGAGGGAGCGAGGGAGGGAGAGAAAGGAAGAGAGACAGAGAGAGAAGATATACTGGTAAAATTATTAATCACATGCAGAAGCAAGCAAAAGATACCCAACAATTTAAAAAAAATAAGAGTTTGAATAAATCCACAAAAGAGGAGATTATTTAACTAAATAAATCATTTCTGCCAACAAAATCAAACACATATATACAAGTAAAATGCCACATATAATATTCACCCCCCCCCCCACATTTTTCACATTTACATTTATAAATTTGTATGCTCTCCTTTCAATCAATCAAGTGCCATGCCGCGTGGCGTAGGCGATCATTTCTTTCCACAATTTCCTGTCTTTAGACTTGATTATGAGATCCGTCAGTGACTTTCTTCCTAGCCACACTGACAGCCCATCCACTAACTTCTCTCCCTGTCTTCCTCTGTCTCTTCTTCCTTCAATTTTTCCAGTTGCCACATCATGTTCTAATTTTCCTTTTCTCAGAAAATGTCCAACAAATCTCGTTTGCTAGCCTCTGATCTTTGTTGTAATTTGCCTTTTAACTCCAGCCTCTCTTAAGACATCTTCAATGGTTTTCTTGGCTGTCCATAGTACCTTCAACATTCTTCTTATGAACCACATCTCCATGGCCTCCATTCCTTGCTGTACTCTCTTATTCATGGACTATGCTTCACACCCATAAAACAAAATTGGCTCGATGTAACATTTAAGTAATCGGAATTGTTTTTCCACTGTTGCACAAGATGTGTCTCACTTTCTGGAATGCTGACTTGGCCTGAGCATGTGTGCTTTTTATTTCGTTGTGACATTTCCCATCAGCTGTTATAATTGTTCCTAAATACTTGAATCTATCAACTTGTTTCAGTTCTGTGCCATCGATGGTAATGTTACATTTTGGTGGTGTTCTTTTCTTTGAGATGACCATCACTTTAGTCTTCTTTTTATTCAGGCTGAAACCTTTACTTTTACTTTCACGAACCACGATGTTCAGAAGAGCCTGTAGCTCCCCTTCACTTTTAGCAATCAGAACTGTGTCGTCTGAATATCTTAAGTTGTTACGGTTGTACCCGCCAATTGACATTCCTGGCAAGCTCTCTATATTTCTCATTATGTTTTCGCTGTACAGGGAGAAGAGGTCAGGAGATAGGAGAAGAGGTCAGGAGATAGAACACATCCTTGTCTCACTCCCAATTTTATGTCTTGGAATGCTCCTTATTTGGTTCTCAAACTTGATTGCTGCCAGTATATGTTTTTGATGAGTTTCAGATCTTTCCCATCTATGTTGATATCCTCGAGCATTCTTATAATTTCTGTGTGTCTAACTTTATCAAATGCTTTACAGTAGTCTATGAAGCATAAGTATAAGTCCATCTTTACATCTATTGATCTTTCCATCAATGTTCTCAATACATATATGGCGTTAGTTTGATGAAGCCACACTGTTCTTCAGCGATTTCTGGTTTTATTTTGTCCTGACTCTTCTCATGACAATACGAAGAAGGATTTTAGTAACATGGCTCATAAGACTAATGGTTCAATGGTCTTCACATTCAACTGCACCTTGTTTCTTTGGTAGGGCAATGAAAACTGATTGCAAAAGGTCTGATGGGACATAGTTACTGTTATAGATGTCACTCAGCAATCTGGTAATTATTTCTTGGCCAAGCTCTCCTAATGCTTCCAATTCTTCCTTGGTGATTTTATCTGGTCCTAGTGATTTGTTGTTCTTCATGTGTTTGATGGCTTCTTCTACTTCTGCTTTTAATATGGGAGGCCCTTCATTATTATTTCATAGATCTATTTCGCCTCTATTGTCCTCATAGAGCTCTCTAATGTATTAGCACTATCGTGTCATTATTTCGTCTCTGTCCATTATTGTATGCCCCTCCTTTGACTTCAGGCAACCATTCTTGTGGTATGTCCTTTTGTTTGTAAACTCCTTTATTTGTTTGTACATATCTCTTGTGTTTCCATGAAGAGTGTCTCTATTTCATTATATTTCTTATTTAGCCACTCTTCTTTAGCTTTACTGCATTTGTGTCTTATTTCTTTATTTATTTTGTCATATTCATCTTTATCTTCCTTAAGACTTCCTCTTCTCTTATTCATTAGTTGCAAAATTCTTCTGTCATCCACTCCTGTTTAGCATGTCATTTATTTGGAGGTAGGATTTCAACAGATGTTTGCTGAATAGAGTCTTTAAGCATATTCCATTGTTCATCAATTGTTTAAATCTTCTCTACAGCATTATACCTATTATGTACTACGGTCCTATATTGCTCTTGTATTGCTTTATCTTTCCATAACAGCTCTTTATCTAGTTCTTTGTCTTTAGCTGCTACCTTTAACCTCTTTAGCCTGATTCTCACTTTTCCTACAACTGGGATGTGGTCACTGTTGCAGTCTGTGCTTGGTCTTGTTTTCACAGATATTAATGAGTTCCTGAATTTTCTGTTGATCATAATGTAATCTATCTGGTTACGTATGTTATTATTTGGGCTTTTCCATGTCCGTAGTCACCTTGGGTGTTGTTGAAAGCAAAAAGTATTTCCTATTATCATTTTATTCTTTTCTGCCCACTCAGTCAACATCCCTCCTTTTGTGTGTCTGATACCTAGTCCATACTTGCCAGTAGCTTCATTGTCTTGTTCAGTCCCTGCTTTCGAGGATAAATCACCCAGCACAAAGTTTACTTCCCATGGTTTGCACTGTTTCATTGCCATGTCCAGATTGTTGTAAAATTCTTTTATCTCATCATCAGAGCTTTCTGAAGTTGGTGCGTATACTTGGATGAGATTTGTGTCTATTGGATGGCCCTGTAATTTAACCATTAACACTCTGTCCAATATGCACCAGAAACTTTTCACGGTTCTTCTGTCTTCATATCCAATATTATGCCAACTCCATTTCTACACTAGTTTCCCCCGGAATATATTATTTTGAAGTCTTTATGATCTCTGCTTCCTGCTCCAGTCCATCTCATTTCACATAAAGCAAGGATGTTAATTTCCATTCTTTTCATTTCTTGTTCAATGTTTTCCAGTTTTCCGAGTTCTGTTAGTGTTCTAATGTTCCATGTTGCAATTACTGTGGTGTTACTTGTGTTTTCTTTGCGTACAGTAGTTGTATGATGATCTGGTAGCACCTGTCACACGTGATAGTCCCTACCAGACGAGGTAGTTCCACTGGAACCCTCATTAACGTCGTTTTGATTCAGAGAATTGTGGATTGTCATGCTTGTTCTTGGGAATGTACAGTGTTGGTTTCCCCTTGCCTTCCACCGGTTTGTTTATGGTTTACTCCACTAGCTTTGACTCTGGCCAGAGCCTACCCTACAAGGCAGCAGGGGGTTTGAAATCAGAGTTTTCTTTCTCCTAGATGAGCTACCAACCAAGACTAACGAGTCTCATCTACCCGAAACATGTATGCACTCCTGTGCTACATTATAAATTTGTATGCATTACCATGCTACATTATAAATTTGTATGCATTCGTGTGCTACATTTAAAATTAATATACACATAAATTTGTATGCATTCGTGTGATACATTTAAAATTAATATACACTTCTCTGCTACATTATAAATCTCTATACATTCCTGTGCTACATTCTAAATCTGTGTACACTCCTGTGCTGCATTACAAATTTATATATATTCCTGTGCTGCATTATAAATTTATATACATTCCTGTGCTACGTTATAATTTATATACATTCTTATACTACATTATAACTTAAATACATTCCTGTTCTACATTATAAATTTATGTATTCTACTGGACAAAAGTTAAGGGCCAGTCATTAATTTTAAGCATACGTTTATTTTGATTGCCGTACTAAAACTGTAAATAAATTTATTTTAGATCTTGATTAAATTGCATTCTCAGGCAGTCCTCTATGCAGCCAGGGCATAAACAACACCAACTGTTCATCACAACAAGTGTAAAAATCGCATCAAGTAGCATCATCCTAGACAAAATGTTAGGGCATTTTTAAAAGTGTTAGCATGACCCAGAAGGCAATTAAATCGAGCTGATTTGTGCTGCGTGTGCAAGAGGCATCCTTAGTGAACACTTCTCAACTTCCAATCATTTTTATTAAAATAGTTTAGGAGTATTTTTGTCATTTGAAAAACACCATGCCTTTGCGAAGGCGTTTTAGCACCTTTGAGTGTCATCTTGTCTTAGCCTTGGTTGAAAGCGGTTTATCTGGCCATGAAGTTGCACGGCGTTCAGAGATGTTTCTATCATCCAAAAGCATTTGGAGTGATTTCGTGCAACCAGAGGAGTAGAAGACAGGCATCATTCAGGCCGACCTCACTGCACGAGTAGACAAGATGACAGATACCTGCAGCTGTCAACATTTCACAACCGGACAGTAACGTCTTCCACTCTCAGAAACCAGCTAATGAATACAGCAAATGTCAATGTTAGTGGCAGAACAATTTGCAGGCATTTAAGAGAATCTGGGCTGGCTTCACAATGACCAGCAATAAGAATACCTCTTACTCCAGCTCACCGCAGAGCTAGAGTTGCCTGGTATCGGCAGCACATCCATTGGACGAGGTGCTAATGGGGTGAAATTCTTTTCATGGATGAATCCCACTTCAGTATGTCCTTCAATGATGGCAAAATCCATGTTTGAAGAAGGCCAGGGGAACGGTTCCATGATGAGACTATCCAAGAGGTGGATCGTTACGGAGGGGGATCAATCATGGTCTGGGGTGGCATCAGCAGGCACGGCAGGACTCCCCTCCATATTGTTCATGGCCCCCTAACCGCCCAGTGATACCTGAATTAAATTCTGCAGCCCATTGTCCAGCCTACCTTGCAAGCCATGGGTGCAGAAGCAATCCTACAAGACGATAACGCAAGATCACATTGGGGTTGTGTCATAAAGTTCTTCTTCAACAGCAAAGGATCATTAGAATTGATTGGCCAGCTCAATCACCCAATCTGTCACCCACTGAGCATATTTGGGATGTCCTAGGCAGACATGTTTCGGCAAATCATCCTCCACCTGTTGATGTTGCTCAGCTGACCCTTTTCCTTCAACAAGAGTGGCAGGACATTCCACAAAATGTCCTAACAACCATGGTTAACTCGATGAGACAGCAGTGCGTCGAAAGTCTGGCAGCGAACAGTGGCCACACACAATACTGACATGTTTGTTGTCTGAAGACCATTCTTGTGAATTTTTGGACAAGGGGCGAGTGATTTTGCCAAGCTTGCTGTATGTGTATTCCTATTCCGATTTGCAAATGAAATGATTGAACTTGTTCAGTTTTAAATGCTGTTTTCTTTGGTACTAATGGCTTGTTTGTTAGAAAGTTGATTTTGTTTTTGTAAGAATTGAAAACACCGGCCCTTAACTTTTGTCCAGTAGTATACATTCCTGTGCTACATAATAAATTTATATAATTCCTGCACTACATTATAAATTTATATACATTCCTGTGCTTAATTATAAATTTATATACATTCTTGTGCCACATTATAAATTTGTAAACATTCTTGGGCTCTATTGTAAAATTATGTACACTCTACACTGAAAAACAAATTTAACATTTCTCACTTTAATTACAAGATACTACTGTGGTTCTCCCCCAAATCCCTATTTATCCACAAAAAAACAAGACATCAGTACAGGAGAAATGATATAAATGTCATCCACAGTAACACATCAGCACTCTACAAGTGGCCACTAGGGTAGCTCTGTTACAACAGAAATATGTCGTTTAGTTAAAGCTATGATAAATAAATCTAAAGCAATGATAAATATCTAAAGCTATGTTAAATGAATCTAACTACATAACTTTCTTGGTCTACACTCAGTACATTTACAAGAACCACTTTTGTAGGTTAGGGGAAATAACTGTACAGCTTGTGTGCAGATGTTTGAGCTCATGTCATATGAAACAGCAGGGAACATTTTTAGGAGTTGAGTGGTATAAGAAAAATGTAATAAAATAAATGCTATAGTTAGATAAGTGTTAAATGAAGCTTGGATGAGGAAAACAAAAATCTCATATGCGTTTCTTCTCTCAACATTTTTGGCAGCCTACGACTAATCTAGTCACCAACAAAGAAAAGATAAGTGGACTGATAATGAGCTGACTGAAATAAGCTCACTATCCAGACACCACCTATGAGAAAGAGTGAGAGAGCTACACACAGAACCAGAAAGCTGAAACAAGACTCCAAATATGCATGAAAGACATGATAAATGTATGAAGGGACAAGCCACAGACCTGACCAGAAGGAAAGATTTCATGCATCTTATACACATGTCTACAGCAGGACAACCACTATTATTATTGTTATTACTCATATTACAAGTAAATGATGCAAGTAACAAAAAAAAAAAAAAACAAGCAGTCACATATTCCAGAAAGTGGCATGACCAAGCTAACAACATTAGGTGTACAGGATCAGCTGTTTCTGCACAGTACTGGACACAGCTTCTACAAGCATAAAGACTGCACTGTCTTCTGTGTGTGTGTGATGTCTGGCAGCTACAGAACTAGCCAGGTGACTGAAGCCTGAGTGTGCCAGCCGTATCAAGTGAAAACAGTTCATTTTCATGAGAATCATCAGATTTGCCTCAGCTCCACTGAAACAAGTGCAAGAACTTTTTGACAGAACTAAATGTAATATATCAACTACAGAACATGCTCTCTGTACAAGGAACTAGGAAAATGACCTTTTCTGTAAATGAACCTGGAAGAACTCCTGCCTTCTCTACACATCAACATAAGAAAACTCTGGCCCTCTCTGTACAAGAACCTAAGAGAAATCTGATCTTCTTTGTACAATAACCTAAGAGAACTCTGTGTACAATAATTCTGACCCTCTGTGTACAAGACCCTACATTCTAGAAAATGATCTTCCACCTCTTGCAACTAAAGGTAGTCAGAAATCACAACATAACTAAAAAAGTCTCTGACATAAAATCACAACATAACTCAACAAGTCTCTGACATAAAATCACAAGTCTCTGATATAAAATCACAACATAACTGAACAAGTCTCTGACATAAAATCACAACATAACTCAACAAGCATCTGCTATGAAATCACAACATAACTCAACATATCTGTTCACTTCTATGGCTATGAATCATACAGACACTGCCACACGTATCTGATAAAATCAGTTCAGATCTTCCAAGTTACATGACTAATGTTATAAGCCCACTGTTTAGCCTTGTCTCTGCATTTCTCTCGGCATCTGCCACACAACCATGAGATGTCACAGGATAAAATGCTGGTTAATGCTGATAATTAAAAACATAAAATGAATTGAAAAAAAAAAAGCTGTGGCAAATATGTTAGTGCATCTATTTAGGCAAGAAATAACAGCTAACCTACATTATATGTCCAAAAACAAACAATGTACCACCAGGCTAGCATCCAAAATATTCTTGCAAACATCAAAACTCATCACTCAGCTCCTGAAACATGAATAGTTTGACATTCACTGATACGCTGCGTAAGGAAACTATGGCGTACAAATCTCAAAGTCTCTCTGTTAACATGCACTCTATGAGGCCAGTGCAGCAAGTTCAAACATGGACATGAAAGTTGTATTTGTGGGGGTAGACTGTGAGTTCTCTTAGGTTACTGTAAGAGAGAGGCTCACAGTTCTCTTCATTCACTCTCTACACAGTTCCAAAATGTAGGACTCTTAAGAGGCACCAAATCTACTGAGAACTTGAATCCTCCACTGCTGCAGTAACAATTATGAGCACTGTGTGGAGGTGTGACAAGGTTTTGACCCCCATGTAGAGGTGTGACAAGGTTTTGACCCCCATGTGGAGGTGTGACAGGGTTCTGACCCCTATGTGGAGGTGTGACAGGGTTTTGACCCCTATGTAGAGGTTTGACAGGGTTTTGACTCCCATGTAGAGGTGTGACAGCGTTCTGACCCCTATGTTGAGGTGTGACAGGGTTTTGACCCCCATGTGGAGGTTTGACATGGTTTTGACTCCCATGTAGAGGTGTGACAGGGTTCTGACCCCTATGTGGAGCTGTGACAGGGTTTTGACCCCCATGTGGAGGTGTGACAGGGTTTTGACCCCTATGTAGAGGTGTGACAGGGTTCTGACCCCTATGTAGAGGTGTGACAGGGTTTTGACTCCCATGTAGAGGTGTGACAGGGTTTTGACTCCCATGTAGAGGTGTGACAGGGTTCTGACCCCTATGTAGAGGTGTGGCAGGGTTTTGACTCCTATGTAGAGGTGTGACAGGGTTCTGACCCCTATGTAGAGGTGTGACAGGGTTCTGACCCCTATGTAGAGGTGTGACAGGGTTCTGACCCCTATGAAGAGGTGTGACAGGGTTTTGACTCCTATGTAGAGGCGTGACAGGGTTTTGACTCCTATGTAGAGGTGTGACAGGGTTCTGACTCCCATGCAGAGGTGTGACAGGGTTTTGACTCCCATGTAGAGGTGTGACAGGGTTCTGACTCCCATGTAGAGGTGTGACAGGGTTTTGACTCCTATATAGAGGTGTGACAGGGTTCTGACCCCCATGTGGAGGCGTGACAGGGCCTAGGCCAACACTGGTGCTCTGGTCTCAATCTTAAGTGAACCAATGAGAAATCTATCACAGCATAGCACAGCTGTTTTCTTCAAACAAGGATAGTGCAAGCACTGATGAGGGTGTGTCAACTCCACACACGCATGTTAAAACACTGGAAAGCACATTCTCATTTAACTTTCCTCTTGTGTAGTTTGTTGGCTTCTTACTATAATTAAAAACACATCATTCTTGTGCAGGCTTTTATATTTTTAGTGTTTATACATTCAGCTTCACATTTTGGTATCTATACATCATGGGGAAGGAAAGGCGGCCAGGCGTGATACTGACCATATCACCCTCTAGTGTGCTGACAGGTCAAGGAAAATACAGGCACTAACACCATATCCCTATGTGCCTCTAAGGCATGACAGGACTTCTTCTTCTTCTTCTTTCTTCCTTCTTCTTCCTTCTTCTTCTTCCTTCTTTTTCCTTCTTCTTTTTACCTTATACATCTATTTTGTTTGTCTATACATCTATTTTTATATTTTAGTGTGTCTATACATCTATTTTTATATTTTAGTGTGTCTATACATCTATTTTTACATTTTACTGTGTATATATATCTTTTTATATTTCACTGCATCTATGTTTCTACTTTTATATTTTAGTGTCTATACATCTATTTTGATATTTTAGTGTATTTATATATCTTTTTTTAAAAATTTATTCACAATTTAAAAGTTCTTATGTAACCATAATTATTTTTGTAAGGAAATTACTATGTTCCAAAATTTACAATAAAATGACTACATTTTTTTTTAACTTAAATCAATATGAGCAAAGTTAACTGATCATTGTAAATAAATTAAAGTTAACTGTGACTGTATTATATCTTACATCCTTCCCATGCCATTAAACATCACATAGGGCTCGCATGGTATTTTGCCAAGATTCCCTGTTTTCGGTGAGCTTTTCAACCTCATCAAGGGATGTTATTCCCACTAAACTGGCCTCTGTTAACAACGTGCTCTTTAGAGTTTCAAGTGGTTGACCTCTTTTTCTTCAACCTTTTGTGTTCCACTTGATAGTTTGTTTTGGGATTCTCTGGTTGTTTACTGGTTGTGTACTGCGACTGTACACAAAGTTAACTAGCCACTGCAAAAACTGAGTAAAGTAAGACAATCTAATACAAACATAATGAGACAGACGTGACCTGGAAAGCAGAAATAAACAAAGGAAAATTCCTCTCAAGATAAGCACACTACATCTTTACACTTGTCTATACAACAATATACAAACGTGTAGGAGATTCCTGCACTAAAATTGTGGTAAATGAATTCACTGAGAGAAACGTTCTCTTGTGTTTGCTTACCTAACAGTAAGTATGACAGAAGTTATCTTTAAACTCTGATGGCAAACTACACAGACATGAGAGAATGAAAGTCCTTCATTTCCAGCCAAGACACCCACAGAGACATGGAGATGAACAGCAAAGAAAATGCTGGTAACAAAGGACTGGTATGAGACACAACCAAGATGACAGCAGAGGACTAACAGCAGTGGGGATCTCTTGCTATTAGCAGCTCTAAGTATCTTGGCAAGTAAGATGACCAGAACACAATGACCAAGTGATTATCATAGCATACTGCAGTGCCTATGATGACTGTAGTGGCTAGATGATTGTAGCAGCTACATGACTGTAGTGGTCTAGATGGTTATAATAGCTATATGGCTGTAGTAGCTAGATGACTGTAGTGGTCTAGATGGCTATAATAGCTATATGGCTGTACTGGATACATGACTGTAGTGGCTAGATGACTGCAATGGCTAGATGACTGTGGTGGCTAAATGACTGCTTTGTCTACAAATGGCCTGTGCTCTATTCTCAGTCATTCTTGATAAGATTTTCTTGCATGCTTTCAACACAAACACTAGCTACTTTACTTTCACACTCTACTCTACTCAAGACCTGTCATTTCTGTTAGTTCCAACTTATCTCTAAATTAAGTTGATCCTACCAATTTTTTTTTTCATCACTCAATACAGAACAATCACATGAAACATCTAAAAATATCTCTACAAAATAGAAACCCATAACACTATACAAATCCCTGAAATTATGTGAAAGCATAACAACTGTAGGAAAACATGTACTGGAACATGATATTCTTATGACAATAAAACAATTTGAAGAAAATATGTACTGGAACATGACATTCTTATGACAATAAAACAATCTGAAGAAAATATGTACCGGAACATGATATTCTTATGACAATAAAACAATTTTAAGAAAACATGTACTGGAGCATGATATTCTTATGACAATAAAATAAACTGAAGAAAACATGTACTGGAACATGATATTCTTATGACAATAAAATAAACTGAAGAAAACATGTACTGGAACATGATATTCTTATGACAATAAAATAAACTGAAGAAAACATGTCCAAACATTCCACAAACATATGAATATATTCATATATATAAACACAGCCATAACATGTTGAAACACTGCAGCAAATATGTTTGCCATGAATACCAAATACATTAATACCAGATCTGAATTTCCCCCCCCCCCCCACATTCCTAAATCAAGAAATGTTTTACAAAATAAATTCTTTCTTGAAAGACAAAAGAAAAAACATGCAACAGATTTCCAGCAAAGAAAATCATAAAAAAAGCAAGGTCTGAGATAAAGACTGAGAACGGTCAATAGCGACCCCAATCCACCCAGGGATGATGGGAAAAGAGGACCTCTGACAGAAAAATGAAAGGCAAAAAAAATAATCCTCTGAAAGACTTTACCTTACTGTAACTAAACGATCTAGAATGGCAAGGAATTATTTACGCTGGAAGGTAAATCAAATACAAGGTATCAAAATTTTGCTTCAGGTAATCCTAGGTCAAGAATTAAGTGAATCACAAAACAACTTATCCATAAACAAACAAGACAACTTAACCATAATAAACAAAGTGACCTGGCCATCTCACTTATCATCATTATCATGTGCCATCTTCAGTATGAAGGTTTGCAGTTTCCTTCCTCCCTTGCCTTTGATGGTGCATGTACCCTGTCCACTTTTCATGTTAATATTCCCATCTACATCTTGCTCTTTCTTCGTTCCACTTTCCCTTCTAGCATACTGTCGGGTCTTTTGATGTGGCCCAAAGTATTGTATTTTCTTGAACCTCATTTTCTTGAGAAGGTCATGCTGCACCTGTTGCTGTTACCCCTCTTGTAAATGTTTCTAATGTGAACACTGCCTACAAAACAACTTGCAAAACAAATACACTGATTTAGTTTCCAGTATAATGACTTGCTTTCTTCCTGAGGGCGGACAGAAGAACATGTATGCTATATGACAAAACCAGAAAAGTGTCAGACTGCAAACAATGCTATCTTAGCACACTTGGATTCATTTAACATCAAATGTTTGATGTTAAAAAAAAAAAAAATTACATCTTATCCACTATCCTGGATACTGATCCAAACAATCCATCACAACGGATTATCAAAATACTAGAAATATCTACAAAAAGAAAACAGCCGCTGGTTGTCAAGACATAACAGAAAATACTGCTACACCAAAAAAAAAAAACACTGAGCTTACCAGAAGACAGCTATTTCAGTGGCATTTCTGAAGACAAATTACACCATACAGTCACTATCTCATGCAGCCCACATGATAATACTGCCTATCTGTTCTATCAATTTGTTTCTCTTCTCATACTTTCTTGGGCTTTTCTCATACAGACAACATGACGCACAGCTGACACATAAACAATAACAAAATTTCTCTTGTTTATCCAGGGGGGAAAAAAAGCTATGGAGACATGGAAAGCAAAATTTGCTTCCATTTTCTTTGTTGCCTGCCATATTTAGCAACTAACATGCCTGTTTGGGTCCCAAGACTGAAAAGATGGAGTGGTGCTTTCACAATAAAATAATCTTTCATTCTCCAAAGTCTCAACTGATGCAGTTATTTTTTTTTAAAAAAACATGAGAAAGACCTTTAATCCTCTAACACTATCATTTTTTTTTCCTGTTATCAATCACAAAACTCTTTTGTTTACATTTTGCTCTAAAAAATGGCAGAGGGAAACAACAAATACCATAATTTGGTTTATGGTTATAGATAAATAAAGATCTCAGAATAAAAATGTGGCAAAATGGTTTAGCAAATTAATTCATTTTCTTCAACACTTTCATGTAAACAACTGTGTACTCATTTTTCTCTAAAACTTAACTTACTGTTTATCACGCATACAAGTGTGATCTAATGCTGTAGCTACCCGACATGGACATATAGAGGAAACATGAAGTACTAGTAAACTGGATATAACCCCCAAACACACACACACAGAGCATAGCATACCTGTAAACTGGACATAACACCATTGGCTAGACTGGATATTTTCCCTGCCACCTTCGAAACTCCCTGTTTGACTCCATCCTTAATATCCTGAAAGTCTGGGCCACTGGAGGCATAGTTCTGCCTGCGGCCAGCCCTACCTCCTGTGCCAAAGAGATCATCACTGGATATAGAGTTCTGGCCTTCCAACCTGGTCAGGTTCTGTCTGCTCTCAAACTGAGACAATGGAGATGGATATTCATGAACAAAGTCATGCTTTTTTTTCTGCTGTCATTTAATTTTATTATAAAACTGATACTATTATTCTGTTTTCGTAATCTTTACTCTTGGACACCCAACTCTTTCTTGTAAGAGACTCACAAGTTTATAATCTTTTGCATGAACACTACAGTGACTGTCTAAAGCTCATGTGATATACAATATCCCATTCCAGCAGATACTGGATAGCATGACAATGATGGATTACCCTTGAACTCTCCATGAAAACAAACAAGTTTGTGTGATGGTCTTGTTCTACTCTAACTGTTCAACTGTGACAACCCTAAAATAAAACTAACAGAAGTGCTTTGGTTCTTGTGCTAGTTATATTCCAGGGGATGGTTACATTCTAAAGCTGGCTAGGAGTTGCTAGCTTCTACAACCTAGGAGTGGCTAATATTTAAGTGCTGCTAGGTTCCTGAAGTGGCTAGCTTCTACAACCTAGGAGTAGATATCAAAGTGCCTACATTCTATGAATAACCAGGTTACAGGGGTGGCTAGGTTACAGGTATGGCTTGAGTGGAGTGGTCAGTGCTCAATAATGAACAAATAAGAAAAGAAACCATCCTTGTTCCTAAGTGCAACCAGCTGCAGGCTTGTGTCCAACCACAGATAAAACAATGCTATCTTAGCACACTTGGATTCATTTAACATCAAATGTTTGATGTTTAAAAAAAAAAAATTACATCTTATCCACTATCCTGGATACTGATCCAAACAATCCATCACAACGGATTATCAAAATACTAGAAATATCTACAAAAAGAAAACAGCCGCTGGTTGTCAAGACATAACAGAAAATACTGCTACACCAAAAAAAAAAAACACTGAGCTTACCAGAAGACAGCTATTTCAGTGGCATTTCTGAAGCCAAATTACACCATACAGTCACTATCTCATGCAGCCCACATGATAATACTGCCTATCTGTTCTATCAATTTGTTTCTCTTCTCATACTTTCTTGGGCTTTTCTCATACAGACAACATGACGCACAGCTGACACATAAACAATAACAAAATTTCTCTTGTTTATCCAGGGGGAAAAAAAAGCTATGGAGACATGGAAAGCAAAATTTGCTTCCATTTTCTTTGTTGCCTGCCATATTTAGCAACTAACATGCCTGTTTGGGTCCCAAGACTGAAAAGATGGAGTGCTGCTTTCACAATAAAATAATCTTTCATTCTCCAAAGTCTCAACTGATGCAGTTATTTTTTTTAAAAAAACATGAGAAAGACCTTTAATCCTCTAACACTATCATTTTTTTTCCTGTTATCGATCACAAAACTCTTTTGTTTACATTTTGCTCTAAAAAATGGCAGAGGGAAACAACAAATACCATAATTTGGTTTATGGTTATAGATAAATAAAGATCTCAGAATAAAAATGTGGCAAAATGGTTTAGCAAATTAATTCATTTTCTTCAACACTTTCATGTAAACAACTGTGTACTCATTTTTCTCTAAAACTTAACTTACTGTTTATCACGCATACAAGTGTGATCTAATGCTGTAGCTACCCGACATGGACATATAGAGGAAACATGAAGTACTAGTAAACTGGATATAACCCCCAAACACACACACACAGAGCATAGCATACCTGTAAACTGGACATAACACCATTGGCTAGACTGGATATTTTCCCTGCCACCTTCGAAACTCCCTGTTTGACGCCATCCTTAATATCCTGAAAGTCTGGGGCACTGGAGGCATAGTTCTGCCTGCGGCCAGCCCTACCTCCTGTGCCAAAGAGATCATCACTGGATATAGAGTTCTGGCCTTCCAACCTGGTCAGGTTCTGTCTGCTCTCAAACTGAGACAATGGAGATGGATATTCATGAACAAAAGTCATGCTTTTTTTCTGCTGTCATTTAATTTTTATTATAAAACTGATACTATTATTCTGTTTTTGTGATCTTTACTCTTGGACACCCAACTCTTTCTTGTAAGAGACTCACAAGTTTATAATCTTTTGCATGAACACTACAGCGACTGTCTAAAGCTCATGTGATATACAATATCCCATTCCAGCAGATACTGGATAGCATGACAATGATGGATTACCCTTGAACTCTCCATGAAAACAAACAAGTTTGTGTGATGGTCTTGTTCTACTCTAACTGTTACAACTGTGACAACCCTAAAATAAAACTAACAGAAGTGCTTTGGTTCTTGTGCTAGTTATATTCCAGGGGATGGTTACATTCTAAAGCTGGCTAGGAGTTGCTAGCTTCTACAACCTAGGAGTGGCTAATATTTAAGTGCTGCTAGGTTCCTGAAGTGGCTAGCTTCTACAACCTAGGAGTGGCTAGATATCAAAGTGCCTACATTCTATGAATAACCAGGTTACAGGGGTGGCTAGGTTACAGGTATGGCTTGAGTGGAGTGGTCAGTGCTCAATAATGAACAAATAAGAAAAGAAACCATCCTTGTTCCTAAGTGCAACCAGCTGCAGGCTTGTGTCCAACCACAGATAAAACACACTCATCAAGTTTATCAACCACAGATAACACACTCATCAAGTTTATCAACCACAGGTAAAACACACTCATCAAGTTTATCAACCACAGGTAAAACACACTCATCAAGTTTATCAACCACAGGTAAAACGCACTCATCAAGTTTATCAACCACAGGTAAAACACACTCATCAAGTTTGTCAACCACAGATAAAATGCACTCATCAAGTTTATCAACCACAGATAAAATGCACTCATCAAGTTTATCAACCACATATAAAACGCACTCATCAAGTTTATCAACCACAGATAAAACACACTCATCAAGTTTGTCAACCACAGATAAAACACACTCATCAAGTATATCGACCACAGATAAAATCCACTCATCAAGCTTATTAGTTGATTATCCACAAACAAAACAACTCACATCCTCATCTCTGTTGCCAAAGAACTGATCTGATGAAATAGCTTTAGCATTGCCAAACTTCTTCTGTGCCGCATCACTGCTGTCTACAGCCACCGATGAGTTTGCCTCAGGGTTCTTGCGACTTCTGCTTGGCCTGTTTCAAACAAAGAAAACTCTGATTACAAATTTTAAAACTGCTTTTTTTTAAAATTCCCACTCAATGATGGGCAGACATTTTATAAAAAAGATGACAACAGAAGAAAGGAGAAAAAAAACAAACAAATTTTCACCTCATCATGAGCATTTTCAAGAATTGAAAGTTTCTGCCTCAATCTCATGAGGGTTTTACGTGACTTCTTAATTCTCCATGAAGCATATATCCAGTAAACTAAATGCTACCACTATCTAACTTTGATATATGAGGGGCATTCAGAAAGTGATGCACCACATCGTTCTTCTCAGAAGCTGTTTATTCAAAAAGCATGAAATTTATACACAATATACATGGATATGGGTGTCTAAGTGGTTAGTGCACTGGTCTCTCATGGCGAAGGTCGGAGGTTTGAATCAGGCTGGAGGCACCCCAATGACCCAGCTGTAGAAATGGGTACCCGACTTCCTCTAGAGTTGGGGAAGGAAAGGCGGCCAGGCGTGATACTGACCATATCACCCTCTAGTGTGCTGACAGATCAAGAAAATTATGGGCACAAACACTATATCCCTATGTGCCTCTAAGGCATGACAGGATTACCTTTACCTATACACGGATATATCACGTAAACAACGGTATTTTTCAACATAATTTCCATCAACCTGTATGGCTTTATGCCAGCGCGAAACAAGTGCATGTATTCCTAGCCCGTACCAGATTTTCTCTCGATTATGTAGCCATTTCTTCGCTGCATGAATCACTCCTTCATCATCTTCAAATCTTAGCCCTTGGAGTGCATCTTTAACCCATTCAGTGCCATAGTCGCTATAGTGATAACTTCTGGTTACTGAGTTGCATGCCATAGTCATTATAGTGACAATTCATTTGTTTCAATAAAACAATCGGTGTAATATTTAGATTCTACATATTTCGTCTGCATTTCCGGTGACACTTTTCAAAATGGTGAGAGAGTCCTTAGTTACGAGCAATGCCAACCGAGAAAAAGGAAGAGATAGGGGTATAGATAGGGGTACAGACATATGGCCTGTGACCACCCCACTGCCCTTGAATGTATCCCAAGCAGATCTAGACATATTTAGATGACTGGCATTAATTTAGCGAGAATGCAACAATACGAGATCGACTAGTAGATCTAGACATCTCAGATGGTAAGTAGTGTATATCTAGACCTAGCCTATGGTGAGCTTGGCACAGTCATTGTCTAAAAACATCACATTACTTCTTTTTTCCTAAAAAACTGCATTTATGAAATTTTCATACACTTAGTTATACTTTGAAACATAATAAGTACACGGAAGTACATGGAAATACTGTTTTCCATTCCATTTTACAACTATACCCCCTAATATATCAAGAACCGCTTTTTTTGTGTGGCACGTACGGGAACGTCCACTTTTTTTTTCTGGGCACAGGAAGAGTTAAGTGAACCAAACAGATGGAAATCAGAGGGTGTCAAATCAGAACTATAGGGTGGATGAGGTAGTACAATCCAATTTGGTGATTGCTTCCCGTGTTGCCAGACTTGTGTGAGGGCACGCACTGTCATGAAGGAGAAGGTCTGCTGGATTCTTGTGCGGCCGAACTCTGCGAAAACGTGGATTGAATTTTTTCAATGTCTTAATGTAAGCTTGCAAACTGATTGTCTCTCCTCTTGGCATACCATACACAAGAATCACACCTTCAATGTCCCAAAAGACAGTGATCATGACCTTTCCAGCTGAAGGAGTTGTCTTGAACTTCTTTCTTCGTGATGATTGCGAGTGATGCCATGCCACTGACTGTCTTTTTGTCTCAGATTCAAAATGATGTGCCCAGGTTTCGTCACCTGTTATGATCTTAGCCAAAAAGTTCTCTCCCTCAGCATTGAAATGCTCCAACAATTCAGAAGAAATTGCTTTCTTTTGCAATCGATGGTCATTTGTGAGACTTCGAGGAACCCATCTTGCGCAGACCTTAGAAAATCCAAGAGCTATGACTGTATCTGCACTACTTACAGCTTTAAGGCCAATGTTAAGTAGTGATACTACTATCAGTAAGAATAATGCCCTCAGTGCATTTCAACATTTCTGCCTTGGTGGCTTAGGCAGGACGTCCACAGAGAGGCCAATCATGCAACTCCTTATCTCCACTTATTGATTCTTTGATTATCTGAACCCAGCGACTGACTGTACTCCTGTCGACTGCAAAACTTCCATACACATCACATAGACGCTTGTGAATGTTCACAACAGTTTCCTTCTCTGCAATGATAAATTCTATCACAATTTGCTGCTTATACTTCAAGTTGCTAACACGCTTCATTTAAACAGTTAGGGCGGCCATAATCTTTGGCCAGTTGCAGTGCAATTTGGTTCACACAACTGGCACATGTATATTTAAAGTGTGCAAAATTTTATGCTTCTATTTTCATTATTAGCCAAAAAAAAAAAAAAATGATCTGGTGCATTACTTTCTGAATGCCCCTTGTATGTTTCCTGTTTGACAAAACAGCATACTGTTATACAAGAGCTGTTTCTTTTACAAGAATTGATATTACTGAAACTATGTACTCAACTTTTCCAGCAATGTTACAGAAAATAAGGTGACAAACTGATAATATTCAATATTCTTAGTGGGTTTTTTTTTTTTGTTCTTCGCTTTTTTAGATTTTGTATTCTGGTTTACAATTAGACAAATGACACAATTTAGATTTATATTCTGGTTTACAATTAGACAAATGACACAATTTAGATTTATATTCTGGATTAAAATTAGACAAATGATACAATTTAGATTTTGTATTCTGGGTTACAATTAGACAAATGACACAATTTAGATTTTGTATTCTGGGTTACAATTAGACAAATGATACAATTTAGATTTTGTATTCTGGGTTGCAATTAGACAAATGACACAATTTAGATTTTGTATTCTGGGTTACAATTAGACAAATGACACAATTTAGATTTTGTATTCTGGGTTACAATTAGACAAATGACACAATTTAGATTTTGTATTCTGAGTTACAATTAGACAAATGACACAATTTTAAAAAGAAGTTTGAAAATGCTGATTGCTAGTTGTAGAATGGAACACTGTGCAACAAACAGATAAAGCCAGTCAGAGTGTTAAGACAGCAGACACTGAAACCTCAACATAAAAGCAGTCTACACTGACAGGAAACAGCTCACACAGGTCAGTGCCAGTTTTACAGCAACTGAAACCTCAGCATAAAAGCAGTCTACATTGACAGAAAACAGCTCACACAGGTCAGTGCCAACTATACAAGCTATTCAAATCTGAACAAAGCTTTCTCAATAGGAGCATCATATCTTTTTGTTATCACATCCCAAAACTAGGTTATCTCATCCTGACATCAAACTTTCATCTCTCCACAACTCAATTATCACATTCCACAACTGAGACTATGACATCTCATATTTAGACTATCACATCCCCACAACTAAACTATCACATCTTAAAATCTAGACTTTCACCTCCCCACAGCTAAACTATCACATTCTAACATCTATATTTTCACCTCCCCACACCCGTCACATCCCACAACTAGATTAATACATCCCATATTTAAACTATAACATCCCAACATCTAGACTTTCACCTCCCCATAGCTAGACTATCACATTAAAACATCTATATTTTCACCTCCCCACAACTAAACTGTCATATCCCACGATTAATACATCCCACATTTAGACTATAACATCCCACCATCTAGACTTTCACCTCCCCACGTTTAGACTATCACATCCCCATAATTAAACTATCACATCTCAAGATCCAGACTGCCACATCCCCACAACTAAACTGTTATATCACACACTTAGATTAATACATCCCATATTTAAACTTTAACATCCCAACATCTAGACTTTCACCTCACCACAACTAGACTATCTCATCTCCACATACAGACTATCACATTCTGTAACTAGAACATCACACTTCCACAGCTGGGCCATCCCAACATCTAGACTTTCACCTCACCACAACTAGACTATCTCATCTCCACATACAGACTATCACATTCTGTAACTAGAACATCACACTTCCACAGCTGGGCTATCTCATCCCACAAAATATACTATGACATCACCACATCCAGATTATCTCATCCCCACATCTAGCTATCATGTCTCCACAACTAAACTAAAACTATCACATCCCTACATCTAGCTATCATGTCTCCACAACTAAACTAAAACTATCACATCCCCACATCTAGCTATCATGTCTCCACAACTAAACTAAAACTATCACATCCCCACATCTATCTACTGCGTCTCCACAACTAAACTAAAACTATCACATCCCCACACCTAGCTATCACATCTCCACAACTAAACTAAGACTATCACATCCCCACAGCTGAATTATCATGCACACACCCAGACCATTATATCCCCACAGCTATTCTCTCGCTTCTTAGCAAGATCTGGAGAACTAATTTGTATATTTGTTTCATTAATGTACACATAATTTTCAACATCTACACAAACTAACTACACTTGAATGCGTTAATATCGGCTGCCATTTCCCACAAATGATGGAAGACAGACTGCTGCCCAAGATTAGAGTAGAAAACAAACAAAAAACCAGAACAGTGAAGCAAACAAATACCAGTAAATGAATGGGAAAATATGATATTTGAAAACAAGAGGTGGGGAAATTGAGTAGAGCAAACAAACACAAAAAAAAAACAGTTTTGGGATGTCAGAAAATCCACACAAACTAAACTACTTCCATTCTGCTGTAACCTGACTTAAGTTAAATGGGTGCTGACACACTTTCACATAAGTAAATATGTAGGCTGTGCAGCATGTGACATGTGGTGATGTCATAGTATATTCTGTGGGATGAGATAGCCCAACTGTGGAAGTGTGATGTTCCAGGAGACCTGGAATCCATCTTCCCCTAACTTATCCAGGTACCATACATCAACATCAGCCAAGAAATCTTGCATCTGTATACAACTCTAGACTATCACTTTCTTATTTTTGTGCTACTTTGAGTTTTCAAAGTTCCCAGCAATTATTAGCTTCTGTAACTGCTATCTGAATCATGATCAGTTTTGCTTGTCCTTTGAGACTGGTTCTAGACTGCTGTTTTGTGGTGTTTTGTTATTTTAGACTGCTGTTTGCTAGGAGGTTATAGACTGGTGTTTTGTTATTTTAGACTGCTGTTTGCTAGGAGGTTCTAGACTGGTGTTTTGTTATTTTAGACTGCTGTTTGCTAGGAGGTTCTAGACTGGTGTTTTGTTATTTTAGACTGTTTGCTAGGAGGTTCTAGACTAGTGTTTTGTTATATTAGTCTGCTGTTTGCTAGGAGGTTATAGATTTGTGTTTTGCTATTTTAGACTGCTGTTTGCTAGGAGGTTCTAGAATGGTGTTTTGTTATTTTAGACTGCTGTTTGCTAGGAGGTTCTAGACTGGTGTTTTGTTATTTTAGACTGCTGTTTGCTAGGAGGTTCTAGACTGGTGTTTTGTCATTTTAGACTGCTGTTTGCTAGGAGGTTCTAGACTGGTGTTTTGTTATTTTAGACTGCTGTTTGCTAAGAGGTTCCTGACTGGTGTTTTGTTAAGATGTTTTCAACTGGTCTTCTGAAAGGATGTTCTAGACTGATGTTTTGCTAGAATGTTCTAGACTGTTTTTCTAGAATGTTCTTGACTGTTGTCTTGCTAGAGTGCTCTATACTAATGTTTCATTAGGACCTTCATTTTCTCTCTCATATCTGTTTCTGTAACATGCAATGAAGCCAGTGTGAAGAAAAAAATAAATAAATAAAAAGGGAATGCTGAGCAAATCAGCACAGAAAACATCTTAGATTTATAAAACAATTTGGTGTTGGCTATCAGGGTAGGAAAAGGTATAGAAAACTATTTGCAGAAACTACAGAAAATATTTTGCATATAACTTCTAGGAATGTTAGTTAAATGTCAACAACTGAGCTGGTGACAAACCTCCACTCACAACCACAAACATTGTTTTTATTAACCTTCAACAATCTTTCTTTATCACATCTCTCAGCTCATTCTCTATCTAGTCTACAAAATTATCTAGGATGAAATCATCAATGCAAGAATGCTTCTGTACCAAAGAAAAACAAAAATGAACTCATCATTGGACAACTTGATAAACATACCAGTTTTAACTATATGTGCTAGAGGGATCTTTTTCAACTTCAGAATTTCAAGAATGATAAATAAAGAAATTTATTTCTCTATTTCACATAATCTTCGTGCAATCTGGCCAACCGAGCAAAACTGTTCAATCAATAGAAGTGAAATCACAAGGAAAAGACAATCAGTAAACTCTGCACATCTCATGACAAGATACAAGTTACACAGCCTTGTTATCTCTGGAAAATTCAAGGAGTAAAAGGACGGTGTGATAAATAACAGAAATATATCTTAACTTGCTGACATAGTGGGAGAGAAAAGTAAAGAGAACCAATCTAAATATAAATATCATGGATTGCACAAAATGGCACTAACTGCCAATATCTAGCACAAACAACATGTGAAATCTAGCAACTGCCAATATCTAGCACACACAACATGTGAAATCTAGCAACTGCCAATATCTAGCACACACAATATGTGAAATCTAGCAACTGCCAATATCTAGCACACAATATGTGAAATCTAGCAACTGCCAATATCTAGCACACACAACATGTGAAATCTAGCAACTGCCAATATCTACCACAAACAACATGTGAAATCTATCAATTACCAATATCTAGCACAAACAACATGTGAAATCTATCAATTACCAATATCTAGCACAAACAACATGTGAAATCTATCAATTACCAATATCTAGCACAAACAACATGTGAAATCTATCAATTACCAATATCTAGCACAAACAACATGTGAAATCTATCAATTACCAATATCTAGCACAAACAACATGTGAAATCTAGCAACTGCCAATATCTAGCACACACAACATGTGAAATCTAGCAACTGCCAATATCTACCACAAACAACATGTGAAATCTATCAATTACCAATATCTAGCACAAACAACATGTGAAATCTATCAATTACCAATATCTAGCACAAACAACATGTGAAATCTATCAATTACCAATATCTAGCACAAACAACATGTGAAATCTATCAATTACCAATATCTAGCACAAACAACATGTGAAATCTATCAATTACCAATATCTAGCACATACAACATGTGAAATCTAACAACTGCCAGTATCAAGTACACACAACATGTGAAATCTTAACAACTGCCAACATCTAGCACACATGCACACACTACCATGTGTATCTCTCTAGCAAATTAAACTTATATGTAACAAAATAACATGTTATTTCTTGTACAATTCTCATCTAGATATGATAAAGTCTGCTCTATGCAGGTTGTACATCTAAAGCCACTGATGACAAAACAAAAGGAGACCCATGTTTCTGTGACAAGCAAGAGCCAGTATATGCAACCCACTGATAGTTTACCAGTCATCTTTTATGTTATCATCTGCTTCATCTTCATCTTCTCTCTCGTCTCTGTTTCTGTAACATGCAATGAAGCCAGTGTGAAGAAAAAATAAATAAATAAAAAGGGAATGCTGAGCAAATCAGCACAGAAAACATCTTAGATTTATAAAACAATTTGGTGTTGGCTATCAGGGTAGGAAAAGGTATAGAAAACTATTTGCAGAAACTACAGAAAATATTTTGCATATAACTTCTAGGAATGTTAGTTAAATGTCAACAACTGAGCTGGTGACAAACCTCCACTCACAACCACAAACATTGTTTTTATTAACCTTCAACAATCTTTCTTTATCACATCTCTCAGCTCATTCTCTATCTAGTCTACAAAATTATCTAGGATGAAATCATCAATGCAAGAATGCTTCTGTACCAAAGAAAAACAAAAATGAACTCATCATTGGACAACTTGATAAACATACCAGTTTTAACTATATGTGCTAGAGGGATCTTTTTCAACTTCAGAATTTCAAGAATGATAAATAAAGAAATTTATTTCTCTATTTCACACAATCTTCATGCAATCTGGCCAACCGAGCATAACTATTCAATCAACAGAAGTGAAATCACGAGGAAAAGACAATCAGTAAACTCTGCACATCTCATGACAAGATACAAGTTACACAGCCTTGTTATCTCTAGAAAATTCAAGGAGTAAAAGGACGGTGTGATAAATAACAGAAATATATCTTAACTTGCTGACATAGTGGGAGAGAAAAGTAAAGAGAACCAATCTAAATATAAATATCATGGATTGCACAAAATGGCACTAACTGCCAATATCTAGCACAAACAACATGTGAAATCTAGCAACTGCCAATATCTAGCACACACAATATGTGAAATCTAGCAACTGCCAATATCTAGCACACACAATATGTGAAATCTAGCAACTGCCAATATCTAGCACACACAATATGTGAAATCTAGCAACTGCCAATATCTAGCACACACAATATGTGAAATCTAGCAACTGCCAATATCTACCACAAACAACATGTGAAATCTATCAATTACCAATATCTAGCACATACAACATGTGAATCTAGCAACTGCCAATATCTAGCACACACAACATGTGAAATCTAACAACTGCCAGTATCAAGTACACACAACATGTGAAATCTAACAACTGCCAACATCCAGCACACATGCACACACTACCATGTGTATCTCTCTAGCAAATTAAACTTATATGTAACAAAATAACATGTTATTTCTTGTACAATTCTCATCTAGATATGATAAAGTCTGCTCTATGCAGGTTGTACATCTAAAGCCACTTATGACAAAACAAAAGGAGACCCATGTTTCTGTGACAAGCAAGAGCCAGTGTATGCAACCCACTGATAGTTTACCAGTCATCTTTTATGTTATCATCTGCTTCATCTTCATCTTCTCTCTCGTCTCTGTTTCTGCAGCATGGGTACAAACAAAACATTGCAAACATAAACAAAATAAACAATGAGCAAGCCAGAGGTGAAGAATTGACCTGCTCTCAGGTACTCAGAGCATGCAGAAGATGCTTTATCCCATATTTTCTTTACAATTCATACTGCTCTCTATAACTTCTAGCATCATGTGGAGACTGCTATCTTGTGGCATCAAGTGGAGAGTGCTATCTTGAGGTATCATGTGGAGACTGCTATCTTGTGGCATCATGTGGAGAGTGCTATCTTGTTGCATCATGTGGGGAGTGCTATCTTGTGGCATCATGTGGAGTGCTATCTTATGTCATCATGTGGGGAGTGCTATCTTGTGGCATCATGTGGAGAGTGCTATCTTATGTCATCATGTGGGGAGTGCTATCTTATGGCATCATGTGGAGAGTGCTATCTTGTGGAGAGTGCTATCTTGTGGTATCATGTGGAGAGAATTAACTTGTAATGTTGGGTGAAGAATGTAAATAACTTGTAATGTTAGATGGAGAATATTAACTTGTAATGTTATGTGGAGAGTGTTAACTTGTAATGTTATGTGGAGAGTGTTAACTTGTAATGTTATGTGGAGAGTGTTAGCTTGTAATGTTATGTGGAGAGTGTTAACTTGTAATGTAAGGTGGAGAGTGTTAACCTGTAATGTTAGGTGGAGAGTGTTAACTTGTAATGTAAGGTGGAGAGTGTTAAATTGTAATGTAAGGTGGAGAGTGTTAAATTGTAATGTAAGGTGGAGAGTGTTAACTTGTAATGTTAGGTGGAGTGTTAACAACCTGTAACATTAGGTGGAGAGTGTTAACTTATAATGAATGCTAACAACCTGTAATGTTAGATGGAGAATGCTAACAACCTGTAATGTTAGGTGCAGAATGCTAACAATATGTAATGTTAGGTGGAGAATGCTAACAATATGTAATGTTAGATGGAGAATGCTAACAATCTGTAATGTTAGATGGAGAATGCTAACAATCTGTAATGTTAGATGGAGAATGCTAACAACCTGTAATGTTAGGTGGAGAATGCTAACAATATGTAATGTTAGGTGGAGAATGCTAACAATATGTAATGTTAGATGGAGAATGCTAACAACCTGTAATGTTAGGTGGAGAGTGTTAACTTGTAATGAATGCTAACAATCTGTAATGTTAGGTGGAAATTATACTAACAACCTGTAATGTTAGGTTGAGAATGCTAACAATCTGTAATGTTAGATGAAGATTTAGCAAACTTTAATGTTAGACAGAATGTGTCCAGAATCTGTAATATTAGGTGGAGAATGTTAACAATCTGTAATATCATATGGAGAGTGTTAAATGGAGAGCATTAACCTGTAAAACTAGGTGCAGAATGTTAACTTGTAAAATTATATGAAGGCCATTAACAACTTGTAATATCAGGTGGAGAGTGTTAACTTGTAATGTTATGTGGAGAGTGTTAACTTGTAATGTTATGTGGAGAGTGTTAGCTTGTAATGTTATGTGGAGAGTGTTAACTTGTAATGTAAGGTGGAGAGTGTTAACCTGTAATGTTAGGTGGAGAGTGTTAACTTGTAATGTAAGGTGGAGAGTGTTAAATTGTAATGTAAGGTGGAGAGTGTTAAATTGTAATGTAAGGTGGAGAGTGTTAACTTGTAATGTTAGGTGGAGTGTTAACAACCTGTAACATTAGGTGGAGAGTGTTAACTTATAATGAATGCTAACAACCTGTAATGTTAGATGGAGAATGCTAACAACCTGTAATGTTAGGTGCAGAATGCTAACAATATGTAATGTTAGGTGGAGAATGCTAACAATATGTAATGTTAGATGGAGAATGCTAACAATCTGTAATGTTAGATGGAGAATGCTAACAATCTGTAATGTTAGATGGAGAATGCTAACAACCTGTAATGTTAGGTGGAGAATGCTAACAATATGTAATGTTAGGTGGAGAATGCTAACAATATGTAATGTTAGATGGAGAATGCTAACAACCTGTAATGTTAGGTGGAGAGTGTTAACTTGTAATGAATGCTAACAATCTGTAATGTTAGGTGGAAATTATACTAACAACCTGTAATGTTAGGTTGAGAATGCTAACAATCTGTAATGTTAGATGAAGATTTAGCAAACTTTAATGTTAGACAGAATGTGTCCAGAATCTGTAATATTAGGTGGAGAATGTTAACAATCTGTAATATCATATGGAGAGTGTTAAATGGAGAGCATTAACCTGTAAAACTAGGTGCAGAATGTTAACTTGTAAAATTATATGAAGGCCATTAACAACTTGTAATATCAGGTGGAGAGTGTTAACTTGTAGCATCACATGGAGCATTTTAACACCTGTAAAGTCAAGTGAAGTGTGTAAACCTGTAACATCAAGTGGAAAATGTTAACAATTTGCAACATCAGACTGGGAAATGTGTTATGTTTTCAGTGAATCAGTTTAGTTTGGCCACATTTTTAGCTCTTATTTTGTTGTTGTTTTTTTAACTCACAATCTCTTGTGGGGTCTTTGTTTTGAAACTCACAATCTCTTGAGGGGTCTTTGTTTTGTAACTCACAATCTCTCATGTAGTCTTTGTTTTGTAACTCACAATCTCTTGTGGAGTCCTTTGTTTTGTAACTCACAATCTCCTGTGGAGTCCTTTGTTTTGTAACTCACAATCTCTTGTGGGGTCTTTGTTTTGAAACTCACAATCTCTTGAGGGGTCTTTGTTTTGTAACTCACAATCTCTCATGTAGTCTTTGTTTTGTAACTCACAATCTCTTGTGGAGTCCTTTGTTTTGTAACTCACAATCTCCTGTGGAGTCCTTTGTTTTGTAACTCACAATCTCTTGTGGGGTCCTTTGTTTTGTAACTCACAATTTCCTGTGGAGTCCTTTTGTTTTGTAACTCACAATCTCTTGTGGGGTCCTTTGTTTTGTAACTCACAATCTCTTGTGGGGTCCTTTGTTTTGTAACTCACAATCTCTCATGTAGTCTTTGTTTTGTAACTCACAATCTCTTGTGGAGTCCTTTGTTTTGTAACTGACAATCTCTTGTGGGGTTCTTGACAATGTTGCTTTTGTATGTGAGCTATACATGACACTGCCACTCAAAAACTCCTATTTTATGATATCATAAACATGCTACAATCTCTGCAGGTGTCTCTGTTTTTTCTTTATATAGAATGAAACTGATACATCAAGTGTATGTCAGGCTGTTTACATAAACTACCAAGCTGATGTATCTATGTCAGGCTGTTTATATAAACTGCCAAGCTGATGTATCTATGTCAGGCTGTTTATATAAACTACCAAGCTGATGTATCTATGTCAGGCTGTTTATATAAACTGCCAAGCTGATGTATCTATGTCAGGTTGTTTATATAAACTGCCAAGCTGATGTATCTATGTCAGGCTGTTTATATAAACTGCCAAGCTGATGTATCAAGCATACATCAGGGCATTTATGTACACTGCCAAGCTGATATATCAAGCATACATCAGGGCATTTATGTACACTGCCAAGCAAACCACATATGAGCAACTTTTCCTGTGACTGACCCTGCCTAACAGCTGGAGTAACAAGAAGCCAAGTTTGTGTGTGTGTGTGTGTGGGGGGGGGGGGAGATCTGGTTTACTTCATGTGTGTTTAAATAATTCTTACTTTCCATCAAAATGTATTTTCTGCCTGTTTACATACCTGTCATAATCTCTGGAAGAAAAAGTCTCAGCGGTGCTGGATTTGCTCTCAAATTTGTCCACTTCCCATCCACCACTTTTGTTTTTGCTGCCCCAGGTGCCACCTCGGTCTTCGCTCTTAGACCCAAAAGTGTCCTCTTCATTACGCCTGGCAGAGACAGAAAAGATTTTTTCATTTGAAACCAGTCAACCAATAAAAGACGAATGAAAAAAAAATCAAGCCGACCAATCAGTGAACTCCTGTATCTCTCCATAAATAACGACGACCTTTTTTTCACTTCATAAAGACAGTTTTTAAATTTAAAACAAAAAAGGCAGGAAACTAATACAAGTCACCAAAATAAACATGTCAACCATACGTCCATGAGAAACTTTCCAGTCTTTTGCATCTCATCTCTTCTTTTTAATGAGAACTACTTCACAGTGCAAGAATCTTACATAATATCACACTTCAGTATCTATAAAGAAACAGATATTCTTGATGATACTTACAACTTCTATCCTCTATAACACCCCTAATATTTTAGATACAAAAATCTCTCTTTGCACCATGCCAGGGTCAGCAGAATTAAATGGCTGCTTCCAATGACAAAACTCATCAGACCAACATAACTTCTCTTTTTTTTTTTTGTCTGAAAGCTTACATACAATAAGTCAAATGCCACACATTTCTTAGCAGGCTCCATCAACATGGCCTGGAATACAAATGTAATCAACAAGACAAAGCCTTACATAACATGAGCACTAGCCTTGACAGCATCAGCTACTGACTTATTTACTCAAGTACAACAGTAAAGCTAGCTCAGTAAACAAACTAATCTTCTATACTTCTAACTCTTCTACAGCTGAATTCAGACATCATTATTCCTCTGTATAACTTCCACAGCACATTTTCCACTCTCTGTTATCATGCATCAGAGACAGTCAATGTTTTTTTTTATCCTACAAATTGAATGACTTTTTTAATTTTAAAATTTTTTAAAATATTTATTTCCAGTCCATATTCCTGGTTTTTTTTAAACTTTATTTCTGTTGCTAGATTCTGTATGTCTGGTGAGATTTCTTATTTCTGTTGCTAGATTCTGTATGTCTGGTGAACTTTCTTATTTCTGTTGCTAGATTCTGTATGTCTGGTGAGATTTCTTATTTCTGTTGCTAGATTCTGTATGTCTGGCTGTTTACATAAACTACCAAGCTGATGTATCTATGTCAGGCTGTTTATATAAACTGCCAAGCTGATGTATCTATGTCAGGCTGTTTATATAAACTACCAAGCTGATGTATCTATGTCAGGCTGTTTATATAAACTGCCAAGCTGATGTATCTATGTCAGGTTGTTTATATAAACTGCCAAGCTGATGTATCTATGTCAGGCTGTTTATATAAACTGCCAAGCTGATATATCAAGCATACATCAGGGCATTTATGTACACTGCCAAGCTGATATATCAAGCATACATCAGGGCATTTATGTACACTGCCAAGCAAACCACATATGAGCAACTTTTCCTGTGACTGACCCTGCCTAACAGCTGGAGTAACAAGAAGCCAAGTTTGTGTGTGTGTGTGTGGGGGGGGGGGGGAGATCTGGTTTACTTCATGTGTGTGTTTAAATAATTCTTACTTTCCGTCAAAATGTATTTTCTGCCTGTTTACATACCTGTCATAATCTCTGGAAGAAAAAGTCTCAGCGGTGCTGGATTTGCTCTCAAATTTGTCCACTTCCCATCCACCACTTTTGTTTTTGCTGCCCCAGGTGCCACCTCGGTCTTCGCTCTTAGACCCAAAAGTGTCCTCTTCATTACGCCTGGCAGAGACAGAAAAGATTTTCTCATTTGAAACCAGTCAACCAATAAAAGACAAATGAAAAAAAAATCAAGCCGACCAATCAGTGAACTCCTGTATCTCTCCATAAATAACCACGACCTTTTTTTCACTTCATAAAGACAGTTTTTAAATTTAAAACAAAAAAGGCAGGAAACTAATACAAGTCACCAAAATAAACATGTCAACCATACGTCCATGAGAAACTTTCCAGTCTTTTGCATCTCATCTCTTCTTTTTAATGAGAACTACTTCACAGTGCAAGAATCTTACATAATATCACACTTCAGTATCTATAAAGAAACAGATATTCTTGATGATACTTACAACTTCTATCCTCTATAACACCCCTAATATTTTAGATACAAAAATCTCTCTTTGCACCATGCCAGGGTCAGCAGAATTAAATGGCTGCTTCCAATGACAAAACTCATCAGACCAACATAATTTCTCGTTTTAATGTTTTTTTTTTTATGTCTGAAAGCTTACATACAATAAGTCAAATGCCACACATTTCTTAGCAGGCTCCATCAACATGGCCTGGAATACAAATGTAATCAACAAGACAAAGCCTTACATAACATGAGCACTAGCCTTGACAGCATCAGCTACTGACTTATTTACTCAAGTACAACAGTAAAGCTAGCTCAGTAAACAAACTAATCTTCTATACTTCTAACTCTTCTACAGCTGAATTCAGACATCATTATTCCTCTGTATAACTTCCACAGCACATTTTCCACTCTCTGTTATCATGCATCAGAGATAGTCAATGTTTTTTTTTTATATTTGCTATCATTTTTTGGAGTTTTTTTTCTTCTGAAATTAACATTTTATTGCATCCTACAAATTGAATGACTTTTTTAATTTTAAAATTTTTTAAAATATTTATTTCCAGTCCATATTCCTGGTTTTTTTTAACTTTATTTCTGTTGCTAGATTCTGTATGTCTGGTGAGCTTTATTATTTCTGTTGCTAGATTCTGTATGTCTGGTGAGATTTATTATTTCTGTTGCTAGATTCTGAATGTCTGGTGAGATTTCTTATTTCTGTTGCTAGATTCTGTATGTCTGGTGAGCTTTATTATTTCTGTTGCTAGATTCTGTATGTCTGGTGAGCTTTATTATTTCTGTTGCTAGATTCTGTATGTCTGGTGAGATTTATTATTTCTGTTGCTAGATTCTGTATGTCTGGTGAGCTTTATTATTTCTGTTGCTAGATTCTGTCTGGTATGTCTGGTGAGCTTTATTATTTCTGTTGCTAGATTCTGTATGTCTGGTGAGCTTTATTATTTCTGTTGCTAGATTCTGTCTGGTGAGCTTTATTATTTCTGTTGCTAGATTCTGTATATCTGGTGAGCTTTATTTCTGTCGCTAGATTCTGTATGTCAGGTGAGCTTTATAACACTGGTGATATATTATGTGCACATCTGAAGCTATTAATTGCTCTTCCATTGATGAGCAGTCTGACATGGCATATCACAGACATTTCTGCAGAGATCTTCACCATGTGCGGGCCACGCAACACATCATCAGCTGTTGTGTATGCCACATCTACAAATTAATACAGAATACAGAATGTCTGGAACAAAGGGGTACGAAGACTCTGTCTGTTCTGGCAATCAGGGGCCCACAGCTGACATGAAGGATGGTAAACCACATCTGATCATGACCCTGTCTCACCTCTACATTAGTACCCCTATTCCTAGGCCTAGCCTGGCTGGCAGGGCAGGGATCACCATAGTCACCATGGCAACAGAGTGCTTGAGAAGTACTGCACACAACCTGCTTGTCTGCTGCCCTCAAGGACTGACAAAACAGCTCCATCACCCTCACCCAATCTGACAGCATGCTGTGCCTCAACATCTCCACAGCGTCAGCTGCAAAGAACACCAGCTTGAAGTTCCAGAGAGGCTGAAGAAGAACAATACCTAAAACAAAGAAACAGACAACCAGAACACGCAAAAAATATTACTTGGAAGACCAGCTGGAGACAAACTCAAACTCGTCATCAAAAAAGTCCCGTCGGTTTGCGCTTCGTGGCTTCTCTCCAAATGAATCATAATGAGGACGGCTTGAGGATCCCCCAGTAGGAGTCTCTTGACTGATGGTCTGCATATCTGAGAGGGCTGAGTGGCTAATGCCTCTGTTAGATATAACATAAACATCAACTTTATTCAATTTCATATAAATATTAATTATGTTACATTCAACAAAGCTCTCTCTCTCTCTCTCTCTCTCTCAACCTTAAGTGCCCAGGGCACATGGGGCTTCCGCAAGGGTTTTCCACAAATGCCTGTCCTTCGCCTTTTTTTCTGCTCTTGCCCGGGTGAGCCCTCTATTGCTCAACATCCTTTCTGTTGTTCTTCTCCATGTCTATTTTGGTCTGTTTGTTGAAAATAGCAACAAAGCTAACATCTGTTAAATTTAATTACTAAATTTAACACAAATATTTACCAAGTAAAATTTAACATAAATATTAACATATTACATTTGGCACAACCATTTGTCCTGCAAAAATTTAGTACAAATACTGATACTGTAAAATTTAACACTTTTTTAAATGCCTTTAAATTTAACACAAATATTAACCCAGTTCAATTATGCTGAAATTTTAACTATTCCACATGGAAAAGAAATAATGAACTTCACAACAGACTGTACCATTTTCTTTTTTATTTAACTTGAATTTTTTTAGTTAAAACATTTTAAAATATTTAACATTTAACAACAGCTGATACAACAAACAAACAAGGCAACTGAAATATGTATCAATGAGGAAAAACTGGAAGAAGTGGAGAGTTTTGAATATCTTGGATCACTACTAACTAATAATGGAGATACAATGAGGGAAATTAAAAGGAGGACATCTATTGCTCTTCAGAAAGTAAAACAAATAAAGAATCTGTGGAGAGGAGCAGACAGAACCACAAAATAAGATTTTTAAGGGCATGCATCTTTCCCATCGCAACATATGCCTGTGAGACCTGGACACTTAACAAAACAGCTGAGAAACACATAAATGCCTTTGAATGTAAATGCTACAGAAGAGTTCTCCAAATATCGTGGACACAAAAAAGAACAAATATATCTATACTACAAGAGCTTAATATTAAGAAGGCTGGCTAGTAAAGAGGATTAAAGAGAGAAAACTTAAATATTTTGGACACATTAAACGTCATGATAATTTAGAGAAGACCGTATTGGAAGGATACATAATGGGAAAAAGAAAAAGAGGAAGACCGAAACGAAGATGGCTGCAAGACATCGTTGACGATCTGGAAATGGATGCAGCAGCAGCAGGCCATCTTGCTCACAACCGAGAGGCCTACAGGAGTGCTGTTTGGGAGGCAAAGTTCCGCAAGGGACATGCAAAGGAATGAATGAATGAGATTCTGTATGTCTGGTGAGCTTTATTATTTCTGTTGCTAGATTCTGTATGTCTGGTGAACTTTATTATTTCTGTTGCTAGATTCTGTATGTCCGGTGAACTTTCTTATTTCTGTTGCTAGATTCTGTATGTCTGGTGAGCTTTATTATTTCTGTTGCTAGATTCTGTATGTCTGGTGAACTTTCTTATTTCTGTTGCTAGATTCTGTATGTCTGGTGAACTTTCTTATTTCTGTTGCTAGATTCTGTATGTCTGGTGAACTTTATTATTTCTGTTGCTAGATTCTGTATGTCTGGTGAGATTTCTTATTTCTGTTGCTAGATTCTGTATGTCTGGTGAACTTTCTTATTTCTGTTGCTAGATTCTGTATGTCTGGTGAACTTTCTTATTTCTGTTGCTAGATTCTGTATGTCTGGTGAGCTTTATTATTTCTGTTGCTAGATTCTGTATGTCTGGTGAGCTTTATTATTTCTGTTGCTAGATTCTGTATGTCTGGTGAGCTTTATTATTTCTGTTGCTAGATTCTGTAGGTCTGGTGAACTTTCTTATTTCTGTTGCTAGATTCTGTATATCTGGTGAGCTTTATTTCTGTTGCTAGATTCTGTATGTCAGGTGAGCTTTATAACATTGGTGATATATTATGTGCACATCTGAAGCTATTAATTGCTCTTCCATTGATGAGCAGTCTGACATGGCATATCACAGACATTTCTGCAGAGATCTTCACCATGTGCGGGCCACGCAACACATCATCAGCTGTTGTGTATGCCACATCTACAAATTAATACAGAATGTCTGGAACAAAGGGGTACGAAGACTCTGTCTGTTCTGGCAATCAGGGGCCCACAGCTGACATGCTGGCATCAAGGATGGTAAACCACATCTGATCATGACCCTGTCTCACCTCTACATTAGTACCCCTATTCCCAGGCCTAGCCTGGCTGGCAGGGCAGGGATCACCATAGTCACCATGGCAACAGAGTGCTGGAGAAGTACTGCACACAACCTGCTTGTCTGCTGCCTTCAAGGACTGACAAAACAGCTCCATCACCCTCACCCAATCTGACAGCATGCTGTGCCTCAACATCTCCACAGCGTCAGCTGCAAAGAACACCAGCTTGAAGTTCCAGAGAGGCTGAAGAAGAACAATACCTAAAACAAAGAAACGGACAACCAGAACACGCAAAAAATATTACTTGGAAGACCAGCTGGAGACAAACTCAAACTCGTCATCAAAAAAGTCCCGTCGATTTGCGCTCCGTGGCTTCTCTCCAAATGAATCATAATGAGGACGGCTTGAGGATCCCCCAGTAGGAGTCTCTTGACTGATGGTCTGCATATCTGAGAGGGCTGAGTGGCTAATGCCTCTGTTAGATATAACATAAACATCAACTTTATTCAATGCCTCTGTTAAATATAACATAAACATCAACTTTATTCAATTTCATATAAATATTAATTATGTTACATTCAACAAAGCTCTCTCTCTCTCTCTCTCTCAACTTAAGTGCCCAGGGCACATGGGGCTTCCGCAAGGGTTTTCCACAAATGCCTGTCCTTCGCCTTTTTTTCTGCTCTTGCCCAGGTGAGCCCTCTATTGCTCAACATACTTTCTGTTGTTCTTCTCCATGTCTCTTTTGGTCTGTTTGTTGAAAATAGCAACAAAGCTAACATCTGTTAAATTTAATTACTAAATTTAACACAAATATTTACCAAGTAAAATTTAACATAAATATTAACGTATTACATTTGGCACAACCATTTGTCCTGCAAAAATTTAGTACAAATACTGATCCTGTAAAATTTAACACTTTTTTAAATGCCTTTAAATTTAACACAAATATTAACCCAGTTCAATTATGCTGAAATTTTAACTATTCCACATGGAAAAGAAATAATGAACCTCACAACAGACTGTACCATTTTCTTTTTTGTTTATTTAACTTGAATTTTTTAGTTAAAACATTTTAAAATATTTAACATTTAACAACAGCTGATACAACAAACAAACAAAAATGGTCTAGTAATATTTCTGATGCTGCTAATTTCATTATCTTTCAACTAAGGCACAGTCTCACAGATCTGAACATGAATCGCTTGCTTCTCTTAATATTCTCACAGTGCTGTCTACAACATACCTTTTTTAGATACACTCTGTTTTGTTTATGCAGTTCATGAACACATGTTAGATATCCATTTTTTTTTACAATTAGGTTAGGTGGTGCCATTTTAGAACTCACTTTTTTTTTACATTTAAAGAAACTATTTTCTGCATTATTCTCTATTTTAACTAATGTTGATCATACCAATACAGCCACTGCTTTTTCCTACTTTCTTACATGAACAAAACACTATAAGAGAACAGCTTAGACATAATGTAACTAACAAAACAAAAACTATATGAGGACACTATAAGAGAACAGCTTAGACATAATGTAACTAACAAAACAAAAACTATATGAGGACACTGTAACTCAGACAGAATGTAACTAACAAAACAAAAACTATATGAGGACACTGTAACTCAGACAGAATGTAACTAACAAAACAAAAACTATATGAGGACACTGTAACTCAGACAGAATGTAACTAACAAAACAAAAAACTATATGAGGACACTGTAACTCAGACAACATGTAACAAACAAAACAATAACTATAAGAGAATAGTGTAACTCAGACAACATGTAACAAACAAAACAATAACTATAAGAGAATAGTGTAACTCAGACAAAATGCAACAAACAAAACAATAACTATAAGAGAATAGTGTAACTCAGACAAAATGCAACAAACAAAACAATAACTATAAGAGAATAGTGTAACTCAGACAACATGATTAAAAAAAAAAAGCAAACAATTTCAGACAGCATGTAAACAAAATAAAAAACCGACAAAACAGCGCATGGCACCTAAAAACACAATAAAAACCACACAAGACAGCATGTCCTTAGACACCTTCTAAAAACAACACAATAATAACCACACAAGACAGCATATCCTCAGACACCTTCTAAAAACAACACAATAAAAACCACACAAGACAGCATATCCTCAGACACCTTCTAAAAACAACACAATAAGAACCACACAAGACAGCATATCCTCAGACACCTTCTTAAAACAACACAATAATAACCAAATAAGACAACATATCCTCAGACACCAAAAAACAAGACAGCCTTGTGAAACACGTGCACATTACTTGTTTCCTGAGAACCCCATCCCCAGACGCTCAAACTGCTGCGCTTTCTTTGGGTCACTCCTCATCAACTTCTCTTCCTCTTTCTTGCGCTGCAGACTCATGTCCTGGTAGGCCAGCCTCATGCTTGCCATCTGTTTCTCCTTCTCCTCCTTGGTCTTGGCCTCTTCTACGGCAACACTTTTGGCCAGTTCTTCTCTTTCTTTGTCGATCTGCTGAGCTCGGCTCTCAATTTCACCAAAGTCTTTCTTCACTTTCTGAGCTCCAAGGCCTTTCTGCTGCCAAGGTAAAACAAGTCAATGTTAAAAAAAAAAAAACAAAGTTAAAAGATTCCTTTATCAATGTTAAGAAAGATAACAGACCTCTGCTGTCAAAGTTAAGAAAGGTAATATTTCTCTTGTCAATGTCAAGACAGATTAAAAAAAAAAAAATCTGCTGTCTAAAGAATGACAAAAGACTTCTGCTGTCAAAATAAGGAAAGTCTGCAGTCAGTGTAAAGAACAACAAAAGACTTATGGTGCCAATATAAAGAGTGAAAAGATTTCTGTTGTTAATGTAATGAATAACAAAATATTTCTGCTATTAATATAAAGAATGACAAAAGATTTCTGTTGTTAATATAAAGAATGACAAAAGATTTCTGTTGTCAATGTAATGAATGACAAAATATTTCTGCTGTTAATATAAAGAATGACAAAAGATTTCTGTTGTTAATATAAAGAATGACAAAAGATTTCTGTTGTCAATGTAATGAATGACAAAATATTTCTGCTGTTAACACTTCCCGGGCCAAATACGAGGAAATCTGTATTTCCGGTTTCCGTGCGTTGTTGGCTGAAAGGCATTTGCCGTATTCGATGGTCGTCTTATTTAAACTGTTTCTAGTGTGTTATTTAAAATAATTTTTGGCTGTCTGTATTTTTACTGCAAAGTTAATATAATAAAATATTGTTTTTAATCTTCATAACTATAAAAAAAGTAGAAATCTCGCGGCTTTAGCTGTCGGAAACATGTGTTTAAGAGATCTCGCCAAGTCGACATTTTGTGCAAATGGCGGAGCACGTTACGTCCGATAATACTGCAAATTTACAATGAATTTTTTGTCAGGCTACCCTAGTGATGAATAAAAATCACCGTTTAATGATTCTAGTAATGAAATTGATGTGTTTCAAAGTGATGTCTGTGACGGCGATCGGATTAAAAATATGATAACTAGGCACAGTGTTGCTGTGTCAGAAGTGAAAATTCAAGTGACAGTGTGACTGTTATTCACTGTCAGGATATGATGCTTCAACAGAAAGTATTTCACATTTTTTATGTGATATAGTTAGCAGTGATATAGGTGTGTGGAGTAACATTGATTCTACACCAGTTCTTGAAAAATTTATAGGAAATTCTGGTGTTTCAGTGAATGTAAACAAACCAGACAGCATGGAGGAAATTTTCAGTACAGTGTTTGGCAATGATTTTTTTTAAACTGTTACCTCATCATGAAAATTTATACTGTGCACAGACACAACATATGAACAAACTACTGCCTTTTTGTCTGAAAATATAACACATTCAGACATGAACAAATTCTTTGGACTGATCATTTTGATGGGCCAGACTAGGAAGCCACACTGGAAAGATTACTGGACAACAGACCCTCTTCTGGAAACACCAATATTTTCAAAAACAATGAGCAGAGCTAAATTTGAGCATCTTCTGACACTTCTGCATTTCTCTGACAACTCTCAGACATTTCCAGAAACAAGTAGAACTGGCAAAATAAAACCTCTGCTGGATTACTTTTTGACCTAAGCAGCAGCTTTCGACTGATGAAGGAAAGACGAAAGACTTGTTCGCATGATATCAACAGCGCACAACAGTGATTGTCTGGAATAGTAAAGAATCATGTTCTGGTGAATCCTGAGGATGAAGGCACTAAAAAAGCATCATCTAGGAAGTGCAGAGTGTGCTTGGTCAATGAGAAAATGAGTGAAACAAAATTTTTTTTGTCAAAGTTGTCAAGTTTCATTGCATTCAGATAATTGTTTCACAAGATATCATACACTCAAGAAGTACTAGAGGGTCTTGGAAGTCTGTCTACCAACCTGGATTAATTTATCTCAATGGTGAGTAGAGATATGCATGTTTTTTTAAGTCCACTCAAGAAAGTTCATTTTTCAGAAAAATGGCTGGGAACTGGGGGTTTTTCAGGGTAAATAACTGTGGTCCACAAAGTGTTAATATAAAGAGTGACAAAATATTTCTGTTGTCAATGTAATGAATGACAAAATATTTCTGCTATTAATATAAAGAATGACAAAAGATTTATGTTGTCAATGTAATGAATGACAAAATATTTCTGCTGTTACTATAAAGAATGACAAAATATTTCTGTTGTCAATGTAATGAATGACAAAATATTTCTGCTGTTAATATAAAGAATGACAAAAGATTTCTGTTGTCAATGTAATGAATGACAAAACACAATGTCAGACATTCTGTCAAAATCTGGGAAGAACTGACAGCCAATTTTAGCTGTGTAAACTACAGCTCCTCACTTGTTCAATGCACTTTACAAGAATCAATCATGATCAAGTGCCGTGCCGCGTGGCGCTGGTGATCACTTCTCTCCACAAATCCCTGTCTTTAGACTTGATGAGATCCATCTGTGACTTTCTTCCTAGAAAATCAGTAACTTCTCTCTCTGTCTTCCTCTGTCTCTTCTTCCCTCAATTTTTCCAGTTGCCACAATGTGTTCCAATTTTCCTCTTCTCAAAAAATGTCCTACAAATCTCGCCTGTCTGCCTCTGATCTTTGCTATAATTTGCTTTTTAACTCCAGCCTTTCTTAAGACTTCTTCGTTGGTTTTCTTAGCTGTCCATGGTACCTTCAACATCCTTCTTATGAACCACATCTCCATGGCCTCCATTTCTCGCTGTACTCTCTTGTTCATGGACCATGCTTCACATCCATAAGACAAAGTTAGCTCGATGTAACATTTAAGTACTCAGAATCTTGTTTCTATTGATATGGATATGTTGCACAAGATGTTTCTCATTTTCTGGAATGCTGACTTAGCCTGAGTACGTCTGCTTTTTATTTCGTTGTGACATTTCCCATCAGCTGTTATAATCATTCCTAAGTACTTGAATCTATCAACTTGTTTCAGTCCTGTGCCATCGATGGTAATGCTACATTTTGATGGAATTCTTTTCTTTGAGATGACCATCACTTCAGTCTTCTTTTTGTTCAGGCTGAGACCTTTACAAGAGTAAGGGAAAAAAAAAAACATTTGTTTCACATAAACTAAACATTCAGAAGAACTGACCCCTTTCTTGACAGCTGATGTTTTCTTGGCTCCAATTATGGCCTTTCTTGCCTCAGCCTGGCTCGCAGCTTGGGTCGGTGATGTGCTGAGAGCGGCTTCTACATTGGGTCCAGCTGTGGGATCTAAAATTTCATCATAGAAGGTAACACATCACAGAAGACATGACAATACAGAAGATTGCACATCACATAAGATAGCACATCACAGAAGATCATAAGATATCACTATTAGGTCTAGTTCATACAAAATCTCATACTCTTTGCACTTGCTGGGGCATCATGGATTTTTCTGCACCTTAAACATGGCACATGTGGTTACCTGCACCACATATAAGCAGCACTGATGACTACCACTACAGCTACAGACAAGTGTGACCACCATATCTGTCAAGTCTCTCCCTACCTACAGCACTGTATGTCAGACCCTGTGACTGAACAACCACAGATCTCCCATAAAGGTCAAGTTATACACATTCTAACACACACACTGGTTACATCTCAATAAACTCTGGTCATACTGCCACATCCATCAGTCTCTGTTTTTATCAACATCAGTTATACCTTCTTTAACATCCGTATTCCCTCACAAACATACATCACACCTTCATTAACACTTGTCACACTGTTATAAACAACAATCTCTCTCTCTCTCTCTGAACCTTAAGTGCCCAGGGCACATGAGGCTTCCGCAAGGGTTTTCCACAAATGCCTGTCCTTCGCCTTTTTTTCTGCTCTTGCCCAGGTGAGCCCTCTATTGCTCAACATCCTTTCTGTTGTTCTTCTCCATGTCTCTTTTGGTCTACCCTTACTTCTGTTCCCCTGTGGTGTCCATCTTAGTGCTATTTTTGGTAGTGAGTTGTCAGTCATTCGGAGCACATGTCCCAACCATCGCCAGCGTCTTTCCTCAATAATTGTTGTCAGTGGCTTCATCTGCATTTCTGCCAATAAGATGTTATTTCTTATGGTGTTTGGCCAAAATTTTTTAACTCTTCGTAAACATTTAGCCTGGAAAGAATTCAACTTGTTTTCTATGGTTTTGGTGATTTTCCAGCATTCACTTCCATAGAGTAGTACACTTAGAACATTACTCTTAAATATCCTGATTTTCATATTTATGCTTAGTTTTTTTGATTTCCATATATTCTGCAGCATTGCAAAAGCCTGGTTTGCTCTAGTAAGTCTGCTGTTGATGTCCTCTGTGCTGTCTCCATTTTCTACTACTCTGCTGCCAAGGTATACAAATTCGTTGACCTCCTCCACTAACTTGCTATCTACTCTGAGTACATTTCTGTTGTTCACATTTTGCTTCATTAACTTTGTCTTTCCTACGTTGATCTTTAGTCCTATGCTGTTTGCATTCTGAGTTAGCTTGTTTATTTTATCTTGCATATCTTTGTGACTGCTTGATAACAGACAAATGTCGTCCGCAAAGTCAAGGTCCTCCAGCATTGTGTCAAGGGTCCACTGTAATCCTCTGCGTTTGTCTGATGTTGCCTCCTTCATTAACCAGTCTACTGCCAAGATAAATAATGTTGGTGATAATACACATCCCTGCTTCACTCCTGTTTGTACCCTAAAGCTGCTGGAGGTATGTTCTCCACAGATCACTTTGCACTGAAAACCCTCGTATAGGGCTTTGATTACACTCACTATCTTATGGGGGAGGCCATGCCATCTTAGGATTTTCCACAGTGCATCTCTGTTGACACTGTCAAAGGCTTTCTCAAAATCTATGAATAATGCATATGTTGTGCTATGCCACTCATTTGCCTGTTCTAATATTTGTCTAAGTACAAATATGTGGTCTATGCATGATCTTCCTTTCCTAAATCCTGCCTGCTCCCTCCGAAGTTTTTCCTTAAGTGTTGGTACAATTCTGTTGATGATTATTCTGCAAAATAATTTACTGGTGAGTGGCAGTAGGGTAATGCCTCTCCAGTTCCCGCAATCTCTGAGGTCACCCTTCTTTGGTAGTTTTACTATAAGCCCAGTTTTCCACTCATCTGAGGCTTTTTCTAGATCCCAAATTTGTTGTAATATCCGGCAAAGTTGTTTTGGTGTTTCTGTTTCTTCTGCTTTCAACATCTCAGCAGTCACTTCATCTTCACCTGGTGCCCTGTCTGATTTTAGCTTCTTTATTTCACATGCTAAACAGAAAGGAACAAGTCACCATCTTCCGTCTCCGAACAGGACACAGCCGACTCCGAAGTCATATGTATACAAAGTTTAAGGTTGGTACTACTAATCTGTGTACATGTGCCCAGGTGCCCCAAACTGTGGAACATATCCTCCAGAACTGCATCAACTACGAGTCACTGAGAAATAATTACTGGCCCAGTGAAACCACTAAAGAAGATAAGCTCTATAGTTCCATACATGAATTACAAAAAACAGTGAAATTTATCCAAGAGACAGGACTGCAGATATAGACAGACAATGCGAACGAAGAAGAAGAAGAAGAAGCTTCTTTATTGCCTCCTTTACTTCACTTATTGTTATTGGTCCTGTATTGATGTTTAGTTCCGTTTTTGCTTCAGGTATGTCTATTGTTTGTGCTGCTTGTGTTCTGTTTAGTAGGGTGTTAAAGTATTCCTTCCATCTTTCAATTTTTTCTCTTTCTCCACTGACCAGCTGTCCATTTTGTGTCCTTACTGCACTTTCACATCTTGTGTTGAAGTTACCTGTCATCTGCTTTGTGATTTTATATATGGTTTTCATGTCATTTGTATATGTTGCTTTCTCTGCTGTTTCTGCTAAGTTGTCATAGTATTGACGTTTATCTTGACGGTATGATTCCTTCACTTCTTTGTCTTTTTGCGCATAATTACTTAGAACTTGTTCTTTAAGCCGTTGTGATTTGGTGTTCAGTAATTTTTTCTTGATTTCTTTTCTTTGCTCTATCTTTTCCCATGTGGTCTTGCTTATCCATTCCTCTTTTCTCCGTTTCTGATATCCCAGCACCTCTTTTGCTGTTTCTTGTAGTGTTTTATTGAACTCTTGTATGGACATTTCTGCTTCGTCTTGTAGGACACTGAAGCGGTTCTTAAGTACTATTGAGAATTCATTTCTTGTTTGCTGGTCTTTCAGTTTTCTTGTATCAAAATGTATCCTTCTGTGTTCTCCGATTTTGGCTTTCCTTAATTTTAGTTTTATTTTTGCTACCAGAAGGTTGTGATCACTTCCTACATCTGCTCCTTTCCTTGCTCGCACATCTTGTAGTGACCGTTTCCGCTTGCTGTTTATCAGTATATGATCGATTTGGTTTTCTGTGGTTTCATCTGGTGACCTCCAAGTCACCTTATGGATGTTTTTGTGTTGGAAAATTGTCCCTCCGATGGTCATCATGTTTTCTTCACAGAAACTGCACAGTCTTTCTCCATTTTCATTTATTTCTCCAATTCCTTCTCTTCCCATGATTATTCTTCTATCTTCATTTCCTTCACCTACTTTTGCATTGAAGTCGCCCAAGATGAGTAGCATATCATGCTTGGGTATTGTTTCTACTGTGGCTTGGAGGCTGTTGTAAAAATCTTCTTTTAATTCCTCTTCAGCTGCTTCTGTTGGTGCATAACAAACTATAATAGACAGCATCATGAATCTTGAGTAGAAGCGTGCATATAATAATCTCTCATTTATTGGGGTCCATTTCTGCAATGCTCTTGATGCTTCTTTTGTTATAATTAATGCTACTCCTCCTTCATGAAGATCTTCTTTACCTGACCATATTATTGTATCTTCTGTGTGCTGTGTTGTTAATTTCCTTCTGCCTTGTCCTGTCCATCTTGCTTCTTGTATTCCTAGTATGTCTAGTTTGTATCTGTGCATTTCCTTGATGGTTTGTGCTAGTTTTCCAGTATGGTTAAGTGTTCTTACATTCCAGCTGCCTATTTGCATCTTATGTTTAGGTTCCAGGAGGTCTGCAGTCGGGCTGGGGACTTCCAGTGGCTGGCTTTCATCCACAACCTTCATGGGTTCAGTTTCCTGATAAGCATTTCTCCTTCCACCTGCATTTGTTTTTTCCCTTGCTTCCATTTCTGTTGCAGTCTGATAGTTTTTTTACTAGATAGGGTTGCTGGCCCTATGCCGAACCCTCCTTAGTCGCCTTTTACGATCATGCGTGGTAGGGTACAGTGGTCCTATTCTTTGCAGATCCCGGGTACCACACGGGGGAAACAACAATCACACCTTTATAAACTCAGTCATACCCTCACATAAACACTGGTCACACTGTCATGAACATCAGTCTTATTCAGCCACTTTCATAAATTTCTCCAATTCCTTCTCTTCCCATGATTATTCTTCTATCTTCATTTCCTTCACCTACTTTTGCATTGAAGTCGCCCAAGATGAGTAGCATATCATGCTTGGGTATTGTTTCTACTGTGGCTTGGAGGCTGTTGTAAAAATCTTCTTTTAATTCCTCTTCAGCTGCTTCTGTTGGTGCATAACAAACTATAATAGACAGCATCATGAATCTTGAGTAGAAGCGTGCATATAATAATCTCTCATTTATTGGGGTCCATTTCTGCAATGCTCTTGATGCTTCTTTTGTTATAATTAATGCTACTCCTCCTTCATGAAGATCTTCTTTACCTGACCATATTATTGTATCTTCTGTGTGCTGTGTTGTTAATTTCCTTCTGCCTTGTCCTGTCCATCTTGCTTCTTGTATTCCTAGTATGTCTAGTTTGTATCTGTGCATTTCCTTGATGGTTTGTGCTAGTTTTCCAGTATGGTTAAGTGTTCTTACATTCCAGCTGCCTATTTGCATCTTATGTTTAGGTTCCAGGAGGTCTGCAGTCGGGCTGGGGACTTCCAGTGGCTGGCTTTCATCCACAACCTTCATGGGTTCAGTTTCCTGATAAGCATTTCTCCTTCCACCTGCATTTGTTTTTTCCCTTGCTTCCATTTCTGTAGCAGTCTGATAGTTTTTTTACTAGATAGGGTTGCTGGCCCTATGCCGAACCCTCCTTAGTCGCCTTTTACGATCATGCGTGGTAGGGTACAGTGGTCCTATTCTTTGCAGATCCCGGGTACCACACGGGGGAAACAACAATCACACCTTTATAAACTCAGTCATACCCTCACATAAACACTGGTCACACTGTCATGAACATCAGTCTTATTCAGCCACTTTCATAAACATGGGCCAAGCCTTCATAAACATTGATCATACCTTCATTTGCTTTTCCATTTCCATTGATTGGTTTAGCAGCAGAAGTAGCTGTGCCACCAAGCCGAGCACTGTCTTCTACAGGGTAAGCTTGGAAGTCGCTGGCAGATTCTTGTGTGTGTTCAGAGAAGAAGTCCACTTCTTTATCTTCTGGAGATGCTGGGTCATGGTGGGACTCGATGTGGAGCTGCAAGAATTTATCACAAGCAAGAAATTTGAGAAGTAAATAAATATACAGGAACAGAAAGAATACACCCAAACACAGTACAGGAATATATGTAAAAACAATACACAAAAAAAAAAAAAAAATATATATATATATATAAATATATAAAAACAATACATGCAAAGCAAGAATTAATGTAAACACAGTGCATGAAAAGAATGTATGTAAAAATGGCACATGTAAAATATATGTAAAAACAATATGTGAAAAGAAAGAATACATATAACAATATATGGAAAGAAAGAATACAGGTAAAAAAAATACATAAAAAGAAAGAATACAGGTTAAAAAAAATATATATATAAAATGAAAGAATACAGATAAAAACAATCCATGAAAAGAAGTATAAAAAGTAAACACTTTCTGCTTACTTCTTCCTACCAATTAAATGCTTTCACATCTTATCATAAATCCCCACAACGAACCACTACATTATCTGTCTCCTTCTATTTACAGAGTCTGTCACTTCATAACAAATCATTTACAATAGACATTTATACAGTTACACACACTAGAAGCTTTCCCTTCATGAAAATATGCTCTCTACAAAGCATTCAGAAATGACGCTGCTGTCTTTAGCTCACTGCTTCTAGCAAGAATTAAAACTTCACCAACACTTCAGTCTTAAATAAAAACAACAATCAAGCCAAGGCCAAAAAAAAAAAAAGGTCTAATATTGTATTACAAAATGAAACCCACAGGTAAATACATAAAATAAATTGCAAAAACCAGCAAACGGAACCACGGTAATGGATTGGATAACTATATAACCACATTAATATTACCACTGTTGGGATTCTGTGCTCTAACTCCAGACACAGAAATTTGAAAAAAAAAGAAAAAAACAAAACCTACGCTAAATGGCAGAATAGGCCAACGTATAATTAATGAAAGAAAATATCTAATTAAGCGTCTCCAAGCATGTACTACGTTGTTAATTCAAGCTAACCTTTTTTTCTGCCAGGCTGATAACTTTTAGTAAGATTAATATCATCTTAGCTGCAGCTTTTGTTAACTTTAGCCAAGCTCTCTCAAACAGGCTTTCAACTCTTGCTAACTTCACCCCAGCTCTTGTTAACTGAAGCCTGGACCATGCTAACTTTAGCCAGGTTACTGCTAATTTCAGCCAGACTCCTGCTAACTTTTACCAGATTTCTACTAAATTAGTAAACCTCTTGTTAACTTCAGCCAAGCTCCTGTTAATTTTAGTGAAGCTCTTGCTCACTTTAGCCAAGCTTTTGTTAACTTCAGTCAAGCTCCTGCTAACTTCAGCCAAGCTTCTGCTAATTTTAGTGAAGCTCTTGCTCACTTTAGCCAAGCTTTTGCTAACTTCAATCAAGCTCCTGCTAACTTCAGCCAAGCTTCTGCTAATTTTAGTGAAGCTCTTGCTCACTTCAGCCAAGCTTTTGCTAACTTCAGTCAAGCTCCTGCTAACTTTAGCCAGGCCCCTGCTAAATTTAGCCAAGCTCTTGCTAATTTTAGCCAGGTATGGACTACTTTTACAAAACCAAACTTTAAAATGTATAACACTTTATTAATGCCTAACTAGGTACCAAAAGAACCAACAAACAAACAAAAAAGGATAAGAAATGATCAATAAGTTTTCATATTTACTGACAAAACAAAAGACAAAACAAACCAAATAATTATAGCACAATAAAGTGGCAGAACCTGATCACACAGACAGCAGCAGCTGAACAGATGCTATATCAAGCCTATGCTGATATGAGTGTGTACAACAGCAGCTGAACAGATGCTATATCAAGCCTATGCTGATATGAGTGTGTACAGCAGCAGCTGAACAGATACTATATCAAGTCTATGTTGATATGAGTGTGTACAGCAGCAGCTGAACAGATGCTATATCAAGTCTATGTTGATATGAGTGTGTATAGCAGCAGCTGAACAGATGCTATATCAAGCCTATGCTGATATGAGTGTGTACAGCAGCAGCTGAACAGATATTACGAGGGATGATTAATAAGTTCACGGCATAAGGTACAACGGATTATTTGTGAACAACTTTTTTGGGTTATTTCTCAACATAGTCCCCTTGCAAGTCTATGCACTTAGTCCAGCGATCATGGGACATATGGATTCCTTCTTTGTAAAAGGCAGCATCTTGCGCCAGCAGAAAGTGATCTACAGCATGAATGATATCATCTGAAGCAAATTTGCGACCACTGAGCTCCTTTTTGAGTTTGGTAAACAGGTAATAGTCCGAAAGGGCCAAATCTGGGGACTAAGAAGGATGTTCATGAATCTGAAAGCCACATTCATCAATGGCAGCCACTGCCACCACCGACTTGTGAACTCTATAGAGCATTGTCTTGCTGAAAGATGACTCCTCTCGTCAATTTCCCTCAATGCTTTTCCTTCAACTTGATCTGCAGTTGGTTCACAAGATTAGCGTAATAGGCCCCAGGTGACCGTTCTGCCCTTTTGAAGATAGTCTACCAATAGCACACCTTCTGAATACCAAAGTTGGAAGCTATCACTCTGCTTACAGACAGAACCACCCTTGCTTTCTTTGGAGGTGGGGATCCATGATGTTTCCACTGCTGTGACTGTTCTTTGGTTTCTGGTTGAAAATAATGAACACAAGTCCAGTCACAAATTGCTGAAGAAACTTTTCAGCATCTGCAGAAAAATGGCCAAGATTGTCTCTTGACATATTGAGACACTGTTGTTTGTGATCAGCTCCAAAAAAGTTTCGGAACCCATCGAGCAGAGACCTTTGTCATTTGAAGATCATTGTGAACAATGGCATGAACACGTACCTGGGAGATGCCCAACTCAGTAGCAATGTACAGCTCAGTTAGTTATCAATCCTCCATTATCATGTCATGGATTCTGCCAGTGGTTTATCAGTGGTTACCTTTCTTGGTCTTCCTGGACGGGGATCATCTTCCAGACTCTCCCTGCCATGTTTGATTGAGCTGCCCATTTCTTCACTGTGCTGTAAGATGGGGCACACTCCCCTAGAGTCTCTACCATATCTTCATGGATCTCCTTTGATGATAAGTCCTTCATGCAGAGATAGCAAATGACTGCTTGATGAGAAATTTGATCCATTTTCTCAATTTCTGCCACCCCTTACCACTTCAGTAGCCTGTAAAAAAAAAATTGGTTGCAGTTAATTTCTTGAAACTTGATGTTTAATCTCACATTAACCTGATCTACAAATGCACATAATATCAACAGTGTGTTTCAAGTATTTGTACCTTGGGCCACGAATTTATCAATTAATCCTCATATATCAAGTCTATATTGATATGAGTATGGACATCATGTAAACAAACAAGCAAACAAACAAATCTTTGAGCTACACTTTCAAAAACACACATTCTGATATACTTGATAATATTAGAATCTGAACACAGAATAGATAAACATATGAAATCTCCCCACACTTTTTATGAAGCTAGTTTTTTTTAATAGCTCCATACAAAAACATGGGAACAATCTGAAACTGTTCACATCGACATGAAAAAATATGGATGTTGAACAGGACTTGAAATATAAGCACACATGGATGAGCAAGAAATATTAGAATAACTGAAACAACACACAAGAACCAGAGAAAGAAATGCTGGTCATACTGAGAGAAATAAAGCTATGATGGAGGCTATACTTGTGGGAAACAATGAAAGAAAAGGAAGAAAAAATTCAGATATACCAATGAATGAGAAACATACAGAGACAGACAGCAACAAATATGGCTATATGCTCTGAGACAGAGAGAGAGAAAGAGGAAGGGAGGAGACAGAGAGAATGGAGAGAAAGGGGTGAGAGGGAGGCAAGAGAGGGGAAAAAGAGAGAAAGAGGGAGAGGGAGAGAGAGAGAGTGGGGGGTGGGGGTGGGGTGGGAGAAGAGGATAGAAAACAGAAAAAGACACAGAGAGAAAGAGAGAAGGGAGAGAACAGATAGAGAAAGACAGAGACAGAGAGAGGAACCTGAAGATCAGCATAACCATCCTCCTCCTCCTGCATGATGCTGCAGGGTATGAAGACAGTGAACATCCACTTCTACCTAGCAAGACAAACAACAAGAAAGACAACTACAGCTCGTGACTGACTGAAAGATACACTAGGTTCTCACTGGAAGTTATAACAATCCTTCACATCAGCATTTCTCAGTTTTCCTGAATCAAACTTCCTTACAACAATATACATAAATTATAAGAACCAAACTACCTCAGAAAGCAGTAAATTCAAGGCAGTTGTCTCAACTTCAAGCAGCAACTAAAATGTACAGGTTCACTAATTTCACTGTCATGGATGGCTTTATTTTTGGCCCAATGTTGATTTCTTGTAGCTGCCTTTCATCATCACTACAACATATTATCTTTTCCATTCATCATCATCGTCATCATCATCATCTGATGTTTGCTGGCACAGGCGCTCCACACTTCTCCACAGATCTCGGTCCTTGATATTTACCATCAGTTCAGCTGCTGACCTCTTACTGTGCCATCATACGAGGTCTGACAATAAAGTAATGAGACTAATTCCATTAAAAAAATACAATAAACAACAGCTGAAGATATAACCTGTATTTTACTCAAAGTAAGCCCCTTGTGCATTGACACAGTGAGTGGCACCATCTAACAAACACTGGAACGACCTATGCAGTTCTTCTGTTGGTATGGCCCTTAAACTCGATGTTCTGGCCCTTTGGATGTCATCACTATCGTCAAAGAAGCGTCCTTTCAATGGGAACTTTACTTTCGGGAATAGAAAATAATCGCAGGGAGAAAAATCTGGGGAATAGGGAGGATGGTTGAGAACACACTAGTTTTTGGGCCAAAAATTCCTGTACAACTACAGTCTGGTGAGCTGGTGCATTATCATGAAGAAGGAAGAAACTTCCAGATGCTGAATACTCAAGTCGGACTCGGAGAATCCTTTTCAATAGGCATTTCAATATACTTAAACTTTGGCAGTGACAGTCTGATCCCTCTGGAATAAATTCTTTGTGAATAACTCCTTTGCTGATGTAGAAGCACACCAACATTGTCTTCACTTTCAACTTTTGAAGACAATTTTTTTTTTTTGCCTTTTGGTAATGATGTCGACTTCCACTGAGCATTTTGGCGTTTAGTTGTGGGATCATAGCAGAAAATCCATGTTTCATCCTCTGCAACAATCACATCTAAGAAATGTTTATTTCTGCGACATGTTTTGATGATGTCTTTTGCATACTCAACAAGCTGATGTTGACTAGTTCAACAAAATGGCGGCCTGTTTGTCGTCTGCTTATCGGGCAGCGATGAAACGTTGAAAGATCATAGATGAAGGCTGCCTCTTTGATTTCCATGCTTTGCTTCATAGATGGCATTTTTGTCTTGGCCATAATAAAATCAGTCTCGTTACTTAATTGTCGGACCTTGTATTAGAATTCATGATTTTTTTCTCTTGGACTCCCCTTGCCTCTCTTCCCATTTATCTCTCCTGTTGTTTTGATGTTTTCAAGCCCTCTCTTTCTCATTATATGTCCTATGAATGATGACTGCCATTTTCTTATGGATTTAATTAGGTTCCTTTCTTCATTTGCTTTTGTTAAATATGCCTTGCTTGTCGTCTTAGCTGTCCATGGTATTCTTGATATTCATTAAGAAACCACATTTGTGCTGCCTCTTGTGATCTTATGTTTTTCGCTATGAATTTTATTTGTGATATTATGAAAGCCTCCTGAATGAACGTCACCAGAGTTAACCACCACATGTGGAAAGAGAATGTGTAACTAAACACCCAAACAAACAGAATGGTAAATCTGTACCTTCAAAACATATATTAGTGTCACACATTGCTAGTATCTAGAAGCCAAAGAGGATAATATACACACAAAAGAGATGATCAGAAAGGTCACTTTATTTCTCAATTCTTCTGTAATTAGTAGGATTGCTCTAAGCACTAATTCACTAACTTCCAGTGAATTTTGAAAGCAGATAACCTAAGCAAGTGAGACACTAACACAGCCCTACACTTCCTAGGAGAGTTTAACAGAAACAAACAAAAAAGACAATTATATGATCAAAAACATATATTTATGTATGTAAATATATGTAAAGCTCATCCCACATTCTGACCTTCTTTCCCTTCTCTTGTTCATCAAGAAAGAGCTGCAATGATACACGTCGTAACATCATAACATCATAACGTCATAACATCATAACATCATTCTCGAAATCATTCTGTCATTCAATATTTATTTATATCTCTTACATGAATGACATATAAAAAAAAAAGTAAGTTTAACATTCATACACTAAACGATCTTCAAATCCTCTTTAAAAAAACAAAATAAAACAATATTCTTGAGCGTCGGGATATCAGGATTCCATCTTAGCCGCATTAACTGGAGCACAAGCCACTTCTTTCACCATCCTTCTCCTCACTCTCAAAACTACTTGTACAAATCAAACAATCAAATAATGAATACAACTATTCTAGCAGGCACTAACACAGCTACCACTAACTTGCAGATATCTAAAACTGTGTCCATAAACTGTCGGCCTGGCTTACCTTGGGCCCATGCTGTCTCATAGCATGCTGTGCCAAGGATACTATCTTGTCTCTGTACAAAGTGGCTGCTCTGCTGTGGTACTTCTTCTGAGCATCATTTGTTGTACAGCCATGCTGCTGGAAGAATGCTCTCTGCCAAGAAGAGATACAATTACAACATAATTCCTACACATTACATCTGACTACATTACATCTGTAGGTAAGTTGTTAAAAAAAATGGCTCCATGTAATCAGAGAACTGGAAAACAGCAAAGATATCCTAGGAAACTGGACACCAACATAGCTGGACCACCATAATTTGTTGCTGCTCTAACAAATGTCCACACAGCATGATGATAAGTGACTGCTCAGTCAATCATGCCCACAGACACACAACTTGATCCATTTCATAAGAGAAACGCAGCTTAATCAAATTCATCAGACACACAACTTGATCCATTTCATAAGAGAAACGCAGCTTAATCAAATTCATCAGACACACAACTTGATCCATTTCACAAGAGAAACGCAGCTTAATCAAATTCATCAGACACACAACTTGATCCATTTCATAAGAGAAACGCAGCTTAATCAAATTCATCAGACACACAACTTGATCCATTTCACAAGAGAAACGCAGCTTAATCAAATTCATCAGACACACAACTTGATCCATTTCACAAGAGAAACACAGATTAATCAAATTCATCAGACACACAACTTGACCAAACTGTTTAGACTAAGACCTTGTTTCTTGTGACCACATCAGGTAGGACACAAAGAGTAACCACATCAACCACCTCAGGCTAAGAGAAATGATGACTGCATTAAAACAGGTACTAGTAATACAGGTAGACAAAGGTGTATGGTTCGGTTTTACAAAAACTAAAAGGTGAGGATAGCAGACACACTCAAAAGATAACATACACAAATTAACTGCCTGCTGAAAGCAAACTGCACACTCCAGAACAAATACTCCCAGTGTCTAGTCTACACATATCTACCAAACTAGACTTGATCATAGCTGCCTGGGTCTGGCACAGAACAAATACTCCTAGTGTCTAGTCTACACATATCTCCAAAACTAGACTTGATCATAGCTGTCTGAGTCTGGCACAGAACAAATAATCCTAGTGTCTAGTCTACAAATATTTACAAAGTTAGACCAGACCACAGCTGTCTGGGTCTGACACAAACAAATACTCCTAGTGTCTAGTCTACACATATCTACAAAACTAGACCTGATCATAGCTGCCTGGGTCTGGCACAGAACAAATAATCCTAGTGTCTAGTCTACAAATATTTACAAAGTCAGACCTGACTATAGCTGTCTGGGTCTGACACAAACAAATGCTCCTAGTGTCTAGTCTACAAATATTTACAAAGTTAGACCTAACTACAGTTGCCTAAGAACTACCGTGTTGCTGCCACAGCCTGGACAAACCTGAATAATTTTTCCCCTATTCTATTATTTGAATGAAGAAGCAGCAGAAAGATAAGAGAGTACAGCACAGGACTAAAAGAATGAACTGCTCCACTTCCAGTTATCTACAGTTATATGTAACTAATGCTTGAAGACCAAAACTGATCATAATCTTGTCAACACGTTACACATCTCATCAACTGGCACGTAACTTCCCTTTGTAACCACTTCATGGAGTCTGCCAGATCTATTTTAAAACTTCCATTTCTAGACATCCCACCCACATATTTTAACAAACTAACCGCATTGGCATTTCCTCCGACTTGCATGGCTCGAAGCTGCAGCCATGTCCAGTTTGTGTCTAACTGCGTTGAACGAATGAAGGTGACGTGAACACCAAGTGATCTATGCACTGCTGAGCAGTCAATACAGAGGAAGACTCCATATGTAACACTTGCCCATGTTGGATTATTGTGACCACAGTCAAAGCATTGCTGGAAATAAAGATGATCAGAAAGGTTACATATACATACAGAAAACAGTAAAGATGATTAGAAAGATCACTTACATAACACAGTAGAGACGACAGAAAGGTCACATATGCATACAAAATACAGTAAAGATGATCAGAAGAATCACATATTCATATAGAAAACAGTAAAGATGATCAGAAAGATCACTTACATAACACAGTAAGGATGATCAGAAGGTCACACACAGAGAAAACAGCAGAGATGATCAGGAAGGCCACTTTCACAACACAGTAAGGATGATCAAAAAGGTCACATACAAGTACAGTACATAAAACACTAAATGTAATCAGAAAGGTCACTTACACAACATAGTAAATATGATCAGAAAGGTCACTTACATAACACAGTTAAGATGATCAGAAAGGTCTCACACACATACAGACCACAGTAAATATGATCAGAAAGGTCACTTACATAACACAGTAAATATGATCAGAAAGGTCACTTACACAACATAGTAAATATGATCAGAAAGGTCACTTACATAACACAGTAAAGATGATCAGAAAGGTCTCACACACATACAGACCACAGTAAAGATGATCAGAAAGGTCACATACAGAAAACAGTTCACAACTGCTGGAAAATAAAAAGGAAATCATTATCCTCAGACATTCCTTTAGTGGAGACTGACTTCAGCAGAGACCAACTTTAGAAGAGACTTGACATTAGCAGAGACTGACTTTAGTGGAGACAGACTTCAGTAGATCTATGACTTGCTCTTCCTCTTTGCATGACAGAACACCTGGACAAGGTGTCCTCCCCTCCATCTCTAAACTTACCAACATTTCCATCTTGCTCCTACTTCTTGTAATTCCCTTTCTCTGATCTCTCAGTCTACTAACAAGAGAAATCTGCCCAGTCTGTGTCACACCAGGCAAAGAGATGGCCCACACACCAGGCAAAGAGATGGCCTACACACCAGGCAAAGAGATGGCCCACACACCAGGCAAAGAGATGGGCCACACACCAGGCAAAGAGGTGGCCCACATATCTTAAAATCTAGGTGAGCTGCATGAGATGCCAGAAGAAGGACAGGTAAGAACGTTGCCATCAGTCCACCCATCTATATTTGCTGTGAAGGTGCGTTTCTTTAAACTCTGACACTCCTAAATCTCAAGCCAGCAGGTCTGACATGACCACTGAATCTTAACCATTTTCTTTTTTCACCAGTTTATTTTGTTAAGTGGTGGTGGTAGTAGTAGTGGTGGTGGTGGTGGTGGGGCTCCCTGTTGTGGCAAGCTAGACACTCTTGGCAGCCGATGTCATAGTGAAGAATCCGGCTGTCCTTTCTTCAGTCTTGGACCACAGACACTTTTAAACTGTAGGAGGTTTGGATGCAGTTTTATCCGTAGCTCATCTAGTTTGGGGGATTTAAGTAGGAACTGTGTGTTTTGCAAAACAAACACTCAACATCATGAAGACTGCTGTTATCCAGGAATCTGCCCATAAAAGCACAAATGAGATTTGTAAAGTGCTTTGTTTTACTGTATGGGGCAGAAACCTGGACTCTAAGCAAAAAGATGGAGAGACAGATTAATGCAGCAGAAATGTGTTTCTACAGAAAACTAGGCCATATAACATGGACAATAAAAAGAACAAAAGCAAAAGTTTTAGAACAGCTCCAAGTGCAATGTGAACTTCCCAAAGAAACAAGGATAAAGAAAACAAAATACTCTGGCTATGACAAAACACATAACAGTATACTGAAGACCATACTAGAAGGAAAGGAAGGAGGAAAAAGAGCAAGAGGAAGACAGAGATGTAGCTGGGGGGACAACATATGAGAACTGGCAGGACACCGCCAAAGTTAGGGAGCGAGGGAACTGGAGGTTCATTACCAGCAACCTTCACTCTGATGAAGGTTGATGATGATGATGATGATGACAACGATGAAGAAGTAGCAGTAGAATGGCCAACTGTTTCCTCCTCATTATAACAGTGTGTGTAATTTTGACTTTTTTCTTGATTTTGCTCTGGTGTTTATTCGCGATGATACGATTTGTTCACAGCCTCATAAACTCGCACAGGCTACGTGGAAGATTGTATTGTAGTATTCCCGTGAATGAATGGTTCACCGCTCACGCACTTTTGTTGTGTTTGTTTATCATAACATGTACAAATTCTTTCAGAGATACCTGTCTGTCTCTGTGCCTTCAAGATTCACTCAGCAGCCATGATTACACCATGAAATCACAACACGTAGTACCCACACAAAACACGTACCTACGTAAAACCACAGCCTTCTCACATGTAGGCAGAACAACGTTCACTTTTATACCTGCCACATCGACATGGCGTGTAATATCATATTCTAACGAAGACATACTGATAAAAGCATCATTTGGCTGATGATACATTTACCTTGTTTGTCGGTACCGACAATAAACGTTTAAAAATTTGCTTAATATCGTTCTCTGCCGGGTGGTCTTCCATCTTGGTGACGTTTGCTTCTCAAGTCACATGATCAAGTCTGGGAACGGGCTTAATACTGTTCTCTCGTTTCACTGGTCAATTTTTCAGTAACATCATCATCACTATCATCATCATGTGCCATTTCCTCATGCAGAAGAAAAACTGCAGTAGACCTTCAGTCCGCTCTTTGAGTCTCCCTACATGAGTGCACCTCCAAACACGGAATCTTCTGCCCGGTTAACTGATCCTTTTTTTTTTCCTTCAGCGAAACCCTTGGAATAAATTTTCAAATCTCAGTGAGCTCTTCAAATACAAATGTTGCATGTACACCTCAAGAAATGTTTGCATGATTAGTTCTTGTACGAACTCCTTGTAACTGCGAGTTGTTCTTTGCAGCCAATGCTGTAGAGATGTTGAGGCACAGCATCGTATCGGCGTGGGAGCGTGTTATGGCGGCTACTTTTTCAGTCCCGGAGGACAACTAAAAAGCAGGGGGTGTGCAGTGCTTCCATCACCATGGGGACTATGGCGATCACTGCCCCATTAGCCAGGCTGGGCCTGTTTCTTGGGGTACCACGGAGAGGTGAGACAGGGTCTTGGTCAGCTATGGATCGCTAACCCTGACCCTGGGATATCAACTATGGGTCGCTGATTACCTTGTCGGGTGTCTTCACCCCCTGCATGATTAGCAAGCTGTAGATTAATAATTCAATAATTGTCAGTGTTGTTCTTCTGAGTTTTTGTTTTTTTTTAAGTACACTTTCTTGGGGATATTGAAAGGGGGATATCTCCTCAAAAAAATAAAACAACTAAAGAAGCTGTTTTAAGGGCATGCTTCTTTCCCATTGTAACACATGCCTGTGAGACCTGGACACTGCTGAGAAACACATAAATGTCTTTGAATGTAAATGCTATAGAAGAGTCCTTCAAACATCACTGACATAAAAAAGAATAAATATATCAATACTACAATAACTTAGTACTGAAGAAGGTTGGCTAGTAAAGAAGATTAAACAGATAAATCGTGTACAATAAAAAGTTTTACAATATTTTTACGTTGCAACGAAACAAAATCGCTATAACGGCAATGGCAGTCACTAGACTAACAGGACGTTATAGCGATATCGAAAATGGCAAGGGAAGAGTTAAACATTTTGGACATACTAAATGTCATGATAATTTAGAGAAGACAGTCTTGGAAGTGTGCATAATGGGAAAAAAAGAAAGAGAAGAAGACGAAGATGGCTGCAAGACATCGTTGATGATCTGCGAATAGACGCATCAGCAGCAGGGCATCTTGCTCACACCCGAGAAGCTTATAGGAGAGCTGTTAGGGAGGCAAAGCTCAGCAAGGGACATGCAAATGACTGACTGACTTCTGTGGTTCTGATATATGGATTGTGTGTATCACGGCCTTTCACGGAAACCAGAGCGGCCTCTCATAGAACCGAACCCTCAACGACTTCTCGTACAACGCCTGGTGATTTAGGGTTGCTTTGGACTCTAGTAAAGAAAGCCTACTGTAGACACTGCTCGCCTCTTTGTTGTACCCTTTACTACATATATGGAAAAGAAAGTAGTCAAAAGAATTTGTTTTTCCTTAGCGCAAATGTCTGATTGAGTTTGCTGTACTGAATCAGTGAGAAATCCTTTGCTTTCTCCAGATATTTCTTAGATCTGAGCACAATATGTTAGACTGCTGTAGTGCGATTTCTGAGTGACTACAGCAGGTAATCGCTTTGTGATTCTGTAATGCTGATTCATCGCTTGGGCAGTACACAGAATTCTGCTGCTTAACTTACATTTGGTTCATGACTCGCTGATCATTGCCAACAGTTCCTGTGGATCTTCCTTTCGCCTCTTGTATTGCAAGATTCATTATTGAGTAACATGCAACACAGCTGGGGCACAAAACAAAGGCTGGTCAGAGACCATGAGAGGTGGAGAGAATTTGTAGCTGTTCTGCAAGGCAATGATTGCTTATTCGATAATCGACCAAGTTCATGGATGGATGGATGGATGGATGGATGGATGGATGGATGGATGGATGGATGGATGGATGGATGGATGGATTTGCAAGTAGTTATAAACTCAAACAGTTCGTCTTTAGTTCTGTTCCAAAGTCCAGCTTTCAGTTTACATGAACATCTTGCCTTCTTCTTAGCACAGACCACAGCTGACCCACCAGAGCTCCGCCAAGAGCCGCAGGTGCTAGGAAGTACCTGCAGCAAGTCTGTTTCCTGTTGTTAGTGATTATTAAAATTCTATTTTTCACCTACTGAATCAGGCTTGTGCGTCACTGTGCTTTTTTTAGTTTTTTTTTTTCAAAAAGCCATCAGCTTAACAACGACTCTCACTCACTCACACCCACACAAAAAGACAAACAAAATGGCATTTTAATTTCTACCTTCAAAGAAATAACACGAAGCAAAATGTCTGTATGTGTATATTCCCCCGAGTTTTATTCATCATGGCGTTTATGTTATTGTGAAGGCTCTCTCCCTATGTGTATGCTTTTTACTTCTTATATTTATTTGCAACATGTACTCTCTCACTCTCACCGACGTAAGACAGCTGGAATTTTAACAAATAATTATTTTTACATGTTGTAAAAAAAAAAGCACTCCAATGAGTCGAAGTAACTTTCAAATATTTTTCACCGAAGTTTGAAACATCTAGCAGTTTTACAGATCATCTTTATCATGATGGTGATAATGACAATGGCAATATATAGAGAGAGACAGAGCTTAGTCTATCTGTCCAGTGATACGAACCGAGAAGGCACGTTTACCTGACATCATGGCCATTCCCTTACCATCACTGCTAGATTGTGCAAACGACTGGGATATAATAGCGGACCTATAAGGAAGAAGAGAGTACCCAACTGCCATCAAGAACACAGGAATGTGACCAGACATTGTACTGTACCACATAGCAAAACAGGAACTAATAATGATCGAGCTTACGGTTCCATTCTAAGTGCCATGCCATGTGGATTAGGCGATCATTTCTATCCACAATTCCCTGTCTTTAGACTTGATTATGAGATTAGCCCGTGACTTTCTTTCTAGCCACACTGACGGCCATCCAGTAACTTATCTCTCTGTCTTCCTCTGTCTCTTCTTTCCTCAATTTTTCCAGTTGCTACAATGTGTTCCAGTTTTCCTCTTCTCAGGAAATGTCCTATAAATCTCGTTTGTCTGCCTCTGGTCTTTGCTATAATTTGCTTTTCAATTCCAGCCTCTCTCAAGACTTCTTCGTTGGTTTTCTTAGCTGTTCATGGTACTTTCAACATCCTTCTTATGAACCACATTTCCATGGCCTCCATTTCTCGCTGTACTCTTTTATTCATAGACCATGCTTCACTCCCATAAAACATTTAAGTACTCGCTATCTTGTTTCCATTTATATGGATCTGTTGCACAAGATGTTTCTCACTGTATAGACTGCTGACTTGGCTTGAGCACGTCCGCTTTTTATTTCGTTGTGACATTTCCCATCAGTTGTCATAATCGTTCCTAAGTACTTGAATCTATCAGCTTGTTTCACATTTGTACCATCGATAGTAATGCTGTATTTTGGTGATATTCTTTTCTTTGAGATGACCATCATTTCAGTCTTCTGTTTGTTCAGACTGAGACCTTTACTTTTACTTTCACGAACCACGACGTCCAGAAGACTCTGTAGCTCCCCTTCACTTTTAGAAATCAGAAGTTTCCATACGAAACAAAAATAGATTAGCAGCATTTATTCAAATGTGAGAAGTACAATGATCTGGTCAAGCAACTAGAGGAGGGGGCAGGAGTAAAGGAAAAAGTATTAGCTGTAGAAGTAGGAGCGAGAGAACTGTAGCAACATCAGCATACGACCTATGTAAGCAACTGGGCATAAAGGGACAAGCAAGAGCAAAGGCATTGAAAAGCCTTTCAGAAACAGCAGAAAAGACCTCATGCTGACTGTGGAGCATGCGAAATAAAAATACTGAGAACTTAAACAATTTCATTTGTCACATCTAATACCTGTCTCTTGTGGTAGAACGGCTTAGATGCACTCTATGGTGCAGTGCCACTTGGAAGACCATGGTTCAGTCCCCCCTTAGAGTGTCAGTAGGGGTCGAAACACTAGTCGGGGTTGGGGAAGGGGGAGGGTTACTTCCTCTGATGATCTAGGGAGTTGTGCTGTTCCGCTCTCTACACTAGAGAGTTTCCTGTATATGACCATTGAGCTGAGCTCAACCAGCCTAACCAAACTAACCTAGAAGGCTGGTTTCTCTGGCCCGGTGGATGCGTTTCAGTTTGTTTCTCTGGCTTGGTGGGTGCGTCTCAGTGTGTTTCTCTGGGCTGGTGGCTGCGTCTCAATGTGTTTCTCTGGGCTGGTGGCTGCGTCTCAATGTGTTTCTCTGGGCTGGTAGGTGCGTCTCAGTGTGTTTCTCTGGGCTGGTAGGTGCGTCTCAATGTGTTTCTTTGGGCTGGTGGGTGCGTCTCAGTGTGTTTCTCTGGGCTGGTGGCTGCGTCTCAATGTGTTTCTCTGGGCTGGTGGGTGCGTCTCAATGTGTTTCTTTGGGCTGGTGGCTGCGTCTCAGTGTGTTTCTCTGGGCTGGTGGCTGCGTCTCAATGTGTTTCTCTGGGCTGGTGGCTGCGTCTCAGTGTGTTTCTCTGGGCTGGTGGCTGCGTCTAGGTGCATCATAGTGCAACCCTGTGGGATGTGCTCCGCAGCTTCAAGCTTCCTGGTCACGTGCTCATAGAGGAGATACACCAACCTTAACCATAACGCTTACATCTGATTTCAGAGTCGGTTGTTTCTTGTTCTGAGGCTGGAAATGATGACTTGTTTATTTCTACACGTCTCGTCTTGTCTTAATCTCTCTGGAACTTGGAGCTGGTGTTCTTTGCCGCCGATGCTGTAAAGGTACTGAGGCAAGCACCGGAAGCGGGTTATGACGGCCATTTTTTTCAGTCTTTGAATGAACCTAAAAGGTAAGGGTTGTGTAATACAGCACACCATGGGGGATGGGAGGGGACTATGGGTATGGTTCGTCGATTGCCAGAACTGGCAGTGTCTTGGCCCTGTTTAGTATGTGATAGTAAAAATGTGAGTGTATGTAGCCTTCTGTATGTCTCTAATCATGTGGTGGTGTATGTAGCTTTCTGTAGGTCTCTAATCATGTGAGGGGTTATGTAACCTTCTGTAGGTCTCTAATCATCGTGTGGTAGTGTATGTAGCCTTCTGTAGGTCTCTAATCATCATGTGGTCGTGTATGTAGCCTTCCGTAAGTCTCTAATTATGTGGTGGTGTAGGTAGCCTTCCGTAAGTGTCTACTTATGTGGTGGTGTATGTAGCCTTCTGTAGGTCTCTAATGTGATGGTCTATCTATCTATCTATCTATCTATCTATCTATCTATCTATCTATCTATCTATGGAACCTGTTTAAATTTAGCCCAAAGTGCAGCCAACGCTTGAACTGCTCATCTTTGGAATACCCTCCCATCCTGTATAAAAAATATAAATTATACTCCTTCCTATAACTACAAGCTTTCCCAATATCTATTTGATGTCGACTACATGCCTCCATGAGTTATAAAACTTAAAAGTTATCTTAAACTGCTCTTACAGACACCGAATACAATTAATTGTTTGCTGAATAGTCCCGAAAATTTTGTTTAGTAGATAGTCATTTATAATGTATGTAGTTACTTCTGTACTGAGTGAATGTTTAAGAGCGAAACGTAAATGTTATATTGTATTTTATGTCTCTCAGCTTCAATGATAATTATGTTTGTTACATGAACAACATATTTGTAAAATGTCTGGAATAGAATGAAAGATGTATGATTAAGGGCAGAATGTCAGACGGGCCTGCGTGCCCAATTCTTAACCCTTTTGAAATAAAGATCAATCAATCAATCATTCTCTCTCTGAACCTTAAGTGCCCAAGGCACATGGGGCTTCCGCAAGGGTTTTCCACAAATGCCTGTCCTTCGTCTTTTTTTCTGCTCTTGCCCAGGTGAGCCTTCTATTGCTCAACATTCTTTCTGTTGTTCTTCTCCATGTCTCTTTTGGTCTACCCTTACTTCTGTTCCCCTGTGGTGTCCATCTTAGTGCTATTTTTAGTAGTGAGTTGTCAGTCATTCGTAGCACATGTCCCAACCATCGCCAGTGTCTTTTCTCAATAATTGCTGTCAGTGGCTTCATCTCCATTTCTGCCAACAAGATGTTATTTCTTATGGTGTTTGGCCAAAATATTTTTCTAATTCTTCGTAAACATTTAGTCTTGAAAGAATTCAACTTGTTTTCTATGGTTTTGGTGATTTTCCAGCATTCACTTCCATAGAGTAGTACACTTAGAACATTACTCTTAAATATCCTGATTTTCGTATTCATGCTTAGTTTTTTTTTAGATTTCTATATAGTCTGCAGCACTGCAAAAGCCTGGTTTGCTCTAGAAAATCTGCTGTTAATGTCCTCTGTGCTGTCTCCATTTTCTACTACTCAACTGCCAAGATATACAAATTCGTTGACCTCCTCCACTAACTACTCTGAGTACATTTCTGTTTCATTTTGCTTCATTAACTTTGTCTTTCCTACGTTGATCTTTAGTCCTATGTTGTCTGCATTCTGAGTTAGCTTGTTTATTTTATCTTGCATATCTTTGTGGCTGCTTGATAGTAAACAAATGTCGTCCGCAAAGTCAAAGTCCTCCTGCACTATGTCAAGGGTCCATTGTAATTCTTTGTGTTTGTCTGATGTTGCCTCCTTCATTAACCAGTATACTGCCAAGATAAACAATGTTGATAGTACACATCCCTGCTTCACTCCTGTTTGTACCCTAAAGCTGTTGGAGGTATGTTCTCCACAGATCACTTTGGACTGAAAACCCTCGTATAGGGCTTTGATTACATTCACTATCTTATGGGGGAGGCCATGCCATCTTAGGACTTTCCACAGCGCATCGCTGTTGACACTGTCAAAGGCTTTCTCAAAATCTATAAACAATGCATATGTTGTGCTATGCCACTCATTTGCCTGTTCTAATATTTGTTTAAGTACAAATATGTAGTCTACACATGATCTTCCTTTCCTAAATCCTGCCTGCTCTTTCCGAAGTTTTCCCTCAAGTGCTGATACAATTCTGTTGATGATTATTCTGCAAAACACTTTACTGGTGAGTGGCAGTAGGGTAATGCCTCTCCAGTTCCCGCAATGGTGGTGTATGTAGCCTTTCGTAAGTCTCTAATTATGTGGTGGTGTATGTAGCCTTCTGTACGTCTCAAATCATACGGTGGTATATGTAGCCTTCTGTAAGTCTCTAATCATCGTGTAGTGGTGTATGTAGCCTTCTACAGGTCTCTAATCATGTAGTGGTGTCTGTATCCTTCGGTAAGTCTCTAATCATGTGGTGGTGTATGTAGCCTTCTGCAAGTTTCTAATCATGTGATGGAGTATGTAGCCTTCTGTAAGTCTCTAATCATGTGGTGGTGTCTGTAGCCTTCTATAGATCTCTAATCATCGTGTGGTGTATGTAGCCTTCTATAGGTCTCTAATCATCATGTGGTGGTGTATGTAGCCTTCTATAGGTCTCTAATCATCATGTGGTGGTGTCTGTAGCCTTCATATAGGTCTCTAATCATCATGTGGTGGTGTATGTAGCCTTCATATAGGTCTCTAATCATCGTGTGGTGGTGTATGTAGCCTTCTATAGGTCTCTATTATGTTTATCTCCCTTTTATTTTCAACTGTCCAGACTACTTTCTTGTCTCATTCTACTGAATGACCGGTGCACTGTGATAATAGCCTGAACTCCGGGGTGAGGCCACCAGTGCACTGTGCTAATAGCCTGAACTCCAGGGTGAGGCCACCGGTGCACTGTGATAATAACCTGAACTCCGGGGTCAGGCCACCGGTGCACTGTGATAATAGCCTGAACCTCGGGTGAGGCCATTGGTGCACTGTGATAATAGCCTGAACTCCGGGGTAGGCCACCGGTGCACTGTGATAATAGCCTGAACTCCAGGGTGAGGCTATTTGTGTACTGTGACAACAGTCTCAACTAGGGTGTGGCTATCGGTACACTGATAACAGCCTGAACCATCGGGTAAGGTTATCGGTGCACTGTGATAATAGCCTGGACCCCCATCTGAGGCTATTGGTACACTACGACAACAGACTAAATCCCCGTCTGTGACTTTCGGTACACAGTGATAATAGCCTGGATTCCCTCCCCCCCCCCCCGTGGCTATCGGCACACTGTGATAATAGCCTGAATTCAGGTGTGGTTAAATCTGTACAATGTGATAATAGCCTGAACTAAGGTGAGGTTATCAGTACACTGTGATAATAGCCTGAACTAAGGTGAGGCTATCTGTACACTGTGATAATAGCCTGAACCCAGGTGAGGTTATCAGTACACTGTGATAACAGCCTGAACTAAAATGAGGTTAAATCTGTACAATGTGATAATAGCCTGAACTCGGGTGAGGTTAATAGTACACTGTGATAATAGCCTGAACCCAGGTGAGGCTATCGGTACACTGTGATAATAGCCTAACTCAGGTGAGGTTATCGGTACACTGATAATAGCCTGAACTCAGGTGAGGTTATCGGTACACTGATAATAGCCTGAACTCAGGTGAGGTTATCGGTACACTGATAATAGCCTGAACTCAGGTGAGGTTATCGGTACACTGATAATAGCCTGAACCCAGGTGAGGTTATCGGTACACTGATAATAGCCTGAACTAAGGTGAGGTTATCGGTACACTGATAATAGCCTGAACTCAGGTGTAGTTATCGGTACACTGTGATAATAACCTGAACTCGGGTGTGGCTATCGGTACAATGTGATAATAGCCTGATCCTCTGTATGAGGCTGTCGGTACACCAGAATAATAGCCTTAACCTCCATATAAGGCTGCCGGTACGCCAGAATAAATAGCCTGGACCCAGATGATGCTGTCTGTACACCGGGTGCATAGACACCCCAAAGACAAAAAAAAAGTGATAAAAAACTGACAGATCCAACGTGTGTGATTTTATTTATACTTTCTGTAGCGCACGTATAATATAGAAGCACATTGTATCATCACAAATAACAAGGAAATTATTGGTAATAACGTCAAAAGAGACATATTTAAGCATTTTCAAACATATACGCCAGTGAAGGCCATCGTTTTCAGTTATGAGACGTCCCAGTGCTGTGTAAGGGTGTTACCACAGGTATCTCTGCCAGGTGTTTCACGGGCCGTCGATACCTTAATGAGTTTATGTACCTGGGAATGTCACTTGAGACAAGAGTGCAGTCAATAGTTCACTGCCTTCCAGTCTGAAAGTTGCGGACTGGTTACTACATTCTAGTAGACCAGATTTATAAATGGGTACCTGATGCTTAATGTTGGGGAACTATCTGCCTGCAATGCGAGCTACACATGATATACGCCCTACTGACAGTGGAAAATATCCCAAAATAAAAGTCCATTAACACAGGCTTGGACCCTAGTCCAAGTGGACAGAAAATAATTTAGGATATGTTTACATAAATTATAAATGATTAAATCCTTCTAGCTTTATATTATAAATGATAAATCCTAGCCTTATATTATAAATGATTAAATCTTTCTAGCCTTTATTTTTACAAACTCAGTCCAGTCATACCTGCCTCCATCATCACGTGATGAAGCTGGTCTTGTAACTTTGTCACACACATTATGAGGCTATCTGTGGTGTTGTAACTTTATATGTCACACACACACACAAGACCATCTGTAGCGTTTAACTTTCTATGTCACACACACACACACATCATGAGGCTATCTGTGGTGTTGTAACTTTCTGTCTCACACACACACACATCACGAGACTATCTGTAGCGTTGTAACTTTCTATGTCACACACACATATCATGAGGCTATCTGTAGCGTTGTAACTTTCTATGTCACACACACACATCATGAGGCTATCTGTAGCGTTGTAACTTTCTATGTCACACACACTCACACATCATGAGGCTATCTGTAGCATTGTAACTTTCTATGTCACACACACACACCCACACATCATGAGGCAAGCTGTGGTGTTGTAACTTTCTATGTCACACACATCATGAGGCTATCTGTGGTGTTTAACTTTCTATGTCGCACACATCATTTGTAACCTTCTATGTTATCTTCTGTAACTTTATGAAACTTCTGGTACAAACATGTCTTTGACTGGTCAAATTGAAAGCGGACAGAAGAATGTGACACATAATCTACTCTTTCACTTCCTACACTTGGCTGTGTAAGGCAATCACTCATCCTCCTGACCTAGTTTAACCTGGTGTCTAGTCACCATCTTCTCATTAAGCCTGTACTTTCTCAAGCTCTGTACAGTTTTATATGCCACCACATTCACAAGAAATCAGCTGCTTCTATCACCAACATAAATTGTTCATCTAGAAGTCTGCTGTGACAGACCCAGCTGTGTGTGCAAGTTCTAGCCATTCCATCCAATGTTATCTGCCAATGTTATCCAACATCTCCTGTCCCTCTACACAACCCATTATAGTTGTTGGGTTGTGAAGGAGTAAGGCTTATTTATGTGTAGTGACAGTCTGATAGTCATGATGATGTTTCCAAGAAGCCACTCGGGCACTGAATGAGGGTACCCAGGTCAACATCAAATATTTACAATCCACAACATCAACACATCATACATCTAGAAACCACACTGAACAGTAAGAAGCCACACCAACATCAAACAATTAGTAGCCACATCAGACAGCTAGAAGCCACGCTAACATCAAACATTCAGAAACCACACAAAACACTCAGAAGCCGCACCAACATCGAACTATGACAGCCTACAACATCAAACACCTGGGATCACTACACTGAACTGGAATCCTGCACACTGCTCACTCAAATACTCAGAAAGTTTATGTACACAAAGTGAACTGAATTACTAAGCTTCAAAACTCTGAACAAGGATGTCAAATATAATCATTTTATTATCAGTTTTAATAAATGTCAACTTACTTAGGGCAAGTATGTTCATTTTTCACTGCCATTTGAAAAAAACAAAACAAAAAAAAACCTCACTAATTTTGATGCATATTCAATTTTTTAGTTAGTTTTTTAAAAAATCAATACATTAATGTACAGATAATATCACACTGATGATGATGATGATGATGAACTGTTGTACTCATGACAAGAGCATAGAAGATGTTACACTAACAGTTAAACATCTTATCTTGCAGTAAAAAACACACAAACATGCAGACAAGTTCACAAAAAATACAAATTTTTAACAATTATTCCATAAATTTACTTTGTATACTCAAGTACATTCTGAGATGTGAATTTTTAGATACTGATGGCTCTCTAGTACATGGCAAATTGTGACTGTTCCCAAAGTAACTGGAGAAACATAAATCAATGAATGTGCCAGTCACTTCTAGAGGAGCTGTGAAGCAATCACATCAAGATGACTATTTACATATTATATACCAGAACAGTCCCAGCTTCTGACAGTTGGCTCTTCCAACCAGCAGTCCACTGAAACAGTGACTCTTCTAGTGATAAATGTATAATTATTTTCTAGAGTATAATGTAAAACTACTCATGTTAAAGTTTATGTACAAAGTATAAGATCACTCTAGTTTAGTATGTTTAACAATCCCTTCTACTAACAGTAACCTACTCTGTTCTCATCCTTACCAAATTTGCTGTATGTCTCTTTTGCTTTCTGACATGGCTGTGGGAACAGAACCATAGAATGTCCTCGTCTACATATATGTATATATGCATACGTCAACTAGCCCGATAATGAACTGTAAATTTTGTACTTCCATCTCATTAAATACAGACACTACACATTCTGTGCTCACTAAATGCAGACTTTGAACATCATGTGTTTCATTAAACATATTCTGTACTTTTACTCGTTAAATATAGACTTCATTAATCTCTATACAAGTCTTGCTAAATACTGAAATTGTAAATACAGACTTTGCAAATAGTGTAATTCTTATCTTATATCCTTCTCGTGCCGTTAAACGTCACATAGGGCTCGCAAGATAGTTGGCCAGTTTTATTGTTTTCTGCAAACTTTTCATCCTCATCAAGAGATTTTATGCCTATTAAACTGGCTTCTCTTAACAATGTCCTTTTCAGAGTTTCACGTGGTCGACCTCTTTTTCTTTGGCCTGTTGTGTTTCACTTGATAGCTTGTTTTGGGATTCTCTGATTGTTTCTTCTCATCACGTGACCGACATATGTCTATCTCCTTTTCCTGATCACCCATGAGGCTGGTTGTTGTTCAGTCATCTGTTTTATCTCTGCATTGTTCTTGAATTCATTTCACTGTATGCTAAGTATTTTCCTTAGACATCTGTTTTCAAAAGAGTCTAATTTCTTGTCTATTTCTTTAGCTGTTTTCCAGCCTTCACCTGCATAAATGAGGGTGGATATTACATTTGAATTGAACAATCCTAAACTTGGCTTTTGTGCTTATAACTTTCGAATGCCATACCTTCTCAAGATTCTTGAAGGTCAATGCTGGTTTTGCAATCTTAACTTCCTTTCTGGTGTCACCAATCTGTGATTTATTGAGATGGAAGTAAATAGACTTTGTAAATAGCGCACTTCCATGCTGCTTTAAATAAAGCCTCAAATATTTTCTTATTAAGCACCTATCATTAAGACCACAGTTAAAGAGTTAACTCTTCTATAGTTAAAATCTTGCTGTAACTCTCTGAAATGCAGAAACTATTATCTGTTGTAGGCATGTTTAGACATATCACTCTTCTATTTCTGAAAATATTTTTTAAAAAAAAAAGCAAAAAAATGGACTGTTCATGTTGAGATGCTGCACTTTACACCAACAACAACATTCACATACAGCACTTCTACAACAAATCAAATCCCACATATAAGCAGCAAGTACAATACATAACAAATCCATACAAACATGTCAGACCAGCTGAAACAACACCAGCATTTACCTAATGTTGGAAAACAAAAGCTAAACAATAAGAAGGTTTACATAATGTGCAACAATGTCAAACGTACAACACAACTGGTAGTGAGTCCAGGATAGAAGTCACGGCAAGCACAAAACTAGACATTCCCACCCGTCACGCTGGCCCTAAGCTAAAATCATCACTTGTACAAAACGCATCAAATGGCAGAGAGAAAGCTACAAGCCATAAACACAAGTGCTAAAGTAAAACTCGCCCAACTGCTACAGACCGATTTTTCCATTACCTGTCGCTTGTGTCATTAAGTCGCTTATCAAAGTTTTGTCAGCTGCAAGACTCTGCCCCGACCCACACCCACCATAATAAGCATATCACCATTAGAGAAATTACATTTTCATCATGTCTGAAACGTTTTTTGTTAAAAATAGTTCCAGAAACTTGGGAATAACCGTTGATAACACGCATTCAGCCACAGCATGCAGTAATAAAGAAAAGTAAATGACCATACCATAACATTATATTAGTTCTTGTCCAGGATTTTGTAACAGATTTCTAGTAACTTTCATAACATCTCATCTAAGAGCAGTAGGCAATAGTCATTCTGCACACAAGTCTCTCCACATACACACTACATTTCTCCACATACACACTACATCTCTACCTGTCAATCTACCAACTTTCACTGGACTGATACCAACATATTTCATTAACAAGCTAGTACAGAATAAACTACAAATTTTGCATGCAATCACTTCCTAAGTGATCTTAACACCAGTGTTTCTACATCTAGATCACATAGCTTCTCATAACCAAACAAAGTGTTTCTACATCTAGATCACAGTTTCTCATAACCAAACATTTACATAGTGGCTGTGTTTATGAAACTAAATAAATAACAAGCTTAAACATGTCCTGACCACAAAAATGAATGTTAATATACATAACATTCCAGGAACACTAGCAGTGGGCTGTTAGATACACAATATGTAACACTAGCTTGAGGCTGTTAGATACACAACATCTAACACTAGCTGTAGGCTGTAAGATATACAACATCTAATACTAGCTGTGGGCTGTACAATAAATAACATCTCACACTAGGCAGTGGGCTGTAAGATATAAATAGACAACACTAGCTGTGGGCTGTAAGATACACAACATCCAACACTAGCAATGGGTTGTGAGATACACAACATCTAACACTAGAAGTGGGTTGTGAGATATACAACATCTAACACTGGGCTGTAAGATAAACAACATCCAATACTAGCAGTGAGCTGTAAGATACACAACATACAACACCAGCAGTGGGCTGTGAGATACACAACATCTAACACTAGCAGTGGACTGTAAGATACACAACATTTAACAAAAGTAACACAAGAGTTATAAACAGAGAAAACCATGCAAACCATTCCCCATCTTTCCTCTTCAGCCTAAAGTATAACATTCATACTTTAGTTTTCTCACAAACGCCTCCATGTTCATCTTTGGTTTCTGCTTTCCAAGTCAGTTCAATGTTCACATCTCAAGAGGAAACATTCAACTCGCTGATCTCGGTGGAAATGTTCAACTCGCTGATCTCGGTGGAAATGTTCAACTCGCTGACCTCAGTGGAAACATCAACTATCTCCACCAGTAGCTATCAGATTCATAATTATTTTGATATAAAATCTTCACCTCAATCAACTTGTGTTATCAACTTTCCAAATCTTTCTTACACTACTAACTATGAATAACTGAACTCTTCATATAAACAATATAAACTTATCAGAGTATAAATCAAACACAAAATGTATCACCAATTATGGGGATCTATGAAAACCAGCGTAACCGAAACAAATTTAAAATCATCCAAGCCAAGTCCGCATTTAGAGATTCCAAAAATGACTGGTTTCAAGTACGGTATAACTGCTGCTTGATTTCATCACAGCCAGAAAATTAAAATTCAATCAGACAGTAATTCCAGCACTTAGAAACTAATGAAAAACTCAAACCAACAAAGACATGAATGAAAACATGCTAACATGAACATAAAAATGCTAACAGAATAGTTCAATCCAAAATGCTGACAGAACACATAAAAAAAAAAAAAAATTAACCAACAGTGATGCAGAACATTAAAATGTCTTACCAACACTGATACAACATCTAAAAAACTCTAAATAATGATATAACTCCTGAAAAAAAGTTCTACGAGCACTTGTCATTTTAAAAAAAAAAAAAAAGTCCAACCAACAAAAATACAAAATTATAACCAACAAAAATACCAAACTATAACCAACAACAAATATACAACACTTGAAAAAGCCCAAATGAACAACACTTAAGGAAAGCCTAACAACCTAAGCCTGTATTAGACTGTTACACCTGCTGCCCAACAGCAACATTCAACAGACTCTGGCCGAGATGTACCATAACTTGACTCCAAATGGCACAACCAAGCTTCCATTATTATATACAGCACATAACACAATATAAGCTCTGTTACCATTAGCAATCACTCTGCAATCTGTATGTTAAAACCTGAAAACAGATTTCAAATGAGATAACTCATAGACATGACATGCTGCAACATGCATGGGACCTTAAACTACACTTATCTGACAAATCAAACCTGTTAAGATGGCAGATTTACACTTTGTTCACTACAAGGCACATCAGCTTCTCTGTAAGAATCACTACTAACAATACTGTAATAAGATAACATATCATCTTATATAAAAGTCAATTGGAAACAAGATTATAGGAAAAAAATAAAACTATGAAAGACAAAAAAAGAAATGTTAATACCTAATTTTTCCCTCCATCACTAGCAAGTTTCTAATTCCTGTCTCAAAGAAAGATCAGCAAAAAATGTCTAAAACTTGTGTTACAAGTTCAAAACATGTTGCCAGACATTACAGTGTGGGGACATCTGGCTACAAGTTGTCCAACGCTTGCTGATGGAAGTACAGAACCACATAACCACAGACTGGGGACAGCTGGTTTAAATGTGGACACATTTGATGGAGATATATAACCACGTATCTACAGACTTGGGACAGCTGGTTTAAATGTGGACAAGTTTGATGGAGATATAGAACCACATATCTACAGACTTGGGACAGCTGGTTTAAATGTGGACACAGTTGATGGAGATATAGAACCACGTATCTACAGACTGGGGACAGCTGGTTTAAATATGAAAACAGTTGATGGAAGTATAAAACCACATATCCACAGACTGAGGACAGCTGGTTTAAATGTGGACACAGCTGATGGAGGTATAGAACTGCATATCTACTGACTTAGGACAGCTGGTTTAAATGTGGACACAGTTGATGGAGATATAGAACCACATAACCACAGACTAGGGACAGCTGGGTTTAAATGTTGACACAGTTGATGGAAGTATAGAACCACACTGACACTGGCTGAGGACTGCCAGTTACAGCTACGGATGGAACTAATAGAAATATAAAACCACACATTCAATGACTGGGAACAGCTGGTTTGAATGTGGACACAGTTGATGGAAGTAAAAAAATCACACATTCAATGACTGGGGACAGCCAGTCACTGCTATGGATGGAACTGATGGAAGTTGTGTGCTGAAACATGCTGCCTATGATGTGCATATGGGACTGAACTCTTCCAGCTTATATTCAGCTCCCACAACTCTAAGACTGCAAACATATACTTTGTAGGCACTTGTGCTTACTAACATGGTTGCCCAAAGCTGCTTGCAGGATCTGTTCATGTGTCCATTGGCATGCTTTCTCTTGGATAGGTCATCTTCACTCTGAGATACATGGAAGACAGTTATATCACATAATTAACACAGCAAAATGCGTATGACACTATAAAGTTATTGGAAAAATCTGGCATTTTTCTATATAACAACAAACAGATTACATTTGTCAATCAAATAATAGCAATTTGCTACATCATGTAACATCATAACAGAGCAATTTATCTGAGTATAACAATAATTGAGACTGAAATCACGAAAGTCCAAAAAATGTTCTTGATTTGTTCGTCTAAACCTATTTTTTTTCTTACTGTCTCACTATACTAAAGATCTCGTCCTAGATCCATTGTTTTGTATGTATGCAGCCACGGACAGCGCAGATTTGTGCTTCTTTTTTTTTTTTAAATGATGACCTTTCCGCCACTGCACGTTTAAAATCTGACTAATACACATGGTACATTTAATATAACCTGGGACGTGGCAAATATTTTATTTGCGTCCAGCCAATAACAATAAAACTTGAATATTAGTTTTGGAGGAAAAAAAAATAACAAGCATAAAAACTGGATATTTTCTTGTATCCAGACAAAAACAAAAATGTATAATCATGGATCTTGCAGTGCCAGCAATAAAGCCTAGACAATAAAAAAAGAAAACTTCTGATGTCACAACAAGGCTGAACACGCTGTACTGCTAGGATGCTCATGTTCTACTTCATGTCTGCCCCTGGTTGGAATCTAAACTCCCTTAAGCCATGCAGGAATAAAGAGGTTAAGGAATGGATGAGCTTAAATCTGTGCTCCAGTTCACAATGACTGGGAGGACAACTTACACCAAGTACATGATGTTCACAAAGTTTTTCAGTTAACAGTCTCCAACTTTGCTTATATAAATGTTAAGTTCTAACAATCTACTACTTTGTTTATATAAATGTAAGTTTTAACAATCTACTACTCTGCTTAAATAAATCTGGCTCCACGTATTTTATATTATGATCCTTGTGGTCTGACATCTTTGGCTCCATGTATTTTATATTATGATCTTTGTGGTCTGACATCTTTGGCTCCGCATATTTTAGGACCAGATTGCTATTAATTTGCTCAGTCTGTTTCCACTGTAACCAATGGGAAGGAAAAACAGGGTTTTGGTCAGCTTAGATCAGTCAACGCCACCGCAAGCAGCCAACTATATGCCCTGAGAGCTAGCTCACTGTGCTTGGCCAGTACACTCAAACTATGGCGCTGCATGAAGCTGCCTAACTGTGAATATAAAAGTCTAACTGTCAATAAAGCACTTGTCACCAACAATGAGTATGTGAATACTCATAAAACTTCCAGAGTATTTCTGCTTCCACCTGTCTACTATCTGTATTTGTATGTGGTACTCGGTCACCAGAAAATGTGAATATTTGAATGAATACTCAAAATTTGTATTTAGTACATAAATAACTTTCACTGAGCTATCTTTGATTATTGTTAGCACAATTCTCTCATAATCAACTTCAAACAGCATCAATTATCTAAGTTACTCTTCGATGGTTGCTAGAACAATGAGCACAGCAGATTTTGTAATGTAGCAAATGATATGATGCCGATTCAAGGAACTAACAGACTAACTTGGAAATGATCAGACATTTAAATAAAAGATGGTGATGCCTAGAAATGATATGTCACCCAGCAACAATGCTACAGTCCATATTATAAAAATATTTCTGCTTTTCGCTGTTATTTCTGGCACAGTTTTATCTTTATACAGAAAGATATAAAGAAGGAAACTGCAATCATGATAAGAGATATGAGTAGGGTCAGCAACTTCTACATGACGTGAGACTGGGAGGTTTGATGACAGTTTATGATGGTTTTCACATCTTCCAGGGAGTGACACATAAAGCAGGGACTGTGGTCTCCCAGAGATGTATGATATCAGGTTGTGAAGGGTTCCTATATCTTCCAGGGAGTGACACATAAAGCAGGGACTGTGGTCTCCCAGAGATGTATGATATCAGGTTGTGAAGGGTTCCTATATCTTCCAGCAAGTGACACACAAAGCAGGGACTGTGATCTCCCAGAGATGTATGATATCAGGTTGTGAAGGGTTCCCATATCTTCCAGGGAGTGACACACAAAGCTGGGACTGTGAATCTCCCAGAGATGTATGATACCAAACTGTGAGGGGTTTTCATATCTATCAGGGAGTGACACACAAAGCTGGGACTGTGATCTCCCAGAGATGTATGATACCAGACTGAGAAGTCCAAGCTGAGTAGCACTACTGCGCAACAGCACATCTGTTATAAGTGTTGGAAGAAGACATTATCTCGAGGTATGTAGATGCAGGTAGATAATATAACAAATGTAATGAAAAAAAAACATTCTGGTATCCGAAGAAAAGGACTTTTCTTACCATTTTAGTTCTCATAATGCCAGAATTTGTAAGCAAGAAACTGCACCTGCATCTGTTCTGAGAACATGTGGCAGTAAACTAAATAAATGCAAGACGACCTACTCGTGCATCTCCCTGAAGCTGCACACAAGATGCTGAGACACAACATCGTCTTGGCTCTGAAGCAGGTCACGGCAGATATTTTTTTCAGCCCAAGCGCGGCCAAAATGCAGGGGGGGGCGTGCAATACTTCTTCTGCAGACTCCACCACCACTGGGACTGTGGCGATCCCCGCCCCATCAGCCAGGCTTACCGGGGGGTGCTAACAGAGAGGTGAGATGGGTCTTGGTCAGCTACGGTCTGCAACCCTGACAGCAGAATGTCAGCTATGAATCACTGAATGCCAAAACAGACAGCGTCTGTGCCCGTGATATGTTACGACCGGGAACATAAAACTTCAAGCAAGGCATCATCAACATACTAACCTAATTGGGCGTCCCGCCATAAGCTGAACTCCTCTCCCAGGCATGACGGGACCTCCCAGGTACCTCTGCCTGACCAGCTGTTGCATCATGGCACCTTGACTCACGCCTCTCAACAAACCGTGTCCTAAAAGAGGTGCAGAGGCTACGGCGGCTCCTGGAATGAGAGAAGCGCCTCCCAACGTCTGCGCGTGCATCACCGGGACGCCTGTTCGAATAAATCTGTCGTGGAAAACCAAACCATGATTACCAAGCAGGCAGGACAAATGGAGCTGCCAGTTACACACACTACCATTTTCTCACAATCCAACAAATGCTGGAACACTGAGATATCTTCATATTATATAGGCAATCAACACAAGATATCCTCACATTATCTATGCAATCATCACAACAATAAGATATCCTCACATTATCTAGGCAATCAACACAAGATATCCTCACATTATCTATGCAATCATCACAACAATAAGATATCCTCACATTATCTAGGCAATCAACACAACAATAAGATATCCTCACATTATCTAGGCAATCAACACAACAATAAGATATCCTCACATTATCTAGACAATCAACACAATAATAAGATATCCTCACATTATCTAGACAATCAACATAAGAAGATATCCTCACATTATCTAAGCAATCAACACAAGATATCCTCACATTATCTAGGCAATCAACACAACAAGATATCCTCACATTATCTAGGCAATCAACACAACAAGATATCCTCACATTATCTAGGCAATCAACACAACAAGATATCCTCACATTATCAAAGCAATCAACACAATAATAAGATATCCTCACATTATCTAGTCAATCAACACAACAATAAGACATCCTCACACTATCAAAGCAATCAACACAACAACAAGATATCCTCATATGATCCATACAATCAAGGCTCTGAAAGTTGAGATTCCTCTAAACTATACACAAAAATGCCACTCCTTGTTCTATGCTGATGATAATGTGATGTTGAAGCATGTGCACTGAGCTCGCTCACTCTCTCTCTCTGAACCTTAAGTGCCCAGGGCACATGGGGCTTCCGCAAGGATTTTCCACAAATGCCTGTCCTTCGCCTTTTTTTCTGCTCTTGCCCAGGTGAGCCCTCTATTGCTCAACATCCTTTCTGTTGTTCTTCTCCATGTCTCTTTCGGTCTATCCTTACTTCTGTTCCCCTGTGGTGTCCATCTTAGTGCTATTTTTGGTAGTGAGTTATCAGTCATTCGGAACACATGTTCCCCGTGTGGTACCCGGGGCTGCAAAGAATAAGACCACTGTACCCTACCACGCATGATCGTAAAAGGCGACTAAGGAGGGTTCGGCATAGGGCCAGCAACCCTATCTGGTAAAAAAACTATCAGACTGCTACAGAAACGGAAGCAAGGGAAAAAACAAATGCAGGTGGAAGGAGAAATGCTTATCAGGAAACTGAGCCCACTGAGCTCACTAGGGAACAGATAACTCTGGCTTCTCACAGACTGAAAGGAGACCCAAAAAAGCATGTTCTGTTATCATATAAAGATGCCACCGACAGGCCATCTCATAATCCATGAGATCTTGATCAACCCTGCTGACCCCAACACATAATGCTCCTGACAATGGACTCAGTTGCTCCTTCAGTCTAGTTGACAAGATAAGACTTGTCTTGCACTACAGGTCTTGAACTTATCCATCATACTGTGTTGCCTGTCTGAGGTAATGTCTAAGCTTCAACATCATCACAACATCTGCTGAACCACCTGGGAAGTCAGGACAAGAACATATATAAATACATCATACCTGATACCTCTCTGTTGCATTAAAGTACGCTGTCTCATGGCATTGGCATGGAACAAGGCTGCAGGGGTTATAGCTGGTGCAGCCACCTGCTGCTGGACTACTGTCTGCTGGGTGACCCCATCAAGACCCGTTGTCATGGTGCGCTGCTGAACCACCATGGTCTGGCCCCCATTTGTTAGTGTGCGCTGTAAAACTGATGTAGACTGCACTCCGTTTGGCATTGCCTGCTGCTGAACGACGGAAGCATGGGCCAAGCCCCCAGTGAGGCCGGTACTCATGCTCTGGTGCTGCATGATGGTGGCTCCGCCAGGATGCTGTGCTATGTGGACCGATGAGCTGGTCAAAACTGTGGGCCCCGGCATGCCTGAAATAGGAAGATCGCTGCAATAACAATGGCACAGCTTGGATTCTACACGTGACTTTTCCAAGTTTACAAACTGACTCTTCTGATCCCCAGGATTACGAATTTTCATTCTTTTTCCCATCATGTGCAAGCATTGTGAATGAATGAATGAATGAATAATCTTTATTTTTCAAGGGTAAAGAATTGGGCACGCAGGCCCGTCTTACATTCTGCCCTTCAGATGTGATATGAAGTATACAGGGGAGACCGGTTTAGATTTAGGAGATCATTTTTTTCAACACCTTAACGACATATCTCAGAGGGCACCAGTGGCAAAACACTTTCTACCAAAGAAGCCACAGAGGAAAACGAAACAATCCGCTCCCTTCTTCCGATGAACGTTCCTGTCTAGAACAGCAACTTATTTCCCGGGCTGGCTGTCTCCACAGAGCTGGAACTAACAACAAATTCAGCCTTTTGTAAAACATCTTTAAATTTCCATCTACTTTCTGCTATCTTATACTGCACTTTCTTTCTTTCTTCAGCCCCAGTCATTCCATTCCGCTGCAGTTTTAGCTTTATTACCTTCTTCTGTAACAGCCTCCAGCTTCCTTGCCTCTTTCTGTAAACCCCTCCCCCCAACACTATTGTTCTCTAATTTTCCATCCACCTAAGGTTTCTGAAGTTGTTATCCTCAAGCAATCACTTCATTCCCACCCTGCAGTTCTGTTTACCCGGGCAAATTCATGCTCGTCTTTCAAGGTAGGAGGAGATAAAAAAGGCGAAGTTGTTCATATTTTTTTATGTGTTGTGTTCCCCTTGTATGTAATACTTGAAAAGGGCTCATGCTGAAATACTGGACATTCCATGTTCTTCAGTTATACGATCTTACTTCCTTATTCTCTGAGTTTCTGCTCAGTTTCTTCATTTCCTTTGTTGTCTTGTAAAACTGAAACATACACCTCTACCTGCCTTTATCACTAGAATCAGTTTTACAGCAGCCATCACCTCTTTCACCTCTCACAGTATGTAAGAACCATAAGGCCAACAGAAGAGTCTCCTTTCTGGTTTTATTGCCTCAACTCTGTTTTAAGTAACTGATAAAGTACACATGTCCTAATTTAGATCATGGACACACTTTGGAAACTCATGTTTGGGATACTCTACAGATGATGACCACCTAATAAAATACAAGCCAGTTTGGTGAAATTCTAAGCAATATACGAGGGGTGATTGATAAGTTCTCAGCATAAGGTACAAATACTTGAAATATATAGATCAGGTTAATGTAAGATTAAACATCAAGTTTCAAGAAATTAACTGCAACCAATTTTTTTTTACAGGTTACTGAAGTGATAAGGGGTGGCAGAAATTGAGAAAATGGATAAAATTTCTCACTGAGCAGTCGCTTGCTACCTCTGCATCAAGGGCTTATCATCAGCACACTGAAGAAATGGGGAGCTCAATTCAAACATGGAAGGGAGAGTCTGGAAGATGATCCCATCCAGGAAGACCAAGAACAGTAACCACCGATGAAACCACTGGCAGAATCCATGACATGATAATGGAGGATCGACGACTAACTGAGCGGTACATTGCTACTGAGTTGGGCATCTTCCAGGAACATGTTCATGCCGTTATTCACAATGATCTTCAAATGACAAAGGTCTCTGCTCAATGGGTCCCAAAACTTCTTGGAGCTGATCACAAACGACAGTGTCTCAATATGTCAAGAGACAATCTTGGCCATTTTTCTTCAGATACTGAAAAGTTTCTTCAGCAATTTGTGAGTATAGATGAGACTTGGGTTCATCATTTTCAAACAGAAACCAAAGAACAGTCAAAGCAGTAGAGACATGGATCCCCACCTCCAAAGAAAGCAAGGGTGACTCTGCAGGCAAAGTGATGACTTCCATCTTTTGGGATTTAGAAGACTATCTTCAAAAGGGCAGAACGGTCACCAGGGCCTGTTATGCTAATTTTGTGAAGCAACTGTGGGGTCAAACTGAAGGAAAAGCGTATCAAGACAATGCTCCAGTTCACAAGTTGGCAGTTGCAATGGCTGCCAATCATGAATGCAGCTTCCGCTTATTGAACATCCTCCTTATTCCCCAGATTTGGCCTCTTCAGACTATTACCTGTTTACCAAACTCAAAAAGGAGCTCAGTGGTCGCAAATTTGCTTCAGATGATATCATTCATGCTGTAGATCACTTTCTGCTGGCGCAAGATGCTCACTTTTACAAAGAAGGAATCCATATGTCCCATGATCGCTGGACTAAGTGCATAAACTTGCAAGGAGACTATGTTGAGAAATAATCCCAAAAAAGTTGTCCACAAATATTCCGTTGTACCTTATGCTGAGAACTTATCAGTCACCCCTCGTATTTTTGAAAGTTTTATTTACATGAGGGCTACAGGCAAACGAAGCTGTAATTAAGACATGATATTCTGTTAAAAAATGTGACAAAACTTCACATTAACATTATCTGGTATCTCAGCCAAGTAAAGCTGTCAGTAAGACATGATGTTAAAAAATCTGACAAGATTTTATGCTAACCTTACCTGGAACAATGGCTGGTCCACCATACATAGAGGGACCAATGCCTGGGACATAGGGGAGGGAACAACCGGGCGGCATGAAGGGAACTGATGATGGCTGTCTTGCTGCTGTCGAGATAAAAGCTTGATCTCCTTGGGCAAACAGCCGGTCCTGATCTCCACAGTTTGCTTCCGCTGGCTGTGATGACAAGGATGGAGATGCTGAAGAAGGTGTGACTTGATCTTCTACAGATGAAGCAGCATCATCGGCTGTGATCTGAGCAGATGTGCTGGCGGACAAACTATCACTGGTGTCACTTTTGGGTACCTGTGAAGACCCAGAAAGTGGGTTTTCTGACTGCTGCACTTCACTGGTCAGGTTGTCACCATTAACAGAAACTGCAGACACTTGTCCCTCACCAGCTTCAGTTACCTCTGATTTAACATCTTCAAGGCTCTCACAGACATCTGGACCAGCAGACGCATGTGTCACTTCTTCCTGTAAGACTTCCACATCCATCTCCTCTGCACCAACAGGTATGTGTTGCATGTATGAAGAAACACCAGCCTGCTCAAGGCTTGCATCATCACCTTCATTTTCTGTTATCTGTTTACAACTAACCTCAGACTCCAACTCATCTGTACTCACTTTCAGCTGATGCACACCTGTCAGAGAATGTCTGTATAATTCAAGAGAACTATTCTGGTTAAAGGAACTACTCAGTACAGGTGACAGCTCTTGAGTGGGACATTCAGACTGTTCAGCAGCAACATCATCTGCTGCCTCAGCACTGTGCTGGCTAAAACATTCAGAACTAGATGTAGCAGTGCATGTTACTGGCACCAGACTTGCTGTCTCGTACTGCCCCGCTGACTGTTTTGTTCCACAGTTCTGTCCTGTAATCTCTGCCTGGTGATCTGTATACCAGGAATTATCCAATGTATGGTTTGAATCATCTGAATGACCTATGACCGGCAAGCGACTGCTGCCGGCGTCTCTAGAAAATGCTGAATCATCATTACAGACAGCGGATGATTCAAGCAAATGGCTGTCTGCGTCAGCGTCCAAGGTTTCTCCACAGTGACTGTCTGTAGAAAAGCTGCCACTGTTGGCACTCACTGTACAAGTTACAGAAATTTCTTCACTGTTCAAGTCCCTCATAGTTTCACAGACATCTGACTCTTCACTATCTTGTGATGAGTGAGAAGGCACTTTGGTGCCATTATCTGAGCAGTCCAGAACAGAACCTGTAGACTTCAGTCTATCATCATCATGTGGCTCTGACACGTGGGAAATGAAATGAGGTGAAGAATCGTCTACATTTTCTGAAAAAGACTTCAGTAAAGTGGTCTGCATGACTTTCTCGGATACCTGGCAAGTGCTGACTGGGCTGCTGTTGATGTCTGATCTGTCTGCAGCATCTGGAAGCTCTAAATCATGATCAGACATGTTCTGTTTGTAGCCATCGCTACTGTAGTCAAAAGACTGATCTGAAGAACTCAGGCAAGAGTTGTCTGCACATGTATAGCCATTCTCAGATCTATGGTCAGCATGTGCCCCCAGAAGATCAACATCAGCATCCAGTGCTTCTGTCTCTGCTTGGCTTGTACAAGGCCAGAAATTACTGTCTTGCTGGAGTACATCAGCTTCTATGTTGGGTTCCGAACTCACACCATCAGGTGGCCACTCTTCAGTTGTGAGAATCTGAGTTGTATCATTTTCAACGGAGCAGCTTTCATCCTGTATTAAGATTTAGTGGGAAAAAAAAAAACATCAATAAACACTGAAAGAAGAAATGAAACAACAACATATATCCTGGACAAGATTACTTCACAATGAACAATGCAATTTCTAAATCACCAGGAATGAGATGAAATCTTCAATAAACGGAAGCAGTTACAAACATACTGTAAAATGTAACCTGTCAGGTGAAACCTGACAGTCATCTATATATTGTAATGTGACATATACTTTGAGATCCGCCGGTGACTTTCTTCCTAGCCACACTGACAGCCCATACAGTAACTTTCTCTCTCTGTCTTCCTCTGTCTCTTCTTCCCTCAATTTTTCCAGCTGCCACAATGTGTTCCAATTTTCCTCTTCTCAGAAAATGTCCTACAAATCTCGCCTGTCTGCCTCTGATCTTGGCCTGAGCATGCCTGCTTTTTATTTCATTGTGACATTTCCCATCAGTTGTTATAACTGTTCCTAAGTACTTGAATCTATCAACTTGTTTCAGTTCTGTGCCATCGATGGTAATGCTACATTTTGGTGGGATTCTTTTTTTTTTTTTTTGAGATGTCCAGAAGAGCCTGTAGCTCCCCTTCACTTTTAGCAATCAGAACTGAGTTGTCTGCATGTCTTAAGTTGTTACGGTTGTAGTTACGGCTGTACCCGCCAACTGATATTCCTGGCAAAGTCTCTATATTTCTCATTATGTTTTCACTGTACAAGGAGAAGATGTCAGGATACAGAACACATCCTTGTCTCACTCCCAATTTTATGTCTTGGAATGCTCCTATATGGTTCTCAGCCTTCATTGCTGCTAATTGCTGCCAGTATATGTTTCTGATAAGTTTCAGATCTTTCTCATCTATGTTGATGTCTTCCAGCATTCTTATAATTTCTTTGTCTCACTTTATCGAATGCTTTACAGTAGTCTATTGTAGTAGTAGTAGTAGTATATGGTAGAACAGTATAGGAGACAGAAGCAAAATGTTTAGCATACTCTCATACTCTAGTGATCACACTAGGAATTTTGGAAACCGGTAAAACTGTACCAATCTTTAATCATTACATGAAATCCTTTCCGAAATACCCATTCTCTCAATGCAACATTCAGTGCTATATATATAAATAAAAATATTTTTTAAATAAAAAAATGAAACAAATTTTACAAATATCCAAAGGAATTAACTGTATATGTGGAATTGTATTATTATTTGTGGTGAGACTGATTCTCATCCATATCTTCTTCTTCTTCTTCGTTCGCATTGTCTGTCTATATCTGTAGTCCTGTCTCTTGGATAAATTTCACTGTTTTTTGTAATTCATGTATGGAACCGTAGAGCTTATCTTCTTTAGTGGTTTCACTGGGCCAGTAATTATTTCTCAGTGTTTCATAGTTGGTGCAGTTCTGGAGGATATGCTCCACAGTTTGGGGCATCTGGGCACATGTACATAGATTAGTAGTACCAACCTTAAACTTTGTATACATATGACTTCAGAGTCGGCTGTGTCCTGTTCGGAGACGGAAGATGGTGACTTGTTCATTTCTGTTTAGCATGTGATAGTCATCATGTGGTGGTGTTTGTGGCTTCCTGTAGGTTTTTATCATGCTTTTCTTCTGATTATAGGTGACTGGCATGTCTGGTTGCTTCATTTCAGATGGTCAGCTTTCTCATTCTCATCCATATAAAGTGAACATCATCACCTTATTGGCCTGCCTCTCTTCCAACCGATTTCTCTAGTTGTTACTACGGTTTTTGACAATATAAACTGGTTTCGATAACCAAGGACCTCCAAAATGTTAGGTTTTTCTCTCTCTTTTTTTTTTATCAGTAATTTACCGGCACCTGCCAGTTAATGCAATCTAGGTATGTGCCGGTTAACATGACCACTGTCAAGGATGTGACACATGAATAATTTGGTGTAAGCACATACAAATACACATGAAGCCACTGCAGTATAGCTCAAAATGTTGAAACCAAAACAAAAGCAGCAACAGCTTTGTTAATTACCGAGCACACAGTTGTGATGTTTCAATTTACACCTTAATCATACAAAAACATACAGGATAAAGAAACAGGCTAAGAAGATAAAATATAAATTCACACGAATGGTATGCATCTAATAAGAATAGAAGAAAATATTTTTTAAAAAAAAAAAGGAATGAAGTAGTTAGCTGTGACTTGTATGTGACTTGTAAGAAGCTGTGCCGAAGGATGTAGAGTTGAGGACTATTTGAGTAGAGTCGGGGGTCAGCTGAAATGTAGCATTTATGTTGGAGTTGGCGACAGACAGAAGAAAAAAAAGTTCAAGGTTTGATCGTGCAGTCAATATGTGATTAACATACAGCCTTCATGACAATCTGCCTTTAGTAACTAACGATCGGCACTCAAGGAACAATCTGCCTTTAGTAACTAACAATCGGCACTCAAGGAATACAGCGCTTCACTTGACAACCAACGTTCCTTGTAAGAAATGTTTCAGTGTGTGCACAAAATAATCAGCAGTAATTTATGTACTCCAACAATCCATAATCGGCAAGTTTCATTTTCATAGTAACTTTTAAAGTTGGTTGCCATCTTTACTGGTGGGGATGTGATATACTTATGAGCGATACCTTCCCCCCCCCCCACAAAAAAAAAAAAAAGAAAAACTGTGAGCAATCACTCATGCAATCAGCTTATTAGAGGAAAGACAATGTCCCTTGCTATCTTCTCAACTTTCTGGTATCTCATCATTCTTTACATGCTCTCATACATTATGTGAAATACAAACAAGGATAATGTTTTATGCAGACTTGGGTTTACATAATGAGGCATAATGATCAAACCGGAACACACAAAGCGATGACAAGGAACACAACTTAAACCTCACCTACTGCTGTGTCTTTAAACAGCTTCCAAAACAAACAAAAAAACTTAAAACTAAAATAAGCAAACAAGTAGGGTTTTGTCCCACAGCTTGGAGCTTGCTAAAGTGATGGGCAGCTAAAGACAGCCATCAACACAGGTACAGGCAAAACATGGCAGCCACGTTGTTTGATTACATTCCCATCTTTGTATTCATGGGAACTGCACTCCTGTATTGGTGCTTTCACAAGTACAGTTGATGAGTCTATAATCCGCCAAAAGGACTCATAAATGATGGTGTCTTCGTTCTAGCAGTAAATGTCACCATGTAAGCTGGCTTCAAGTCAGTCTTTCTAAAGAGTGCTTTGTGTCTGCATTACACTACCCATTCTTAGAATACTGTATTTACATTCATGTCAATACTCAAAACAAAGTGTATACGGTGATGAACGAAAGATCACACAAAGACAAGAGAAATGAGGAATGATGACTGCAGTAAAACTGATTCTAGTAATAAAGTAGATAGGTGTATGGTTCTAGTAATAAAGTAATGTGTATGGTTCCAGTAATAAAGTAAGGTGTATGGTTCCAGTAATAAAGTAGATGGAGGTGTATGGTTCTAGTAATAAAGTATATACAGGTGCATGGTTTAGTTTTACACACAAAAAAAAAGAGTGGTAAAACTGGGCAGAAACATGAATGGTAGCAAGTAAGAAGAGCATATGACAATCCAATATTTTGGCAAAAGGATTATCAAGGATCACATACAAAAACACCACAATAGATATGAAAATAAAACATTTAGTTGTTTTTTTTAATATCCTCCTTGCACAAGAGATGGGCACAAACTGTAGGTTTGTTGACACAGGTAAACAAAGTGGGAACAGGCAACTGGTTGAGAAATGAGGCACAGGGCACCATATGGTGAACAACATGGTGCTATGCCCCAGCTTTCTCCCATCAGATACTTATGACCTAAACAAAAGTTTCTCAAATGTTGCAGATAATAAGTGTGTGTGTGTGGGGGGGGGGGTTTCAGAGTGAACAGAGGACTCTGAGAGGACAGAATTGCTTAGAATGCCTAGACAAGGAACTATCAGAACCTTCTAGTGGCTAGAGTGAAAGACAGAAAGGGCTGGAAAATTATAGAATGAGAAAATACAGCAAAATGAGTGGGGCACAGACAAGAAAACTGAGATTGAATAGCAGAAATATTAAGAGGCAGCACTGAATTTATTGTTATTTCCAACTGGAATTAGCAGCCAACCTAATAAGGGGCTATTCCAGAGCTTTCTGGGATCGTTCATCCGAAGATCAAGAGCGGATTGCATTAACAGAAAGTCCATTTTACTTGGTGATGTCCTTGACAGAAGTGCTCAGCAGCCAGCATTAGTGCCATCCTAGATATGGTATTCAGATGTTGGCGAAACCGATCTCCTAAGTGTAAGCCAGTCTCCCCTATGTACTTCATATCACATCACCTGCACGTAATGGCATAAATGACACTGCAAGAAATGCACGCAAAACCCTCCTTAATAAATAATGTGGACTTTGGAGAGGAAACCTCAACAATAAAGGACACATACTGCATTTCCGGCAACTGCAATATTTGGTCGTGTCCATGGACTTGAGGCAACTGAGTTCCAACTGAGAGGTCTTAGAGGTTTTTGTCTCATCTGTACACCATCAGCGGGGGATTCGCAAAGAGAGTTCATGTGCATCAAGACTCGGTCTAGAGGAGACTGAGATGATGAAACAAGATGTCCTTTATGCCATTATGTGAAAGTATATACACCACTTCCGGTCAGGAATGCTGGATGGCACCCGCGCTTCCTGTCCGATTGCGTGAACAATTGTGACATTTCTTTGTGGGCTGGGGTTCCCCTGTGATCTATGTGAGTTCTTTAGTGGGCAGAGGGGCCCTTCCTCAACACACCCAGACAGAGATGCTTGGGCAAGTGCCACTAATTCTGACAACACGAGGTCACCCAGGGTGGCGAAGATGGAGTGTGCCAACAAACAATTCCTTACACACTGATACAACATGACATAATTCCTTACACACTGATATAAGATGACATAAATCCTTACACACTGATGCAACATAACATAAATCCTTACACACTGATACAACATAACATAAATCCTTACACACTGATACAACATAACATAAATCCTTACACACTGATACAACATAACATAAATCCTTACACACTGATACAACATGACATAATTTCTTACACACTGATACAACATGACATAATTTCTTACACACTGATACAACATAACATAATTTCTTACACACTGATACAACATAACATAAATCCTTACACACTGATACAACATAACATAAATCCTTACACACTGATACAACATGACATAATTTCTTACACACTGATACAACATGACATAATTTCTTACACACTGATACAACATAACATAATTTCTTACACACTGATACAACATAACATAATTTCTTACACACTGATACAACATTACATAAATCCTTACACACTGATACAACATAACATAATTTCTTACACACTGTATTTACTATTCATGTAAGAACTTTTCCTGCTTGCGTTTGTAAGAGATCAAAACAAGCCAAGTTTACTGGATGCAGATACACAATTTTGATTACATGCGTCAATAGTAGTTTCTGTGATAAAATAAAGTTATGAATGTACATAAAAAGATTAAGAACAAATGTAGAACTTACCATATGATATGTAGTGTGGTCTATGAGATGGATACTTCCAAGCTCTGGAGTATTTATGTGCTAATATAATTCACAGTTTGTTGACCTTGTAATCATTGTGTTCGAGCAGGCGGATAATTCCAGACTCCAGAGCATTTGCGCTCTAATGTAACCCATTGTTTCTTTCTTCTAATCATATCCAATGAGACATAATTCTATGTGCCATAAGCCAAGTTTGGCCTGTTACCAGCGAAAATCCATTGTTTGTTAATATTACAATCATGTTTTGTAACCTTCCTGCTCTATATCTTTGAAACTGCCTGCACAATGTTCTTGCAGCTAATGCCATGAAGGTGTTGAGACACAACACTGTATCGAATGGGGAGAGTTACAACAACTACTTTTTCAGTCCTTAAGTGGAACTAAACAGTTGGAGAGTGCAATACTTCTTTAGCAGAATCCACTACCATGGCAACTATAGGAATCCCTGCCCATAAGCCAGGTTTGGCCTGTTACCAGCGAAAAGCTGGTGCTGGATTCTGCTACGATTCACCAGACCTAACACAAGCGGTCAGTTCAGGGTTGCTCAGAACTACAGTGGACAATGTCTTTACCTTAATAACCAGTACCCACTTTCTCTATAAACTTCTATAACCGGTACCCACTTTCTCTATAAACTTCTGTAACCGGTACCCACTTTCTCTATAAACTTCTACAATCAGTACCCACTTTCTCTATAAACTTCTATAACCGGTACCACTTTCTCTATAAACTTCTATAACTGGTACCCATTTTCTCTATAAACTTTTATAACTGGTACCCACTTTCTCTATACACAATAATTAGTGTATGAGTATATAACTGTCCACACAGAGCCACTGCAGTAAAGCTGTGATACCAAAGTGTGTAAACTGGGGAAAAAGTAAGAGCAGTTTTATTACTTAACAAGCACAAAATTGTGACATTTCAGTGTGGGCCTTAATCATACAAAAACACACAGGACAAAGAAATAGAGAGAGGAGATAAAGTATAAATTCACATGAATGCTATGGTAACAATAAAAAAAAAAAAAGCTAAAAAAATGTACTGAATTTGCCAACTCCCTTAATAACATAAAATTCACTTATGAAATTTTTGACAAGTCTGTCAACTTTTTTGGACATCAAAATATCTACTGGCACAGACAGGCTTGTCACCTCTGTGTTTTACAAGCCCGCAGACAGCCACACCTATTTACTTTGCACCTCCCCTCATCCTGAAGCTTGCAAGAACTCCATCCCATACTCCCAACTTCTCCATTTTCACCGCCTATGTCAGGATAATTTAGATTTATATTAGAATTTTTCTGTCATTGCCACTACCAGAAAATGGCCTTCATGAAGCCTTCAACTGTATCCAACTTGTGAGCTGCAAATAAGCATTCAGAACAAACCTGTTACCCCATCTGACTGAGTTAAATTGGTACTTCCTTTTCAGCCACACGGTCAGACGGTTAAGAAAATTCTTTACCATCATCTGCCACCAATACAACCTGACCTTGACCCTCGCGACATTTTCTCTGATCCACCCCTATTAGCATACAAACGGGAACCAAAACTTAAGGACATCCTCATCCATAACCACTTGAAGCGGAACCTTGCATATGTTGGCATTAGAAAATGTAACCGCCCTCGCTGTGTTACCTGCCCTGTAGTCTAGGGATTCACAAGCAAGTCCCACAATGTGATATATGTCATCATATGCAAAAGATGCAGGATAACTTATATTGGTGAAACTGGCCTCAGATTAGGGGCTGCATGCAGAAATATCTGTACGATGTCACCCAGCATTCTTTGAAATCAGTCCCGAATCATTTCAATGGCCCCAACCACAGAGGCAGATCTGACTTCCTGGTAACAGCCATCAAACAATGTCACGCTGATGACAGAAATGGCCTAGTGCTTGAGAACCGCTACATTCAGGAATACGGGTCACTGAAACCACATGGTTTGAACTCGTCATTCAGCTACACCTAACATTCTCCTCTTCCACAATCATAATCCTTCCCCACTAAGTGTTCCACTCCCTTCTCACTTGTTACACATAGTTCAGAACCTCCCCACGGCATCACAATACAACCCCTCTACCCTAACTATAATCACATATTTCACCTTCTCTCGGTTAGATTACCAATGCATCACTCTCTCCCTCCCCTCCATGGTTTCCCCATCCACCACCCTCAGTTACGACCCACCTATCACACATCCAAAGTCTCCGTTTAAATACCCTCTACACTCCACCATGCACATTTCTGACACACAGTGTCGGACAAGCCACAGCTAAGTGCTCTATTCATTTTATCTTATTTTTTAACACAGCATTCATGTGAATTTATACTTTATCTCCTCTCTCTATTTCTTCATCCTGTGTGTGTGTAGGTTTTGTATGATTAAGGCTCACGCCAAAATGCCACAACTGCATAGTCGGTAAGTAATAAAGCTGCTCCTACTTTTATCTTCCAGTTTATACATTTTGTTACCATTTTCTATAAGTGTGTGAGGCTGTATTTAAAAAAAAAAAAAACCTTAACAACACAATGAGCTTGGGCAAATGGCCACAGCAAACTCCTCACAGCCTACCCTGCTCTTGCTGGCGCTACAGCCGCAAGGTCCTGGCCTATCGGCCTGCTAGAAACACAGTTGAACTAAACACAGTGTGCACCAGACAAAGCAATCACAGTTGTCTTGGGTTACACCAGGGACACTCCAGTGACAGTTACATTCTATCTGCTTGACATGCTGAGTGTACAGTCTAGACACATGTATGCCCAGGTTAAGACATACATCAATAAAGATCATCCTCCACATAAGGAGCTGGGGCTGATAAAGGACAGATACATCAAACAAGGCAGATCCTGGATAGCTGAGACTGAGGATACAATAATGTCAATCTGGTATCTCGATGAGGTGTCTGAAGGCGAGGATTAGTTAATGAGCAGGACAAAGGTTATTATACAGAAAGGCTGTGAACAGGTCACATGAGGCAGTTCAAGATCTCATTCAGTATCACTGCAAGTCTTCAGATGCAGTAATATATTCAGATGGCTCAGTGAATCTCATTAGCAAAAGTTTTGGGGGGGGGGGGTGGGTCCATTCTGCTGCGACAGATTAACAGTTTATGCTTCGTAAAATTGAGAAGAAATTGGCATTCAAGTGTGATGAGACTAACATGGATTTACTGTCCAGCTCATGTGAGAGTATATGGAAATGAAATGATGGATACACCTGCTGGACAGGCTAAAATAAAAGGTGAGCTGAGAATGGACAAGAGTGGCATTGCTAAAGCTGTACTGAGCAGACAGCAGGAAAATGAAGAGCAGAGATGAAAGGATGGTGCAGTTATAAGGAGACTGTTGGAGCTGGGACTAATTAAAGCTGCTGCCAGGAAATCTGAACCGTGGAGCAACAAGCACATCACAAACAACAAACACTTGATGGGAATTATTAGCAAACAAACTCTTGGTGGATGCTGCGGAATATAGTGAAGCATATATGGAGAAATGTCCTGGTATCCATGATGCTGGAGTCCGAATTTTGCACCTTGAAAGGAAAGCATCAAACGTACATACAACTATAAACCACATATGCAGAAAATCCACTTGCAGGAAGCAAGAAAAATAACTCTGTATAATGCACACAAGTTCAGAATATGCAGGTGAGTGTGTCTGTGAGAGAACAGAATTAGTTACTGGGAGATTTAACTTATGGTCTTGACACACTCAAAAACTGAACAAATTTCATTTTAAAAAAAAAAATCAAAGAACTAATCAAAAGTTTCAAACAAATCAATAAAACAGGTGATGATGATGATGGTGTGTGTGCGTGAGAGAGAGAGAGAGAGAACCCTGCAGTTCTGTCGTCCATGATCAGGCCAACCTTCATCTACCTGGACAAAAATGGGTCACTTTAGATTTACCTGGTGATCAATTTTCATTCCTCACTTCTGTTTTTGTATTTTCTATATTAGTCAAATATTTCAAAATTCTTTCCCTACTTTAGTTTCATTATTTCCTCTACTGACGCTCATGGAAAGGCTTGGGACCAAACTACAGTTAATATTTTACTGACAAACCTGTACAAAAAAAATGTGTGCAATGAGCATACAGATATAACACACAGAGGTGACCAAAAACTGTGTATAACTGATGTGCTATATGTTAGCTCTGCCAGCCAGAAAGTCAAACACTTATGTTTGATAAAAGACTTAAAACTTGGCACTAGGTACGTCTCAACTATTTATACCAATGTTGTGTTCGCACCTCATCTTGTACTAGATGCAGATATTCTCCGACATTCCCAACAAATATCTTAACTAGTGATGACAATGTTTCACTCTGGTACCAAGTTTTGACACAAAAACATCACTATCATATTATATAAGAATTCCATACTGTATTGGATCACATAAGCATTTCCCACACACTTAAAATGAAATAATAAAATACAAAACAAGGAAGAGCACTCATTCAATACTTCAGCAACAATGTAAGCTTGTTTAGCGACAATGCAAGCCTGCAAAGTTTCCATAGCATAAGCTGTTGTATAGCAACAATGTAGTGTTGTACATGTAACACAAATGACATTCCTGCCCCAATATCAAGCATCAAAAACATCATACACTTTACCCACATGATCAATTTGAGCCAATCATAAACTGATTATGACAGTAAAAAAAATGTCATACCCATTTACTGTGTCTTCTCCTTTTTATAATTAAGAGCCCTGTCCATTCTCTGCCCCCCCCCCCCCTCCATAATCACTCCCCAACATCAAATCGTCTTTCCCTCTGACAACCAAATATCACCCACCTGATGATTCTCTCTGTGTACAGAGATAAACTTAGACTTAATAAAAACTTACCTGTCTCGGTATCCACAAAAGTGTAAGGAACAGGAGAGAGGCAGGGCAAAAAATGTTATTATACATTCTGTTGACCAATCACAAGCCATGATATATCCTGTCAGTGATGTGACCTCTTAAACCTGCCACTGTGGACTGGGGTGGGGGTACATGTCAGTCTCTGAAACACTTGAAGAGCAGCTTGTATAGGAACAAGATACATTAGTGACATGTAGTTATCCCCTCAAAGACACAATCAACACACAAACCCCCCCCCCCCTTCACTGGACTTGATATAACATGCAATGCCTCAGTTACCTTCCTTCGTAAAGTCTCCCACAACTATGCACATCTCAAACCCTCTGGCAGAGGATGACTATCAATTACATGTTACTCCTCTATACCTGCTGGTGGGGTGGAGACAGGACTCAATGACATGGTGGCCAGCAGCCCATTGCTAACTGCATGCATCAGGGTTGCTGAACCACTGCCAGCCAAGTTTCTACCTCTTAGTAGTGCCTCTTCGAAATGCACATTAGTCCAGCCAGATGAAAAGGGATTACAATGGGAAGGCAAAAGCAGCCCTGAAAGTACACCGTGATGAAGGTGGATGTGTCAGGCCACAAGACACCTAACACCAGTACAACACAATAAATGCCTTTTTGAGAGTGAAAGCCAAAGAAGGGTATAAAAAGGCCGCAAATTTTTTTTTCCTGGTCTTCTTAATGCTAGGGAAGTGTGGCCTTAGTGTTGTTTGCAGCCGGCTGTAACATAGGCTTTCTGTTGCTCATGGAAGGATTTTAGATGTGTGAAAAACTGATAAACAATCTCAACAGGTTCCACCATAAGGACCAGAGCTGAGCACCAGACCGAAGAAGCACACCGGCCTGTTACACCAGAGCACCGTAAAGTGGTGGGAGAGCGTCTCGGATTGATATGTTCTGCCAGACCGTGCACGTGCACGAAGGGAGGGAGAACAAATATTCTACAGCTTAGACTGGCTACAGTATGAAAATCCTTGTTTTGCTTGTTTGACATATTCTGAAGCTGAAACTTAGGACAGTCTGAAAATCCTTGCTGCTTGCTGTGCATATTCTAGAACTGAAAGCAGGGATGATTTGAAAATCTGTGCTGCTTGAGGACAACTCTGCAAGGAACATTTCTAGTGTTGAAAGTGGGAAATATTCTGGAGCTTAAAGGGAGGAGAAACCGAATGTCCTTGCCTCTGATTAAAAAAAAAAGTGTACAATATATTAATCAATGTTCCTTCTAAGCTGTGCAGAAGCACATACAAAAATATCATACCACACACAAAATTTTATATGCTGTGCAAAGATAATAAAAGTGATACCTTTATTTTTCAATTCTCTAATGTTGTTTTGCATTTTAGTAGTACTGAAGAAAAATATGAGATGGCTGCAAGACATCGTCGATGATCTGCGAATGGAAACATCAGCAGCGGCGCATCTTGCTTACAACCAAGAGGCCTACAGAAGAGCTGTTAGGGAGGCAAAGTTCCACATGGGACATGCAAGTGACTGGCTGAATCTGACATTTCGACACAAATGTGCGCAGTTTTTTTTTTTTAAAGAATATATTTATTTGCACACGCATCGAAAATGTTGCACATGAACCACAAAACCTTAGAGGGAACTTTGGTACCGATCTGTTGTCAGTCTGGTACTGGTCAATCAGGAACAAGAAGAAAGGAATTATTATGTTATCAACGTAGTTGGCAAGAAAAAAAAAGGTACGAACATAAAAAAAGGATTAGTGTAAACAGGAAAGTTTTGGCAGCTCTGTAAGGATTGCTTACTGGAACCTGCAGCTTCAAATTTTAACATCATCAACAACAACAAAAAATCATCCAATTCTGCAGTGATTTTATAACCCAGTTTCTTTAAATTGGTGGCTATGTTGTCTCTGCTGAATGATTATTTAAAATTTGTTAAACACTCTCCTGTTTCTTTACAACATATCCTGTTAACATCACTGCTGTCATAACATCTTCACACGCTACCTCGGTGTCAACAACAGAGGGCAACTTGGGAAAAGTTTGGCCAGCAGAAACACACCACACATCTCATTCCTGTCACGTCAAGCAGGAAATCTCTCACAGCTTATCCATTTACTCAATTCTGCTGCATCAGAAACACATTCTGCAAACAGTGCTGTTTTGAAAGGTGCGTCGGTGGCACACATAGAGTGCTGTTTTGATCTGGTGTGTCAATGGCACAAATAATGCTGTTTTGATCAGGTGTATCAATAGCAAAAAGAGTGCTATTTTAATCACGCATATCAATGGCACAAAGAATGCTGTTTTGATCAGGTGTATCAATAGCAAAAAGAGTGCTATTTTAATCACGTGTATCAATGGCACAAAGAATGCTGTTTTGATCAGGTGTATCAATAGCAAAAAGAGTGCTATTTTAATCACGCGTATCAATGGCACAAAGAATGCTGTTTTGGTCAGGTGTGTCAATGGCACAAAGAATGCTGTTTTGATCATGTGTGTCAAAAGTACAAAAAGTGCTGTTTTGATCAGGTGTGTCAATGGCACAAAGAATGCTGTTTTGATCTGGTGTGTCAATGGCACAAAGAATGCTGTTTTGATCAGGTGTGTCAAAAGTACAAAAAGTGCTGTTTTGATCAGTGTCAATGGCACAAAGAATGCTGTTTTGATCTGGTGTGTCAATTGCACAAAGAATGCTGTTTTGATCTGGTGTGTCAATGGCACAAAGAATGCTGTTTTGATTTTGTGTGTCAATAGCACACAAAGAGTGGTATTACAATCTAGTAATGACCAAAAAAAAAAAAAATGATTACTCCAACAAAGTAACATTTTTTTAAGAACTACTTTTATTGATGATAAAACTGAATGATACACAAAGTTGAAAGAAAACATAGAAAAGACAGAAAGAGCCATTTCATATTTTTGACAATTTCAGAAATCAGAGCTACAAAATGTGTGTGAGGTACACAAGACAGATACAAGACAAAAATAAAAGTGCAGTAACTTGTGTTTAACACTGTTTGTGAAATCTTAAGCACAATGGAAATTCATAAATGAACACACAGAATCTGGTGGGAGCCCCCTAGACAAATCTTCTGAGCACCATCAAATAAAAGTTTGAAATTTATGCACCGTATTCTATTCGTCGTACTACAGTGATCCATGAATAATAATTAAAATATACGGTTCAGAAATAATAGCAATGGACAAACATATTTGTGCCTTCGGAAAAAACACGAATACACACTTCATTTTCAATTGCATATCCTCTCTCCGAATGTCTCACTCAGTCTAGTTAAGTCGTAGGTTCCTCTTTTGTAGGTATTTAATTCAATATCAAGAACAGTAACTGTTATTCACACCAAAAACCACTGATATATTGATTCAGCGACTACTCTCGTTATTAGAAGAAAAAAAACTAATATTTCATTATTTTCTTTATTACAAACTTGTCAGTCATTTACCACACACAAAACTATGCCACAAGGAGCAATCAGATCAGCCGAGTATTGTCCATATTAGTACTGACTTCTGCAAACACACCATCTACCACAAAAACATAATATGTTTCAAGCATAACTTTCTTTCACAAATGTTAAAATACAAACCGTAATTTACAAAGAACTGAATGAAAAGAAATGCCATCCTGAAGACCTGTTTAACGCAATAAACAGTTTGAAAATAAAAATAAAACGGCGCGCATGACGAGAATACACAAGAAACTAAAGAATGTCCATCCTAACAATTCTCAGTATAATTAATCAGTGCAGACTGCTGTGTGTCTTGATCCATCATCCTCCTATTTAAAACAGCAAACACTGTATACAATTCTCAGTACACCATACAAACATTTACAATGGTAACTTGGGTTATATGTGGGCTTATGGATAAACAACAATTAGGCCTCAATGTTGGTAGAAGCCAGAAAGCTATTCAATCAGAATCTACGCATTCTTTTGATGTCAGGAAGTTCTTCACGGGCTGCTTCCCGTCGACGCTCCAGTATCATGCGTTCATTCAAACCACCGGAGGACTGAAACATGTTTGGACTCGAACCACCAGCCCCCAAACCCTGTGGGCCGCCCCTCAGAGCACCCCCTGCCAAAGCAGCTGCTATATTCTGTCCCAGAGCTCCGGCAGGCCCTCCAATGCCTCCCTGTGGGTTGGCCATGTTCCCTGGATTGCCAATACCTCCCAGACCACCCATCCCACCCGGCGTTGCACCAAGCACGCCGCGCTGGTTCTGGTAATTCCCGTCAGGACCTCCCTGATCAAAACGAGAGCGCCTCTGCTGTATACAAAATGTATGTTGTCACAGTACGTGCAATACCAAATGGCAAGGCAAAGAGACATATGCAGAAAAAGGTAATATGTAATTAACGCAGAATATCAAATGGATCAGTTACCAGTGTGGTCATGTATTTTTGTTCAAAAGGGTCCGGGCAAATAATTCGCAACACCATCAGATTTTCCAGTACGCATAGGTAGGCCATTGTAGCATCAGAACGACGTCATCACCGCAGACAGGTACAGGAGATCGCCAAGCCGCAGAAACATAATAATTTGGAGAAGAAAACAAATGCAAAATACATTAGAAAATTAGTCCGAATTTGAGAAAAAAAAACAAAACTAATATTAACAGTAGTCTTTAGGTGGCGACCTCTTTGCCTGAAACAGAGTAGATGTTGGGATTTTCTTCAAATATCATTTGAGCATAGGTAAATAAATGTAAAAATAAATGTATTTCATTTCTCCAGAAACATGAAACAAATGTTCGGTGGTGAGGCACTTGTGTGTTTATATACTAAACTGTTCAAATACTTCAGACATTTAGCACCGACAGGCATGTTTATCAACTTCAAAAAAAAAACCTCCCAAATGTTGCAAAGCACCAACAACATTAATTGTAAACAACAGAGCCGATAAACCTTTGGTTTTTAACAGCACATTATTTTCGTAATCAGCCGACCATAATAAGTTATATAATAAGCTATGTAATATATGAAACATTAGTGATGACAGCACATTATTTTCACTATCAGCTGACCATAATAAGCTATATAATACGAGGGGCATTCAGAAAGTAATGCACCACATCGTTTTTTCTCAGGAGCTGTTTACTCAAAAAACATGAAATTTATACATAATATTCATGGATATGTTATGTAAACATCGGTATTATTCAACATAATCCCCATAAACTTGTACGGCTTTATAAAGCACAAAACAAGTGCATGTATTCCTAGCCCGTACCAGATTTTCTCTTGTAGCCATTTCTTCGCTGCATGAATCACTCCGTCATCTTCACATCTTACCCTTCGGAGTGCATCTTTAAGTGGACCAAACAGATAGAAATCAGAGGGTGCCAAATTGGGACTACAGGGTGGATGGGGTAGTACAGTCAACCCAATTTGGTGATTGCTTCCTGTGTTGCCAGACTTGTGTGAGGGCGTGCATTATCATGAAAAAGAAGCAGGTCTGCTGGATTCTTGTGCAGCCGAACTCTGTGAAAACGCTGATTGAGTTTATTCAATATCCTAAAGCTCTTCCCGTGTCACAGAAAAAAACGCAGACATTATGATCTGTGCCAGACAAAAGGCGCGGATCTTGAAATGTATAGGGGGTATAGTTGTAAAAGTGAATGTAACGCATGAAAATAGTTGTGAATGTAAGAAGATTTCATAAATTATGAGGATTTTTTTTAAAGGAAAAAAAGAAGTAGTGTGATGATTTTAGCTGATAACTGTGCACTGTTTACCATCGGCAATGCCTAGATGTACAATATTTACCATCGGTGATGTCTAGTTCTACTTAAATTTTCATCCAATCTCGTGTGATGGCATTCTCACTAAAATAATGTCTGAAATAACCATCTAACTAGTTCTCCAGTCCATTTAATAATAATGTACTTGGGGTACATTCAAGAACAGTGGTCTGGTCATAGGACATGTCCTTCATTCATTTCATTCATTCCTTTGCATGTCCCTTGCGGAACTTTGCCTCCCAAACAGCACTCCTGCAGGCCTCTCGGTTGTGAGCAAGATGGCCTGCTGCTGCTGCTGCATCCATTTCCAGATCGTCAACGATGTCTTGCAGCCATCTTCGTTTCGGTCTTCCTCTTTTTCTTTTTCCCATTATGTATCCTTCCAATACGGTCTTCTCTAAATTATCATGACGTTTAATGTGTCCAAAATATTTAAGTTTTCTCTCTTTAATCCTCTTTACTAGCCAGCCTTCTTCAATATTAAGCTCTTGTAGTATAGATATATTTGTTCTTTTTTGTGTCCACGATATTTGGAGAACTCTTCTGTAGCATTTACATTCAAAGGCATTTATGTGTTTCTCAGCTGTTTTGTTAAGTGTCCAGGTCTCACATGTCCTTTCTTGATTAAAAACATCGATTTCACTTGGTTGTTAGCCACGCTTTGGACTGAACTATGAAAGGTCACCAGACATGCACAGATAAATCATGTACAATCAAATGTTACACTGGTTTTATGTTGCAATGAAATAAACCTCGCTATAACGAGGATGGCAGTCAATTGACTAACGAGGATGGCATGGGAAGAGTTAATGTAAGCTTGTGAAATGATTGTCTCTCCTCTTGGCATAACATCCACAAGAATCACACCTTTCAATGTCCCAAAAGACAGTGATCATGACCTTTCCAGCTGAGGGAGTTGTCTTGAATTTCTTTCTTTGTGGTGATTGCGCATGATGCCACTCTACTGACTGTCTTTTTTGTATTAGGTTCAAAATGATGTGCCCAGATTTCGTCACCTGTTTCGATCTTAGCCAAAAAGTTCTCTCCCTCAGCAATGAAACACTCCAACAATTCAGAAGAAATTGCTTTCCTTTGCAAGTGATGGTCATTTGTGAGACTTCGAGGATCCCATCTTGCACAAATCTTAGAAAATTTGAGAGCTTTTATAACTGCATTTGCACTAACATTGCTGACAGACAGCTTTAAGGCCAATTGTTGAGTAGTGATATGCCTATCAGTAAGAATAATGCCCTCAGCACATTTCAACGTTTTTGCCTTGGTGGCTGTGGCAGGACATCCACATCACGGCCAATCACATAACTCCTTATCTCCACTTACTGATTCGTTGATGCCATGAATCCAGCGACTGACTGTACTCCTGTCGACTGTAAAACTTCCATACACATCACATAGATGCTTGTGAATGTTCACAACAGTTTCCTTCTCTGCAACAAGAAATTCTATCACAATTCGCTGCTTATACTTAAGTTGCTAACACACTCCATTTCAATGGTTAGGGCAGCCATATTCTTTGGCCGGTTGCAGTACAATTTGGTTCACACAATCGCCACATGCCATATTTAAAGTGTGCAAAATTTCATGCTTCTATCTTCATTATTAGCTGAAAAAAATGATGTGGTGCATTACTTTCTGAATGCCCCTCGTACATGAAACATTAGTAATGACAGCACATTATTTTCACAATCAACCAACCATAATAAGCTACATAATACATGAAACATTAGTGATGACAGTGCATTCCTTGTTACTGCACACAGCTGCACTTGTACTGTTTTAGATCATATGAGTGCCATTCTTAAATATACAGCCAGGATTTTTACAGTACCTTTCAAGAAGGTATTAAATTCTTGTTTTTGTAACTGGCTGTGTTTAGTTTCATAGATGCACACATGAACTGATGAAGAAAGACAGGTGGCAGAGAGATGGTGAGAATGGAAGAAATAGTGAGAATGAGAGACAAAGATTAACTTGCTGAGCGACGAAAACTATGGTGAGAGTAGGGGGAGGCGTAGACACATCTGTGTTTCTTTCTGTGACTATCCAGCCCCGCTGATCTACATCAAGCACAAACCCACATCAGTAATGATAATACTTGCAGTGTCATCTCTGTCATCAACAGTCTAGTGCACCCAAAAGATGATGTGCTTTCTATTTTCACTAATTTGGAAGTGGGTTCTCCATTAGGAACAAAAAAGGACCATCATTCAGCATTAGGAACAAAAACGAACGGACCATCATTCAGCATTAGGAACAAAAAAGGACCATCATTCAGCATTAGGAACAAAAACGAACGGACCATCATTCAGCATTAGGAACAAAAACGAACGGACCATCATTCAGCATTAGGAACAAAAACGAACGGACCATCATTCAGCATTAGGAACAAAAACGAACGGACCATCATTCAGCATTAGGAACAAAAACGAACGGACCATCATTCAGCATTAGGAACAAAAATGAACGGACCATCATTCAGCATTAGGAACAAAAACGAACAGACCATCATTCAGCATTAGGAACAAAAACGAACGGACCATCATTCAGCATTAGGAACAAAAACGAACGGACCATCATTCAGCATTAGGAACAAAAATGAACGGACCATCATTCAGCATTAGGAACAAAAACGAACAGACCATCATTCAGCATTAGGAACAAAAAACGAACGGACCATCATTCAGCATTAGCAACAAAAACGAACGGACCATCATTCAGCATTAGGAACAAAAATGAACGGACCATCATTCAGCATTAGGAACAAAAACGAACAGACCATCATTCAGCATTAGGAACAAAAAACGAACGGACCATCATTCAGCATTAGCAACAAAAACGAGCCAGCATTCAGTGTCATTCCTTTCCAACTCATTTCATGTATGAACATACAGTATGCTGCATTCATGGAATCATATTTTACTTCAAATTATACACACAACCAAGGATTACAGAGGCTCTAGATCAGTGTTTCCCAACCTTTTTTGGTTTTCCTGTGAGGCAAAAGCCCCCATGTTGGGAGACAGCAATCTAGATGAAGGTGAGGCTATGTGTGTGGTGGGGGGGATTCACGGTAAATGAGAAATGTTACAAGATCATGTCATGAGAACAGTTCAAATAAAGCAAGTGAAAAATACCAAATACAAAACAGATCTAAAGTTTTACAACTATAGCACACACCAAATCATCTACAACTACAGCGCACATAAAATCATCTCTCAAATCTGTTAGTACTGGGCCAGTTTTATTCCTTTTGTAACCATCTCCCCTCCTCCCCAAAATAAGGAATAACTCATTTCCAGGATGGCAAGTTTTTTTTTTTAACATATGCCAACTGTGAATGCATGTTTATAAATTCTACCCTCTGACATTCGCTTTTCACTCGGACTGTGCTGTGCACTGTATGAAAATGAGCTCTCCAGATATTTGTATTCCAAATACTTACAAAAATACTTGATCTATACAGAAGAAGTAGACTAAACAGATAAATAATCTGTTATGTGCAGTCTCTATATCTTATGTGAAAAAAAAAAAAACCCATGATGGCAAAGGTTAGGGTATGCACTGAGAGTACTGGCAGCTGAATAAACTTAAACATTACAAACTGTTTCCTGACACATGCTCAAGAATGTCCAGTTTCTTTCTAACTGAACAAAAGTGAGCAAAGGGAAAACACTCTCTCTCTCTTTCCTCTCCCTCTCTTGCTCTTTCCCCTCTCTCTCTCTCAAGATTAAAATTTTAAAAAGTGATAGTGTGCACAGACAACTGAGATAACATGAAAAGTTTTCAGAACAAAAATCATCATTCATTTTTTTTTACAAGCAGCTGCAAATAAAGTTTAAATTATGCACAGAAAATATCCTGCTAAAAAACTGCTGCACAGTTACAATGGAAGATATCAGTTTCTGGAGGAATAAACAACAACACATTCACTCTTCAGTTGGTGTTGAAGCAATAATAACAACACATTCACTCTTCAGTTGGTGTTGAAGCAATAATAACAACACATTCACTCTTCAGTTGGTGATGAAACAATAATAACAACACATTTACTCTTCAGTTGGTGATGAAACAATAATAACAACACATTTACTCTTCAGTTGGTGTTGAAACAATAATAACAACACATTTACTCTTCAGTTGGTGATGAAACAATAATAACAACACATTTACTCTTCAGTTGGTGATGAAACAATAATAACAACACATTTACTCTTCAGTTGGTGATGAAACAATAATAACAACACATTTACTCTTCAGTTGGTGATGAAACAATAACAACAACAACAAATTCACTCTTCAGTTGATGATGAAGCAATAAAAACAACAATACATTCACTCTTCAGTTGGTGATGAAGCAATAATAACATATTCTCTCTTCGTCTGGTGATGAAGCAATAATAATAACATATTCTCTCTTCAGTCTGGTGATGAAGCAATAATAATAACATATTCTCTCTTCGTCTGGTGATGAAGCAATAATAAAAACATATTCTCCCTTCAGTTGGTAATGAAGCAATAATAATAACATATTCTCTCTTCAGTCTGGTAATGAAGCAATAATAATAACATATTCTCTCTTCAGTCTGGTGATGAAGCAATAATAATGACATATTTTCCCTTCAGTTGGTAATGAAGCAATAATAATAACATATTCTCCCTTCAGTCTGGTAATGAAGCAATAATAATAACATATTCTCTCTTCAGTCTGGTGATGAAGCAATAATAATAACAACATATTCTCTCTTCAGTCTGGTGATGAAGCAATAATAATAACATATTCTCCCTTCAGTTGGTAATGAGGCAATAATAATAACATATTTTCCCTTCAGTTGGTAATGAAGCAATGATAACATATTCTCTCTTCAGTCTAGTGATGAAGCAATAATAATAACATATTCTCTCTTCAGTTGGTAATGAGGCAATAATAATAACATATTCTCCCTTCAGTTGGTAATGAGGCAATAATAATAACATATTCTCCCTTCAGTTGGTAATGAGGCAATGATAACATATTCTCTCTTCAGTCTAGTGATGAAGCAATAATAATAACATATTCTCTCTTCAGTTGGTAATGAGGCAATAATAATAACATATTCTCCCTTCAGTTGGTAATGAGGCAATGATAACAATGACCATTAATATCAGGCAGCTCACCAACGGTGACAATAACAGCATTCTTTATAGTGCTGGTTGTGGGGACTAGTGAGAGCACATCATGTTCTGGCTTGGGATGACTGCATGCTGGTGCTGGTTGTGGGGACTAGTGAGAGCACATCATGTTCTGGCTTGGGATAAAGGAAACTAACAAGACTGCATGCTGGTGCTGGTTGTGGGGACTAGTGAGAGCACATCATGTTCTGGCTTGGGAAGACTGCATGCTGGTGTTGGTTGTGGGGACTAGTGAGAGCACATTATGTTCTGGCTTGGGATGACTGCATGCTGGTGTTGGTTGTGGGGACTAGTGAGAGCACATCATGTTCTGGCTTGGGATGACTGCATGCTGGTGCTGGTTGTGGGGACTAGTGAGAGCACATCATGTTCTGGCTTGGGATAAAGGAAACTAACAAGACTGCATGCTGGTGCTGGTTGTGGGGACTAGTGAGAGCACATCATGTTCTGGCTTGGGATAAAGGAAACTAACAAGACTGCATGCTGGTGCTGGTTGTGGGGACTAGTGAGAGCACATCATGTTCTGGCTTGGGATAAAGGAAACTAACAAGACTGCATGCTGGTGCTGGTTGTGGGGACTAGTGAGAGCACATCATGTTCTGGCTTGGGATAAAGGAAACTAACAAGACTGCATGCTGGTGGTGTTGGTAAGGAGAGCTCTGCCTCTAAATGTTGTTACTACTAGCAGAGGAGCACTTCATAAACACCAGCACAGCACCTCTGTCACTTCTTTGCCCTCTCTTTCCCAGCCTGACTAGAGTGCCATGTCATGATTCTGACTGACTACCCACACACTTTGGGCCACCTCTTATATCTGACAGACTACCCACACACTTTGGGCCACCTCTTATATCTGACTGACTACCCAGACACTTTGGGCCACCTCTTATATCTGACTGACTACCCAGACACTTCGGGCCACCTCTTACATCTGACCGACTACCCACACACTTTGGGCCATCTCTTATATCTGACCGACTACCCACACACTTTGGGCCACCTCTTATATCTGACTGACTACCCAGACACTTTGGGCCACCTCTTATATCTGACTGACTACCCATACACTTTGGGCCACCTCTTATATAACTCAGTATAACGGTATGCAGTGTATCCAATCTACTTCCTCATGCAGACAGATATTCTGACTGACTACCCAGACACTTTGGGCCACCTCTTATATCTGACCGACTACCCAGACACTTTAGGCCACCTCTTATATCTGACCGACCACCCAGACACTTTGGGCCACCTCTTATATAACTCAGTATAATGGTATGCAGTGTATCCAATCTACTTCCTCAAGCAGATGGACATTCTCCGTCTTCTATTGATTGTCTACAAAGTGCAGGCACAAGAAATTCTGCTCAAACACATCACTGGAATGCAAAAACTCAACCACAAAGCTGCCCACCAGAACCGCAGAAAGAATGCTAGCCCGCATCACCTCCCAGAAGACATGCCCATTAAGAGAACCATACAATCAAGCACTTATAGCCACATCAGAAAAAGACCTACAGCAGAACATGGATAATTTAACAAAGCCAATGAAAAAGCCACAACATGAAGATCAGTGCTGAAAAAATGAAAGTCATGACCACAGTGAGAGAAGAAATCCAAACAAAGATCTTCCTAGACAAGCAGCCCCTGAAACGAGAGAAATATTTCCTAGGTAGCATCAGGGAAACTGACACTGAGATTGAGAACAGATGCAATAAACTGAATCAGGTCATTGGACAAATGACTCCTTTACTGAAAAACAAATACATCACAACTGCAACAAAAAGGGCACTGTACAACCAAATTTTCCTCCCAGCTCTATGCTATCAATATCAAAAATGGACACTAACAGCCAAAGACAAAAGAAAAATCATCATGACAGATATGAGATGTTAGAGGAGAACACTAAATGTGACAAGAAGAGACCAAATAAGAAATGACACCATCAGGGCAAAGGTTGGAGTAACACCAGTATTACACTATATCCAGAAACAACAAGTCAAATGATTTGGCCATGTTACACGGTTACCACCAGACAGTATATCACAGATAACATTCACACTAAGATTTGTAGGTAACAGAGGAAGAGGCCGCCCACACAGGAGATGGAGAGAGGAAATTACAGCAGCATTAAATATCTCATTATATGAACACATCATCGAGCCCTATCAAGATGTCTATTTGTCCCCTAAACGCTGAAAGGTATATGAGGAAGGAGGTAAGAAAAGAGTGTATCCTTCAGAAAAAAAATCAACTCAAGCATAAGAATAATGAATTGTCTTGTGGCTGCAGCTCTTACTATGTTACATCATCCCACAAGGTTTGCTCAAATATAGCCTTACATTTGTTCCTTTCTCCAATGTTATCCTTGTCACTTAAACTGGGACAATCTATAACCCTGTCACAGCAACCATCTGTAGCCTGCCTACCTGGACAAGTCAGCTAATAAAACCTTGAACATCTGTAAATATATTCACAGCTACCCATTTGTCCACTCTTCTGATATAATAAATGTCACTTTTCCTCATACAATCTGCATACACAAATGTTGAAAATCATTTTCCTTTTACAAAAATAAATGAGTATAATGTGAGAGAGAGAAAGAGAGAGAGAAAGACTGATTGATCTCTATTTACAAAGGTTAAGAATTGGGCACGCAGGCCTGTCTGATATTCTGCCCTTTATCATACATCTTTCACTCTGTTCCGGACATTCTACAAATATGCTGCTCATACAATCAATCGTAACTACCATTGGAAAGCTGAGAGACATAAAATAAAATTAAAGTATAACATTCACATTTCACTCTTATCCATGCACTCAATACAGAAAAGTAACTATATACATATATAAATGACAACAGAAAGTAACTATGTACATATATAAATGACTACAGAAAGTAACTATGTACATATACAAATGACTACAGAAAGTAACTATGTACATATATAAATGACTATCTACCAACCAGAATTGTGGTACTATTCATAATAAACAGTTTGGTGTCTGCAAGAGCAGTCTAGAATAACTTTTGTGAATTATGGAGGCATATAATTGACATCAAATAGATACTGGAAGAGCTTGTAGTTGTAGGAAGGAGTATAATTTATATTTTTTATATAGGATGGGAGGGTATTCCAAAGATGAGCAGCAGAATAAGTAAAGCTTTTCTTGTAATGATCAAGTCCAGGTTTTGGAAAGCATATGTTGTTTAAGCGTTGGCTACCACTTTGGGTTAAATCTAAAATGTTCCATAGATAAGGCGGAGCATGCTGTGAAAAAATTTATGTACTAACTCAACTTTGTTAAAGAGGAACCTGTTCTTAGGAGGCAGTATTTTGATACGTTTGTGGTGGTTAGTTGTTTGTGCTTGATCTTTGTCACTAATAAGTTTTACTATTCGCTTTTAAAGTGAGTAAAGCCTCTTTATATTTGATACTGAGCAACCATCCCAGATTGTTGAGCAGTAGTCTAAGTGTGTTTATATATGTGATATGTAACATGTCTTCCTTGTGTCTTGATCGATGAAGTGTTTAATTTTGGGTAAATGGTATACTTTTTTGTGCAATGAGTTTTTTTGCGTTTTGTACTTTCTGCCTTGTTGTTATGAGCATTGATTTTGTTTTATCGGTATTTATAATCATGCCATTGTTGTTGCTCCATTTAATTAGATTGTTTAACTCGACCTGAAGAGTTGATTCTAAGTTAATACAGTCGTAGTCACTTGTGTAGACTGCAATCATCGGCAAAAAGGTCACAAGAAGAGTGTTTTACTGTTACACTGCGCCGCCCCTCACACGCAGTTTTACTGTTACACTTGCCCCTCACACAGTTTTACTGTTACACTGTGTTGTCCCTCACACAGTTTTACTGTTACACTGTGTTGTCCCTCACACAGTTTTACTGTTACACTTCGCTGCCCCTCACACACTGTTTTACTGTTACACTGCGCTGCCCCTCACACACTGTTTTACTGTTACACTTCGCTGCCCCTCACACACTGTTTTACTGTTACACTGCACTGCCCCTCACACAATTTTACTGTTACACTTCGCTGCCCCTCACACACAGTTTTACTGTTACACTTGCCCGTCACACAGTTTTACTGTTACACTTCGCTGCCCCTCACACACTGTTTTACTGTTACACTTCGCTGCCCCTCACACACTGTTTTAACTGTTACACTTCGCTGCCCCTCACACATAGTTTTACTGTTACACTTCGCTGCCCCTCACACACTGTTTTACTGTTACACTTCGCTGCCCCTCACACACTGTTTTACTGTTACACTTCGCTGCCCCTCACACACTGTTTTACTGTTACACTTCACTGCCCCTCACACACTGTTTTACTGTTACACTTCGCTGCCCCTCACACACTGTTTTACTGTTACACTGCACTGCCCCTCACACAGTTTTACTGTTACACTTCGCTGCCCCTCACTCACAGTTTTACTGTTACACTTGCCCCTCACACAGTTTTACTGTTACACTTCGCTGCCCCTCACACACAGTTTTACTGTTACACTGCGCTGCCCCTCACACAGTTTTACTGTTACACTTGCCCCTCACACACAGTTTTACTGTTACACTGTCTCATGGCAAAATTGGGTTTTCTGTTCCAATGTTCACTTTTTCCTTTAATTTCGATTTATCATGTACTTCAATCTTCACTGGTCTGTGCTTTCTATAGCACTTCAGACATAGAAGAAAGAAATATGGTAGACATGGTACTTCAGACACAGAAGAAAGAAAAATGGTAGAAATAGCACTTCAGACAAAGAAGAAAGAAAAATGGTAGACATAGTACTTCAGACATGGAAGAAAGAAAAATGGTAGACATAGCACTTCAGACAAAGAAGAAAGAAAAATGATAGACACAGGACTTCAGACATAGAAGAAATAAAAATGGTAGACACAGTACTTCGGACATGGAAGAAAGAAAAATGGTAGACATAGCACTTCAGACAAAAAGTACAGGAAGAGAATCATTTAATTCAAAACACAAGCTTCAACAAGCATGTGGCCATGTGACTGTTGTTCTAGACAGCACTAACAATCCACACTAGGCTCTAGTACTCTACTGTGTGCAAAGCACTTTTTTTCCCCAAAAGCTAACCATCCAAACTAGACTAGTCACAGGCCTCAGACCAACGTTTTATTTTGTCTTCCTAAAAGTATTTCTACATTTTTTTTTTCTGTAAATATGTTTTTCTCTCTCTCTCTCTCTCTCTCTCTTGCTTTAAGACCAATATTTCTCGAAAAATGTTTTGTATGATGCGCACACAGGTATAACATGAAAGTGGGTCCAATATTTGTAAAATCTGTGTGTGACAAGCATTATATGCACAAAAATACCACAGTACAGTTCCCATTTTACAAAAACCCACCTACGAAATTTCCAGCCAAATTTATGGAAAGCACCGTCACAAAACATTAAAAATATATCTGAAGATCTACACACATGATCACGCCTTGAAAAACTGGAAGCCTTGGCGGCGAGCGCTTCTGTGTTCTGGTAATAGCTGGGACATAAATCTTACAGCGTATCACAGAAAGGACGTCCTGCACGAAGTAAAATTTAAGAAGACATGGAACATCTATAGAATGAGAGTCGTCCATTTAGATGTGAGACCTAAGCTTCCATGTTCTCGTGTTTTGGACTGAACACCCGAAGTCAACTTGGGAGGTGAAGCTGACAATGATACTGAGCAAGGCGGCAGACAAACCCACATGATCTAGTGGACATAAATGAGGCTGTGAGAAGAATGGGTAAGAAATGTGAAAGTGCACTAAATGAGATGGGCAGACTATCCACAATGTTCTTCTGTATGGCACTGTGTGGCTGGTGGACTTGTGGCTGACATGCTTGTGATATAGGGCACACTGATGGTTGAGAAGCATGTAAATTTAATAAGCATAAAAACTGACTTACGTAAAGGGTTGTGGAGTGTATCGCTCTTACATAAAGGGTTGTGAAGTGTATCGCTCTTACATAAAGGGTTGTGGAGTATTGCTCTTACATGAAGCATTGTGGAGTCTATTCCTCTTAAATAAAGATGCTCTTACATCAAGAACTGTCTGCACTAAAAACTTTTGCATTAACTCAAGTCTGAGTGTAAGCAGTGTAATGATGAAACTCTGCTGGACAGTTTGCTCAGAAATACCACTAAACATATCATAGATGATCATGCTAGTAGAGTTTCATCACTGCAAGCTTTGCTTTTACTGCACATAATGTACGCTGTGTAAACTCCTGCATACATCTGCCTCTAGCATACCAGCAGGCCAAGACTAATATGGGAGCTAACATGTACATACATGGCATGACAAGAGTAGCTTTATCTTACCTTCCAATACGTTCTCAAGAATGCGCTAGTCTGTGTATCATTATTACTATTAAAGAAATAATGCAGGCGTGACTTAAACAATATCAGACATGAGATAGTTTGGATGCTGTCAAACCATATCTTATTCTGATCAGGGAACTGAACAGTCAAAACACAGAAATATATACTGTAGTGGTTGTCAAACCACATCTTATTCTGATCAGGGGAGACAACATTCAAAACATACAAATATATAGTGTGGTGGTTGTCAAATTTGGCTGGACAGTTTCTCATCTCCCTCTAAACTCAAAAATCTGCTACTCTTTGTGGTATTCACAATGTGTTGATGATGTTTAGGCACAAATGTCATGTTGTGATGGTGTTTACGTGTAGATGTTATCCTATGATGCTGCTGTGGCAGATGTCATGTTGTAATATGGCAGATGGCATGTTGTAATGTGGTAGATGGCATGTTGTAATGTTGTGGCACAGACATCATTTGTACTCATGATGATGATGCTGTGGCACTGATGTCATATTGTATTACAGATGTCATGTTGTGTTGATGTTGAGACACTGTCACCATGTCAGATGGGGAGTAGATTGCGGCTGCTTGCTTGAAAACCCGAAGCAGACCTGACAAATGAGTTTCTTAATATACCTACACTATCATGAGAATCACGATGAGTTCTGCTTTGTTTGCCAGACTGACGGAGCACATCTGCTTCCTACAGCCGGCAATGCTAAGAGACCCAACAAGCTCTGCTTCTGTACTTTAACCCCATTATATTACAGCATGAGATGTTACACCAAGTCAGCAGAAGTGGATGCAGGTCCAACATATCTGTCCTCCATGTGGTCAGATGGAGCTTACTGGAGCACAAGATTCACTAGCAAAACCAGACGCTATGTTCTACTGAGAATCATGATCAGCTGGGGATAGTCGTTTTCTTACACAAGTTCCTTATTTCACTCACTGTAAAATATCATTATCTAATGGCACAAACCATTCATCGCTCAGCATGGCTAGTGTTGTGAAATCAACTCGGTATACACATATCAAACATTAGCTAGATATAGAGGCATCAGTCAAACCATGTCATTACCATCTCATTCTGATCTGGTAAATGAGCAATAAAATACACTATGTTAACCTAGACTTCACATATGAAATGTACACTATGTTTGTCACCAAATGTCAGAACAAATCAGCGATATTTATGCCTCTAAACAATTGTTTCATGTTACAGGAAAACAAAACTTTAGGCAAGTGTTCTCCGAGCTTCAGCTGAAAGAGAAGTGGGTATGTATCAGTACGGCCAACAAAATTATTTCAAAAGCAAATATGAAACATCAACAAGATATTATTTCTTGTAGCCTCCGTGTTCATACAAGCCAGGAAAATAGACACTCCCAAGTGTCTAGAGCATTCAAAGACACATCCAACTGTACAGAATATCCATGAGCATCCCCATGTCTGGACACAGCTGAGTGTTTAAGACATTCACAGACACACCCACATGTGTGGGACTCACAGACACACCCACACGTGTGGGACTTACAGACACACCCCCATGCCTGGAACTTTCTTCACAACACCAAAGATTTATATATCCTTCTACTGTGTCCTAAGACTGTACCAAGCATTCAGGCTGTGATGACAACAGTTTGTGTCTCTTACAAGAAATCATAAACATACACGATACTCGTCATTGTGTTCTTTGCATCTTCAGCACATCAAATACATACGCTGCACAACTATAATGCTATGTGACGCTTGCACAAAACTATACATTTGATACACGCTGATTCGGTTATATATCCATCTTAAGTATTAGGCTGTTTACAGCACTTTGTGGTTCTTGCACATTATGATAAGCTGTGACACACACACACACACTGATATCAATGATATGAACTGTAAGCGGGAAGTTTTAGCAACCAATAAGTTGTAGGTGTTTAAGAAGCACTGAGACTGGGACTGTAGATGACCAACAACAAAGACTGTTTCACTGAACAACCTCAAATTTAACAACCCTGCTACTGATGATGCTGTATTCTCATAGCTCATGCTGGCTGTACTGTTATCCTCAAAGCTTCTATAGAATGTCACCAGTATAAATAATTTCCTAATTTAGTTTGCAACTATGTGTCACAAAAGCATTCATCTCAAAATTATCAACCACAACAATACATCCTACAAATCAAGGCCCATGATATCATCACAGTTTACATAAACACTTTAAAAAACCAAAGACTAAAACTTCTGTACAGTGTCACCAAATTTCAAGTGAGCATATTCCAAACTGCCAGTATTCAAATGATTTTACAAATGAATCATGCAAGTCCTTAAACAACTATGGAAATGCAGAAGTTTTATGATGGGACTTCACTCACAGAAGGTCTTGATGTTTCAATGTGAAGATCTTCACTGATACTTCACTGATGCCAAGTAATGAATTAACAATTTTTATTTATATTTTATTATCTATTCACAAGTTTACATATCATTTGAAACAGGAAATTAGATTTGCAGTAAATGAAACTGGATAAAACGATGATGACCAATATACAAAGAAAAAGGAGCAGGAGATATACAAAACAGATTCTTTCATACGTGACAGCCTTTAAAGAAGCTCTCGAACACTATGTTTATGGCAGCAGTTATCTGACAAGCTTGTATTGCTGCACACAAAACCTAACACTTGTCCTCCAGTCACTAAACATTACTACTCTTCTTTCAGGCGCAGCAATCAACACGCATTGGGAATTTTCAACAATGCCCCTCCATATAACTGAAAGAAGAGTTCTTTTTTGTGAGAGAAAAGGAATGTGTGTGTGTGTGTGTGTGTGCACGTTTTTTTCCTGCATCAAAAATAACGGTAAATCACTACTGGTCTTCTGTCTTCTTGCACTAGATTCTTGGCAGAAATGTTGACGCCATCCAACTCAAAATAACATTTTCTGTCAAAATTCTTCCACAACCCGACCCGGCAAATGATGAAACTGTACCCAAACGTCTTGAGAAGTCCGATGTTGACCAACAAAAAACAATTTGCTCATCTTTTTCCAAAGTTTGACATATTTAATTTGTGTTTATCATATGATAACAGTTAAGTCACCAACTAAGCTACCGAAAGTATCTGACACTGAAATCAGTCATCAGACACAACTGTCCAGCCATAATCAAAGAAAACTTGATGGCAGTGATGAAGATTCATAGCTTCAATCACTACACCTGCTGTTACACTATTCAATACTTTTCACAATATCACTTAGTCATTAGACTGTAACATACAAGCTGACACAATCATAAAGTAATGAGATTACATTTTTCCTTGTTTCTCCTTCCCCCCCCCCCACTTTCAATTTAAAAAAAAAGAAATATAATACAATATTTTATTATTTAGTGCTACCATACATTCACTTTCTCCAAAAGGAGTAGTTCTGTGCTATCACACACTCATTTCTCCAAAAGGAGTAGTTCTGTGCTATCACACACTCACTTTCTCCAAAAAGGAGTAGTTCTGTGCAATCACACACACACACTTTCTCCAAAAGGAGTAGTTCTGTGCCATCACACACACACTTTCTCCAAAAGGAGTAGTTCTGTGCTATCATACACTCACTTTCTCTAAATGGAGTTCTGTGCTGTGCCATCACACACTAACTTTCTCCAAATGGAGCAGTTCTGTGCTGTGCCATCACACACTCACTTTCTCCAAATGGAGTAGTTCTGTGCTATCACACACACACTTTCTCCAAATGGAGTAGTTCTGTGATATCACACACACACTTTCTCCAAATGGAGTAGTTCTGTGCTATCACACACACACTTTTTCCAAGTTGAGTAGTTCTGTGATATCACACACACTTGTTTCTCCTCCCCCCCCCCCCATATCAATTTTTTAAAAAAGAAATATAATACAATATTTTATTATTTAGTGCTACCATACATTCACTTTCTCCAAATGGAGTAGTTCTGTGCCATCATACACTCATTTCTCCAAAAGGAGTAGTTCTGTGCCATCATACACTCATTTCTCCAAAAGTAGTAGTTCTGTGCCATCACACACACACTTTCTCCAAAAGGAGTAGTTATGTGCCATCACACACACACTTTCTCCAAAAGGAGTAGTTCTGTGCCATCACACACTAACTTTCTACAAAAGGAGTAGTTCTGTGCCATCACACACACACTTTCTCAAAAAGGAGTAGTTCTGTGCCATCATACACACACTTTCTCCAAAAGGAGTAGTTCTGTGCTATCACACACTTTCTCCAAAAGGAGTAGTTCTGTGCCATCACACACTAACTTTCTCCTAAAGGAGTAGTTCTGTGCCATCACACACTAACTTTCTCCAAAAGGAATAGTTCTGTGCCATCACACACACACTTTCTCCAAATGGAGTAGTTCTGTGCTATCATACACTCACTTTCTCCAAATGGAGTTCAGTGCTGTGCCATCACACACTCACTTTCTCCAAATGGAGTAGTTCTGTTCTATCACACACTCACTTTCCCTAAATGGAGTAGTTATGTGTTATCACATACTAACTTTCTCCAAAAGGAGTAGTTCTGTGATATCACACACACACTTTCTCCAAATGGAGTAGTTCTGTGCCATCATACACTAACTTTCTCCAAAAGGTGTAGTTCTGTGCTATCACACATTAACTTTCTCCAAAAGGAGTAGTTCTGTGCCATCACACACACACTTTCTCCAAAAGGAGTAGTTCTGTGCCATCACATGCATACTTTCTCCAAAAGGAGTAGTTCTGTGCTATCATACACTCACTTTCTCCAAATGGAGTTCTGTGCTGTGCCATCACACACTAACTTTCTCCAAATGGAGCAGTTCTGTGCTGTGCCATCACACACTAACTTTCTCCAAATGGAGTAGTTCTGTGCTATCACACACACACTTTCTCCAAATGGAGTAGTTCTGTGATATCACACACACTTTCTCCAAATGGAGTAGTTCTGTGATATCACACACACACTTTCTCCAAATGGAGTAGTTCTGTGCCATCATACACTAACTTTCTCCAAAAGGAGTAGTTCTGTGCTATCACACATTAACTTTCTCCAAAAGGAGTAGTTCTGTGCCATCACACGCTAACTTTCTCCAAAAGGAGTAGTTCTGTGCCATCACACACTAACTTTCTCCAAAAGGAGTAGTTCTGTGCCATCACACACTCATTTCTCCAAAAGGAGTAGTTCTGTGCCATCACACACTAACTTTCTCCAAAAGGAGTAGTTCTGTGCTATCACACACTCACTTTCTCCAAAAGGAGTAGTTCTGTGCCATCACACATTAACTTTCTCCAAATGGAGTAGTTCTGTGCTGTGCCATCACACACTCACTTTCTCCAAAAGGAGTAGTTCTGTGCTATCACACACACTTTCTCCAAATGGAGTAGTTCTGTGATATCACACACACACTTTCTCCAAATGGAGTAGTTCTGTGCTATATCACACACACTTTCTCCAAATGGAGTAGTTCTGTGATATCACACACACACTTTCTCCAAATGGAGTAGTTCTGTGCTATCACACACACACTTTTTCCAAATGGAGTAGTTCTGTGATATCACACACATACTTTCTCCAAATGGAGTAGTTCTGTGCTATTACACACACACTTTCTCCAAATGGAGTAGTTCTGTGCTATCATATACTCACTTTCTCCAAATGGAGTAGTTCTGTGCTATCACACACTCACTTTCTCTAAATTGAGTAGTTATGTGCTATCACATACTAACTTTCTCCTAATGGAGTAGTTCTGTGATATCACACACACACTTTCTCCAAATGGAGTAGTTCTGTGCCATCACACACACACTTTCTCCAAAAGGAGTAGTTCTGTGCCATCATACACTAACTTTCTCCAAAAGGTGTAGTTCTGTGCTATCACACACTAACTTTCTCCAAAAGGAGTAGTTCTGTGCCATCACACACTAACTTTCTCCAAAAGGAGTAGTTCTGTGCCATCACACACTAACTTTCTCCAAAAGCAGTAGTTCTTTGCCATCACACACACACTTTCTCCAAAAGGAGTAGTTCTGTGCCATCACACACACTTTCTCCAAAAGGAGTAGTTCTGTGCCATCACACACACACTTTCTCCAAATGGAGTAGTTCTATGTTATCATACACTCACTTTCTCCAAATGCAGTAGTTATGTACTGTCATACACTCACTTTCTCCAAATGGAGTAGTTATGTGCTATCATACACTCACTCTCTTCAAATGGAGTAGTTCTGTGCTGTCATACACACACTTTCTCCAAATGGAGTAGTTCTGTGCTATCATACACTCACTTTCTCCAAATGGAGTAGTTCTGTGCTATCACACACACACTTTCTCCAAATGGAGTAGTTCTGTGCTGTGACATCACACACTCACTTTCTCCAAATGGAGTAGTTCTGTGCTACCATACACTCACTCTCTCCAAATGGAGTAGTTCTGTGCTATCATACACTGACTTTCTCCAAATAGAGTAGTTCTGTGCTATCATACTCTCACTTTCTCCAAACGGAGTAGTTCTATGCCATCACACACTGACTTTCTCCAAATGGAGTAGTTCTGTGCCATCACACAATCACTTTCTCAAAATGGAGTAGTTCTGTGCCATCACACACTCACTTTCTCCAAACGGAGTAGTTCTGTGCCATCACACTCACTTTCTCCAAATGGAGTAATTCTGTGCTATCATACACGCTCACTTTCTCCAAATGGAGTAGTTCTGTGATATCATACACTCACTTTCTTCAAATGGAGTAGTTCTGTGCTATTATACATTCACTTTCTTCAAATGGAGTAGTTCTGTGCCATCACACACACACTTTCTCCAAAAGGAGTAGTTCTGTGCTATATTACACACTCACTTTCTCCAAACGGAGTAGTACTGTGCTATCATACACGCTCTTTCTCCAAATGGAGTAGTTCTGTGCTATCATACATGCTCACTTTCTCCAAATGGAGTAGTTCTGTGCTATCATACACGCTCTTTCTCCGCATGGAGTAGTTCTATCATACACTCACTTTCTCCAAATGGAGTAGTTCTGTGCTATCATAACTCTCTCCAAATGTAATAGTTCTGTGCTATCATACATTCACACTCTCCAAATGTAATAGCTCTGTGCTATCATAACTCTCTCCAAATGTAATAGTTCTGTGCTATCATACAATCACTCCCTCCAAATGTCATAGTTATGTGCTATCATAACTCTCTCTAAATGTCATAGTTCTGTGCTATCATACAACCACTCCCTCCAAATGTCATAGTTCTGTGCTGTCATACAATCACTCCCTCCAAATGTCAGTTCTGTGCTATCATACCGTCAGAAAAGAAATCAAGTGGACATCCCAAGTTGATTCTGCAATGTGTTGGGTGACTTGTCAAAAGCCTCATCACTGCTGATGAAACACGATTACACCACTATAATCCTGAAACCAAACAAAAGTCCCTACAGGGGCAGCCTGATGAAACACAATTACACCACTATAATCCTGAAACCAAACAAAAGTCCCTACAGGGGCAGCCTGATGAAACACGATTACACCACTATAATCCTGAAACCAAACAACAGTCCCTGCAGGGGCAGCATTCCGGTTCTCCAGGACCAACACAATTCAAGACCAAAATGTCAGCAAGAAAGTTCATGGCTCTCCCCCACCCACCCACCCCCCTTTCCTCTCTCTCTCTCTCTGGGTCTCTGTCTGTGTGTACATAACAGTAGTCATGCATAGAGAAGGCAGTTTCATTGCTGACTATCTTCTGACAGATCAAACCATTATTAGGGAGTACTACTCCAACTTGCTGTGCGAATTAAAGGATGAACTGAAAGACAAACAGTGAGGGAAGCTGCAGAAAGGTTCTCTCTTTTTGCAGGACAATGCGCCTGCTCATTCAAGAATTTTAAAGCGTAAGTGCATAGATCATCCTCCCTGATCACTGGATCTTTCTCCATCTAACATTTCCCAATCTTAAAAAAAGTGTTTGAAAAGAGATTTTCTGAAAGATTTGAAGCTGACAGAAGCAACAAACCAGCTTCTTGGTGACCAGATATCAGATTTTTTTTTTTTTGGCAGAGATAACGTGCCAGCTGCTTAACTCTGGGGTTACTGTGTGCCAGCTGCTTAACTCTGGGGTTACTGTGTGCCAGCTGCTTAACTCTGGGGTTAATGTGTGCCAGCTGCTTAACTCTGGGGTTACTGTGTGCCAGCTGTTTAACTATGGGGTTAATGTGTGCCAGCTGTTTAACTATGGGGTTACCGTGTGCCAGCTGTTTAACTCTGGGGTTACCGTGTGCCAGCTGTTTAACTATGGGGTTACCGTGTGCCAGCTGTTTAAACTCTGGGGTTACCGTGTGCCAGCTGTTTAACTCTGGGGTTACCGTGTGCCAGCTGTTTAACTCTGGGGTTACCGTGTGCCAGATGTTTAACTCTGGGGTTACCGTGTGCCAGCTGTTTAACTCTGGGGTTACTGTGTGCCAGATGTTTAACTCTGGGGTTACTGTGTGCCAGCTGTTTAACTCTGGGGTTACTGTGTGCCAGCTGTTTAACTCTGGGGTTACTGTGTGCCAGCTGTTTAACTCTGGGGTTACTGTGTGCAAGCTGTTTAACTCTGGGGTTACTGTGTTCCAGCTGCTTAACTCTGGGGTTACTGTATGGAGTAACATGCTTGCTTTATGACTCTGGGTTACTTCCGTTCTTGGTCAGACCAACAACTTTCTGCATCCTCTAGTACTGTTATGATTTTTTTTCATGAGCCAAATCAACCGTGGTTCATGGATCCTTCCAAGGACACCCTGGAGTTCCTTAAGTCAACGCTGTACACAATGCATTTATATAGACTCATGCAAGTACAGGTGAAACACTTGAGACAATATACAGACAGCCACAATCAGAACCAGCTTGCTTCATCTTATTGCAGATAGCACAGAAATTTAACCATGTTGACTTTCATCAAACAGAATCCACCAACATGCAGTATAAAATTAAACGGAACTATTCTAAAGCAGGTGCAGAAATTCAAATACCTTGGAGCAGTAATAACTTCAGATGGGAAATGCAGAACAGAAATTAGGAACAGAATAGGTCAAGCAAAGACTGCATTTCAGAGAATGAGAAACATATTAGCTAACACATCCTTATCAATGAATGTTAGAAAACGAGTCCTAAAATGCTATATTGAACCTATCTTGTTATATGAAAGTGAATCATGGACAATAGGCAAGTCTGTACAAAGATCATTGGAAGCAGCAGAAATGTGGCTTATTAGAAGAATGTTGCGAATCCCCTGGACAGCAAAAATAACTAATGAAGAATGTATGAGAAGAGCTGGAGAGACAAAACATCTTCTAAAAAATATAAGAGAGAGACAATGTACTTTCATAGGACATGCAATGAGAAGAGGGGGCACTGAAAATATTATAACAACAGGAAAAGTAGAAGGAAGAAGATTAAGAGGAAGACCAAAAGAAATGATACTGGACAGTCTGACGGGATGGTGTGAAAGGAGATCACCAACTGAGCTGATGGCCTGCATGAAGGATCGTGTACTCTGGAGAAGCATAATAGCCAACGCCAGTCGGCATGGCACATGATGATGATGATGACTTTCATCACAAAATAAAAAGCTATGTACCGGTAATATTTATGGAACACATATGAATGTCCTATGTGCAAGAACCACAAAGTTGTAGCAGCCTATAGCCCAATAATTTCTGATATTCACATTCATTATACATCACAGTCGTGTTAATTCATTCATTACGTCATGTGCAGAACATAGTTAGCAATCATGTGTCTCCATCTTGCTTGTGTGGTCTCTGCTTTTTCTAACCAATTCAAATGCTGCTCTTTACATGTGCCATTTGATGAGCACATTCAGGTACATTTCTCTTAACCTTTCCTCCTTTTTTTTTCCTCTCAACTTCTAATGGTCACATATTTTTTAACTCTGTATACAGTAGTCAACATATCAAGACATAAATAACAAAGAAAACTTAAATGATCTTTCACAACTGACTGTATATACCGGATGTTACTGCACAAATAATTCTGCTGTAGTCAAGAATGTTGCATTTTCAACAACAAACTTGTGAAATAGATGGCTGTACAAATCAAAACATAAGTTATCCTGTAACAAATGATCACGCACATAAAAATGTTTTGAGCACCAGTGTATGTTAATTATAACTGGACAGCAGCACACGTAGTCTAGCCTATACTGACTTGTCCTCTAACCTTCATGGTTACACATTTAGGACTAACTACTTGTAAAACAAAAAAAATTGGTATTCAAAACACAAGCATTGGAGAAAACACAGAATATGTTTCTAGTAAATCTGTCACATGCTTCTAGCAGAGCATATCTGTTTGCATTGATACTCTGCTTGTATGATAAAGAAAACCGATTTAACTGCAATCACGGTTAACAGCAAATGAAAAGAAAATAGGACACCACATCAAGTTCAAGTTACAAGAACAAAAAAAAAAAAAACAACATGCTCTAACCCAGAGGGAGTGGAGGAAAAGATTGTTAAAAATGACAGCGAGAAAAAAAAAATTGGAGACAAGAAAAAAAAAAGGAGAATGCAAAAAATAAAACAGAAGTTGGCAGGAAACAAGTTGTGTGTGCAAAGACTAATGTTACATTGTGTGTTACACATGTTTTGGAACATTTAACACACAAAAAGATAACTTAAAAAATGTTTCTTTCTTTCTTTACATTTTATGTAAATTTTTTTTTACGGAAGAATTTTTACCGAATAAGTCTTAAGTATCAAGAAGATAAACTGTTACATGTAATATGAACGTGGAAAAATAATGACAAAGAGTTGCAGTAAATCTTAGATTTTCAGACGAGGTAACAAAAAACTATTCATCTCACGCCAGATGAACGCAGCAGCAAAAAAGGTTCAACTGACAGGACACAAAAAAGGGGAGGTGGGGGCACACATAAGGGCCTTGAAAGTCAGAGAAGAGAGCAGACAAGCATGAGCCTGACAAAACACACAACAGACTCACCATGGCGTTGGCATCAGCCGGGCCGGGGGCTCCTGAGCCTGGTCCACCACCTCCAGGTGCACTACCTACATTACCAAACCCACTTCCCTGCATGAGGGGCTTTGGGCTAGACTGCAACAAACAACAGGATTCAACGACTAAATAAGACAAGAAATGGATAATAAATAAATAAGAAAACAAGGGGACTGAAGTCAATCCAAGCAACATTTCCTATTCTCAAGTCACATGAACATAAGAAATATCAAAAAGAACAACACTTTAACATGATCTCTGCAGTGTTTATGTTGTTCTGCTGTCCTGTGAAGATGTAGCACATTCAATGATCTTGATTTCCCTTCCTTTCCACCCACACACACAGAAATAACAATGCCCAGCCCATCATTCTTTTCTTTCTTCACACACTTACACATACAATTCTGTTTTGTTTCTTCTTCTGTATCTGAGGTTGTTGGTCACATCAGATCCTGATCCCTGCCCACATGGCAAAGCCCACACTCCTCTCCAGATCCTGACCCCTGCCCACATGGCAAAGCCCACACTCCTCTCCAGATCCTGATCCCTGCCCACATGGCAAAGCCCTAATCCTATCCAGATCCTGATCCCTGCCCACATGGCAAAGCCCTAATCCTCTCCAGATCCTGATCCCTGTCCACATAGCAAAGCCCCCCATCCTCTCCAGATCCTGATCCCTGCCCACATGGCAAACCCCACACTCCTCTCCAGACCCTGATCCCTGTCCACATGGCAAAGCCTGCACGAATCCAGTCAGCTATTTCACTGCCAGCAATTCCTCAGTGGAAGGTACCCATTGTAGGGTCACAGTTTTGTCTCTGAAATAAAGCTAGTTCTTCTTCTCTGTATAAAGTTATAGTGTAATCTATAGTTTTATCCCTTGAATAAACTTCTTGGGTCACTCTGATGGGACAGCAAACGCATCTCGGTGTTTCACGGTTGAAGATTGTGGTCCACATACTGTATACAGGTAGTTTTACCAGTCTGTAAGTGTATAATATTCTATGGAATTGAATGCTGGAAAATCCCCAAAACTAAACAAGCTGAATTCTTTTCAGACTACATGTATACGAAGAATTAGAGAAATATTTGGCCACACATGATAAGAAACAACATCTTGTTGGCAGAAATGCAGATGAAGCCACTGACAGCAATTACTGAGGAAAGACACTGGTGATGGTTGGGACATGTGCTCCGAATGACTGACGACTCACTACAAAAATAGCACTAAGATGGACACCACAGGGGAACAGAAGTAAGGGTAGACCAAAAGAGACATGGAGAAGAACAACAGAAAGGATGTTGAGCAACAGAAGGCAAGAGTGGAAAAAAAGGTAAAGGACTGGTGTTTGTGGAAAACCCTTGCGGAAGCCCTATGTGCCTTGGGCACTTAAGGTTCAGAGAAAGAGAGAGATAAGTGTATAAACATTACTCTCAGCTTAACCTACTGCATAAAGATAGATGCATTTGTTGCAATTTTATAAAACAAAGAAGGAATGGCAAAAGAGGGAATGAGATGAGCATGTAGAAATGTAAAACAAACTGTCAAAAAAAAATGTTGGCAAGATGCTTGATTTATCAAGGATAAAATATCTTGAAACTGCGAGCTGATGTCTTTGCAGCCCATGTGGTGAAGATGTTGGGGCACAGCAGCTATGATTCACCAACCCTGATGCCAGCACATCAGCTATGGGTCACTAACCCTGACACCAGCACATCAGCTATGATTCACCAACCCTGACGCCAGCACATCAGCTATGGGTCACCAACCCTGACGCCAGCACATCAGCTATGGGTCACCAACCCTGACGCCAGCACATCAGCTATGGGTCACCAACCCTGACGCCAGCACATCAGCTATGGGTCACCAACCCTGATGCCAGCACATCAGCTATGATTCACCAACCCTGACGCCAGCACATCAGCTATGGGTCACCAACCCTGATGCCAGCACATCAGCTATGATTCACCAACCCTGATGCCAGCACATCAGCTATGGGTCACCAACCCTGATGTCAGCACATCAGCTATGGGTCACCAACCCTGACGCCAGCACATCAGCTATGGGTCACCAACCCTGATGCCAGCACATCAGCTATGGGTCACCAACTACCAAACTGGACAGCATCTTTGCCCAAGATCCTCTTAGTTAGGACATCAAACAAACAATGTGAGATGTACAAATTCATGTTCTGTAAAACTGCTACATGCACTTTTGACTATACTAGAAGCAGTTTTACCACAGTCCTTAATTCATCTAACTTAACTGGTTGCAATGTTCAGCTCCAGGATGTGGTAAAGTTCACTTATCTTAAGACAGCTTATATCAGCAACTGCTAGGTCCCTGGCTGTTTTATGCTCTCACTCGCAAAACATTACTTCAGGCAAGCCAACACCAACTTGACCAATAAATCTGGTCGTATCAGGCTGACTCTACCAGTCATTTATCTAGACCTTACTCTTGTTTCGCAGAGCACAGACAGACCCTGCTTTCTAATTTCTGGTTTATGACAATTCACTCAATTCAACCACTGATACCTAACTTCTTACTGTAAATTTGCAGACATTTTTTAGAAGACACATGTACAGTCATTTTCTAATGTAAAACTACTTATTTTAAAGTTGGTCTACAAATGCGCTGTAGTTTTTGTTTTAAAACACCAAAACTACTGTTTGTCCACCCCAGTAAGTTTTCCTTACATCCATATCACTTTCTGATGAGGCTGTAGAAATGGAGCCTCACTGGGACTATCTGTATTTTAAAAAAAACAACAACAACATAAAAGCAGAAAAAAAAAAAAAAGCCACAGATTGCACTGGCAGATGTAGTGCAAAGAAAATACGTACCTTGGCACCCTGTGCTGCCCCACCAGCCGCTGAAGCAGCGGGCCCTCCTCTCTCTCCTATGCCTACAGCTGAAGGCGGACCAGATGGAGGTTGACCGGACGGTGCTCCTGATCCTCTACCACGACCTGCATCGCCTCTCATGACAGCCTGTAAGGTAAGCACAGACTGTTATGTCACCCTACACCCACAACAGCAACAAACAGAAAGACTGGGACAGCTAAATATTCCTCCCTTTATCTTACATGTAAAACCAGCAGTATTTTCTTTCCATCTCCTTCTACTCAGAACTATGCGAACAAGGACTGTCTTTGTCACTCCTTTCTAGCTTATAATTTTCCAGCCAATCACAGGCTAACAGAAAGGATGTTGAGCAACAGAAGGCAAGAGTGGAAAAAAAGGTAAAGGACTGGTGTTTGTGGAAAACCCTTGCGGAAGCCCTATGTGCCTTGGGCACTTAAGGTTCAGAGAAAGAGAGAGATAAGTGTATAAACATTACTCTCAGCTTAACCTACTGCATAAAGATAGATGCATTTGTTGCAATTTTATAAAACAAAGAAGGAATGGCAAAAGAGGGAATGAGATGAGCATGTAGAAATGTAAAACAAACTGTCAAAAAAAAATGTTGGCAAGATGCTTGATTTATCAAGGATAAAATATCTTGAAACTGCGAGCTGATGTCTTTGCAGCCCATGTGGTGAAGATGTTGGGGCACAGCAGCTATGATTCACCAACCCTGATGCCAGCACATCAGCTATGGGTCACTAACCCTGACACCAGCACATCAGCTATGATTCACCAACCCTGACGCCAGCACATCAGCTATGGGTCACCAACCCTGACGCCAGCACATCAGCTATGGGTCACCAACCCTGACGCCAGCACATCAGCTATGGGTCACCAACCCTGACGCCAGCACATCAGCTATGGGTCACCAACCCTGATGCCAGCACATCAGCTATGATTCACCAACCCTGACGCCAGCACATCAGCTATGGGTCACCAACCCTGATGCCAGCACATCAGCTATGATTCACCAACCCTGATGCCAGCACATCAGCTATGGGTCACCAACCCTGATGTCAGCACATCAGCTATGGGTCACCAACCCTGACGCCAGCACATCAGCTATGGGTCACCAACCCTGATGCCAGCACATCAGCTATGGGTCACCAACTACCAAACTGGACAGCATCTTTGCCCAAGATCCTCTTAGTTAGGACATCAAACAAACAATGTGAGATGTACAAATTCATGTTCTGTAAAACTGCTACATGCACTTTTGACTATACTAGAAGCAGTTTTACCACAGTCCTTAATTCATCTAACTTAACTGGTTGCAATGTTCAGCTCCAGGATGTGGTAAAGTTCACTTATCTTAAGACAGCTTATATCAGCAACTGCTAGGTCCCTGGCTGTTTTATGCTCTCACTCGCAAAACATTACTTCAGGCAAGCCAACACCAACTTGACCAATAAATCTGGTCGTATCAGGCTGACTCTACCAGTCATTTATCTAGACCTTACTCTTGTTTCGCAGAGCACAGACAGACCCTGCTTTCTAATTTCTGGTTTATGACAATTCACTCAATTCAACCACTGATACCTAACTTCTTACTGTAAATTTGCAGACATTTTTTAGAAGACACATGTACAGTCATTTTCTAATGTAAAACTACTTATTTTAAAGTTGGTCTACAAATGCGCTGTAGTTTTTGTTTTAAAACACCAAAACTACTGTTTGTCCACCTCAGTAAGTTTTCCTTACATCCATATCACTTTCTGATGAGGCTGTAGAAATGGAGCCTCACTGGGACTATCTGTATTAAAAAAAAAACAACAACAACAACATAAAAGCAGATTTTTTTTTTAAAAAAAAAAGCCACAGATTGCACTGGCAGATGTAGTGCAAAGAAAATACGTACCTTGGCACCCTGTGCTGCCCCACCAGCCGCTGAAGCAGCGGGCCCTCCTCTCTCTCCTATGCCTACAGCTGAAGGCGGACCAGATGGAGGTTGACCGGACGGTGCTCCTGATCCTCTACCACGACCTGCATCGCCTCTCATGACAGCCTGTAAGGTAAGCACAGACTGTTATGTCACCCTTCACCCACAACAGCAACAAACAGAAAGACTGGGACAGCTAAATATTCCTCCCTTTATCTTACATGTAAAACCAGCAGTATTTTCTTTCCATCTCCTTCTACTCAGAACTATGCGAACAAGGACTGTCTTTGTCACTCCTTTCTAGCTTATAATTTTCCAGCCAATCACAGGCTAACAAGCTACCATTTTATAAAATTTCTTTAAAAAGAACATGCTTGTGAAAAGTTCAGTTTTTATAAGAATGCTTTTTTTTTAAAATGGCCCTGATCCTGAAATTTCTGATATGTAATTGTTCATGTGCTGTTACGTAAACTGTTCATTTTTTTTGTTACAAACTTCTTCTTTAATCACACTCGGACAGGGACCTGCATGATCCATGATCAGCTGAGATTTGTAAACAAAAAAGACTACACTAATCTCTCATGGAAAAGGTCTGTGGTTCAAATCCAGCCAGAGGCATTCCAGTGACCCTGTTGCAGAAACAGGCACCTAGGTAAAACTATGAGCTGGAGAAGGAAAGGTGGCCAGACTTACACTGACCACATCACCCTCTCCTAAGCTGACAGGTTAAGGAATATATAGAAACCTTCATGGCATAATAAGACTACCTTTATCAATGTACAGAAATAGTTGCTTCAGGCTCACAACAGAACAGCACATCTGTGGCATCTATCAGTTTATTTTCTGCTATCTTTGCTGGATAAAACAAGAATACAGAACACTTCATGCAAGTTTGAATGCTTCTACCAGTCTAGTTAGCTACCAACTAAACTTGCTAGCAATATTTCAACTGGCTAACAAACCTTGCATGTAACTATACTACTAACTACAACCACCTTTATTTCCCAATTCCCAATCCTCCATTTTCAACACAGGTTGTCCCTAATCCTCCCCTTTATCTATTAAATAATCATCTAGAAAGGGTTTTCACCATTATACATTCTTTTACTGAAGTAAAAAGTCTTCCCTTAGATTTGAAATTCTACCTGCCTCCCCATACAGACTGACTGATCTGGACAAATCCCCTGACAGATCTCTGCAAGTTGTAACTTTATTTCTAGACAAAGCCCCTGACAGATCTCTATGGATTGTAACTTTATTTCTAGACAAAATCCCTAACAAATCTCTGCAGGTTGTAACTTTATTAACTTTATTTCACAAAGCACACAGCTTCAATAGCCAAATAAATATTTTATGCTAGATCCATTCATGTTCTGTGCCAGCATTTACCTTTCACATTACTCTGTGACATTCTCTTCTGGGAAATGTCAGACATGACTCTATCGACAGCCAAAGACAAGAGCTGAGTTCAGTTCTTAAAGAACATTTCAAGTACTTGCACATTTTAAAAAAAAAAAAAATTACTTGAGTGTGAAACACATCTCCACACAAACCTACACAGATGCCCTCCCAAGGCAAGGTAGTTGCTTGATTGATAAATCTCAGGAAGTGGTGTCAATGAACTCAGGACATTCCAATATTTGCTCCGCTGTCCATTCAAATAAGCAACATAAGGTGTGTGTGTGTGTGTATCCTAATTGTCTGTATGAAGTGTTGGTTGTGAGTAGATCAACCTGCTCAAGCCCGGGGCTTGATTTACTCTCATTCTTTTACTATTTTTTGTCTCATCTTTCACGCTCAGTCTTGACTGATCATACCTACATCACTCTGTCAGCTTGCTCATCACAGATGAGAGGGGAGGACATGACATACACAATGTTATATACAATTACCTCTCCTCTCTGTTTCTCATCCCACATGAAGCCAGGCTGGCCAGGACCCATGCGGTCACTCATTCTATCTGGCATTCTGTCTGCTAAACGATCTGGCATCCGGTCACCCATGCGGTCCCCATACCGATCACCCATCTGTGGACAAGAAAGTTAATGTAACATGCAGACCAACTAGTCTGAGCAACATATTAGCAATTACAGGCAGAAAAAAAATGCGACAAAACACTGAAAATTTGTAAATGGCAATTAAGTTTACACAAACAAAAAACTTGCTTCATTAATGTGCCATTCTACTGTCTGTAACAAATGACACTGGCTACTCTAACTCGTGTAAGATAAAAGTGACGCAGGCTATTACAGGTTTAACTGTGTAAGATAAAACTGACACAGGCTATTACAGATAAACCTGACACAGGCTGTTACAACCTGTGTAAGATAAAACTGACACAGGCTATTACAGATAAACCTGACACAGGCTGTTACAACCTGTGTAAGATAAAACTGACACAGGCTATTACAGATAAACCTGACACAGGCTATTACAACCTGTGTAAGATAAAACAGACACAGGCTATTACAACCTGTGTAAGATAAAACTGACACAGGCTATTACAGATAAAACTGACACAGGCTATTACAACCTGTGTAAGATAAAACTGACACAGGCTATTACAGATAAAACTGACACAGGCTATTACAACCTGTGTAAGATAAAACTGACACAGGCTATTACAGATAAAACTGACACAGACTACCACAACCTGTTGTTCCTAAGTACTTGAATCTATTAAGACTGGTGTCTATTACTCCATTTAATAAACTACTCGTAATGAACAATTAAACACTTTGTAATATTTTTTACAAAAGCCAAAATAATTTCAAGAGACACATTAGCGTTTGTTTGTTGAAACTATTTCTGTAACTAGAAAAATGTTCACATTCTTATCACTTTCTCAAAACACTTTCTGACTGATCTCAAGCCTGGTTGAGAAACAAGCTCCTGCCCTACCTACCCAAAAAAAAAAAAAAAAAAGCTTCCCAAAAGGGACAGCATTAACTCTTCCCACGTGGGAGGAAAAACACGGACGTGTCAGTGTGTGCGGGAGTAAAAACACGGGTCTTGACTGTAAGGGGGTCTAGTTGTAAAATGGAATGGAAAAAAGTATTTCCATGTACTTCCATATACGTAATATGTGTCAAAGTGTAGCTAAATGAATTAAAATTTCATAAATGCAGAGTTTTTTAGGAAAAAAGAAGTAATGTGATGTTTTTAGACACTGATTGTGGCCAGCTCACCATTGGCTAGGTCTAGATTCACGCTACTTACCCCTACTTACCATCTAAGATGTGTAGATCTACTTGTCGATCTCGTATTGTGACTCTGTATTGCATTTTCGCTCAATGAATGTCTGAAGTAACCTCCTAACTACTCCTAACTACTTCTCCAGTCATCTAAATATGTCTAAATCTACTTAGAAAACATTCAAGAGCAGCGGCGTGGCATTAGGCTACGTCCATACCCCTATCTACATCGTCAAAAATTGAAAAATTTCCATACTTCGCGTTCTTGTTCTCGCTCGGCATCGCTTGTAACTAGGCCACGCATTCTCCATTTTGAAAGTGTCATCGGAATCGCGGACGAAATATATACAATGTAAATGTTACACCGCTTGTTTTAATGGAACAAATAAATGTCGAATTTTCAACCATACGCACGCTTGAGACCACCGGAAGTGTCGAAAATTCGACCATACGCACGGAAAGAGTTAAGCTTATACAGCCCATGATGGCTGAAGTCCTTGCCTGAACCTCTACTTTGGGCCACAGATGCAGAAAGACAGCAACAAACATGCTTTATATGTGTATCAAGGTTATGGTATAAAAAAAGAAAGCACTGTTGCGTTAGCTGAATAAGGAGACCACCAAACTAAAAGAGGCACCAACAACAATGAAACTTTCCTACCATAAAATCATCAGCTCCTCTGAGACCCAGAACATCAAGAGGCCCACGTCCTCTGGCCAGGTCCTGCTGTCTCAGCATCATCATCGCGTCAGCTCTACGCCGCTCTTCCTGCTGAGCTCTCTCACGATCATCTTGCTGGCGTCTGTGGGTAAAACAATTCCAACAATTATCTCTGGGACATGTCTCCCACAATCCTACAAGCAAGACATATGTGACAGCAAACCAAGGCTATGTAATCCAGGGTCACGTTGCTAAACCAAATCTTCGCTTTACCTCAGCTAATTCCGTACTGTCTGACTCCTCTATACATCATACAAAAGTCCTCATTTTTCTACTCTCCACCTTCAAATATGTCCACTCCACACCCCTGACAGAATAATTTGTTTCTGGTAAGTTTTTTTACAACTTATTTTTTACAAATTTAAACTTCACACTCCTGAGTTTTCCGGAAATAAAAGGATAATATAGTGAAGTGGACCAAAAAATGTAAAGATAATATTGTGAAGTTGACAACAACAACAAAAATGTAAAGATGATATTGTGGAGATGACATAAAAAATGTAAAGATAATATTACAAAGCTGACAACAACAACAAAAATGTAAAGATAATACTGCAAAATTGACCAAAAAAATATGTAAAGATAATATTATGAAGTTGACAAACAAACAAAAAAATGTAAAGATAATATTACGAAGTTGACAAACAAACAAAAAATGTAAAGATGATATTGTGTAGTTGACAACAACAACAAAAATTTAAAGATGATATTGTAGAGTTGACAACAACAAAAAAACTGAAAGATAATATTGCCAAGTTGACAAAAAAAAGGAAAGATAATATTGTGAAGCTGACAAAAAAAAAAATGGAAAGATATTGTGAAGTTGACAATAAACAAACAAAATTGAAAGATAATATTGTGAAGTTGACAACAACAACAACAAAAATGGAAAGATAATATTGTGAAGTTGACAATAAACAAACAAAACTGAAAGATAATATTGTGAAGTTGACAAAACAAACCAAAAAAAAAAAAAAAGTCTTTTCTATGTTAGTAAATCAACTTGGCATCTCCAATTTTCTTCTTTCTTAAACGCTCCAGCATCACACTGATTATTTACTCTAAGTCACACAACAGTAGATACTCAACACTTGTATACCAGTAGCCAGTACTACATGTTTTCTATACAGAAAAGGGAAACATGTACAACGCCACTGTATATATTGCTACTCAGTAACCAGTAACAATACTTCAATGTTCCTGACAATAACACAGTTACAGAACACAGGAAGACTAAACTTTCTCTGACTTAGCCAGACAAAGCTGGTGGTGGTTAACCAGATACAGCTGGTGGTGGTTAAAACACTTTATTAGTGGTAAATAAGCATGGATAAACCCGCCTCATACAAAACACACCTTCAAGTTGGGCCCATCATGTGTCCATATTCTGCCTCAATGAAAGATGCGACATAAGAAAGGTTAAAGTCTTTCAGGTAAACATTTATTCTCGGTGAGTGACAGGCAACTCCTCAGGGTGGAATTTTTATCCAGTAAATGTTTCAATACTTACCAATGTAAAAGAATATATAACGGTGAAAATCCTTTCTGTTCGGATGATGATGACTTAATATAACAGGGAGGATTCAGTGGCAGCCTAGGTTGACAAGGGAGGACTGGGACCTGGGTCACTGATAACCACTCAGCTTCTTCTTCTTCGTTCACTTCTACCACCAAGGCTGCCCTGTGATCCTACTGAATTTACTCCTGTGGTCCTCGATAGGTCCTGTGGTCCTCCTGTGGCCCCCAAAAGGATCACACGAGATCCATGAGAGGACCACAGGAGGTTCAGAGTATCGCAGGGTTTGAGCCTGTATTCTTGGTGGGTCTCAGAAGCAGGAATGTGTGACAACGTTTTCATTGCACCAGTTTAATCTAGAGTTGGACTTTCTCACCAGAAGACCCCGACGTGTTTTGGGATACCCGTGTATCCCTGCCAGGTGACTGCCCATCCAGTCCAGAGTTGGCCTTTCTCACCGGAAAACATCAGCATGATTAGGATACGCATACATCCCCGCTGGGTGAGAGGTGGTTGGCTATCTAGATTGCACTTGTCCAGTGTCTCCGACTTCAGCATTTTGTGGTCGTGGCCGCTACCCTTCCCAGTTGTGACCAGGACAGAGCTTTTGTCCAGGAGGATGAATCCTCGCCACTAGTGAGTTTCACCCCTGGTTTAAGCCGGTTTAGGCATATTTCACCAGTATGGGTGTAGAACGGACGTGGCTGGCCTCTAGAGCAGAGGTGCCGTGGTATGAGTAGCTCTCACCGCAAGACTACTGGATATACCAATTAAGCTTCAGTTTATCCTTTCCATCACCTTTTCACATCAGTGTCACACGGCAACCCTGGGTGCTCTTTCTCATTTTCTTCATTGGCCAGGTGGAGTTCCACTCCACGCGTGGCATCCAAAGAGTCTCGCCAGCAGCGTCTTAACCCCTGGGTTAAGCTGGTTCAGGCAATTCGCCCATTATGAGTGTACATGGGACGTGGCAACCTTCAGAGTAGAGGTGCCGTGATTTGAGCAGTCCTGACCTCAAGACTACTTCACTTACTCCTTTCTTTCACCTTTTCCACAGCGCCTCACGGCAACCCATAATCTCACCTTTCTTCGCTCCCTCCATCTAACCCTGTCTTTCACCTACACCCTAATATCACCATTCACAAGAGCCGGATTAAAGGATTAAAAATGTTGTGGGAACATACCTTAACTCATGTTCCTGCTGCCTTCTTAATCTGTCGGCATTCCTTAGTTCTTCAAGTCTGCGCAGTTCCTCTTGCTGTCGAACTAATTCTGTTCAATAGTCAAGTTTTAAAATTACCATACATATGTGGAATATGGCCTGCTTCAGACTAATATAGCATAACAATCTTCAGCCTAATGAAGACATTCTGTATCAAGTGAAAATGTCTGATGCTGGTGTATTCAAGAAGTCTGCAATGTTGTGAGTAATCAAAACTGTCACATGATGATGATGTGACTATTTGTAGACACAAACTTTCCGATTACTTGGCTGGGATGTGGACCTTGGATGATTTATATGGAGAGAGCACTTGAATGAATCTACATCAATGGGTGCTTGAATGAGTCTGTACATCAAATGGTTTACAAATAAGACACCTAGAATCTCTACACTAAACAATCTCCACTCACTCATCACCCGTGAACTCTGATATAGTCCTGTCTTCATCAACCGACTTTTTCACGACATCCCATCTTACGACTGAGCGCCAGCCATTTACACGATGATATCAAATATGCTAGGCAGATATTCAGATGATGTTCCAACACCACCGTGTAAGGTACCAAATTTTACAGCTGCTTTGGATAAATCACCGACACAGGTACCCAAGGCCCTATTCTACCTCCCGGCGGCGTTCCTGGAAATATCCAAGTGAACAGGGATTCAATGAAAAAAACAAACCTGGTCCAAAACATGTGTCAATGTTGAGCATGTTGCACCAAAAGGCTTGTAAATTCAACACAATGCAACAAATGCTGCTTTGAGGGCAACAGATGAAGAAAAATCTGCCACTCTGACTGGATGCAGCCAGTGAAAGGTTTCTAAGCTACACATTTTTCTGTAGAAGACAATCCTCATTCAACTACTACTCACAGCCCATACAAGACAAGAAACACTACAAACCTTGTCTGATCTGCTCTGCCCATACAAGACAAGAAACACTACAAACCTCGTCTTATCTGCCCTGCCCATACAAGACAAGAAACACTACAAACCTTGCCTGATCTGCTCTGCCCATACAGGACAAGAAACACTACAAACCTCGTCTTATCTGCCCTGCCCATACAAGACAAGAAACACTACAAACCTCGTCTTATCTGCCCTGCCCATACAGGACAAGAAACACTACAAACCTCGTCTTATCTGCCCTGCCCATACAAGACGAGAAACAACCTCGTCTGATCTGCCCATATAAGACAAGAAAGACTACAAACCTCGTCTTATCTGCCCTGCCCATATAAGACAAGAAAGACTACAAACCTCGTCTTATCTGCCCTGCCCATATAAGACAAGAAAGACTACAAACCTCGTCTTATCTGCCCTGCCCATATAAGACAAGAAAGACTACAAACCTTGTCTTATCTGCCCTGCCCATACAAGACAAGAAACACTACAAACCTCGTCTTATCTGCCCTGCCCATACAAGACGAGAAACAACCTCGTCTGATCTGCCCATATAAGACAAGAAAGACTACAAACCTCGTCTTATCTGCCCTGCCCATATAAGACAAGAAAGACTACAAACCTCGTCTTATCTGCCCTGCCCATATAAGACAAGAAAGACTACAAACCTCGTCTTATCTGCCCTGCCCATATAAGACAAGAAAGACTACAAACCTTGTCTTATCTGCCCTGCCCATACAAGACAAACACTACAAACCTTGTCTGATCTGCTCTGCCTGGTAGTCATAAAGAGCATTCTGCATCTCATCCTCTAGCTTAAGACGGGCTTCTTCTGTATCCTTTTTTACCTGCTCTATGCGCTGCTTCTCTAGCTCCTCCACCTGCTTCCATCTCATCCCAAACTCGTACTCAAATGTTCCTGGTGGGGCAAATCTTGGCTCCTTCTCTCTTTCCCTGTTCCCAGAAGAACAATACATTTTTACTGGTTCATGTCACCAAAACAATTTTCAACCAGAACATTTACATTTAGTAGAACAGAACATTTTCAACCCGCAACATTTTGAATAAATTTTGCTACATTCACAAAGTAAAAACTGAGACATGTAAAGGTTACGGAAGTAGTGGCCAAGTTCCCCTGACCTGTCAGCACCCAAGGGGGAGTAACCTGTGACTGCCTTATCTCTCTAGCTTCACCAGAAAAAAGTACACATACTGAAGCTCAGATAAGTGAAAAACAAAGATGGCTGCAACAGCAACAGCACAGAGAAGGACAACTGGCCAGTATCCATGCCCTATCTTTTACTGCTGTTCCCAGTGTTAGGTTCAGTCTGACCAACAGAGAAGGGCTTGGGGTTGTCCCTATGGTAGTGGAGTCTGTTGAGAAGCTGAACTTTCATGTCCTCATGCCAGCCACAATAATCAACTCCTGTATCAGTACAGCAGTTGTGTTTGAATATTTTTACTGCATCGGCTGTTGAGAAGACTCAGCCCACAGCTGCAGGCATCAGACATCTTACAAAGAGACAAGTGGGCATCAGACACCTTACAAGGAGACAAGCGGGCATCAGACATCTTACAAAGCGACAAGTGGGCATCAGACACCTTACAAGGAGACAAGTGGGTATCAGACACCTTACAAGGAGACAAGCGGGTATCAGACACCTTACAGAGAGACAAGCGGGTATCAGACACCTTACAGAGAGACAAGTGGGTATCAGACACCTTACAGAGAGACAAGCGGGTATCAGACACCTTACAGAGAGACAAGTGGGTATCAGACACCTTACAAGGAGACAAGTGGGTATCAGATACCTTACAAAGAGACAAGTGGGTATCAGATACCTTACAGAGAGACAAGCGGGTATCAGACACCTTACAAGGAGACAAGCGGGTATCAGACACCTTACAAGGAGACAAGTGGGTATCAGACACCTTACAAGGAGACAAGTGGGTATCAGACACCTTACAAGGAGACAAGTGGGTATCAGACACCTTACAAGGAGACAAGCGGGTATCAGACACCTTACAGAGAGACAAGTGGGTATCAGACACCTTACAAAGAGACAAGCGGGTATCAGACACCTTACAGAGAGACAAGTGGGTATCAGACACCTTACAAGGAGACAAGCGGGTATCAGACACCTTACAGAGAGACAAGCGGGTATCAGACACCTTACAAGGAGACAAGCGGGTATCAGACACCTTACAAGGAGACAAGCGGGTATCAGACACCTTACAAGGAGACAAGCGGGTATCAGACACCTTACAAAGAGACAAGCGGGCATCAGACATCTTACAGAGAGACAAGCAGGCTAAACTGCTATGATAGTCACAGCACAATTTTTATTTACCAAGTCTTGCTCTCACTGCCCTATATACATGTATGATTTTTAGATTACTAGATTTCCTTCAGTATTGTGTTACATATGTAGGCATGCTACAATCCGTTACAGATATTCTGTGTTGTGTATGTCTGGGTAGGTGTGGTGCAATCTGTTGTAGACATTCTGTGTTGTGTATGTCTGGGTAGGTGCGGAATAATCCATTACAGACATTCTGTGTTGTGTATGTCTGGGTAGGTGTGGTGCAATCTGTTACAGACATTCTGTTGTGTATGTCTGGGTAGGTGTGGTACAATCTGTTACAGACATTCTGTTGTGTATGTCTGGGTAGGTGTGGTGCAATCTGTTACAGACATTCTGTGTTGTGTATGTCTGGGTAGGTGTGGTACAATCTGTTACAGACATTCTGTTGTGTATGTCTGGGTAGGTGTGGTACAATCTGTTACAGACATTCTGTTGTGTATGTCTGGGTAGGTGTGGTATAATCTGTTACAGACATTCTGTGTTGTGTATGTCTGGGTAGGTGTGGTATAATCTGTTACAGACATTCTGTGTTGTGCATGTCTGGGTAGGTGTGGTACAATCTGTTGCAGATATTCTGTGTTGTGTATGTATGGATGTCTGATATGAAACTACTCACTTTTTGTACTGCTCAGTTCTTGTCAGAAACTTCTCAGGCATGCCATCTTCTTCATCTTTATGTTCCAGCGGCTCAACAGCAACTGGCTTTGGGTCTCTACAAGAGAAGAAAATCAGAGAACTAGACTTACAAGACAAGACTGGGTGGAACAGTTCTATCATATGCTACTTATTACACAAGTCAACAGTCCTATACTATGGAAGCACAAAACTTATTCCCTACTTGCTGCAGTTTCCTCCATGTATCTCAAGTCCCAGCTCTTAAGCAGAAGAGACAACACAATCCTATCAGTTTGTCCCCACAGTGTTAAAGACGTGTAAACTCGTTTCTCAATCGCTGCTGTAGACAGTTATTCTCATTTAATATGCAGGAAATCACAGTAGCTATTTTTAGTTCTATGTGACCTATTTTCACATGCTGAAATGGCTGCATGCTGGAAATGTGTTGTTTTTAGCAGGTGATGGGGACGGGCTTGTTATTCTACATACATTACGTTCCTTGGTAACCTGGCTGTCTGCACTCTAAAAATTACCCTAACACTGCTTCTTTGTGTGTGCGTGGCTAGCATTTAGTATTCTACACAAATTTCTTATCAAATGGCCAGAAAACGAATTTGCTTACATGAGAATTTGTTGGAGTGTCTCTCAAGAAGTGATAGTGAAGATGAATTTGAAACGTGTAGTTGTGACAGCGAGAAAGATGAGCAAGAGAACTCACAGCCAGCCATGGAGAGAGAAAATGTCATCTGCGCTTTCAACGACCTCACAAGAATCAGAGCTAAGCAGAGATAATGAAGTACAATCAAAGCGGCAGAAATCTGACAGAACTTCTTGGTCTCCAACTGACCTGAGTCATGCTGTTCATTATTTTCACAACCTCAGTTCAGGCTGCAAGGCCACAGAGAATTAAAACAGTGCTTGGTTTTTTTTTTTAATACTGTTCTTCACTGAATCGTTGGTGACATTTATAGCAGATGAGTTGATAGATTTTACAAGGACATTTCTCAGAATGTGCCTGCCGCTACAAGTGCTCATCTCTCCCACTGCACGGATATTAATTTTGAAGAAATATTCGGATTCTTGGCCGTGTTTGAAAAATTATGTTTCTAGGCAGATTTTGATTACTTATGAAAATGCTGTATTTTTTGCAAGTGGAGACAGACTACACAAAATTAGAGGTAATTCTGGAAGTAATTTATTAGCCCTGAAATGGTGTGATAAGTAAGAAGTCTGGATGCTGACCACAACAAGGTTCAGAAACTGTTGAAACAGGCAGAAAAGACCGGAAAAGTGGAGAGAACTTCAAAAGCCAAAGTGTGTTGTTGATTACAATAAATTTATGGGCTGAGTAGACAAAAATGACATGCTTCTCTGTTCTATCGAGTCTAACAGAAAAAGTATGAAATGGCATTAAAAAAAAACCTTTTTAAATGTACTAGATCTTTCTATTTTGAATGCACATTCATTATATAAAGTTATTATTATACAAAGTTATATTATACAAAGTGATTACAGATAATAACATCCCTGATGCTAATTTCCACTTGACTTTAATATGGGAAATAATTGAAGAATATTGCAAGGCTAGGAGAAAAAGCAGAGGAGGGCAGGAGCGATGAAGGTCTGGCTCTACGGTTGGTGCTGAGACATTTCCCATCAACAACATAGTCCCAAACTTCTAAGAAGAAGAGCTCAACAAGAAAGTGTGTAGTGTGTTCAAGGAACAACAAAGACAGGAAACAAGATATATGTGTCAAGACTCTGAAGTAGAACTGTGTGTCACAGCATGCTTTAGAATATTTCATACACAAAAACTACTAAAAGACCTCTGTTATTTTGCTGTCTTTGTCTGATTACATGTAACAATGCTTATGAAGAAATAAATGTGTTATGAGCTAAAAATGTGACTTAAATGAGAGGAGAGTGGAAGAATCCATGAGTTACAGCATGTTTATACTTTCTGGTGATAAAAAATTGTCAACCCCGCTGATACATCTTAGAATTTGAGACACAAAATTGTATTTCTGCACTGAGCAAAAGTAGGCCAGCCAAAATATGCAGCAGTGAAAAAGTACTCTACATCTACCCAGCTCATTAATTTCTTTTGTCTTTTCTGATCCTTGTGTTTTTACAAACTTTCACTATATTTTATTTGTGTTGGATTCTGGAACAGTAGATCTAATGGCTGCTTAAACAGTGGAAAAAATGTTCAGTACAAAACCCATGTAACTATCACTGACTGCCAAGTCATAACTTAGCTCAAGTGATGAACTAAAATAAACCATGTTAGAAAGATCTATGTTTCAAACATGTGATTAGTTGTGATTTTAAATATTTTAGTACATGTAACTCATTAAAAAAAGAATGATGGGAAAATAAAACATGAAGTGACAAAATGTTGCTTTTCCCAGAGAAATATTACTTTACTTCAGTGCTACTCCCTGAAGAATTGCCACAAAAACTAAAATTTGTAATCTAGTGAAAACAGACAAGTGTTTAAGCATATCAAGAATTGCATGCCACAATTCTTAGCACTTCTCTGGTCAATCAATTTGTTTTGTATGCTACTGTGAACATGCAAATAGACTAATTAACTATAATTTTTTTTTAACATGTATGCACCATTCCTTGGGCTTGTCTAACAACTTGTCAACCTAAGTACTATTACATGATGCTAAACTTCTTTATAAACATCAGTGTCCACCATACCAGGTCACACATCACACCAACATTTTCCAGCATTTTTCTTCTTCGGTAACTTTCAGGTGTCGACATAGATATCTCTAAAGAATGCTGCCGACTGTCAAGAACACCATACAGCTTGTCATGGATTGTTACAGGTCATGGCCAAAAGTGCCATCTCAGTTCTTCAAGTGAAAGGTAGTCCTGTAACAGGTGCTGGGCTGTCATTTTGTAAGTAGCACAGGTGCACTCATCAGCTGTACCCATTTTGAGCCTGTTAAACATGTGCTGTCTCAATCTGTTTTTTTTTTTTTTTTTGTGGCCTGTATATTTTGATATCTTGGAGTTGTGGAAGACAGGCTTAATCTCCAAGTGATTCTGGCCAAGTCTCGCACTTTTTCCATACCAGTCCATTGCTCAGGTGAAAATCCAACAAGCTGTCAATCAAAAACACAATCTGGATCTGAAAACATGCCAAGAAAATGTGCATCATGAATAATTCATAACTCACGCTCCAATGAGGAACACTCCTTCTGTGATACGTCTCAGGGCTGAATTAGCCCCAGGTTTGCGAACAAACTCCACGATACCTTCTCCTGTTGGTTTGCCTTTATCATCGACGATAACCACACAACGTTCTAGGTCCCCAAACTGAGAGAAAGACTGCTCCAGCAGCTCATTTGACACGAACGGGTGGAGATTCTTCACCTTCAAGGCAGCACCATGTGTGGCAAAACGTACTCTGAGAATACGACCTTTTCTCTGCAGGCCATCCAATGCTGCTTTGGCTGCCTCAGCATTGTGCCGATAATCCTGTTCATAAACAAAACTCCAAATATCAAAGTAGAATTTTAGCACATTAGAGTATCTGAGAAAAGTATGTAGGAGCTGTCTTGAGACAGACAACACAATTCAGACATGAGACAATGAGAAACAGTCAGACAATGTGACTCAAAACTTCACACATGAGACAATGCGAAACAGTCAGACAATGTGACTCAACCTTGAACTCTGGCTGAACAAGCAAACACCCAACCAGCACAGTACAACAACGCACTACCAACTCAGCCACCTTACATCCCCGAGATGCATAAACAGTATTAGTCAAGTACACAAATTTTTCTTCAAACAATAATTTCAAACTAAAGCCACGACTGTACTTATTCTCCACCCCACCAGCTTTCAGAATGAGAACAATATGTCACTACAGCTACCATACTGCAATCTACACAACCATAAACTATCACCATAGCTACCATAGTGTGATCCACACAACCATAAACTATCACCACAACTACCACAGTGTGATTAGTGTGATCTACACAACCATAAACTATCACCACAGCCACCATAGTGTGATCTACACAACCATAAACTATTATACAAGCAAAACATACATCATGTCTTATTGCTGCTATAAGGTCCCCAAGCTTTCATGCATCCAAATATGCACAAGCAAATATTACTACATGCTTGTGAGATTCTGGCAACAAACAAAACAGAAAAACGACCCCCAGAACTAGCAACAAAAGAGATCAGGATGCAACAAATACCTTGGGCATCCAGAAGAAAACAAAAAAAGTTCAGAAAGAGTTACCAATATGGAAATCTAATTAAAACCAATAATACCAATTCTACTTTGATCTATAAATTTCTTTTGCCATTAAATTTATAAACTTTTCTTTGTGTGTGTGTGTGTCCTTAATGTTTCATTTGATCCAACATGCCATTTTATTTCTGCATGAATAGTTATATAAAATCTGTATCATGGGTGATCAGAAAAAGGAGATGGACATATGTCGGTCATGAGAAGAAACACAGAATCCCAAAACAAGCTATCAAGTGGAACACAATAGGCCAAAGATAAAGAGATAGACCACACGAAACTCTAAAGAGGACACTGTTAGCTCTTTCCGTGCCTTTGGTCACTTTATCGACCCTTCCGGTTACCCCGTTGCTTACCAATGGTCAATATAGTGATCACTGGTTTGTTTCAATAAAACAACCGGTAAACGTTTAGATTGTATATATTTCATCCACAATTCCGGCGACATTTTTCAAAATGGCAAAAGAGTGCCTAGTTACGAGCGATTCCGACCGAGAAAAAGGAAGAGAAAGATCGAAATTTTTCAATTTTTGATGATGTAGATAGGGGCATGGATATGGCCTGTGATCACCCCACTACTCTTGAATGTATCCCAAGTAGATCTAGACATATTAGACGACATTAGAAGTAATTAGATGGTTATTTAAGACATTAATTTAGCGAGAATGCAACACAGAATCAGAATATGAGATTGACAAGTAAATCTACACATCTCAGATGGTAAGTAGTGCATATCTAGACCTAGTCGACGGTGAGCTGGGCACAATCAGTGTCTAAAAACATCACATTACTTTTTTTTTTACTAAAAAACTCTGCATTTATGAAATTTTCATACATTTAGTTATACTTTGAAACATAATAAGTACACGGAAGTACATATAAATACTGTTTTCCATTCCATTTTACAACTGTACCCCCTAACATATCAAGACCCGCGCTTTTACTCTGGCACCTAACTGAATGTCCGCGTTTCTTCCTGTGGCACGGGAAGAGTTAAGAGAGGCCAATTTAGTAGGCATAAAATCCCTTGATGCTGAAAAAGCTCACCAAAAACATAAAAACTTGGCAAACTACCATGCGAGCCCTATGTGATGTTTAATAGCATGGGAAGGATGTAAGTAGTATATAAAATTAAATGTACATCTAAACATGACACCACTGCTGTAAAGATATTCATTTTACTTTCAATTTTCTCATCCTGTGGTGGCATAAGGGGCTAGTGCACTTGCCTGTCAATCAAAAGGTCTCTAGCGCAGAATTTTTTTTTTTTTGGACCGACTGGCACTAAGGTCAAGCTAGATTCACAAAACAGGCTGCAAGGAGTGGTGCTGTGGGCTGGAATTCCTACCTCAAATGCTGTACTGGTCCAGAAATGTAAAAGCACTAGCACTTCACGTCCCTGAGGAATGAAATTGTTACCGGACATTTTTTTTTTCCGGCCTGGTCCACTCTCTGTTCAACTAATACTGACTGCAGATGTTAGTCCCACAAAATGTCTTTTCCTCCATTTCCTGAAACAACTGCATGTCCCGTGACAAAACTGAAAATAATCTAACAAATATTAACTCGGCGAATACCGAAGCAATATCTTTAACTTACCAGCCTGATGAAACCAAAGCCCCTTGATGTGTTCACGTACACCTCTGATATTTCTCCGTAGGCCTCAAACATCTTCCTAAACTCTTCCTCTGTTACATCTGGGGTAAGGTTTCCCACAAACAGTCTACATCTTCCTGTGAATTTCTTCTCTCCGAATACTCCTGATGAAGGGTCAGATGAAGTTTTATCTTCCCTGTCATTACTTTTTGTATCTGACGTGCTCTTGTCGTAATGCCTGCTATCATGTCGACCCCCTGACCGATCCCTGTTACGTCCATCGTTATGATCATGATGGCTGCGCCCGCGACCCTGGCTGCTAGGACTCGTGTAGCTGTCCGACCTTTTATCCTCTTTCATGGTGGAAGTATTACCACTAGAACCTCTGCTATCTTTTTTGAATGTGTTATTCTCTTGCTTGGCTGCGACGTTGTTCGTGCCTGTCTTCGACATTTTAAAACAAAATGTTTTCCGCGTCACCCTAGTTGGCTCTACGCGTCCTTATGCTCAAATACTAATATGGCGTCTGTCTGCTTCCAGATTCTGTTATTCGAAACGAGGCTCATAACCCACTTTCTTCGTAAATACACAATTCGCAATTTTATTTAAAATGATTGTCTAAATGTCTTACTTATGTATCATAATAATGGATCACTCTAGGCACACACACACACACACACTAGCTTCCCTCCCTCCCTAAGCACGTCTAATCTTCCTTTACTTAGTCAGGAACATCATTAATGCACTTTGGACAAGCCCAAAGATCCTCCTGTCTCGAAGTCAGCATACAGAACATGGCGGCATCCGTTCATGTTGATGTTTTCCGGCTTTTTTTCTTGGTAATAACTGGGGGAAAAAATGAGGAAAAGAAGACGGATGGAAACATATCTGACTGCGCTGGTCAAATCGCACAAGAAAGAATAACAACCGATCTGAATATAAACATCAAGGATCGCGTGTGGTGGAGAAGTATGTCCGCCAAGTTAAACAATGCTTAAAATGAAGGTGCATTTGCATCGGTCAGCACTATACTTTGTTCCAGCTCTTTCATATAAAACAGAGATCTACCTCCGATTCTTCGCCTGCTAAAACACATGACATACATGAAAGCGGTTTTTATAACTAGTGTACTTGAATTCTTTACTGACAACGAATCTTATATCTTATATCCTTCCCGTGCCGTTAAACGTCACATAGAGCTCGCAAAGTAGTTCGCCAATTTTTCCTGTCTTCGGTGAGTCTTTCAACCTCATCAAAGGATTTTATGCCTGTTAATTTTGGCCTCTCTTAACAATGTCCTCTTCAGAGTTTCACGCGGTCTGCCTCTTTTTCTTTGGCCTGTTGTGTTCCACTTGATAGCTTGTTTTGGGATTCTCTGATTATTTCTTCTCATCAAGTGACCAACGTATGTCCATCTCCTTTTCCTGATCACCCATGAGACTGGTTGTTGTTCAGTCATCTGTCTTATCTCTACATTGTTCTTGAATTCGTTCCACTTGTTGCCGAGTATTTTCCTTAGGCATTTGTTTTCTAAAGAATGACAACGAATAGTGTATAAGTATTAGAACGAAGCCACCGGAGTAAAGCTGTGATAACAAAATGTATCTTATATATCTTATATCTTATATCCTTCCCGTGCCGTTAGACGTCACATAGGGCTCGCAAAGTAGTTCGCCAATTTTTCCTGTCTTTGGCGAGTCTTTCAACCTCATCAAAGGATTTTATGCCTGTTAACTTGGCCTCTCTTAATAATGTCCTCTTTAGAGTTTCACGCGGTCTGCCCCTTTTTCTTCGGCCTGTTGTGTTCCACTTGATAGCTTGTTTTGGGATTCTCTGATCATTTCTTCTCATCAAGTGACCAACATATGTCCATCTCCTTTTCCTGATCACCCGTGAGACTGGTTGTTGTTCAGTCATCTGTCTTATCTCTGCATTGTTCTTGAATTCATTCCACTTGATGCCAAGTATTTTCCTTAGGCATTTGTTTTCAAAAGAGTCTAATTTCTTTTCTATTTCTTTAGTTGTTTTCCAGCTTTCACATGCATAAATGAGGGTGGATATTACATTTGAATTGAATAGTCTTAACTTGGTTTTTGTGCTTATAACTTTTGAATTCCATATGTTCTCAAGATTCTTGAAGATTGATGCTGCTTTTGCAATTCTGATCCTAACTTCCTTTCTAGTGTCACCATCCTGGTCTATGTAGCTGCCAAGGTATGCAAATTGATTGACTTCTTCAATATCTGTCCCTTCTATGTGTATTTTTCCATTTTGATTGATGGGAATTTTCATTATTTTTGTTTTGTCCTTGTTAATTTCAAGTCCTATTTTGCTAGCCAGTGAAGATAGGCTATCTGTTTTTTCAACAAAATGTATAAGCTAGGAAAAAAGTTGGAACAGCTTTATTAATTCTTCTTCTTCGTTTGCTTCTACCGCCAAGACCGTCCTGTGACCCTACTGAATTTATTCCTGTGGTCCTCGATAAGTCCCGCGGTCCCCGAAGGATCACACGAGATCCCCGAGAGGACCACAAGAGGCTCAGAGTATCGCAATGCTTGAGCCTGTATTCTTGGTGGGTCTCAGAAGCGGGATTGCGTGACACCGTGGTTTTCGTTGCACCAGCTTAATATAGAGTTGGACTTTCTCAATGGAAAACCTCGGCGTGTTTTTGGATATCCCCACTGGGTGAGAGGTGGTTGCCCATCCAGCCTAGAGCTGGACTTTCTCACCGGAAAACCTGGATGTGTTTTGGGATACCCGTGTATCTCCGCCGGGTGACAAGTGGTTGCCCATTCAGTCCAGCGTTGGATTTTCTAACTGGAAAACCTCAGCGTGATTAAAATACGCATACATCCTCGCCGGGTGAGAGGTGGTTGCCTATCTAGACTGCACTGCTCCAGCGTCTCTGACTTCAGCATTTTGTGGTCGTGGCCGCTACTTTTCCTAGTTGTTACCAGGACAGAGCTTTTGTCCAGGAGGACGAATCCTCGCCACTAGTAAGTTTCACCCCTGGGTTAAGCCAGTTTAGGCGTATTATCCCAGTATGGGCATGTTTAGAACATGACCGACCTCTAGAACTGAGGTACCGTGTCATGAGTAATCATTAAGTTTCACCCCTGGGTTAAGCCAGTTTAAGCAATCTGCCCCAGAATGGGTGTATATCGGACATGGCCGGCCTCTAGAGCAGAGTCGCCGTGTTATGAGTAGCTCTCGCCACGAGACTACTGGACATACCGATTAAACTTCACGTTATCATTTCCATCACCTTTTCACAGCGGCGCCGCCCGGCAACCCTAGTCGCATTTTCTTCTTTGGCCAGGAGGAACTTCGCTCCACGCTCGGCAGCCGAAGAATCTCGCCAGCAATGTCTCAGTTTAACCCCTGGGTTAAGCCGGTTTAGGCAATCTGCCCCAATATGGGTGTGTATAGGACGTGGCCGGCCTCGAGCTTTATTAATTAACGAGTACACAGTTGTGACGTTTCGGTTTGAACCTTAGTCATACCAAAAAAAAAGGACGAAGAAATAGAGAAAGAAGATAAAATATAAACTCACATGAATGCTATGTAAAAAAGTGGGGAAAAAACAGAATAAAATAAAATGAATGGAGCACTTAGCTGTGACTTGTAAGAAGTTGTGAGTTGTAAAAGGCTGTGTTCAGAAGTGCTCAAGGTGGAGTTAGGAGAATGTTTAAATAAAGACGTGTGATGTGTGATAGGTGGGTCATTAGTGGGGAGGGGGAGGGAGAACCGTGGAAAGGGGAGAGTGTGGTACAATGGTAATCTAGCCAGAAGAAGCTGGAATAGGTGATTATAGTTGGGGTGGAGGGGTTGTAATCTGATGGTGTGAGGTTCTGGACTACGTTTCACAAATGAGAAATGAGTGGAACTAATGCAAGGGAGAATATGCTTGTAAAAGAGGAGATTGTTAGGTGTAGCTGAAATGCGAGTCCAAACCATATGGTTCCAGCGTTCCATATTCATGAATGTAGCGAGTTTCAAGCGCTAGGCGGCTTCTGTAATCAGCGTGACGTTTTTTAAATGGCTGTTACCAGAAAATCAGATTTGCCTCTGTGGTTGGAGCCATTGAAATGATTCAGGACTGGGTGATATCATACAGATCTTTCTGCATGCGGTCACCTAATCTGAGACCAGTTTCATCAATATAAGTTATCCTGCATCTTTTGCATACAGTGGCATATATCACATTACGGGACTCGCATTTGGATCCCTCATGGAGAGTGAGTATAGTTTTGGGAAAGGTGATCGTTTTCGTTTCCCAGATTACAGAGCAGGTAATACAGCGAGGGCGGTTACATTTTCTAGTGCCAACATATGCAAGGTTCCGTTTCAGGTGGCTACCAAATCTTAAGGACATCCTCGTTCATAGCCACCATATTGTCGCCCTCTATACGATATAGATTCTGTCGGTAACGGGAAACATAATCTGTGCTAAGGCTCTCCTAAGAAGAAGATTAGGTTAGTTACAGGCCTTAGGGGATGCACTTGCGATCTGCAGACAATGCAGCCAAACCTCTCTCTCTCTCTCTCTCTCTCTCTCTCTCTCTCTCTCTCTCTCTGAGCCTTAAGTGCCCAGGGCACATGGGGCTTCCGCAAGGGTTTTCCATAAATGCCTGTCCTTCGCCTTTTTTTCTGCTCTTGCCCAGGTGAGCCCTCTATTGCTCAACATCCTTTCTGTTGTTCTTCTCCATGTCTCTTTTGGTCTACCCTTACTTCTGTTCCCCTGTGGTGTCCATCTTAGTGCTATTTTTGGTAGTGAGTTATCAGTCATTCGGAACACATGTCCCAACCATCGCCAGCGTCTTTCCTCAATAATTGTTGTCAGTGGTTTCATCTGCATTTCTGCTAATAAGATGTTATTTCTTATGGTGTTTGGCCAAAATATTTTTCTAATTCTTCGTAAACATTTAGTCTGGAAAGAATTCAACTTGTTTTCTATGGTGTTGGTGATTTTCCAGCCAAATACATCAAAGCTTATCACCATCATCATCATCATTATCGACGGACAATGCAGGGTGACGCACATAAAACTGAGCCTAACATGAACGACATAATCTAATAAGGCCTATCGCGGAAATACCAAATACAACGTGAAAACTCCATTTTTGTGTTTAGATGCATCACCAAATAAAACCAGCCACAAACGTGATTCCTAAGGTTAGGAATGACTGCCCAAGCCATGCCGCACAGGATGATAGTAATACTTCTTAGGAATGACTGCCCAAGCCATGCCGCACAGGATGATAGTAATACTTCTTAGGAATGACTGCCCAAGCCATGCCGCACAGGATGATAGTAATACTTCTTAGGAATGACTGCCCAAGCCATGCCGCACAGGATGATAGTAATACTTCTTAGGAATGACTGCCCAAGCCATGCCGCACAGGATGATAGTAATACTTCTTATAGCAGTTCTGAATCGTAACCAATGGGTTCAAAGAGATTCACAGAAACCCAATGAAAAAAATAGTCATAGGTCCATAGGCTCAGCGTTGGTTAAAAAAAAAAAAAACACTGACCAAAACCCTGCTCAATCTTCACATGCTGCTGGTGGTAACAGAGTTTTGTCTAGCCGAGTAAACAGGGCATCAAATTGGAAGAAAAACCCTGTCCTAAAAATAAACCATACTGATATCGATTATTCAACCTAGTATTATAAAAGTTAATCAGAAAAGCGAAAGAAGAAAGCAGCACAGAAGAACAAACTAAAATAACAAGATAAGCTGATGACATCGATCTGATGGGGGAAACTATGCAAGAAGTCATCAATACCTGCATACACCTGAGAGATGTAGCACTAAAAGTGGGCTTGACCATTAACCAAGATAAGACAGAGTATATGAGACCACAAGCAGAATGATCCATATTATATAAATGTTGGCGATACGATTATTAGGAAAGCAGAAACAAACAAATATCTAGACACAGCCTTCAACAGAAGCAACACAGTAAGCGAGCAAATTAAACGCAGAGTACAGATAGGGAATAAAATATGATTTGCCTTGCAACACCTGTTAAAATCCAAAATCCTGTCCCAAAACACCAAAATAACAATTTACAAAACTATAAGACCAGCCGTCATGTGTCAGAAATGTGGAGTACGACAAAGAAAGATGAATAACAATAGCAGATCTTTGAGAACAAGATCCAAGAGGAATCTTTGGGCCGATAAAGGATACCAACAGTGGAGAATGGAGAGCTAGAAAGAACACTGAACTGAACAGCTTATTTAAATCCCAACGAATTATAAATATCTTGAAACTGAACAGACTACGTTGGTTGGGCCATGTAGAAAGAATGGAAGAGAACAGACAAACGAAAATGATGTATGCACAAGAGATGAGGGAAACAAGACCAAGGGGTAGAGATGGAAAGATAACATAGAAGAGCTTATAAAAGAAACTAGTGTATCAACTGGAGAGAAAAAGATTAGGAATAGATAGGAATGGAGGCAAATTTTATCTGTAGCAATGAGCAATGGCTCGGAAAGCTTGAGAAAAAGAAGATGATATCAAATATACGAATTTAAGAACACCACAGAGATAAGACAGATGAGTAAACAACAACCTGTCTCATGGGTGATCAGAAAAAGAAGATGGACATATTTAGGCCATTTGATGAGAAGAAACAATCAGGGAATACCAAAATAAGCTATCAAGTGGAGCACAACAGGCCGAAGAAAAAGAGGTCGACCACGTGAAACTCTAAAGAGGACATTTTAAAGAGAAGACAGTTTAGTGGACATAATATCCCTTGATGAAGTTGAAAAACTCGTCGAAAACAGGAACACTTGGCAAACAACTATGCGAGCCCTATGTGACGTTTAACGGCACGGAAAGGATGTAAGATATCGAATATTGTGTCGAAAGGGGTAATTATCATAGCCTAATTACAAACTGTTACATAATCCAACCAATGGTCTTCTAAGAGGAAACGGATAAAAAGAATAATTACTTTTGGGTGATTTTTAAAAAGTTGTTCTTTTTTAAATCTCAAAACTAACTGAGTGGTTGAAATATGTTATGCCTTCATTCATTCATTCATTTGCATGTCCCTTGCGGAACTTTGCCTCCCTAACAGCACTTCTGTAGGCCTCTCGGTTGTGAGCAAGATGGCCTGGTGCTGCTGCATCCATGTGCAGATCGTCAACGATGTCTTGCAGCCATCTTCGTTTTGGTCTTCCTCTCTTTCTTTTTCTCATTATGTATCCTTCCAATACGGTCTTCTCTAAATTATCATGACGTTTAATATGTCAAAAATATTTAAGTTTTCTCTCTTTAATCCTCTTTACTAGCCAGCCTTCTTCAATATTAAGCTATTGTAGTTATGCTATGCCTTATACAAAGTAAATTTTAATAAATTCCGGAAAGAGTGAAACTATATGTAAAATAACGAAATTATAGAATGACTGTTAAGACGAATGCCTGAACCTGTATTTTTGATCATTATTTAATTTTGCATTTTAAGTATGGTTCCATTTTCATGTATATAATTTAATTAATTAAATAAATTAGAATAAATAAATAAATAATCTATGTTTTTCTTAAAAAAGGTAAAATAAAAAGGGCCGGTTACATATGGGCCAGCTTTAATTGTGAAAGCTCAAAACGAGGCTAGTGAACTAGTTCAATCTTTCATGGCGGTTATGTACTGCTAGTATTAATGCAAACAAGGAGAATCGAGCGGATTATATTTAGAGCACCCAAAGTAAGTTTGGTACAAGCAGCATAGACATAGTGTAAAACCCATTTTATAACGAAGTATAGATATTTAAGGCAACAATATTTCAGTGGTACGAAACTGAGTAGTTTTTGTTCGGTGAGAAGGGAGGTAAACCTGCAGACGTTCGCTGCGACTTCCCTCGTAGTTGGAAGGTTTTTTTTTTCCGATGTTTGAAAGCATTTCCCAGCAATGTACGCAGTTGCTGATCATGTTATTCTTGTGCTAGGCATGAGTCTGAGCAGTCAGCTCCATTGCCAGGCTTCAGTCGTCGCTTTCCTGTTGTTCAGGGCGTCTGAGTGCTCCGTTACCAAGTACAAGTAAAATAGTAGTATGCTTGTCAGTGTCCTGGGCCCTGCATGGACCTTGGGCTACAATCTACCCAGCGTGATTAGCAAAGCCCGCATCTCTAAAGGCTCCACCACGAGGGAAACTGCCACCTCTGATGAAGTTAACGCAAATGCCTTGAAATTGGAATTCGTAGCTTAGTCCATTAAAAGCTGATAATGTTTTTCTGTATTAGTTTCAAGTCTTTGTGAGTAGCATTATTATTGACCTTCTAACCAGTACACCAAGTGAAGCCTGGCGTGTGGTCACTTTCGTGAAGATATCAGAAATTCATCAAGTCCGTCATCAGCCCTACACAACCAACACTAATACCACACTAGTTTCTCTTGTATAAACCTTCCAGTACACTTTATATCAGCAACGAGGAACTTAAAATGTCACTGGATATAGAGTTGTATCTAGCTGTTGTTTTGCATTTTGTTGTAGATTCTGTGTAATTTTTAACGTTTGTCTTGTTTAACATGTTTATGACAGCCAATAGCATGACCCTAGCTAGATGTGTATGACAGCCAACAGCGTGACCCTGGATAGATGTGTATAACAACCAACAGCTTGACCCTGACTAGATTTGTATAACAGCCAACAGCATGACCCTAAATAGATGTGTATAACCGCTGCTGGCGAGATTCTTCAGCTGCCGTGCGTGGAGTGGTGCTCCTCCCGGCCAATGAAGAAAGGTGCAAATGGGGTTGCTGCGCGGCACCACTGCGGAAAAGGTGGTAGAAAGGATAAAGTGAAGCAAACAGTCAAATCATGGCACCTCTGGTCTTGATGTCGGCCACATCCTAAGTGCACTCATATCAGGTGAAATACCTGAACCGGCTTAACCCAGAGGTTAAGACACTGCTGGTGAGAATCTTCGGATGCTGCGCGTGGAGTGAAGCTCCTTCCAGTCAAGGAAGAAACTGCGGAAAAGAAGTTAAGGGTTGCTGTGTAGCGCCGATGTGAAAAGGTGAAGGAAAGGATAAAGTGAAGTTTAATCGGTATGTCTAGTAGTACCGCTGCGAGAGCTACACATACCACGGCGCCTCTGCTCTAGAGGCCGGCCACGTCCAAAATACACCTACACTGGTGAAATATGCCTAAACCGGCATACACCAGGGGTGAAACTTGATGGCTAGGCATGTCACGCCACCTCCGCTCTAGAGGTCGGTCACGCCCGATATACACCCATACTGGGATAATATGCCTAAACCGGCTAATCCCAGGGGTGGAAGTCATTAGTGGCGAGGATTCGTCCTCCTGGACAAAAGCTCCATCCTGGTCACAACTAGGAAGGGTAGCGGCCACGACCACAAAATGCTGAAGTCGGAGACACTGGACCAGGGCAGTCTAGATAGGCAACCACCTCTCACCCGGTGGGGATATTTGCGTATCTTAATCATGCTGAGGTTTTCCAGTGAGAAAGTCCAACACTGGCCTGGGTGGGCTACTGCCTCTCACCCAGCGGGGATGCACTGATATCCTAAACACGTCGAGGTCTTCCGGTGAGAAAGTCCAACTCTAGACTAAACTGGTGCAACGAAAACCACGGTGTCATGCAATCCCGCTTCAGAGACCCACCAAGAATACAGGCTCAAGCCCTGCGATACTCTGAGCCTCTTGTGGTCCTCTTGGGGATCTTGTGTGGTCCTTTTGGGGACCACACAGGAGACCACGGGAATTAACAGGGACCACAGGCGTAAGTTCAGTAGGATCACAGTGCGGTCTTGGTGGTAGAAGCAAACAAAGAAGTAGAAGAAGATGTGTCTAACAGCAGGGACCACAGGCGTAAGTTCAGTAGGATCACAGTGCGGTCTTGGTGGTAGAAGCAAACAAAGAAGTAGAAGAAGATGTGTCTAACAGCAGGCACCATGACCCTAGCTAGATGTGTATAACAACACATATTATAACCTTAGCTAAATGTGTACAGCAGTCAGTAATATGGCATTGGATAGATGTGTACAACATTCACAGTAGGATCTTATCTAGATGTGCACAGTATGGCCTGTAACAAGATGTGTACATCACAGTATACCCTTAGCTAAATGTATACAGCGCAGTATACCCATAGCTAAATGTGTAAAAGTCCACAGCATGAACTTATAAATGACACCACACAGGTTATGCAGGAAAGAAAAAGAAATGGTTAGAGAAAGTTGCAGAGAATAAAGAAAGATAAAATGGAAAACAAAAGTAAAATACTTGAAAAGTCAAGATCACTGTCAAGAATTTTAAGCATAAATCATGGGGGGGGGGGGTGGGCGGGCGGCTGCATTAAAAGTAAGGAAAGACAACTCTTGACAGACAGCTCCATAAATGAAAAATGGAAGGAATATATTGTGATGAAAAACAGTTGACTGTACCATAAGCCTTAAGGTTGTAAGGAGAGGGGAAAGGCCAGATTTATATTGACTTGGCTTGTTTAACTGATGCCCGAGTAGCAGAGTAATTAGTGCACTTGACTCACGGTGAAGGTCAGTGGTTTGAATCGAGCTGAAGGTGCCTCAGTCACACAAAAAGGCACTGGCTTCTTCTGGAGCTGGGAAGGCGGCCAGGTGTGATAGTGACCACGTTGGCCTGTAGTGTGCCAAAAGGTCAAGGAAAACATGGACACTGCCAGCAATCCTCTAGGTGTTCTTTAGCACAGTAGGGCTATCATTACCTTACTTTGCCATGTCGGGTTGAAGGTGGCAAATTTGTGTCCTGCCAAAGCTGCCCAGTCTATTTGTCGGGATCCTTAGCAGCGGCACAGAGCTGCGATGCTGAGATCTTTCTTCCTAGGAGATTAGAGCATCTGTGGACCCATTAACATTTTGTAGTGCTGTAATATGTATGTTAAAAGGTTGTGAAGTGTTCAATTCATTCACATTTCTAGGGCAACATATTGCAAGCTAGGGTGGAGACAGCCTGTCTTCATAGCCTGTGATTTGTTAAGACTGGGTTGACCTTGGTGATGGTTGTCTTAGTGAAGAGTTGAGCTCGATACATTCTCTTATGCTTTTTTTTTTTTTTTCTTTTTAATACAAGTAAACTTGCATAAAGTACCTAGAGAATTCCCTGTACACATGCTGTAAAATGAATGTGTTTCATGTGCAGCACATTCATCTACTGTATATATTTTCTCTTCAGTGTATTTTTTTGCTACTTTTCATGCATTTTACTTTTATGGATTTGTATCTAAGGAATTTGTATTACTGTCCACAACACAAAAAGTAATGGAAAAACTAATTATGTCAGTCCGTAAGAACAGCAAAGAACAAAACCTCTATCTTAATGCGAAGAAAACTAAATTGATGACAACTGAGAAAACAAATAAGAAAACTGAAATATGTATCAGTGAGGAAAAATTGGAAGAGGTGGAGAATTTTGAATATCTTGGATTGCTACTAATAATGGAGATACAATGAGGAAATTAAAAGGAGGACATCTATCACTCTTCAGAAAGTAAAACAACTAAAGAAGCTGTGGAGAGGAACAGACAGAAGTACAAAAATACGATTTTTAAGGGCATGCATCTTTCCCATTGCAACATATGCCTGTGAGACCTGGACACTTAACAAAACAGCTGAGAAACACATAAATGCCTTTGAATGTAAATGCTACAGAAGAGTTCTTCAGATATCATGGACACTAAAAAGAACACATATATCCATGCTACAAGAACTTAAATTGAAGATGGCTGGCTAGTAAAGAGGATTAAAGAGAGAAAACTTAAATATTTTGGACACATTAATGTCATGATAATCTAGAGAAGACTGTCTTGGAAGGGTACATAATGGGAAAAGAAAGAGAGGAAGACCAAGGCAAAGATGGCTGCAAGACATCGTAGATGATCTGCAAATGGATGCATCAGCAGCAGGGCATCTTGCTTACAACTGAGAGGCCTAAAGGAGAGCTGTTAGGGAGGCAAAGTTCCGTATGGGACATGCACATGATTGACTGACTGATCTAAGGAAAAGCCTGTGGTTGAACCATCAGATTGTGTCCTCTTTCTTTTTCACTGTAAAACTGTCATTGAATCTTGCCTTTCAGGATCTTAATATACAAACAAGATAAAGTGTACACATGTACATTATATTTAAGAATTGTTATTTCCACTTTCTGCAAAGTATATGTCAAAAAGTTGTGAATGCTGATGATTTAATCTGCTTCTCTGAAACAGGTAATGTGAAGATGGAAAGTGAGGAAGCCATCATGGAAAATGAGAACAATTGCAATGTGGAATCTGAATCAAACACGAGAATTAGAGATGAGAGAGTTGTTCACCATGTACTGGAGATGCATGACCTATCACCTGCAGTCACCTTAGACAATGAAGGTGATTCAGACATGAACTCTGTCTCAGATGACATCTTGGATTATACCAGCACCACTGTGAAACATCAGGCAGTTGGATATTCAGATGATCATATTGATAGATGTGAAGTTACATCAGTGTGTGCATCAAACTCTAATGTTACAGGGATAGACATTCCTGATTATGAAGATCTTGTTCAAGCAGATGAAGTGTCACAGCAGCAAGGAAGCCTTCATATGAGAGATTCAGGGAAGGCTAACAATGATCTAGCCATTGATGAGCTACAGGTGAATGGCAACTCATCAGAAATCGGGCTAGAGGAAGTTATGGAAGAAAATAATATCACTTTACATGCTTTTGAAAAACATGCTGAAGACCAAGCCAAACCAAGCATTGAAACTTATCAGATGGATGTTGATGAAGATGTTGAAGCAGCTTTCCAGTCAGTGCAAGCAGGTGATGATCAAGTGAAGGAACTTGGGGTGAACGATTGTGCCATGCAGGTATCAGAAAGCTTGGAGATGGCTGCACACCATTGTAAAACAACTCCAATAGAGTCCTCCACAATCCTGGAGAAATATTGGGATGATGAAGTGGATTTGTTAGAAGATACGAAAAACTCTGACAGTCATGGAGGTGCTCCTGCTGCATGTGATACATCAGTTCCTACCTTGAATGATAATTTCTCTTCTGTGGAAGTTTCACAAGAAATGAAAACCTCATTGGCTAACCAAAATATAGTTGGTAATGAGGCATCAAAACAGACACACGTGGGATTGACACATGTACCAGAAATTGAAATGACTGAACAGCATTCACCAGAATTAGACAGAATAGTCATTTTGCCAGAAGCTGGTAATCTTACTGCCATTCAGCTGAACGACTCCACTGACATTCCAGGAGATAAAGCAAGCTTTGAAACCCCACAATCCTCTCGCACAGAGAATGAGTTGTATGGCCTGAAAGATGACGAAGATGTGGATGTCTTGCAGATGAAATCCAGTCCATCATCTGGGGAAGGTATTACTGAAGTTGCAACTTTGTCAGTTGCCGTCTCGTGTGACGCAGCTGTGCCTCTTTCTATATCGAGTGACGCAGCTGTGACTGAACATGTTCAGATTCATGGTGGGATTTTGTCATTAGGTGACAGTTTACAAGATGTGGATAAGTTTGCTGATGATAAATTTCAAGAATCAGAAATCGATAATTATCAAGAAGATACTAGCAGTAGAATGTCAAGTAGCACATCAGAAATTGACATTAATCAAGAGGATAACAGCAGCAGAATATCAAGTAACATTTCAGAAACTGAGCATAGATTGCTGGAGACATATTCTGAACATCTTGATTCAGGTGAGGCAAATGTCACAGCATTAGAATATGTATCTAAAAGTGTGGAGGGGAGAGATGTGACATGTGTCAGTGCTATGTCAGTCAACACCACTAATGAAGATTATAGAGAAGGCGGTAACCATACAGATAATGATGCAGCCCAGGATAAAGACATTAATTCAAGGGAAGGAATTGCTGAAGTAAACTCGGGCAGTGATGATGTTATTAAACTCAGACATCAAGAAACCAGTCATCAGGAAACTAAACATCAAGAAATTGAGCATGAAGAAGAAACTGTAAATCAAGAAATTGAGCATGAGGAAACTGAACATCAAGAAATTGAGCATGAAGAAGCTGAACATCAAGGTATCGAGCATGAGGAATTTGAACATCAAGAAATTGAGGATAAGGAAACTGAACATAAACAAAATGAGAATCAAGAAATGAAAAATGAAAATACAGAAAATCAGGAGATCAGGCATCAGGAATTTAAACAGGAAATTGAGGATCAAGACAATAAGATTCAAGAAATTAATCATAAAAAAACTATGCATAAAGAAACTGAACAAGAAGAAACAGAAAAGAAAAAAACTGAGTGTCAAAAGACTGAACATGAAGAATATAAGGAACAAGATTCTGTGCATCAGAAAACTGAAAAGGAAAAAATTTATTACCAAGAAACTGAACTTCACAAAGATGAGCATCAGGAAAATGAACTTCAAGAAAGTGAGCATAAGGATATTGAGCATCAAGAAAAAGAATTGAAAGAAGATGATGATCCTTCAGATACAGTTGTCCAAAGTATTTCAACAGAGGAACATATGGAAGTCACTTCAAATGTGGAACTAGCAGATCAGCATCCAGAAGATACAGCTGTGCATGAGGATATGGAAGTGAGTCAGACTTGTGTACAAAATAATGAACATCTCCAAACTCATGAAGCCACTTCCAATCAGACACATCCTGAGCTCACAGAGACTGGTAATGAGAGTAATACAGGTTCAGTTGTAGCTGAATCTGATGACCTGACAGGAGTTTCAGAATCAGCAAATGATAAGGTTTTACCTGTGGAGGCAGACACTGCTCTGGCAAGTAATGAGTCAACAGAAGAAGGTCATGAAAATAGCAGACAGAGTAGCGATGATGATTCTGTTGGTGGTGCCTTACCTCAGGCAGTAGACTCAGGCACAAAGCCCGAGGCTGATGCTGCGGAAGTTGCAGAAGTTAAAACAGACCTCAAGACCTCAGATAACAATGAGCTTATGGATTCATCATCCGGAGATGTGAAACATAAGGCAGGCGCAACAAAAATAGGAGACGGTGGGGATGATGTGGTGGTGGTTGATGATGAAGGGAAGGTTGTCCCAGTCAAGGATGAGGTTGTTGAACAAAAAGTGACAGAGAATGGAGTTGGTGTGAAAGCCTCCCCCGCCCCACAGCCACAGCAGCGTCGTAGTACAAGTGCAAGGAAGATCTCCGTGAGTATTTGTAGTCATCTGAGCAGATTATTGTAGCAAAGTCTTCATCATCATTATGTGCCATCTTTGGCATAAGGGTTGATAGCAATGAATGTCCAGTTTCCTTGCACTCTGACCTTGATGGTGCACTCACCCAGGCCGTGTTCTGTTCATTCTCATATATTATCATCCCATCAACATCCCTGTTTGCTTCTTACTCATTGCTTTCCATCATTCCTTCCAGTATGGTCTTCAGTATATCATCATCATCATCATCATCATCTTTCACTCCTTTGAGGGAATAGGCCATTGATAAATGCTCTCCAGTTGTCCCTGAATGTATAAAATAGGAAAAAGTAGGAGCAGCTTTATTACTTATCGATTACAAAGTTGCGACGTTTCGGCATGAGCCTTAATCATACAGAAACATACAGGACGAAGAAATAGAGAGAGGAGATAAAGTATAGATTCACATGAATACTATTTTTAAAAAATTTAAAAAGAGTACTTAGCTGTAAATTGTAAGGTGTGGCTTGTCCGGCAGTGTGTGTCAGGAATGGATTTAGTAGGACGTGGAGACTGTTTAAATAGAGACCTGTGACATGTGGTCGGTTGGTTGTAACTGGGGGTGGTGGATGGGGAACCGGGGAGGGGAGAGAGAGTGATACAATATTGACCTAGCTAGGGGAAGTTGAAACAGATGATTGGGGAAGAGGGGTTGCAGAGTGGTGCTGTGAGGAAGTTTGAAAAGTAAGAAGGGGTGGACTTAGTGGAGAAGTACTATAATGATTGAAGAGAATGTTACGTGTAGCTAAACAGCAAGTTTAACCCATGTGGTTCCAGTGTCCCATAATTTTGAATGCAGCGGTTCTCAAGTGCCAGGCGGCTTGTGTCATCTGCGTGACATTGTTTAATGGCTGTTACCAGAAAATCAGATTTGCCTCTGTGGCTGGGGCCATTGAAATGATTTGGGACTGGTTTCGAAGCATGCTGGGTGATGTCGTACAGATGTTTTTGCATTCGGTCCCCTAATCTGAGGCCAGTCTCACCAATATATGTTATCCTGCATCTTTTGCAAACGATGACATATCACATTACGGGACTCGCTCAGCGGGGATATACTGATATCCAAAACACGTCGAGGTCTTCCGGTGAGAAAGTCCTACTCTAGACTAAACTGGTGCAACGAAAACCACGGTGTCACGCAATCCCGCTTCCGGGACCCACCAAGAATACAGGCTCAAGCCCTGTGATACTCTGAACCCCATGTGGTCCCCTCGGGGATTCCGTGTGGTCCTTTTTGGGGACCACATGGTGGACCACAGGACTTAAAGTGGACCACAGGCGTAAATTCAGTAGGATCGCGGGGCGGTCTTGGTGGTAGAAGTGAACGATGAAGAATAAGAAGACATTACGGGACTTGCATGTGAATCCCTCATGGAGAGTAAGGATAGTTTTGGGAAAGGTGATTGTTTTCGTTTCCCAGACTACAGGGCAGGTAACGCAGCGGGGGCGGTTACATTTTCTAGTGCCAACATATGTAAGGCTCTGCTTCAAGTGGCTGTGGACGAGGATGTCCTTAAGGTTTGGCTCACGTTTGTATGCCAATAGGGGTGGATCAGAGAAAATGTCATGAGTGTCGGAGTCGAGTTGGATTATCGGCAGATGACGATAAAGGATTTTCTTAACCGTCTGACCGTGCGGGTGGAAAGGCAGTACTAACTTAACTCTGTCCGATGGAGTAACAGGCTTTTTCCCGAATACTTCTTTGCGGCTCACTAGTTGGATACGGTTGAAGGCTTCACGAAGGACCTTTTCTGGGTAGTGGCGATGACGGAAAAATTCTAATAACTTGTTGGACTGATCTATAAAGTCCAAATTATCCTGACATATGCGGCGAAGACGGAGGAGTTGGGAATATGGGATGGAGTTCTTACAGGCTTCAGGATGGGAGGAGGTGTAAAGCAGATAGGTGTGGCTGTAAAATACAGAGGTGATAAGCCTGTTTGTGCCAATAGAAATTTTAATGTCTAAAAAGTTAAAAGACTTGTCAGAGATTTCATAAGTGAATTTTATGTTGTTATTGAATGTATTGGCGAATTCAATAAATTTTTTAAGGTCTTCCTGTGGCATACTTGTGATTCCAATGCCATCATCGATGTACCTTTTATAGAATTCTGGAAGTCTGCCAGTGTAGGTTTCCCATAATTTGACTTCCAGAAAGCCCATAAATAGACATGCATAACTGGGACCCATTTTTGTTCCCATGGCAACACCACTGATTTGCTCGAAGTATTCGCCGTTGAATTCGAAAGAATTTAGGTTTAGTACTAGCTCTGTAAGTCTGATTATGGTGTCAGTGTCAGTTGTGGGGTGAGGGTCTTTGTCGAGAATGGGTTATCAGGGTCTTGTGTGGGTTGGTTGGACTCTTTGTTGGCAAAGTGATATTTAAGCTGCAGTCGGCGGTGGAACTGTTTAACATCGCGGAGTAAAAAATAGTGACCGAGGATGAGTAGGAATAAATTTAAGGCCTTAGGCCCTGTTCTTGGATTTGTTCTCTACTTCTTCATATATATATATATGTTTTGATGTGGCTACAGTATTTTGTTTTCTTGATCTTTATTTCCTTTTCAAGTCCATGTTGCATAGGTAGTTGATCAAATATTTATACATTTGTTCTTTTTATTTTCCATGATATGTGACCTACTTTCTGCTGTGTTTATCTTTCTCTCAGACTTTTTACATTTATATGTTGTGTGTTTTTTGGGGGGCAGTGACTGGTGGAGATCCAAGTCTGGTATAGGCTGCTTTGGGACTGGTTTCGAAGCATGCTGGGTGATGTCGTACAGATGTTTTTGCATTCGGTCCCCTAATCTGAGGCCAGTCTCACCAATATATGTTATCCTGCATCTTTTGCAAATGATGACATATCACATTACGGGACTCACTCAGCGGGGATATACTGATATCCAAAACATGTCGAGGTCTTCCGGTGAGAAAGTCCTACTCTAGACTAAACTGGTGCAACGAAAACCACGGTGTCACGCAATCCCGCTTCCGGGACCCACCAAGAATACAGGCTCAAGCCCTGTGATACTCTGAACCCCATGTGGTCCCCTCGGGGATTCCGTGTGGTCCTTTTTGGGGACCACATGGTGGACCACAGGACTTAAAGTGGACCACAGGCGTAAATTCAGTAGGATCGCGGGGCGGTCTTGGTGGTAGAAGTGAACGATGAAGAATAAGAAGACATTACGGGACTTGCATGTGAATCCCTCATGGAGAGTAAGGATAGTTTTGGGAAAGGTGATTGTTTTCGTTTCCCAGACTACAGGGCAGGTAACGCAGCGGGGGCGGTTACATTTTCTAGTGCCAACATATGTAAGGCTCTGCTTCAAGTGGCTGTGGACGAGGATGTCCTTAAGGTTTGGCTCACGTTTGTATGCCAATAGGGGTGGATCAGAGAAAATGTCATGAGTGTCGGAGTCGAGTTGGATTATCGGCAGATGACGATAAAGGATTTTCTTAACCGTCTGACCGTGCGGGTGGAAAGGCAGTACTAACTTAACTCTGTCCGATGGAGTAACAGGCTTTTTCCCGAATACTTCTTTGCGGCTCACTAGTTGGATACGGTTGAAGGCTTCACGAAGGACCTTTTCTGGGTAGTGGCGATGACGGAAAAATTCTAATAACTTGTTGGACTGATCTATAAAGTCCAAATTATCCTGACATATGCGGCGAAGACGGAGGAGTTGGGAATATGGGATGGAGTTCTTACAGGCTTCAGGATGGGAGGAGGTGTAAAGCAGATAGGTGTGGCTGTAAAATACAGAGGTGATAAGCCTGTTTGTGCCAATAAAAATTTTAATGTCTAAAAAGTTAAAAGACTTGTCAGAGATTTCATAAGTGAATTTTATGTTGTTATTGAATGTATTGGCGAATTCAATAAATTTTTTAAGGTCTTCCTGTGGCATACTTGTGATTCCAATGCCATCATCGATGTACCTTTTATAGAATTCTGGAAGTCTGCCAGTGTAGGTTTCCCATAATTTGACTTCCAGAAAGCCCATAAATAGACATGCATAACTGGGACCCATTTTCGTTCCCATGGCAACACCACTGATTTGCTCGAAGTATTCGCCGTTGAATTCGAAAGAATTTAGGTTTAGTACTAGGCATGTAAGTCTGATTATGATGTCAGTGCTAGTAGTGGGGTGAGGGTCTTTGTTGAGAAAATAGCGGAGTGCTAAAAGTCCATCCTCATGGGGGATAGAAGTGTATAGGGAGCAGACATCAAGGAGAAAGATGTGATAGGTGTGGTGTTGAGAGAGTGTGATCATATCAAAAGTTGTTAATGCGTGGTTGGTATCTTTAAAAAAAAGGAGGGTAGTTTGTGTACTAGAGGCTGGAAAATGCTATCTAAAAAGTCAGAAATGTGCACCTCATTGGGGCATGAACACGCTGATACAATGGGGCATCCAGGGTTACCTGGTTTGTGGATTTTAGGAAGAAGATAGAAGGTAGGTGTGCCTAAACAGCTGTCCTTAATGTGAAGAGAAACAGCTTGGGGTGGGAGGCCACCTTCTGTAATCAGAGTGTATAAAATAGGAAAAAAATAGGAGCAGCTTTATTACTTAACGATTACAAAGTTGTGATGTTTCGGCGTGAGCCTTAATCATATAAAAACATACAGGACGAAGAAATAGAGAAAGGAGATAAAGTATAGATTCACATGAATACTATTAAAAAAAAAATTTTTTTTTAAAGGAGTACTTAGCTGTAAATTGCAAGGTGTGGCTTGTCTGGCGGTGTGTGTCAGGAATGGATCTAGTGGGACGTGGAGACTGTTTAAATAGAGACCTGTGACATGTGGTCGGTTGGTTGTAACTGGGGGTGGTGGATGGGGAACTGGGGAGGGGAGAGAGAGTGACGCAATACCGACCTAACTAGGAGAAATTGAAACAGATGATTGGGGAAGAGGGGTTGCGGAGAAGAGGGGTTGCAGAGAAAATAATGGGGTTGCAGAGTGATACTGTGAGGAAGTTTGAAAAGTAAACGGGGTGGATTTAGTGGAGAGGTACTATAATGATTGAAGAAGATGATGTTACGTGTAACTAAACAGCGAGTTTAACCCATGTGGTTCCAGCGTCCCATAATTTTGAATGCAGTGGTTCTCAAGTGCCAGGCAGCTTGTGTCATCTGCGTGACATTGTTTAATGGCTGTTACCAGAAAATCAGATTTGCCTCTGTGGTTGGGGCCATTGAAATGATTTGGGACTGGTTTCGAAGCATGCTGGGCGATGTCGTACAGATGTTTTTGCATGCGGTCCCCTAATCTGAGGCCAGTCTCACTGATATATGTTATCCTGCATCTTTTGCAAATGATGACATATATCACATTTTGGGACTCGCATGTGAATCCCTCATGAAGAGTGAGGATAGTTTTGTGAAAGGTGATCGTTTTTGTTTCCCAAACTACGGGGCAGGTAACGCAGCGGGGGCGGTTACATTTTCTAGTGCCAACATATGTAAGGCTCTGCTTCAAGTGGCTGTGGACGAGGATGTCCTTAAGGTTTGGCTCACGTTTGTATGCCAATAGGGGTGGATCAGAGAAAATGTCGCGAGTGTCGGAGTCGAGTTGAATTATCGGCAGATGACGATAAAGGATTTTCTTAATCATCTGACCGTGTGGGTGGAAAGGCAGTACAAACTTAACTCTGTCCGATGGAGTAACAGGCTTTTTCCTGAATACTTCTTAGCGGCTCACTAGTTGGATACGGTTGAAGGCTTCACGAAGGACCTTTTCTGGGTAGTGGCGATGACGGAAAAATTCTAATAACTTGTTGGACTGATCTATAAAGTCCAAATTATCCTGACATATGCGGCGAAGACGGAGGAGTTGGGAATATGCGATGGAGTTCTTACAGGCTTCAGGATGGGAGGAGGTGTAAAGCAAATAGGTGTGACTATCGGTAGGCTTGTAAAATACAGAGGTGACAAGCCTGTTTGTGCCAATAGAAATTTTAATGTCTAAAAAGTTAACAGACTTGTCAGAGATTTCATAAGTGAATTTTATGTTGTTATTGAGTGTATTGGCGAATTCAGTAAATTTTTTAAGGTCTTCCTGTGGCATACTTGTGATTCCAATGCCATCATCGATGTACCTTTTATAGAATTCTGGAAGTCTGCCAGTGTAGGTTTCCCATAATTTGACTTCCAGAAAGCCCATAAATAGACATGCATAACTGGGACCCATTTTCGTTCCCATGGCAACACCACTGATTTGCTCGAAGTATTCGCCGTTGAATTCGAAAGAATTTAGGTTTAGTACTAGCTCTGTAAGTCTGATTATGGTGTCAGTGTCAGTTGTGGGGTGAGGGTCTTTGTCGAGAATGGGTTATCAGGGTCTTGTGTGGGTTGGTTGGACTCTTTGTTGGCAAAGTGATATTTAAGCTGCAGTCGGCGGTGGAACTGTTTAACATCGCGGAGTAAAAAATAGTGACCGAGGATGGGTAGGAATAAATTTAAGGCCTTAGGCCCTGTTCTTGGATTTGTTCTCTACTTCTTCATATATATATATGTTTTGATGTGGCTACAGTATTTTGTTTTCTTGATCTTTATTTCCTTTTCAAGTCCATGTTGCATAGGTAGTTGATCAAATATTTATACATTTGTTCTTTTTATTTTCCATGATATGTGACCTACTTTCTGCTGTGTTTATATTTCTCTCAGACTTTTTACATTTATATGTTGTGTGTTTTTTGGGGGGCAGTGACTGGTGGAGATCCAAGTCTGGTATAGGCTGCTTTATAACCAGGGCTGTGGATTTGATACAGCAAATTGCTGACCAGTTTTCTGCTGCTGAATCCAACACCATAAGTGGTACACATGTACTGATTTTGAGTCCATGATTGTTTTATTTGTCCACAATCCAAGTCCTTCATAAATGCTCAACACTTGTAGCAAGATTGTACCTTCAGACTTCACAGCCCCTGGATACTACAGCCTAATCAGGTTCCTCTCATCTCCTTACAACTGTGAGCAGGTGTTCTTTGCAGCCAGTGCTGTGAAGATGTAGAGGCACAGTTTGTTGGCTTTGGAGTAGGCTATGGCAGTTATTTTTTTCAGTCTCTGGTTGAAGCTAAAAACCAGGTCGCATGTAATACTTCTTTAGAAGACTCCACCCCTAGAGGGACTGTGGTGATTCCTGCCCCATTAGTCATCCTAGGTCTGTTAAGAGAGTACCCAGCAGAAGTAGGATAGGGTCTTGGTCAGCTTTGGGTCACTGATTTCCAAACTGGGAGCATCTTACACCCTCAGTCACAGAAATGGACCTAACCAGGTGGGGTTGGATCAGCGTGTTCCCCAAGGTGGTGGAGTTGATTGAAAAGTATGGTTCTTAGATTCTATGTGGGTAACTAGATTACACCCAGAAATGATGCAGATAAGCCAACTCCTCCAAGGAATCAGCTGAAAAAAAGTTCATTCTTGCAGCTACAGCAGAGAGATCTAGCCGTAAGGGCACAGTCATATTGTGATGTTTTCTGGTGTCTCACACTTGACCACTCTTATGCCATTTAGTGATATGTAAAGAAATAAGATCTCACATCCCAACTGCTGTATCTTAGTGCTGACATATACTTATTCTCTTTAGTGCTAACATGTACCTCTTCTCTTTAGTGCTAACATATGCTTCTTCTCTCTAGTGCTAAAATATACCTCTTCTCTTTAGTGCTAACATATACTTCTTCTCTTTAGTGCTAACATATACATTTTCTCTTTAGTGCTAACATATACATTTTCTCTTTAGTGCTAACATATACTTCTTTTCTTTAGTGCTGACTTAAACATTTTCTCTTTAGTGCTAACATATACTTCTTCTCTTTAGTACTGACATATACATCTTCTCTTTAGTGCTGACATATACATTTTCTCTTTAGTGCTAACATATACCTCTTCTCTTTAGTGCTAATGTATAGATCTTCTCTTTAGTGCTAACGTTATACATCTTCTCTTTAGTGCTAACATATGCATCTTCTCTTTAGTACTAACGTGTACATCTTCTCTTTAGTGCTAACGTGTACATCTTCTCTTCAGTGCTAACGTATACATCTTCTCTTTAGTGCTAACGTATACATCTTCTCTTTAGTGCTAACGTATATATCTTCTTTTATTGCTAACGTATACATCTTCTCTTTCAAACTCTTATTTCAGGCTGCTGGGGGAGGAAGTGCAGGTAAGTTAAGATTGTTTGTAAAGGCAATGTTTGTAAAGGCAATGTTTGTAAAGTGTTTGTTTTTGTGTGTGGAGGAATCTCTGTAAAACTGACCTCCTGGGAGTTGTAATGTTTCAGGGAAAGAGTTGGCCAGTATTTGAGAAGCCATGCTGCTGTACAGTAATCTTGTACAAGTTGAAGACAATAGATTAATGTTCATTGAAACTTTGTTGCAAGAGAGCAGTCGTTATTCACTGAACTTGTAATGAGAAGTGAGTAGAGGAAGACAGAAGGTCTGACATGATTGAAAATTACCAGTCAGTGTTCTTATGTAGAGAAAAATGATTTACTGTGCCTATTGTCAGGGCAGAAAGTTCAGATTCTTCAATTCAAATGTAATATCCACTCTCATTTGTGCATGGGAAAGCTGGAAAACAACTCAAGAAATAGACAAGAAATTAGATTCTTTTGAAAAAAAGTGCCTAGGGAAAATACTCGGTAGAAAGTGGAACACATTCAAGAACAACACAGAGATAAGGTAGATAAACAAACAACCTGTCTCATGGGTGATCAGAAAAAGAAGATGGACATATGTTGGTCATGTGCTGAGAAGAAACAACCAGAGAATCCCAAAACAAGCTATCAAGTGGAACACAAAAGGCTAAAGAAAAAGAGGTCGGCCGCGTGAAACTGCAAAAAGGATATTGTTAAGAGAGGCCAATTTAGTGGGAATAACATCCTATGATGAGATTGAAAAGCTCGCAGAAAACAGGAAATCTTGGCAAACTACCATGTGAGCCCCCTGGGATGTTTAACGGCATGGGAAGGATGTAAGATTGTCAGGGCACACAATGATAATGATGATCTAAAAAAAAGTCGGTGAAGTACAAATTTGTAAGTTCATTGTCAGTTTCTTCTTATACTTTGAGGGCCAGGAAGCTAAGATTCAGTAGTATCTTATCTTATATCTTATATCCTTCCCATGCCGTTAGACGTCACTTAGGGCTCGCAAAATAGTTTGCCAATTTTTCCTGTCTTCGGGGAGTCTTTCAACCTCATCAAAGGATTTTATGCCTGTTAATTTGGCCTCTCTTAACAGTGTCCTCTTCAGAGTTTCATGCGGTCTGCCTCATTTTCTTTGGCCTGTTGTGTTCCACTTGATAGCTTGTTTTGGGATTCTCTGATCATTTCTTCTCATCAAGTGACCAACATATGTCCATCTCCTTTTCCTGATCACCCATGAGACTGGTTGTTGTTCAGTCATCTGTCTTATCTCTGCATTGTTCTTGAATTCGTTCCACTTGATGCAGAGTATTTTCCTTATGCATTTGTTTTTCAAAAGAGTCTAATTTCTTTTCTATTTCTTTAGTTGTTTTCCAGCTTTCACATGCATAAATGAGGGTAGTATGAGAAGTAGGAATATGAACATGATGAGGCTAGAAAACCGAGCACCAAGAAACTGAGCGACAAGAAGCTAAGATTCGGTATTATGAGAAGTAGGAATATGAACATGATGAGACTAGAAAGCTGAGCACCAAGAAACTGAGCGACAAGAAGCTAAGATTCGGTATTATGAGAAGTAGGAATATGAACATGATGAGACTAGAAAGCTGAGCACCAAGAAACTGAGCGACAAGAAGCTAAGATTCGGTATTATGAGAAGTAGGAATATGAACATGATGAGACTAGAAAGCTGAGCACCAAGAAACTGAGCGACAAGAAGCTAAGATTCAGTATTATGAGAAGTAGGAATATGAACATGATGAGACTAGAAAACCGAGCACCAAGAAACTGAGCGACAAGAAGCTAAGCATAAAAATATTAAGCATCAAGAAGGTGATACTCCTTCACATTGAGTTATTGAGCACTTTTTTGTTTTCAGACATTATGTAACTAAAAAAAACATGCATGCATGTGTGCATGCACACACTCACGCACAAAAGCACTCTTGCAGTGCGCACATGTGTGCGCGTGCACACACACACACACACACACACACACACACACACAGAGAGAGATCAGCCACAATGTAATTTTGAACATTTGTGTTTCGTGACTTGCTGAGAAGTCTGTGTTAAACTTTGCTGCATCTGAGAGCCATGTATGGGGAAATGCTGTATTACAGAACAGGTGAATTATGTTTCTCCTAAGTGACTGTGGTGTAAATCTTTGTATTTATTCTTTTGTAGGTAATAGTGCCACTATTTCTTCTTCCTTGAAACTGCTAGCTGGTGTTCTTTGCAGCTTATGTGGTGAAGATGTTGAGGTGCAGCATCACATTGGAGTGAGAGCAAGGGAGCTAGAAGCGGCTTCACACTCATGGGGACTCTGACAGTACCTGACCCGCTGGCTAAGCTAGGATTCTTGCTGGGGGTACTAGTGGAAAGGTGGGATAGGGTCTTGATCAGCTATAGTTTGCCAGACTTGACACTGGCATATGCACCCCAACTTTTGTGGTATCTCTCTCTCTGAATCTTAAGTGCCCAGGGCACATGGGGCTTCCACAATTTTTGCTTGTATGTTTATCTACATCAAGATAATGTTAAATAAATGTTGCCTTATATGTAGCTTGTGCTTGATATTACATCCACAGAAACCAACAAAACAGATTCTCCAAAGACTAAATCATCAAGATCCAAATTTCAGACCTGCCTTGTCTGCCAAAAGGTTTGCTTTTATTTTTGTAGTCTGCTGGTTAGAGTAAGATTCTCTGGACCTAGAAGGTTTAGAATGTTAGATGTTTAGTGGTTATATGTAAGTAATCCAGCAGGTTTGTGTCATAGCTAGACTGCATTGTTTATGTTCTTCATCATGACATAGGCCATATAGATCCAGATGAACTTCTGCTTATTACACTATGTTCATTGAGTTTCTGCCTGTCTGATGTGGTTCTGTAGGTTTTAGTAGTGAAGTCTTGTGGATAATCCTGGTTTAATATGCAAACTAAGGAAGGAAAGGAAAATGTTTCATCTTCATTACCATCACCATCATCATGTGCCTTCTGTGTTATTGATGGCCCCAAGAAAACTGTTGTTTCTTCATATTTCAGAGACTTTAAAGAAACTTTGTTTTGTTCCTTTTCTTAATTGTAATGACACTTTCTTACAAAAGAAGGATTGGTCATGGCATTGTATGCTTGGAAAACATTAATATTTCTTTATAATGTGGCAGTTCATTTAAATGTGTTCATCTGAGTGTTGTATTATGTTTGTATAGTCAGAAATTATTGACAGTCCTCTGATCTAAAATTTGACTTCACAAAAGTAAACAGTAGCTAAGAGAAAATTAACTGTAGGAGAAATAATGCTAACTATTGTTGATCTGAAATAGAAAACAAATTAGAATTTTGAAAACAAATGCCTAAGGAAAATAGTTGGTATATGGTGGAACAAATTCAAGAACAACACAGGGATAAGGCAGATGAGCGAACAACAACCTGTCTCATATGTGATGAGAAGAAATGATCAGAGAATCCCAAAACAAACTATCATGTGGGACACACAGACTGAAGAAAAAGAGGTCAGCCACATGAAACTCTAAAGAGGGCATTGTTAAGAGAGGCCAAATTAGGTTCTAAGGACTATCATAGCCAGAGGTGGGCTGGGGATACGCTCTCACTCCAATTAAATGTCTCCAAGGCATGCGTCTCAAATAGCCTCTGACAGTCAAATCCAGCTCCTGGCCTCGTGACAGAACTGTTCAGACTAGCAGAAGAAGGGCCAAAGGCGAATATCTGCAGATGTTTCGGGTAGATGAGGGTCATGTTTGGTAGCTCATCTACTGCTGCTGACGAGATTCTTCAGCTGCTGTGCATGGGGTGAAACTCCTCCCGGCCAATGAAGAAAATGCGATTAGGGTTGCTGCGCAGCACCATTGTGGAAAAGGTGAAGGATTAAGTGAAGTGACCAGTAGCCTTGAGGTCAGGACTATTCAAATCACGGCACGTCTGCTCTAGAGGCCGGCCATGTCCTATACACACCCATTCTGGGGCAGATTGTCTAAACCGGCTTAACACAGGGGTTAAACTGAGACATTGCTGGCGAGATTCTTTGGCTGCCACATGTGGAACGAAACTCCTCCTGGCCAAATGCAAAAATGCGATTAGGGTTGCCGGGCATCACTGCTGTGAAAAGATGATGGAAAGGATAAAGTGAAGTTTAATCGGTATGTCCAGTAGTCTCGCGCAAGAGCTACTCATACCACGGTGCCTCTGCTTTGGAGGCTGGCCATGTCTGATATACACCCATACTGGTGAAATATGCCTAAACCGGCTTAACCCAGGAGTGAAACTTGATGATTACTCGTGACATGGTACCTCCGCTCTAGAGGTTGGTCATGTCCTAAACATACCCATGCCTGGATAATATGCCTAAACTGGCTTAACCCAGGGGTGAAACTTACTAGTGATGATTCGTCCTCCTGGACAAAAGCTCCGTCCTGGTCGCAACTAGGAAGGGTAGCGGCCATGACCACAAAATGCTGAAGAGAGACACTGGACCAGTGCAGTCTAGATAGGCAACCACCTCTCACCTGACGGGGATGTATGTGTATCCTAATTGCACCGAGGTTTTCCGGTGAGAAAGTGCAACGCTGGACTGGATGGGCAACCACCTGTCACCCAGCGGTGATACACGGGTATCCCAAAACACATCGAGGTTTTCTGGTAAGAAAGTCCAGCTGTAGACTGGATGGGCAACCACCTCTCACCCAGCAGGGATATACTGATATCCAAAACACATCGAGGTTTTTCCATTGAGAAAGTCCAACTCTAGATTAAACTGGTGCAACGAAAACCACGGTGTTACGCAATCCCGTTTCTGAGACCCACCGAGAATACAAGCTCAAGCGCTGCGATACTCTGAACCTATTGTGGTCCTCTCAGGGATCTTGCTGTCGAGGACCACAGGAGTAAATTCAGTAGGATCACAGGGTGGTCTTGGTGGTAGAAGCGAATGAAGAAGAAGAAGAGGCCAAATTAGTAGGCATAAAATCCCTTGATGAGGTTGAAAAGTGTGCCAAAAACAGGAAAACTTTGCCAACTACCATGCGAGCCCCATGTGATATTTAATGGCACAGGAAAGATATAAGATTGTTGATCTAATGTTAGTCATAAAAATGCTAATAAATATTGATCTGATGTTGGTCACTTAAAAAATTTGTGTGAATATCCTTTAGATCTGCAAGTGCAAGTACAACATTGTTCGCAATGGCGACGTCAAACATTTGTGTGATGATGCATGCTTCAAACAGTTCCGCAAAACTCCCAGCGTTTTCCTGAAGGGTGTAGATGAATCAAAGATGTCAAAGGCAGCAAAAGATGCAGAATCTGCCTCAGCTGTGAAAGAATCCTTGGCAGCCTACCAACCAGAGATAGTGTCTCCGCAGATCAGTCCATACAAAACCTGTTCCGTGTGCCAGCTGATCAATGTGAATACTAGCCAACCTTTTTGTAACTGGAAGGGGCTGGACTTCTGTGGGGAGTCTTGTCTAGGCAAGTTTCAGGCCAGCCTTAATACTTCATGCTCATTTTGTCATGCTTACATCCCGATAGACATGAGAGCTACCTTTTGTTTCAAAATAGGAAATGACATACGTCCATTTTGTAAGCAGAGATGCTACAATGAATTTAAGAAGAAACTGCGATTGTGTTCTTTCTGTCAGCGGGATGTAGCAGGCGTCCCTGGGGCATTCACAACTATGGTAGGAACGGGCGGGAAGTTCCGAGAGTTCTGTTCACAGGCCTGCATGAAGAAGCTGGAGAGTCACTTACTTGAGGTGGAGTTCTTAAGTGTGGATAAAGGCAGCTTGAAACCAGAGACAGCTGCTTGTAGTCTGTGTGAAAAACAGGGCCCTGTCAAATGTGCGATTCGATTGCAGGGCAAAATGAATAAGCTCTGCAGCGAGTCCTGCTTGTCTACCTTCAAACACACAAACAAAATCAACCTGGAAAAGTGTGATCAGTGTGGAAACATGTGCATGCCAGAAGAAACCCAAGCCCACTTTGTCCAGTATGAGGGGCAGATGAAGTGCTTCTGCGGTGACAACTGTGTCAGCCTTTTTCGCAAGGCCAAAAGCAGAGTGATACAGTGTGACTGGTGCACAAGTAAGAAACTCAACTTTGACATGATAGAGAGACTGGATGCTGGGAGCAAGTACCAGGTGTTTTGTTCTCTCAACTGTCTTTCACTTTTCCGTGTCAACCAGCAAGCCAAGTCAGGTCAAGCTGTGTCGTGTGACCACTGTCAAAAGGTAATGTTTATTATATGATCCAATGTTATTTACACTTACAGTAGTGTTGTGTGCTTTCTGTATAACATTATGGGTTGTTGTGTGGTTACAAAACTTAACAAAGACAGATAAAAAGTAGTGTTCCTCATTATGTTTTGCGTGTGTAGTTTTGAGATCTGGATAGGGCGATTGGTGGGGTGATGATGATGATGATGATGATGGTAGTGGTTGAGAAGAGACTAGGAGAATGAATGGTGTATGATGAGTGTCTGAAAATGGCTGACTGGAGTATATTACTGTGATGATAATGAAGGCTGTATTTGTCTGTATGATGCAAGCAGAGCATGCCTGAGAGAAGTATCATCGCCTATCATTGTCAGTGTTATCATGTTTCTTGTTTATCATTAGTCTTCATCATCCAGCAGTAAAAACAACTCCATATGTTCTAACCAGCGGATGTTGTTACCTGGTTTTGAGCGTCTTGCCTGGAGGGTTTTCCTGTGGTTGTCACACACATGACTACAACCTGAGAGAGACTTAATAACTTTTCTCTGCTAATTGACTTAATAGAATTAAAAGAATACTTACATGGCTGCACACACGTATACAGGTGAAGCTGAACTCTGTAGTAACACTGCATTGAGAATTAAATGAAAGTCATTGTAACCTACTCCTGATCCAGCCCCCCATCATCTGTGTTTGGAGATCTTCATGGTGCTGTCAACCTGAAGAACTTGCATCATAGGAAGATGAGCATGCAGCCATGCAGTTATTGTCGCACTTGCTCTTCTACAAGTTATTCATAATTGATGCCATTAAATAAGATCAATATTTGGCTTGTATGTAATCATTTATTGATTGCCCAGTGATCAGTTTTATTGATTACACAATGCTTCCTGTATTATTTGCTAGGTCATATTTTACATAGAAACAAAGGACCTTATTGTTGTACATCAGAATGTTCTCTTAATGTTTAGAATAAGTTTGGTACAGATGTGTGAGCCATCTAAATGAAGTATGGTGTGTTATAGAAGCTTTATGTTATTTTTCATATGTGGTAACTTCTGTTATGCCATGTAAGCACCTAGGGAATATGTGTTAGTGCCCATATTTTCCTGCCAGCACACTAGAGGGTGATGTGGTCAGCATCATGCTTGGGCAGCACACTAGAGGGTGATGGGGTCAGCATCATGCTTGGGCAGCACACTAGAGGGTGATGTGGTCAGCATCATGCTTGGGCAGCACACTAGAGGGTGATGGGGTCAGCATCATGCTTGGCCAGCACACTAGAGGGTGATGTGGTCAGCATCATGCTTGGGCAGCACACTAGAGGGTGATGGGGTCAGCATCATGCTTGGGCAGCACACTAGAGGGTGATGTGGTCAGCATCATGCTTGGCCAGCACACTAGAGGGTGATGTGGTCAGCATCATGCTTGGGCAGCACACTAGAGGGTGATGTGGTCAGCATCATGCTTGGGCAGCACACTAGAGGGTGATGTGGTCAGCATCATGCTTGGCCAGCACACTAGAGGGTGATGTGGTCAGCATCATGCTTGGGCAGCACACTAGAGGGTGATGGGGTCAGCATCATGCTTGGGCAGCACACTAGAGGGTGATGGGGTCAGCATCACGCTTGGTTGCCTTTCCTTCCCCAGCACCAGAAAAAGTAACTAGGTGACTAGGGCACTTCTGGCCAGATTCAAACCACTTACCTTTGCTATGAGAGATTAGTGCACTGATCACTACACCTCCCAGATGCCTATATATATGTGGAGAATAATAAAATAATGTAAAGTTTTGTTATCAGATGACACCTGGAGACATAGTTCAGCATTAACATTTTCATCCATTCATTGATCTTTGACTTAGGCCGCCCAAGCTCAGTACCATCTGACAATGAGTGATGCTTCAGTCCGCAACTTTTGTTCCTACTCGTGTGTCATGACCTTTCAGTCCCAGTTCACAAGCAAGCACACATCTGTTCCAGGGTTGCCGGCAAATTCAGTTCTACCTCCCACGCAGGTTCAGCAGGTTCAGCAGCCGAAGACACCAAGTCCTAGAGGTGGACGTGGCCGAATGCACACTCGACAAGGTTTAGTCATATCTCTTTACTCTCTTCCAGTTCTATTAACATTGCACTAATGTCCCATTGGCCTGTATTCTGACTTGTGATTTAAGTATATAGGGCTCACATGGCCATCATCATCATCCAGACCAGGGTGTACAGTGATGTTGGCAGACTAAGGCAGGCTGGTGTATGCTTAAGAGACATGTGAGAACATTGGAAGAAGATTTATCAGACGTTTATTTTCTCACACTTTACACAGACAGAATGGTGCAGTAGGTCTCATTGGATGTTTGGTTACTGCTTGCATGTGTTAGTTTCACATAATCTTGTTCCCCATGGCAGCACATGATAGTTTTCTCTCTGTTGTTAGTGCAGGTGATGTGTGGCTGTCCAGGGGCAGGTCTACTGTTAGTGCAGGTGATGTGTGATTGTCCAGGGGCAGATCTACTGTTAGTGCAGGTGATGTGTGATTGTTCAGGGGCAGGTCTACTGTTAGTGCAGGTGATGTGTGATTGTCCAGGGGCAGATCTACTGTTAGTGCAGGTGATGTGTGATTGTTCAGGGGCAGGTCTACTGTTAGTGCAGGTGATGTGTGATTGTCCAGGGGCAGATCTACTGTTAGTGCAGGTGATGTGTGATTGTTCAGGGGCAGGTCTACTGTTAGTGCAGGTGATGTATGACTGTCCAGAGGCAGACACAAGGAGATGAAACATTACCAAACTTCTCATCATTTATATCCTTGTCTAGTACATTAGGCTGTATGATAGAACCAGAAACAAGGAAGCATTGAGAGGAAAAAGCCTGCCCAGCAATGAATCACCTGCTTTTATGTCCTTGTGTGGGTGTCTCTATTTGCCAGTTGTGTATCTGTCTGTAAACTATAGTTCTTCAGACAGTCTAGGAGCAGGGAATATAATAATCTGGTATATGGTGAAATAGTGCATGGGGCACAAAAGGTTGAGAACCCCTAATTTGAAATGTGCTGTCTTCACCTGACAGAACTCTCATGTCATTTACAAAATATCTGTTTGTTTGACTTTACATGCGTCACAGGATGATAGTGTTACAGAACTCTAGTTAAACTTCTTAATACATGTTTGCCATGGAAATAGCACTGATTGCTTTATGCCAGTATGCAGCTAGACTAAAATTTACACCATTTGACCTGACATATCTAACTCTAACCAGGCTTATTCTTAAAACTAGGTTTGTCTTCCCATTCAGTCCCTGTTGGTTGAAGCAGACTATGTTCTGTTACTGGATACAGCATGTGGAAGTTGTGTGTGTGTCTTGGTTAGCTGTCAGCTAGATGCAGCATGTGCAAGTTGTGTGTGTGTCTTGGTTAGCTATTAGCTAGATACAGCATGTGGAAGTTGTGTGTGTCTTTGTTAGCTGTCAGCTAGATACAGCATGTGGAAGTTATGTGTGTGTCTTGGTTAGCTGTCAGCTAGATACAGCATGTGCAGGTTGTGTATGTGTTTTGGTTAGCTGTCAGCCATATGCAGTATGTGGAAGTTATTTGTGAGTCTTGGTTAGCTGTCAGCCATTGGCCACTGTCTCAGTCAGCTTCATTAGCAAGGCCACCAAACACTGTCCAGTCTATGGCTTGTTCATGTGCAGGAGGTTGGGTATAGTGTATTCTAGTGAGTCTGCATTGTATTTGTTTTATATTTCCATTTGTGTTATATCTCTCTCTCTCTGAACCTTAAGTGCCCAGGGCACATGGGGTTTCCGCAAGGGTTTTCCACAAATGCCTGTCCTTCGCCTTTTTTTCTGCTCTTGCCCAGGTGAGCCCTCTATTGCTCAACATCCTTTCTGTTGTTCTTCTCCATGTCTCTTTTGGTCTACCCTTACTTCTGTTCCCCTGTGGTGTCCATCTTAGTGCTATTTTTGATAGTGAGTTGTCAGTCGTTCGGAGCACATGTCCCAACCATCGCCATCGTCTTTCCTCAATAATTGTTGTCAGTGGTTTCATCTGCATTTCTGCTAATAAGATGTTATTTCTTATGGTGTTTGGCGAAATATATTTTTCTAATTCTTCGTAAACATTTAGTCTGGAAAGAATTCAACTTGTTTTCTATGGTTTTGGTGATTTTCCAGCATTCACTTCCATAGAGTAGTACACTTAGAACATTACTCTTAAATATCCTGATTTTTATATTTATGCTTAGTTTATTTGATTTCCATATATTCTGCAGCATTGCAAAAGCCTGGTTTGCTCTAGTAAGTCTGCTGTTGATGTCCTCTGTGCTGTCTCCATTTTCTACTACTCTGCTGCCAAGGTATACAAATTCGTTGACCTCCTCCACTAACTTGTTATCTACTCTGAGTACATTTCTGTTGTTCACATTTTGCTTCATTAACTTTGTCTTTCCTACATTGATCTTAAGTCCTATGTTGTTTGCATTCTGAGTTAGCTTGTTTATTTTATCTTGCATATCTTTGTGACTGCTTGATAATAGACAAATGTCGTCCCCAAAGACAAGGTCCTCCAGCATTGTGTCAAGGGTCCATTGTAATCCTCTGCGTTTGTCTGATGTTGCCTCCTTCATTAACCAGTCTACTGCCAAGATAAATAATGTTGGTGATAGTACACATCCCTGTTTCACTCCTGTTTGTACCCTAAAGCTGCTGGAGGTATGTTCTCCACAGATAACTTTGCACTGAAAACCCTCGTATAGGGCTTTGATTACATTTACTATTTTATGGGGGAGGCCATGCCATCTTAGGATTTTCCACAGTGCATCTCTGTTGACACTGTCAAAGGCTTTCTCAAAATCTAATTTGTGTTATATACAGTATATTTTTTTTTTAGTGAAATTTTGGTAACTACAGGATATGAGCCATCAAAAAAGCAATGTGAAAGAAATGAAGTTCTAAGTAGTTACTTCTCCCGGGAAACTTTTACTGGAAGCTGAGAAAAGCAGCAGCAAATGTAAAATTTACTGCTCGATTCACATCAGGTTGAAACTCAGACAATAAAGTGAAACTTTAAACATGCACCTCTCTATCAGTGGCATAGAGCAGGCATTACCCCTACAGGCTTAGAACAATGGTAGTTCGTGTATTGTGTGAATCTATTCTGTTTACCATTGTATTGTTTTTTTTATTTCTGTTGTTGATTGCCTTTGGTTTGGCTTTGCATGTGAGACCACCTTGAGAATTGTTCCTCTTCTTCTTTACAGCCACAGCAAAGCAGCAGTCATCTTTTCCAGTTATATCCAATGTTGTTTCGCTGGCACAGCCAGGAGGTTAGTCACGTCACAAAGTTGGGAGGAAGTGAATGTTTTGTTTGTAAGAAATTCTTTCTGTGTTGTAGTCTGTACTGGCAGGAGGCTGATCTTAGAGGTCATACAAGACACCATCAACAGAATTCTGAGCTTTGGGGTCATACAAGACACCATCAACAGAATTCTGAGCTTAGAGGTCATATAAGACACCATCAACAGAATTCTGAGCTTTGGTATCATATGAGACACTGTCAATGAAACTCTGAGTTTAGGGATCATACAAGACACCATCAGCAGCATTCTGAGCTTTGGGATCATACAAGAAACCATTAAGAGAACATTGGGCTTAAAACAAAAAAATCATTGAGCAGTCCTTTAGCACTGAACCATCAGGTGTCTTGCAGATGAATTAAAGGTAGGAAGTCATCATTGTAAGTTGTGTGTCAGATGAATTAAAAGCAAGAAGCCATCATTGTGTGTCAGATGAGTTAAAAGCAAGAAGTCGTCATCATTGTGAGTTGTGTGTCAGATTTGTATTCAGAATCACAGTATGATAAGACTGGTGGACTATTGAAATAAATGTTCATAAATATAGAATTATTTTTGTAAAGTCTGCCCAACAGTATACTATAGTGAATGAGATATTGATCCCTGGAAATGAAGTAAACTGTCCCATTCTAGACCCATCTCACATCACACGTCTCACTCACATCACGTCACATCACATGGCCATTATTTTCACTAGGTGTCCAATGCTGGAGATATTAGCACTGAGAGTTGAAATTTGGAGGTGATTCTGCACTAAATCCACACCTTCAAGAAAAAGTGAAGAAGCCAGTATCTGTTTATATGATTTACTAAACAAAATGTGTGTGCTAAACAAAGTGTGTTGTACCAAATAAAGTATGTGTTGTATCAGACAAAGTATGTGGTTCCAAATAAGTTAGGTGTTTGACACACGGATGTCACTGTTTAGTTTGAGAATGTTTTGTTTTATAATGTCACTGCGCTCCATATCAGCAGTCTAACTGTGTACTTCCTTCTACAACAGCTGATGGTCAGCCACAGTCCCCATCCCAGATTACAACAAACACTGCAGCAGTGCCAAGTGCAGTAACATCTGTATGTATATTTCTTTTATTTATCATAAATCCTGTTCTTTCACATACCATATGTAATTCTGTCATTCAGATGTCATCCAGCATTGAGATGATAATAGTCAGTGGTGATCTGTGTTTGTTCACATATCATGTGTAATTCTGTCATTCAGATGTCATCCAGCATTGAGATGATAATAGTCAGTGGTGATCTGTGTTTGTTCACATATCATGTGTAATTCTGTCATTCAGATGTCATCCAGCATTGAGATGATAATAGTCAGTGGTGATCTGTGTTTGTTCACATATCATATGTAATTCTGTCATTCAGATGTCATCCAGCATTGAGATGATAATAGTCAGTGGTGATCTGTGTTTGTTCACATATCATGTGTAATTCTGTCATTTAGATATCATCCAGTAAGGGGAATAGTCAGTGATGAAATGGTGATCTGACTTTGTGGTGGAAAATTATAGGTTTGAGATCTGCATCCAGCAGCATCTAGTTGGTCCTGTGTGTGTGTGTGTGTGATACCTTCATCCAGCAGCATCTAGTTGATCCTGTGTGTGTGTGAGACCTGCATCCAGCAGTGTCTAGTTGATCCTCTGTGTGTGTGTGTGTGTGTGAGACCTGCATCCAGCAGCGTCTAGTTGGTCCTGTGTGAGACCTTCATCTAGCAGCATCTAGTTGGTCCTGTGTGAGACCTGCATCCAGCAGCGTCTAGTTGGTCCTGTGTGAGACCTTCATCTAGCAGCATCTAGTTGGTCCTGTGTGAGACCTGCATCTAGCAGCATCTAGTTGGTCCTGTGTGAGACCTTCATCTAGCAGCATCTAGTAGCTCCAGCTGTTAACATGAAGACTGACATACTAGGGGAAATAAACATGTTTTGTCTACCTGTACACTATTCACAGACAAGAGTACACTGTTCGCATTCAGTATCTGCAACATAGGAGGGTGTCTTGTGAAGCAGTATGGGACTTGATGTGAGTTTATGGTTGCTGAACACACACACTGAACACAGCCAAATAATTTGACTAAACTGTTGAGTGTTTTCATACTTGTGAAATTATTTTCTGTTGCTGACATTTTCTTTCAGAAGAACCTGAATGAAGTAGTGAAAAAAATCACAGACAATACTCGTATACTTCAAATATTGTTGAGTGTCTGAGTACACCAGAGATGTCCCGCTGCTGGCGAGATTCTTCAGCTGCCGTGCGTGGAGCGGTGCTCCTCCCGGCCAATGAAGAAAGGTGCAAATGGGTTGCCGCGCGGCACCACTGTGGAAAAGGTGGTAGAAAGGATAAAGCGAAGCAAACGGTCAAATCACAGCACCTCTGGTCTGGAGGTTGGCCATGTCTAACTGTACTCATATCGGGTGAAATTTTTGAACTGGCTTAACCTAGAGGTTAAGACACTGCTGGTGAGACTCTTCGGATGCCGCACGTGGAGTGAAGCTCCTCCCAGCCAAGGAAGAAAATGCGGAAAAGCAATCAGGGTTGCTGTGTGGCGTCGATGTGAAGAGGTGAAGGAAAAAGATAAAGTGAAGATTAATCGGTATGTCCAGTAGTATCGCTGCGAGAGCTACACATACCACGGCGCCTCTGCTCTAGAGGCCGGCCACGTCCGAAATACACCTACACTGGTGAAATATGCCTAAACCGGCACGCACCAGGGGTGAGACTTGCTGGCTAGGCATATCATGCCACCTCCGCTCTAGAGGTCGGTCAAGCCCGATGTACACCCATACTGGTGAAATATGCCTAAACCGGCTCACTCCAGGGGTGAAACTTGAAGGCTACGCATGCCATGGCACCTCTGCTCTAGAGGTCGGACACGTCTCAAACACGCCCATACTGGGATAATATGCCTAAACCGGCTCAACCCAGGGGTGGAAGTCACTAGTGGCGAGGATTCATCCTCCTGGACAAAAGCTCCACCCTGGTCACAACTAGGAAGGGTAGCGGCCACGACCACAGAATGCTGAAGTCGGAGACACTGGACCAGGGCAGTCTAGATAGGCAGCCACCTCTCACCTGTCGGGGATGTATGCATATCCTAATCGCGCTGAGGTTTTCCGATGAGAAAGTCCAACACTGGACTGGATGGGCAACCACCTCTCACCCGGCGATGATACATGGGTATCTTAAAACACGTTGAGGTTTTCTGGTGAGAAAGTCCAACTCTGGCCTAGGTGGGCTACCACCTCTCACCCAGCGGGGATATGCTGATATCCAAAACACGTTGAGGTTTTCCATTGAGAAAGTCCAACTCTAGACTAAACTGGTGCAACATAAACCACGGTGTCACGCAATCCCGCTTCTAGGACCCACCAAGAATACAGGCTCAAGCCCTGTGATACTCTGAACCCCATGTGGTCCTCTCAGGGATCCCGTGTGGTCCTTTCGGGGTCATTTCGGGGACCACACGGGGGACCACAGGACTTAACGTGGACCACAGCCATAAATTCAGTAGGATCGCAGGGCGGTCTTGGTGGTAGAAGCAAACGAAGAAGAGAAGAGACCAGAGATGTCCTCCTCACATTCACGTAGTATGACCAAGTTGCCATCACCTGGCAAGAACTTTTGCTTTAAACTCATAAGTATCACCATCACCTGTTATTTCATGTTTATAGTTGTATCCATCAATCAAGTACTGTGCCGCGTGGTGTAGGCGATCATTTCTCTCCACAATTCCTTGTCTTTAGACTTGATTATAAGATCCACCGATGACTTTCTTCCTAGCCACGCTGACAGCCCATCCAGTAACTTCTCTCTCTGTCTTCCTCTGTCTATTCTTCTCTCAATCTTTCCAGTTGCCACAGTATGTTCCAGTTTTCTTCTTCTCAGAAAATGTCTTACAAATCTTTCTTGTCTGCCTCTGATCTTTGCTGTAATTTGCATTTTAACTCCAGCCGCTCTTAACACTTTGTTGACCAAATACGGGAAAATCTGTATTTCTGGTTTCCGTGCGTTGTTGACCGAAAGGCGGATTTGCCGTATTCGATGGTCGTCTTATTTAAACTGTTTCTAGCGTGTTATTTAAAGTAATTTTTGGTTGTTTGTATTTTTACTGCAAAGTTAATATAATAAAATATTGTTTTTAATCTTCGTAACTTAAAAAAAAATAGAAATCTCGCGGGTTTAGCTGTCGGAAACACGTGTTTACGAGATCTCGCCAAGTCGACATTTTGTGCAAATGGCGGAGCACGTTACGCTCGATGTTACTGCGACAGTACAATGAATTATGCCCAGAATCTTTTGTCAGACTACCCTAGTAATGAATAAAAATCACTGTTTAATGATTCTAGTAATGAAATTGATGTGTTTCAAAGTGATTTCTGTGACGGCGATCTGATTAAAAATACGATAACTAGGCACAGTGTTGCTGTGTCAGAAGTGAAAATTCCAGAGATAGTGTGATTGTGATTCGAAGTCAGGGTATGATTCTTCAACAGTAAGTATTTCACATTTTTTATGTGATATAGTTAGCAGTGATATAGGTGTGTGGAGTAACATTGATTCTACACCAGTTCTTGAAAAATTTATAGGAAATTCTGGTGTTTCAGTGAATGTAAACAAACAAGACAGCATGGAGGAAATTTTCAGTACAGTGTTTGGCAATGATTTTTTTAAAACTGTTACCTCATCATGAAAATTTATACTGTGCACAGACACAACATATGAACAAACTACTGCCTTTTTGTCTGAAAATATAACACATTCAGACATTAACAAATTCTTTGGATTGATCATTTTGATGGGCCAGACTAGGAAGCCACACTGAACAACAGACCCTCTTCTGGAAACACCAATATTTTCAAAAACAATGAGCAGAGCTAAATTTGAGCATCTTCTGACACTTCTGCATTTCTCTGACAGCTCTCAAACATTTCCAGAAACAAGTAGAATTAGCAAAATAAAACCTCTGCTGGATTATTTTTTGCCTAAATTTCAAGAGTTGTATAAACCGAAGCAGCAGCTTTCGACTGATGAAGGAAAGACGAAAGATTTGTTCGCATGATATCAACAATGCACAACAGTGATTGTCTGGAATAGTAAATAATCATGTTCTGGTGAATCCTGAGGATGAAGGCACTAAAAAAGCATCATCTAGGAAGTGCAGAGTGTGCTTGGTCAATGAGAAAAAGAGTGAAACAAATTTTTTTTGGTCAAAGTTGTCAAGTTCCACTGCATTCAGATAGCTGTTTCACAAGATATCACACCCTCAAGAAGTACTAGAGGGTCTTGGGAGTCTGTCTACCAAGTTGGATTACATTCCCTAAAGGGTGAGTAGAGATATGCATGTTTTTCTAAGTTCACTCAAAAAAGTTCATTTTTCAGAAAAATGGCTGGGAACTGGGGGTTTTTCAGGGTAAATAACTGTGGTCAACAAAGTGTTAAGACATCTTCATTGGTTTTCTTAGCTGTCCATGGTACCTTCAACATCCTTCTTATAAACCACATCTCCATGTCCTCCATTCCTTGCTGTACTCTCTTATTCATGGACCATGCTTCACATGCATAAAACATAATTGGCTCAATGTAACAATTAAGTACTCGGAGTCTTGTTTCCACTGATATGGATCTGTTGCACAAGATGTTTCTCATTTTCTGGAATGCTGACTTGGCCTGAGCATGTCTGCTTTTTATTTTATTGTGACATTTCCCATCAGTTGTTATAATTGTTCCTAAGTGCTTGAATCTATCAACTTGTTTCACTTCTGTGCCATCGATGGTAATGCTACATTTTGGTGGTATTCTTTTCTGTGAGATGACAATCACTTCAGTCTTCTTTTTATTCAAGCTGAGACCTTTACTTTTACTTTCATGAACGATGATGTCCAGAAGAGCCTGTAGCTCTCCTTCACTTTTAGCAATCAGAACTGTGTCGTCTGAATATCTTAAGTTGTTATGGTTGTACCTGCCAATTGATATTCCTGGCAAGCTCTATATTTCTCATTATGTTTTCGCTGTACAAGGAGAAGAGGTCAGGAGACAGAACACATCCTTGTCTCATTCCCAGTTTTATGTCTTGGAATGCTCCTATTTGGTTCTCATCCTTCATTGCGCTGATTGATGCCAGTATATGTTTTTGATGAGTTTCAGATCTCTCTCATCTGTGTTGATGTCTTCCAGCATTCTTGTAATTTCTGTGTGTCTAACTTTATCAAATGCTTTACAGTAGTCTATGAAGCATAAGTGTAGGTCCGTCTTTACTTCTCTTGATTTTTCTGTCGATTTCTCAGTATATATGGCATTACTTGTGCCTTTTCCTTCGATGAAGCCGCGCTGCTCTTCAGCGATTTCTGGTTTTATTTTGCCTATAGTAATATTGTGACTTCATATCCTACATAGAAACTAATGTTGAAGTAATCTTTCCTTTCTTCATCTCAGACTGGCAATGTAGTTGCGAGCGCTGATGGCAAACATCAGATTCTCATCCAGGCAGCATCCCCAAAATATGGAAGAAACAAGTCTCTACAGTGCAAGCCTCTGACGCAGACAAAAGCTACCTCATGTCGACCACATTCGCAGACCAAGGAGACCCAGACAGGTAGCAGCTTTTATTTTTCTCAAGATCATGTTAAAGTTGTTGAACACTGGTCTTGCTTACAAGTGAGAGGCCTACAGGAGAGCTGTTAGGGAGGCAAAGTGCAAGTGAGTGAGAATACTTGATGTGCAGGAAGCGGCAGGGGAGTGGCAACATGGTGAGTTATCATTGGCTGCAAGGATCTTCACCTTGAGAAAGGCTGGGAACCTGCCTTCAGCAGCATCAGAATTATTGCTCCAATTATCGGGATGGAATATATGACGTAGAAGAAACTGCTTAAAAGTATCTCAGAATAGACAGAAGAATACATCATGCAGAGGAAAGACATCATTTAAACTATCTCCAAAAGAAATTTTATTGACCAGAAAAGTAAATCATAATAATAGTAACTAACTGCTGAGAGGGAGCATTGTGGGGGAGAATGGAGATAAGAAGAGCAGATGTTCTCATAAAGGTGGAATTTATTTCAGTGTATCCTTGATCCTGTCTATTCCAGATGAAGTTCCAATCAGGCATGTGCTGGTTCCTGTCCCAGTTCCTGTGTACTTGCCCATGCCCACAGTTATGTACACGGCCCCGGCACCCAGACTACTACCTGTACCCATTCCCATACCAGTTCCCATTTTCATCCCTACCACCAGGAAGTCGGCCAATGGAATCTCTAAAGCCATACAGGTAAGTCCACACTTTCTACTTCAGTAGCCTACAGCAGAGCTGTCCCTTGCTTTCATACTGGTCCACTGTGGCACAGGCACAAAGTTGGCCAATGGAACCTCTAAAGCCATACAGGTAAGTCCACACTTTCTACTTCGGTAGCCTACAGTAGAGCTGTCCCTTGCTTTCACACTGGTCCACTGTGTCTCAGGCACAAAAGGGAAATGAATTTTATGGTATGGTTTGACATATATGACAAGCCCCCCCCCCCCCCCCCCCCAAATCTCTCTCTCTCTCAGTCTCTCTTTCCCTCAGTGTTTTTTTTTTTTAAGAGAAGGATACATGTTATGCGATTGTGTGCATGTGTGTAGCAGGTCATCCGTAGTGGAGTAAAGAAACTTGTAGAGCTGATATAGGTGAGTACATTCATCTTTCCAGAGATAAACAGTGGAATAATACATTCATCTTTCCTGAGATAAACATTGTCAGTGGAATAATACATTCATCTTTCCTGAGATAAACATTGTCAGTGGAATAATACATTCATCTTTCCTGAGATAAACATTGTCAGTGGAATAATACATTCATCTTTCCTGAGATAAACAGTGGAATAATACATTCATCTTTCCTGAGATAAACATTGTCAGTGGAATAATACATTCATCTTTCCTGAGATAAACATTGTCAGTGGAATAATACATTCATCTTTCCTGAGATAAACATTGTCAGTGGAATAATACATTCATCTTTCCTGAGATAAGCATTGTCAGTGGAATAATACATTCATCTTTCCTGAGATAAACAATGTCAGTGGAATTATACATTCATCTTTCCTGAGATAAACAATGTCAGTGGAATAATACATTCATCTTTCCTGAGATAAACAATGTCAGTGGAATAATACATTCATCTTTCCTGAGATAAACAATGTCAGTGGAATAATACATTCATCTTTCCTGAGATAAACAATGTCAGTGGAATAATACATTCATCTTTCCTGAGATAAACAATGTCAGTGGAATAATACATTCATCTTTCTAAAGATAAACATTGTCAGTGGAGTAAATAATTCGTCTTTCTAGAGATAAACATTGTCAGTGGAGTAATACATTCATCTTTCCTGAAATAAATGTCAATGGAATAATAAATTCATCTTTCCTGAGATAAATTTGTCAGTGGAATAATAAATTCATCTTTCCTGAGATAAACGCCAGTGGAATAATTATCTTTCCTGAGATAAACGTTGTCAGTATAATAGTGTTGAGTGAATATATTATACACATCCTGCAGTTGTTAGAGATAGACAGCAAAATCTGGGGGGATGGGGGTGGGCTGGGGGTAAGGATAAACATATTGTGTATGGTGAAGGTCTGGTTTTCTAATCCAGAAAGTTAGGAAGTAACTATGCTTCACTGTGTTCGCTGTGATGTCTGAATTACAAACTTTCATTATAGCATCAGATGCAAAGAATTTGATTCATAATTTTGTGAGACAGTAAGCTAGTCCATCGCAGCAGCTGATGCGTGTTGTTAAAAAGACTTGTAGAAACAAATGATCCTTAGATACGTGGTGAGAAACTCAAGGAAACTAATACTTGCGCATTTTCTCCAGGACATTGTGGAGCGAATGCCCTCGGACCCCCTGGAAGCCGAATTGTTGATGATGGCAGAGGCGGTGGCAGCAGACAGGAGACCTGGCGACAGCGACACAGATTCTGAGGCTGAGAACGGCGCCGAGGACTTCAGCGTTCCTGGTAAGAGATTGCAGCTTTTCCCCCTACCCAAGCTTGAGCAGGATTGTATCGGTAGATTAAGTAGTTAATCAACATCTTTTTTTTTGTGTGTAGAGGAAGATTTAAGAAACATGGATACTGTGTCCAAGATCTTTTCCCTTCATTGATCTGTTTCATGTTCTCATCTGTCAAGACAAGGAAACTGGTAACCTCTGTGAGTCAGACTGCATATCTTTATGTATTTCCTAAAGATTTCCATCTTACTGTCTTGTCCTGAGACTACAGCTTTCAGCAGAGAGTTCAGATTTCCATCTTACTGTCTTGTCCTGAGACTACAGCTTTCAGCAGAGAGTTCAGATTTCCATGATGTGTTGAGTCTGAATACCGCTTTGGCACAGAGTGGGGTGTGGGGAAGCCTTTGGTTTATGTAGATTGTCTTGTAGACTGGGAAGCCTTTGGTTTATGTAGATTGTCTTGTAGACTGGGAAGCCTTTGGTTTATGTAGATTGTCTTGTAGACTGGGAAGCCTTTGGTTTATGTAGATTGTCTTGTAGACTGGGAAGCCTTTGGTTTATGTAGATTGTCTTGTAGACTGGGAAGCCTTTGGTTTATGTAGATTGTCTTGTAGACTGGGAAGCCTTTGGTTTATGTAGATTGTCTTGTAGGCTGTAATATCCTTATAACAGAGGTGGGATGGTCAGAAAGGCTAGCAGACCAGGGCAACATGACTGACATCTAATTAGAGATAGCACACTGAGTGTTGAGATCAGTGTGTTCCTTTGGTGGTGGAACTTGTAAATAAACCTGCTTATTGGTTTCACTCAGAGAATTATCATGGCACATTTTGTCTGTGATAATAATAAAGTTATACATTTTCTACCACATTGTCAGCTGCCACAGGTAATCTTCAGCAAATGTTGTATTGAAGTGTATGATAGTTGGTTCATTGATGCTTTCCCTACAGCTATAAGCTGAGAGTTCAGATTTCCATCTTACTGTCTTGTCCTGAGACTACAGCTTTCAGCAGAGAGTTCAGATTTCCATGATGTGTTGAGTCTGAATACCGCTTTGGCACAGAGTGGGGTGTGGGGAAGCCTTTGGTTTATGTAGATTGTCTTGTAGACTGGGAAGCCTTTGGTTTATGTAGATTGTCTTGTAGACTGGGAAGCCTTTGGTTTATGTAGATTGTCTTGTAGACTGGGAAGCCTTTGGTTTATGTAGATTGTCTTGTAGACTGGGAAGCCTTTGGTTTATGTAGATTGTCTTGTAGACTGGGAAGCCTTTGGTTTATGTAGATTGTCTTGTAGACTGGGAAGCCTTTGGTTTATGTAGATTGTCTTGTAGGCTGTAATATCCTTATAACAGAGGTGGGATGGTCAGAAAGGCTAGCAGACCAGGGCAACATGACTGACATCTAATTAGAGATAGCACACTGAGTGTTGAGATCAGTGTGTTCCTTTGGTGGTGGAACTTGTAAATAAACCTGCTTATTGGTTTCACTCAGAGAATTATCATGGCACATTTTGTCTGTGATAATAATAAAGTTATACATTTTCTACCACATTGTCAGCTGCCACAGGTAATCTTCAGCAAATGTTGTATTGAAGTGTATGATAGTTGGTTCATTGATGCTTTCCCTACAGCTATAAGCTGAAGTTATTTGCTTCTGATGTTGGCTAGCAGCTAGTGATAGTGGCCAAGACCATGGTCCTTGTAAATGCTCAGCATGAGACTGCGAGAATAACTCTTTTTTTAACATGTTTGTAGTTAGTTTCTGTACTGAGCGCATGGATATGAGTGAAACATAAATGGTGTACTTTATTTTATTATTTTATTTTTCTCTGTTTTTTTCAATGTTAATTTTGTTTGTTATGTGAGCAGAATATTTGTAGAATGTCTGGGACAAGGAGCTGCATGACAAAGAGCAGAGTGTCAGGTCAGTCTGCCTGGCTAGTGGGCCAGGGCTTAGCACCTGTGAAGCCTGCAAAGAAGCTGGATTTTTGGGTCCATTCCAGGTCTTGTAGCTTGTCTCTACTACCCACAGCCTATTTGCTGCAGCTTCTCACCGTGCTCTGGTGCAGCAGATGCACTGCACCATCTGTAAGAAACATCATACAGGCATACAGAATCCCAGCAAGAGCTGTGCCCAGCATCTTGTCATTATCAGAATCTTTGGTTATGGGAAAACTACCCTGTTTGGTAGGCTGAGAAAGCTGGTAAAATGACAGGACAAGTTGGTGTAATGTACTTAGGAAACATAAGAGAACAAGTGAATGGCTTCAGCATGTCCGGACTAATAGCATGTGAGTACTTGAACATTTTCTTACAGCGGAGGATGTCTTGAGACCCTCGTCCCAGGAGGATGAGTCGTTAATGATGAGGAAGAGAGAGGCTCAGGGAGAAGAAGACATGATACAGATGGCCCTCAGGATGGCAGAGGAAATGAGTGGCCCCATCGAAGATCTTGAGACATCTGTTGAGCCTGTTCCTGTCAGTGCTGGTAAAGTTGTGTTTGTTGTCAGATAGATTTGCTAATAACCCTTTACTTAAACAAGACACTTGATAGAAGCTTCCAGCATGATGTCAATGCTGGTAAAGTTGTGTTTGTTGTCAGATAGATTTACTTAAACAAGACACTTGATAGAAGCTTCCAGCATGATGTCAGTGCTGGTAAAGTTGTGTTTGTTGTCAGATAGATTTGCTAATAACCCTTTACTTAAACAAGACACTTGATAGAAGCTTCCAGCTTGATGGTCTGGGTTAGCTCCTGATATTTGAAGCAGAACTTCTTGCTCCTGGTCTTGTCATTGCCAGGATGTTTTCTCGCTGGCAATTTTTCGTAATGAGACATTTATTCACATAATTATTAGGGTTTTTTTTGTGTTGTATTTTTAAAAAACAATGCATTACCTTTATTTAGAAATCTGGATGAAATAAATGCTTTATTACTTTTTTTTATTCTTGAAAGTGTATCATCACTTGATTAGAAAGTTTTGTGCAGTCAGTTTTAGCTAGTCATGGGTGTGATAAGATTAAAAGTGAAAAAACTGTTTTTGATTGACTTTATATGTAAGACTTTCATTGACATGGCCCTAACACTTTGATAATGACTACCTTCCTAATCTTGATTGTCTCTGAAGCCATGGGAATCTTCAGATGCTCTGTCTAGAGTAGTAGTAATTAATTTTTTTTGTTTGGCTGTGGACCCTCTAAATGACATGAGAACAGCTACAGACCCCCTGCTTGGTGTGAGAACAACCATAAACCCCCTGCTTGGTGTGAGAACAGCTATAAACCCCTTGCTTGGTGTGAGAACAGCCATAAACCCCCTGCTTGGTGTGAGAATGGCCATAAACCCCTTGCTTGGTGTTAGAACGGCCATAAACCCCCTGCTTGGTGTGAGAACGGCCATAAACCCCCTGCTTGGTGTGAGAATGGCCATAAACCCCCTGCTTGGTGTGAGAACAGCCATAAACCCCCTGCTTGGTGTGAGAATGGCCATAAACCCCCTGCTTGGTGTGAGAATGGCCATAAACCCCCTGCTTGGTGTGAGAACAGCCATAAACCCCCTGCTTGGTGTGAGAACAGCCATAAACCCCCTGCTTGGTGTGAGAACAGCCATAAACCCCCTGCTTGGTGTGAGAATGGCCATAAACCCCCTGCTTGGTGTGAGAACAGCCATAAACCCCCTGCTTGGTGTGAGAACAGCCATAAACCCCCTGCTTGGTGTGAGAACAGCCATAAACCCCCTGCTTGGTGTGAGAATGGCCATAAACCCCCGCTTGGTGTGAGAATGGTCATAAACCCCCTGCTTGGTGTGAGAACAGCCATAAACCCCCTGCTTGGTGTGAGAACAACCGTAAACCCCCTGCTTGGTGTGAGAATGGCCATAAACCCCCTGCTTGGTGTGAGAACGGCCATAAACTCCCGGCTTGGTGTGAGAACAGCCATGTATCTTCAGTAAAATTGAAGCAGTAAATAGAACCCTTACGATGCTAATTTTTTGATTGTTTTTTAATCAAGCAAATCTGTTGGTTTGTTCCTTGTTGTTTCTACTCCCCGCCACCCATGGACCCCAGATTAAGAACCACTGGTGTAGATGGAAGTTACATGCAGTAAGAAAAAGCTCAGTATTAGAAAAGCTGCCATGGGCTGTAGATGTACAGCTGTTTCCAGTACTACTAGCCATGAATATCTAAAAGAGAGTGCAGACTTTTGTTTTTTGCGTTTGTCAAGAAAGTATTTCAACAAGCACAGATTTCCTGGCTGTTATTTTTTTTTTTCCTTCATTTAACAAAAAATTGTGAGTAAAACTTGGAGCACAAAATTTAATGAGAACTACATTAGCCTTGGCAGTAGGATGTGTTGTAGTGCCAGTATGGTGTTTAAGTGGTGATGTAGGAATACTGTCACAAGACTTTCTGTCTCCTTCTTACACTGGCTTCAGGATGTTTGTGTTCAAAGACAAAAATAGAAGTGGCAGTACAAGAATGCTGACTTTCCCCACTGAAATACAGACTCTGCTAATAGAGTCTTCGACAGTCAGAACTGAACCGATAGTTGCACCAAATCAGCACATAGAAATGTTCAAACAAAGCTTGTTATGGATATGAACTTGAGAAAAACACACTCCATTTACAAATACTTTGTGCAAAGTGTTGATATAAAATTCCTGACCCAGATCCATGTTACTTATATGTTCACAGAAGACTGGAAGTTGTAGCAGATAAAAGTAAATTTTGTTGGAGGTGAGGAACGATTGAAGTGGTAATGGTTAATCTCAAGACTTGATGATGTCATGATAGGAGTGAAGAAAGATTATGATTTGTTATAAAACTTGTTTTCTATGGCTGTTTCACACAGAAGCACCACAGAGCCAGCAGCATCCAACTATTCAAGCGTACGACAGTCAAGTTGACGATGATTACATTCCACCCAGATCATACCAGAATAGAGGTGCCAAGAGACCAAATCGAGGCAGACCACTATCGTCTAGGGTTAAACGGCCACGTTCAGAAAGATCGTACAATGATGATGAGTCTGTCCATTCTGCACGTTCAGAACAGCCTCAGACTGTAAGAGGATATGTATATGTGTGTGTTCTGATTGTGTTCGTGTTAGTGAAACAACAAACTGTAAGAGGATATGTATGTGTGTGTTCTGATTGTGTTCATGTTAGTGAAACAACAAACTGTAAGAGGATATGTATGTGTGTGTTCTGATTGTGTTCATGTTAGTGAAACAGCAAAACCAAACACTAGCAACCCTAGAAGTTTTCTAAAGATTGCTCTCAACTTTACCTGTTCATTCATTCATTCCTTTGCATGTCCCTTGCGGAACTTTGCCTCCCAAACAGCACTCCTGTAGGCCTCTCGGTTGTGAGCAAGATGGCCTGCTGCTGCTGCATCCATTTCCAGATCATCAACGATGTCTTGCAGCAATAGGCATATCTTTGAGATCTTTCTCCTTTGTGAGAGTGAACTGAGATTTACACAAATGAATCAAGCAAATCTGTTGGTTTGTTCCTTGTTGTTTCTACTCCCTGCCACCCATGGACCCCAGATTAAGAACCACTGGTGTAGATGGAAGTTACATGCAGTAAGAAAAAGCTCAGTATTAGAAAAGCTGCCATGGGCTGTAGATGTACAGCTGTTTCCAGTACTACTAGCCATGAATATCTAAAAGAGAGTGCAGACTTTTGTTTTTTGCGTTTGTCAAGAAAGTATTTCAACAAGCACAGATTTCCTGGCTGTTATTTTTTTTTTTCCTTCATTTAACAAAAAAATGTGAGTAAAACTTGGAGCACAAAATTTAATGAGAACTACATTAGCCTTGGCAGTAGGATGTGTTGTAGTGCCAGTATGGTGTTTAAGTGGTGATGTAGGAATACTGTCACAAGACTTTCTGTCTCCTTCTTACACTGGCTTCAGGATGTTTGTGTTCAAAGACAAAAATAGAAGTGGCAGTACAAGAATGCTGACTTTCCCCACTGAAATACAGACTCTGCTAATAGAGTCTTCGACAGTCAGAACTGAACCGATAGTTGCACCAAATCAGCACATAGAAATGTTCAAACAAAGCTTGTTATGGATATGAACTTGAGAAAAACACACTCCATTTACAAATACTTTGTGCAAAGTGTTGATATAAAATTCCTGACCCAGATCCATGTTACTTATATGTTCACAGAAGACTGGAAGTTGTAGCAGATAAAAGTAAATTTTGTTGGAGGTGAGGAACGATTGAAGTGGTAATGGTTAATCTCAAGACTTGATGATGTCATGATAGGAGTGAAGAAAGATTATGATTTGTTATAAAACTTGTTTTCTATGGCTGTTTCACACAGAAGCACCACAGAGCCAGCAGCATCCAACTATTCAAGCGTACGACAGTCAAGTTGACGATGATTACATTCCACCCAGATCATACCAGAATAGAGGTGCCAAGAGACCAAATCGAGGCAGACCACTATCGTCTAGGGTTAAACGGCCACGTTCAGAAAGATCGTACAATGATGATGAGTCTGTCCATTCTGCACGTTCAGAACAGCCTCAGACTGTAAGAGGATATGTATATGTGTGTGTTCTGATTGTGTTCATGTTAGTGAAACAGCAAAACTGTAAGAGGATATGTATGTGTGTGTTCTGATTGTGTTCATGTTAGTGAAACAACAAACTGTAAGAGGATATGTATGTGTGTGTTCTGATTGTGTTCATGTTAGTGAAACAGCAAAACCAAACACTAGCAACCCTAGAAGTTTTCTAAAGATTGCTCTCAACTTTACCTGTTCATTCATTCATTCCTTTGCATGTCCCTTGCGGAACTTTGCCTCCCAAACAGCACTCCTGTAGGCCTCTCGGTTGTGAGCAAGATGGCCTGCTGCTGCTGCATCCATTTCCAGATCATCAACGATGTCTTGCAGCAATAGGCATATCTTTGAGATCTTTCTCCTTTTGTGAGAGTGAACTGAGATTTACACAAATGAATCAAGACTACCATGAACTCTGGTTTGCCTTGCCTTGCCTTGCCTTGCCAGTACAGTATATTCTCTGTTTTCGTGAAGATGACCCATCATGATACGCTCTTAGCCATGTGCAGGCTAACCTTGGGATCAAAGAACATGGTTAGTGTTTTCAGTATGTGCCCAAACTTCCAGTGCCATGCAAGGTGCCACAAGGATGATTCTGTTCACAACATACAACCAACCACAGCTTGTTTCTCATGTGGCTCTTGAAATAATCAGCTTTGTGATGAGCGAGGTTTAGCCTTGATTCTCTGGCTAAATTTGTTAACTCTACCATATTCTCTTCCATCCACTGGCAGAATCTGTTGTCATCTTTACTCTGTTTTCTTCTATCCACAGGCAAAATCTGTTGTCATCTTTACTGTTTTCTTCTATCCACAGGCAAAATCTGTTGTCATCTTTACTGTTTTCTTCCATCCACAGGCAGAATCTGTTGTCATCTTTACTCTGTTTTCTTCTGTAGACAGACAGAATTTATTGTCATCTTTACTCAGTTTTCTTCTATCCACAGACAGAATCTGTTGTCATCTTTACTCTGTTTTCTTCTATCCTCAGGCAAAATCTGTTATCTTTACTCAGTTTTCTTCTATCCACAGGCAGAATCTGTTGTCATGTTTACTCAGTTTTCTTCTATAGACAGACAGAATCTATTGTCATCTTTACTCAGTTTTCTTCTATCCACAGGCAGAATCTGTTGTCATCTTTACTCTGTTTTCTTCTATAGACGGGCAGAATCTATTGTCATCTTTACTCTGTTTTCTTCCATAGATGAGCAGAATCTGTTGTCATCTTTACTCTGTTTTCTTCCATAGACGAGCAGAATCTATTGTCTTCTTTACTCTCTTTTCTTCCATAGACGGGCAGAATCTATTGTCATCTTTACTCTGTTTTCTTCCATAGACGGGCATAATCTATTGTCATGTTTACTCAGTTTTCTTCCATAGACAGACAGAATCTATTGTCATCTTTACTCAGTTTTCTTCTATAGACGGGCAGAATCTATTGTCATCTTTACTCAGTTTTCTTCTATAGACGGGCAGAATCTGTTGTCATCTTTAATCTGTTTTCTTCATAGACAGTATGATGTCAGAATTGATCCTAGTTTGTTTTCATTGTACAGAGTGTGATGTCACGACCATAGGTTATGTTCACTAGATAGTGTGATGTCATATTGGTCTAGTCTGTGTTCACTAGACAGAGTATGATGTCAAGGTAAAGTAAAGGTAAAATTCCCATTTCCATACCATTAAGGCATATTGGGGATACAGTGTTGTATTTCCAAGACCAGTGTCATATGAGAGTATGATGTGGTCATTATCATGTCTGGTCACATTTATAATTCTCTGGTACCATTTAAAGAGGCTGGGTGTGATGTCAGACTGGCCTAATTTGTATTCTCTAGACAGTGATGTCAGAGTGACCCTAATTTGTGTTTACAGGACACATTGATGTAAAAACTGGTCTAGTTTGTGTTAACCAGACAGAATATGATGTCAGATTAGCCCTACTTTGTGTTCATTAGAGTGTGGTATGAGCTTGGTCCTTTACTCTGTAACAGATAGAACCTCCGCCTGACGCAAATTACCGCCTCAAGTTTACGTATGGTGTGAATGCCTGGCGACACTGGGTCATCACTAAAAATGCACAGATTGAAAAGGCTCGGAATGCTACAGGAAGCCAGCGCTTGAGAACATTCTCCACAGATATTCTCAAGTGTACAACTGATGAACTGAACTTTTCCCTGGGTATGTTCATCAAAGAGGTTCGCAAACCCAACGGAGAAGAGTACTCTCCTGACAGCATTTACTATCTGTGTTTAGGTAAGTTACCAATGCCAAGTTATAAGGTCATTAATATTTGTCATGGAGAGCAAAGAAGCCATTGACCAGTAGAGTAATGTCTTACTGTCTGTGACACATCAGAAATGATGAGATATGAAAATGTGGCTTCTACATAAAACTGTGTGAGACTTTCCACAGAATTTCAAGCCTGTAGAAAGTTTTAGAAGTAAATTTAGAAATACAGATATGTCACCAAAAATTTCAAGGCAGTTCTTTTGATGATCTGAATGTTGCAGTGCTGAGTGTGGTGTAGCAGTTTAGCTCATTAGAATCTGCAAATATGTTGCTAGCATTCGTGGAAGCTCACCACCATGTTTGTAGTTTATCTGCCTTCATTGATGATGATTTCTCTTAGGAGATTTAACTTGAAATTTGAAATCATAAAAACTGGACTTTTTTTTTTATAACTGAGTTTTTTTTGGTTTCACTCTCCCTTCTAATCCCAGAAGAAGGCTTTGGGGCAAAATATTGGTTGCTTTTGGTTTTGCTTTTCTTATATGATCTTCCAATCATTTGTAGACTCTCCTGCCTTGCTTATGTTCAAAATATGATATAAATTACTATAGCAATTTTTTTGCTTTATTTACCATTTTTCTTGACATACAAGACGCATATTTTTACCAGAAAAGAAAAAATCACTCTTCACCCTCTACCAGGATGGTAGATTTGGGTAGACTTGGGATGTAGGTCAGTGCTGCTAGGCTAACATCTAAATACCATGTTCAAATCATTTATAGATGCTGGTAGATGTTGTTGAATTTTATGGCAGATTTAGAGATGCCACTGATACATGTAGGCTTACACTCTCACTTTTATGTAAGATTTAGAGATGCCACTAATACTGTCACTTTTATGGCAGATTTAGAGATGACACTAATACTGTCACTTTTATGTCAGATTTAGAGATGCCACTAATACTCTCACTTTTATGTCAGATTTAAAGATGCCACTAATACTCTCACTTTTATGTCAGATTTAAAGATGCCACTAATACATGTAGGCTTACACCCTCACTTCTGAAACACCAAAGTCATAAAACAGCAAACTAGGTGGTTGAAGTACTCAGGTCATGAGGTTGCCTGTGAGTGATAGATATATAGCAGCTGTGAGTGATAGATATATAGTAGCTGAGAGTGATAGATATATAGTAGCTATGAGTGATAGATATACAGACCTGTAGCAGTTTGACAGTAGTGTAGTTTGTGAGCTAGTCAGTAAACCTCCAAGTAGTTAGCATACAAAGGTTAGCTGTGAGCATGCATAAATCACTTGCAGGTTGTGCTGAAGAAATTCACTTAGAGAATGTCTGGTGACATGTAATCTTGGACCTAAACCTATAGGAGAGGGCTATGGGGCAAAATATTGGTTGCTTTTGGTTTTGCTTTTCTTATATGATCTTCCAATCATTTGTAGACTCTCCTGCCTTGCTTATGTTCAAAATATGATATAAATTACTATAGCAATTTTTTTGCTTTATTTACCATTTTTCTTGACATACAAGACGCATATTTTTACCAGAAAAGAAAAAATCACTCTTCACCCTCTACCAGGATGGTAGATTTGGGTAGACTTGGGATGTAGGTCAGTGCTGCTAGGCTAACATCTAAATACCATGTTCAAATCATTTATAGATGCTGGTAGATGTTGTTGAATTTTATGTCAGATTTAGAGATGCCACTGATACATGTAGGCTTACACTCTCACTTTTATGTAAGATTTAGAGATGCCACTAATACTGTCACTTTTATGGCAGATTTAGAGATGACACTAATACTGTCACTTTTATGTCAGATTTAGAGATGCCACTAATACTCTCACTTTTATGTCAGATTTAAAGATGCCACTAATACTCTCACTTTTATGTCAGATTTAAAGATGCCACTAATACATGTAGGCTTACACCCTCACTTCTGAAACACCAAAGTCATAAAACAGCAAACTAGGTGGTTGAAGTACTCAGGTCATGAGGTTGCCTGTGAGTGATAGATATATAGCAGCTGTGAGTGATAGATATATAGTAGCTGAGAGTGATAGATATATAGTAGCTATGAGTGATAGATATACAGACCTGTAGCAGTTTGACAGTAGTGTAGTTTGTGAGCTAGTCAGTAAACCTCCAAGTAGTTAGCATACAAAGGTTAGCTGTGAGCATGCATAAATCACTTGCAGGTTGTGCTGAAGAAATTCACTTAGAGAATGTCTGGTGACATGTAATCTTGGACCTAAACCTATAGGAGAGGGCTATGAGGTTTACTGAAGATGTGAGGTTTTTAGTTTTCATTGAGAATATTCCTTGCCAAATTGTAGCTGTGTCTTCTATGGAGGGAAGTACAGCGTGTGTTATCTGTTCACATTAGTAAAACTGGGGATAACTTTTTCAGAGTTTGTTTTCTTCTAGCCAAGATTTTATGGGCTGCTATGTCTATTTACAATTTGTCTGGTTAGTGGAGCTTGCTAAGAAATCTTACTAGATCTTCCATGGGAAATCTGGTAAAAATCACATATCTTTATCATGGCATTAGCTGCAAAGTTCTCAAGTTTGTATTTAGGTCATCAACCAACCAACCAACCAAATTGTATGCCAACAATCTAGGTCATCCATCAACCAGTCAGATTTTTTCACCAGCTAGGTCATACACCAGCCAACCAGATCATATATATGATATAATAATATAATTTTATATATAATATTATATAATGATACAGTATGATGTGTAGTAATATATAATTCTCCTTGTTGTTGCTTCCTGTAGGTATACAGCAGTACTTGTACGAGAATGGCAGAATTGACAACATATTTACTGACAGCTATTTTGAGAAGTTCACGGATTGTTTAAATGATATACTGAAAACTCTTCGGCCTAAAATTAACAGCCAAGGTAAGAGACAAACTGTTAGAATATGATGTGATTTATCACACTGTTTCACACTTTCAGCCATATTTATGGATCAACTAATTTGCTATGAGTGATAGATGTACAGACCTGTAGCAGTTTGACAGTAGTGTAGTTGGTGAGCTAGTCAGTAAACCTCCAAGTAGTTAGCATACAAAGGTTAGCTGTGAGCATGCATAAATCACTTGCAGGTTGTGCTGAAGAAATTCACTTAGAGAATGTCTGGTGACATGTAATCTTGGACCTAAACCTATAGGAGAGGGCTATGAGGTTTACTGAAGATGTGATGTTTTTATTTTTCATTGAGAATATTCCTTGCTAAATTGTAGCTGTGGAGGGAAATACAGCATGTGTTATCTGTTCACATTAGTAAAACTGGGGAGAACTTTTTCAGAGTTTGTTTTCTTCTAGCCAAGATTTTATGGGCTGCTATGTCTATTTACAACTTGTCTGGTTAGTGGGGATAGATCTTAAGGTAGTGGAGCTTGCTAAGAAATCTTACTAGATCTTCCATGGGAAATCTGGTAAAAATCACATATCTTTATCATGGCATTAGCTGCAAAGTTCTCAAGTTTGTATTTAGGTCATCAACCAACCAAATTGTATGTCAACAATCTAGGTCATCCATCAACCAGTCAGATTTTTTCACCAGCTAGGTCATACACCAGCCAACCAGATCATATATATGATATAATAATATAATTTTATATATAATATTATATAATGATACAGTATGATGTGTAGTAATATATAATTCTCCTTGTTGTTGCTTCCTGTAGGTATACAGCAGTACTTGTACGAGAATGGCAGAATTGACAACATATTTACTGACAGCTATTTTGAGAAGTTCACGGATTGTTTAAATGATATACTGAAAACTCTTCGGCCTAAAATTAACAGCCAAGGTAAGAGACAAACTGTTAGAATATGATGTGATTTATCACACTGTTTCACACTTTCAGCCATGTTATGGATCAACTGATTTGCTATGATACAGTTGAGAAAGACACTATTCTGCCTCCATATAACAGCCAGTAGTCTGGCCAAGCTAACAAGACACTAATCTGCCTCCATATAACAGCCAGTAATCTGGCCAAGCTAACAAGACACTAATCTGCCTCCATATAACAGCCAGTAGTCTGGCCATGATTGCTGCTTGGAGGATTAAAGAGAGAAAACTGAAATATTTTGGACACATTAAACGTCATGATAATTTAGAGAAGACCATATTGGAAGGATACATAATGGGAAAAAGAAAAAGAGGAAGACCGAAACGAAGATGGCTGCAAGACATCGTTGACGATCTGGAAATGGATGCAACAGCAGCAGGCCATCTTGCTCACAACTGAGAGGCCTACAGGAGTGCTGTTTGGGAGGCAAAGTTCCGCAAGGGACATGCAAATGAATGAATGAGTCTGGCCAAGCTAACATCGTTCAAAATATAAAAGCAGTCTGGACCCAGAAATGAAGCTATAGCAAAGTCAGATGTGTTGGCCTAAGAAGGCACAGACATAATGCGTGGCTGCAAACTGTGACACAATACAACCAACTCTATTTATAGGATGAACACAGAAGAAGAGGAATAATTGCTAGTTTTATGTCTGCCTCCACACCCCTGGTGTAGCAGTAATTTAAGGTTCATGAGAAGTGAAGAGAGATTTCCACATATTTACATACAGAACTATTTACTTGCAGCATACATATACATGTATATATTTGATTTTTGTTGTTGTTGTTGTTGTTGAAAAAACAAGACTTGTAATGGAATTCTTTATTTCTGATAGGTCAGATGTTGTGCCGAATTGAAGAAGAACATCTGTGGGAGAGCAAACAGCTTGGAGCCCACTCACCCTTCATCCTGCTCAACACATTGATCTACTTCCACACCAAACATTTTATCCTGAAGACAGCCCAGGAGCATATGTCCTTGTCCTTCGCACAGATCCTCAAACATTGGAAGAAAGGGATGCCTGTGAAGGGTCAGAACCCAGCAAGTGGCAAAAATGTTTCTCTCAGGTTCTACTGTCTGGCTAATGGCAAGAAAGGTTTGCTACATCTCATACTTACTGTCTGGCTGATGGCAAGAAAGGTTTGCTACATCTCATACTTACTGTCTGGCTGATGGCAAGAAAGGTTTGCTGCATCTCATACTTACTGTCTGGCTAATGGCAAGAAAGGTTTGCTACATCTCATACTTACTGTCTGGCTGATGGCAAGAAAGGTTTGCTACATCTCATACTTACTGTCTGGCTGATGGCAAGAAAGGTTTGCTGCATCTCATACTTACTGTCTGGCTGATGGCAAGAAAGGTTTGCTACATCTCATACTTACTGTCTGGCTGATGGCAAGAAAGGTTTGCTACATCTCATACTTACTGCCTGGCTGATGGCAAGAAAGGTTTGCTACATCTCATACTTACTGCCTGTCTAGTTAATGGCAAGTTAAGTCCTTTCTCTCTCTCCCCCCCCCACCTCTGTTTGATTAATGGCAAGAAAAAAAGTCTGCTACTCCCCTTATTTACTCTTTGCCTAATGCCAAGATAGGTTTGCTAGATTGGTCATTTATTATTTGGCTAATACCAAGATAGGTTTGCTAGATTGGTCATTTATTATTTGGCTAATGCCAAGATAGGTTTGCTAGATTGGTCATTTATTATTTGGCTAATGCCAAGATAGGTTTGCTAGATTGGTCATTTATTATTTGGCTAATGCCAAGATAGGTTTGGTAGATTGGTCATTTTTTATTTGGCTAATGCCAAGATAGGTTTGCTAGATTGGTCATTTATTATTTGGCTAATGCCAAGAAAGGTGTGTTGTATTTCTTATTTCATGTTTTGTTAATGGAATTAAAGTTTACTACTACATTTCATATTTATTATTTGGCAGATGGCAAGAGTGGTTTAGCATTGGTAACTCTAAAAATATTTTGTTATTCTCTTCTTTTTCTTCTTCTGCATTTGAGGTTGTTGGTCACAGCATGGCAGAGCCTGCAGTCCTCTCCAGATCCTGATCCCTTTCAACACGGCAGAGCCTGCAGTCCTCTCCAGATCCTGATCCCTTTCAACACGGCAGAGCCTGCAGTCCTCTCCAGATCCTGATCCCTTTCAACACGTCAGAGCCTGCAGTCCTCTCCAGATCCTGATCCCTTTCAACACGGCAGAGCCTGCAGTCCTCTCCAGATCCTGATCCCTTTCAACACGGCAGAGCCTGCAGTCCTCTCCAGATCCTGATCCCTTTCAACACGGCAGAGCCTGCAGTCCTCTCCAGATCCTGATCCCTTTCAACACGGCAGAGCCTGCAGACCTCTCCAGATCCTGATCCCTTTCAACACGGCAGAGCCTGCAGTCCTCCCCAGATCCTGATCCCTTTCAACACGGCAGAGCCTGCAGTCCTCTCCAGATCCTGATCCCTTTCAACACGGCAGAGCCTGCAGTCCTCTCCAGATCCTGATCCCTTTCAACACGGCTGAGCCTGCAGTCCTCTCCAGATCCTGATCCCTTTCAACACGTCAGAGCCTGCAGTCCTCTCCAGATCCTGATCCCTTTCAACACGGCAGAGCCTGCAGTCCTCTCCAGATCCTGATAGGAGCCTCAGAACTGTTACTCCAAGCTTGTGTGCTCTGGCCATGTCTCACGCCTCAGTCCGCACAGTTTGGCCACTCTTGAAGGATATGTTCTGGAGTCTAAGACTCCACTGCCACATGGACGCTCGTCTGTATGAGACATTCTGAGTCAATGTAGGCAGCTCAGTGGTCTGCATTGGCCTGTCTTTAAGTGAAAGAGGATGGTTTGCTGATGTTTTTGTAGCTGGTTGGTGTATAGGATCTGGTTCATTGTCGCATTTCAGTTGTTTCTTCCATTCAGATCTGCACTGGTTACGGATTATAGTTTTCCCCTCTTGGTGGCTTACTGGAAGATTTGTTTGATCTTGATTGTTGCCAGCTGTCAGCTATTTCATTACCAGCTATTCCACAGTGGGATGGTACCCATTGTAGGGACACATTTGTTGACAGTGTAAGGTGCTTCAGTTGTGTTGTGATTTCCTGTATGTTTGCCTGTTGGCTGTTGTTTTTAGTGATTCTAGAAGTGCCCTGCAGTCTGTGAAGAGGGCTATTTTGTGTGGTGGCTGCTGGTTTTCTGTGTTACTCTCTGTACATAGAATGTTTTGTCAGCATATGTAAATCTGTGGTTTCTAAAAACATGTAAATCTGTGGTTTTTAAAAACATATGTAAATCTGTAGTTTCTAAAAACATATGTAAATCTGTAGTTTCTAAAAACATATGTAAATCTGTAGTTTTTAAAAACATATGTAAATCTGTAGTTTCTAAAAACATATGTAAATCTGTAGTTTCTAAAAACATATGTAAATCTGTAGTTTCTAAAAACATATGTAAATCTGTAGTTTCTAAAAACATGTAAATCTGTAGTTTCTAAAAACATATGTAAATCTTTAGTTTCTGAATGTCCGCCTGCATGTGACACTTTTGTTAGGATTAGTAATAATGCTTTTTTTTTGTGTGTGTGTGTGTAGTATCTGGAGATGTGACAGTGTTAGAAATGTTTTCTTGTTACATATAATTTGCTTCCATAATAAATAATATTGGGTCTGCTCAAATTTGGATTCAGATGGCTTGGCAGCAAGAAAGAACAAAGACGGTGTACCAGTCTACGAGGTGACAGAGAACTTTGATAATCCTCTCAGATGTCCAGTCAAGTTGTACGAGTTCTTCCTGTCTAAGTGGTGAGTCATCTGTGCTACAGTCTGTCGCTGCTACATTCTGTCTGTCATTGCTACAGTCTGAGTCAATGTAGGCAGCTCAGTGGTCTGCATTGGCCTGTCTTTAAGTGAAAGAGGATGGTTTGCTGATGTTTTTGTAGCTGGTTGGTGTATAGGATCTGGTTCATTGTCGCATTTCAGTTGTTTCTTCCATTCAGATCTGCACTGGTTACGGATTATAGTTTTCCCCTCTTGGTGGCTTACTGGAAGATTTGTTTGATCTTGATTGTTGCCAGCTGTCAGCTATTTCATTACCAGCTATTCCACAGTGGGATGGTACCCATTGTAGGGACACATTTGTTGACAGTGTAAGGTGCTTCAGTTGTGTTGTGATTTCCTGTATGTTTGCCTGTTGGCTGTTGTTTTTAGTGATTCTAGAAGTGCCCTGCAGTCTGTGAAGAGGGCTATTTTGTGTGGTGGCTGCTGGTTTTCTGTGTTACTCTCTGTACATAGAATGTTTTGTCAGCATATGTAAATCTGTGGTTTCTAAAAACATGTAAATCTGTGGTTTTTAAAAACATATGTAAATCTGTAGTTTCTAAAAACATATGTAAATCTGTAGTTTCTAAAAACATATGTAAATCTGTAGTTTTTAAAAACATATGTAAATCTGTAGTTTCTAAAAACATATGTAAATCTGTAGTTTCTAAAAACATATGTAAATCTGTAGTTTCTAAAAACATATGTAAATCTGTAGTTTCTAAAAACATGTAAATCTGTAGTTTCTAAAAACATATGTAAATCTTTAGTTTCTGAATGTCCGCCTGCATGTGACACTTTTGTTAGGATTAGTAATAATGCTTTTTTTTTGTGTGTGTGTGTGTAGTATCTGGAGATGTGACAGTGTTAGAAATGTTTTCTTGTTACATATAATTTGCTTCCATAATAAATAATATTGGGTCTGCTCAAATTTGGATTCAGATGGCTTGGCAGCAAGAAAGAACAAAGACGGTGTACCAGTCTACGAGGTGACAGAGAACTTTGATAATCCTCTCAGATGTCCAGTCAAGTTGTACGAGTTCTTCCTGTCTAAGTGGTGAGTCATCTGTGCTACAGTCTGTCACTGCTACATTCTGTCTGTCATTGCTACAGTCTGAGAAAACAAGTCTGTTTGTCATTGCTACAGTCTGAGAAAACAAGTCTGTCTGTCATTGCTACAGTCTGAGAAAACAAGTCTGTCATTGCTACAGTGTGTATCTAGAACTGAGTTCAGGTATAGCAGTCATTGCTGCAGTGTGTATCTAGAACTGAGTCCAGGTATAGCAGTCATTGCTGCAGTGTGTGTCCAGAATTGAGTCCAGGTATAGCAATCATTGCTGCAGTGTGTATCCAGGCTTGAGTCCAGGTATAGCATTCATTGCTACAGTGTGTATCCAGAACTGAGTCCAGGTATAGCAATCATTGCTACAGTGTGTATCCAGGCTTGAGTCCAGATATAGCATTCATTGCTGCAGTGTGTATCCAGGCTTGAGTTCAGGTATAGCAATCATTGCTACAGTGTGAGGAACACAAATGTAATGAAGCCCTCTTTCTGGGTAGAACAAGCTGTGTGAGGTTACCTACATTCTTGAACATGCTAAGCTTGATGTCAGATAATATTTGTGCATGTGGAAACCAAGGATTTATCTGGGTAGTTTTATTATTCAACTTTCTTGATTTTTTTTCCCCCCCATCATTCTGTTGCTTGCTAGCAGCTCTCAGCTCTTGTTTCTTAATCAGATATTTTTCTTGTGTTTGTCTGACTTCCACTTCATCTGTCAACAAATGTTGTCAGAGACTTGCACCTGAGTCACACAGCACACTAAAGTCGGTCGATGTGAAGGGATAATGTAATGATGGTCAGCCACTCCCACAAAACATAGATCCTCCAGTCTGCATGTATGAATGATGGGATTGTGATTTGTTGACATTACAGAACAGTTTGAAATTTGCCATTCATTTCACCTTGATGATGTAGTTAAGATATGAAATAAGAGACAAAAATATACTTCTGGTGTCACTGATTTTTGAAGAAAGCGTGGGAAGCACTGTTGTTTATTCATATCATTGGTGTTTGAAGAAAGCTTCGGAAACACTGATGTTTATTCATATCATTGATGTTTGAAGAAAGCTTGGGAAGCACGGTTCTTTATTCATATCATTGATTTTTGAAGAAAGCTTGGGAAGCACTGTTGTTTATTCATATCATTGATTTTTTAAGAAAGCTTGGGAAACACTGATGTTTATTCATATCATTGATGTTTGAAGAAAGCTTGGGATGCACTGTTGTTTATTCATATCATTGATTTTTGAAGAGGGCGTGGGAAGCACTTTTGTTTATTCATATCATTGATGTTTGAAGAAAGCTTGGGATGCACTGTTGTTTATTCATATCATTGATTTTTGAAGAGGGCGTGGGAAGCACTTTTGTTTATTCATATCATTGATGTTTGAAGAAAGCTTGGGATGCACTGTTGTTTATTCATATCATTGATTTTTGAAGAGGGCGTGGGAAGCACTGTTGTTTATTCATATCATTGATGTTTGAAGAAAGCTTGGGAAGCACTGTTGTTTATTCATATCATTGATGTTTGAAGAAAGCTTGGGAAGCACTTTTGTTTATTCATATCATTGATGTTTGAAGAAAGCTTGGGAAGCACTGTCGTTTATTCATATCATTGATTTTTGAAGAGGGCTTGGGAAGCACTGTTGTTTATTCATGTTTTTTATTTTTATCTTGTCAGCCCGGAGAGCATAAAAAACCGTAATGACATATTCTACCCAGTTCCTGAGCGTTCATGTGTTCCCGACAGTCCAGTGTGGTACTCCACCCAGTCCATAGATGTTCACACCATGGATAAGATGTTGACGAGGCTTCTCTTGGTTAGAGAAATACAAGAAGCCCACCTCCATGCTCAGCCCATATACTTGTAGAGTCATCAGGAGAATCTGTAGAAACTTGCCATGCTCCGAGTTGCCCAGTTGTGTGCCGCAGTGTCAGACAGCATCCACAGTACAGATGTGAACATCCAGCCAATAAGATTGCCAGCAGTCACATGTTGAATATGACACCCAGTCAATAAGATTGTCAGCTGTCGTTTGTTCATTAGAACATCCAGCCAGTAAGATTGCCAGCAGTCACATGTTGAATATGACACCCAGTCAATAAGATTGTCAGCTGTAATTTGTTCATTAGAACATCCAGCCAATAAGATGATGTCAGCTGTCTTTTGTTCATTAGAACATACAACTAATAAGATGATGTCAGCTGTCATTTGTTCATTAGAACATCCAGCCAATAAGATGATGTCAGCTGTCTTTTGTTCATTAGAACATACAACTAATAAGATGATGTCAGCTGTCATTTGTTCATTAGAAAATACAACCAATAAGGTGATGTCAGCTGTCATTTGTTCATTAGAACATACAACCAATAAGATTATGTCAGCTGTCGTTTGTTCATTAGAACATCCAGTCAGTAAGATTGTCAACAGTCATTTGTTCATTAGAACATCCAGCCGATAAGATTGTCAGCAATTATATTTTCCTGTGGAAACATCCAGATGGAAGATGAAATTTATCAGAAAAGATGATCTTGTGCTCTTGAAGACATGTAGATGCTTGCTCTTGAAGGTGAAGCAACACTATATCCTGGCAGAGTTTTGGAGGAACTAACCCAGGAAAAAAATCTCTCTTAGGGAAACCCCAAGCCTTTTGGCACAAAGTCTTGATGTCACAGGCAGGTTAGGGCTTTGATGAGAGTACATGGGCTGGACTACCATAATCGTCCTTGGAGTTTGTACTTAATATACCGTTCTGTAAAATAATGCAGTAACAAATGCCAGTGTTGGTTATAAATTTAGTTAACGGGGTGCATCCATACATTAAGGATGTGCTTTCAGCATCTCGCAACAGTTGTCAGGATGTACTTTCAGCATCTCACAACGGTTGTCAGGATGTACTTTCAGCATCTCACAATGGTTGTCAGGATGTACTTTCAGCATCTCACAATGGTTGTCAGGATGTACTTTCAGCATCTCACAGCGGTTGTCAGGATGTACTTTCAGCATCTCACAACGGTTGTCAGGATGTACTTTCAGCATCTCACAATGGTTGTCAGGATGTACCTTCAGCATCTCACAGCGGTTGTCAGGATATACTTTCAGCATCTCACAACGGTTGTCAGGATATACTTTCAGCATCTCACAACGGTTGTCAGGATATACTTTCAGCATCTCACAACGGTTGTCAGGATATACTTTCAGCATCATATGAAGAAGAAGAACACATTGATGTATGTGTTGTTTTTTGAAGTTAAAATTAGTGTGTCAGTAGTGAGAACATTTGTTTTGTACATAGTTTAACTGATGTAAATAAATAAAAGTTTTATGTATCTTAATGTTTATTATTATGTACGGAATTGTGCTGTGTTGTTTTCTTTGTGAGAACTCTTAGACCCATGTTGTGGTGAAGCCAGGCATTACAGATCACAGTGAAGGGTGGGGGAGACGTAGTACCCAAGCTGAATAAGATAACAGTTAGGGGTTAGCCAGCCAAGACCCTGTCTGTCTGTCTGAAAGCAGACATAAGAGATCAGTGGGAAGACAACCTGGAACAAAAACTATAAGGCCGTCCAGAAAGGAAGCGAACTTCTTAAATAAGGTGCCAGTGAGTCAGCACAGAGCTGGTGTTAGTGGTTGTGGGTAGCTGTGACCTAGGGCTTTAACCTTCCACCTGCTCAGTCATGCCACCTCAGTTAGTCATCAGGTGTGTGCAGCGGACTGTAGTCATCAGGTGTGTGCAGCGGACTGTAATCATCATGTGTGTGTGCAGTGGACTGTAGTCATCAGGTGTGTGCAGCGGACTGTAGTCATCAGGTGTGTGCAGCAGACTGTAATCATCAAGTTTGTGCAGCAGACTGAACTTGTTTTCTCTTGTGATGTTTTGATGACTGAGATATGAAGGGTGTTAAAAAGAAATGTGCTTTCATGAAGTTGGCAAAAACTTTTACAGAGACTTTTCAGATGTTGGAGCAAGTTTATGGGCAGGAGTATTTAAAGCACACAAAATGTGACAAATAATAGCAGCGTTTAAACTGGGTTAACAAATAATAACAAATAATACCAGCATTTAAACTGGGTGTAACAAATAATAGCAACATTTAAATTGGGTGTAACAAATAATCTTATATCTTATATCCTTCCTGTGCCGTTAGACGTCACATAGGGCTCGCAAAGTAGTTCGCCAATTTTTCCTGTCTTCGGCGAGTCTTTCAACCTCATCAAAGGATTTTATGCCTGTTAACTTGGCCTCTCTTAATAATGTTCTCTTCAGAGTTTCACGCGGTCTGCCCCTTTTTCTTCAGCCTGTTGTGTTCCACTTGATAGCTTGTTTTGGGATTCTCTGCTCATTTCTTCTCATCAAGTGGCCAACATATGTCCATCTCCTTTTCCTGATCACCCGTGAGACTGGTTGTTGTTCAGTCATCTGTCTTATCTCTGCATTGTTCTTGAATTCATTCCACTTGATGCCGAGTATTTTCCTTAGGCATTTGTTTTCAAAAGAGTCTAATTTCTTTTCTATTTCTTTAGTTGTTTTCCAGCTTTCGCATGCATAAATGAGGGTGGATATTACATTTGAATTGAATAGTCTTAACTTGGTTTTTGTGCTTATAACTTTTGAATTCCATATGTTCTCAAGATTCTTGAAGATTGATGCTGCTTTTGCAATTCTGATCCAAACATGTGTAACAAATAATAGCAGCATTTAAACTGGGTGTAACAAATAATAGCAACATTTAAATTGGGTGTAACAAATAATAGCAACATTTAAATTGGGTGTAACAAATAATAGCAACATTTAAATTAGGTGTAACAAATAATAGCAGCATTTAAACTGGGTGTAACAAATAATAGCAACATTTAAATTGGGTGTAACAAATAATAGCAGCATTTAAACTGGGTGTAACAAATAATAGCAACATTTAAATTGGGTGTAACAAATAATAGCAACATTTAAATTGGGTGTAACAAATAATACCAGCATTTAAACTGGGTGTAACAAATAATAGCAACATTTAAATTGGGTGTAACAAATACTACCAGCATTTAAACTGAGTGTAACAAATACTACCAGCATTTAAACTGAGTGTAACAAATACTACCAGCATTTAAACTGGGTGTAACTTCTTCGTTCACTTCTACCATCAAAACCGCCCTGTCATCCTACTGAATTTGCTCCTGTGGTCCTTGATAGGTCCTGTGATTCCCCTGTGGTCCCCAAAAGGACCACATGAGATCCCTGAGAGGACCACAAGAGGTTCAGAGTATCGTAACAACTAATACCAGTGGTTAAACTGGGTGTAACAAAATAATACCAGTATTTAAACTTGGTGTAACAAGTAATACCTGTGTTTAAACTGGACAGAACATCTTACATCCTTCCCTTGCCGTTAAACGTCACATAGGTTTCATATGTTAGTTTGCCAAGTTTTGTTTTCAGCGAACTTTTCAGCCTCATCAAGGGATTTTATGGCAGCTAAATTGCCTCTCTTAATAATGTCCTCTTTAGAGTTTCACGTGGTCAACCTCTTTTTCTTTGGCCTGTTGTGTTCCACTTGACAGCTTGTTTGGGATTCTCTGTTTCTTCTCATCAGTGAATATGTCCATTGTCTTTTTTCTGATCACCCATGAGATATGTTGTATGTCATATACAAACATGAGATAGGATGGAACATACCAACTGAAACAGTATGGGGACTGTCTATCTCTCTCTTGTGTGTTCTGTGGTGGGACAGGCATTCTTGACTAGGGCCGTGATTTGCTGAATGATGCTGGGTTAGCTACCCGCTGAGTCCAGCTATACTTCACTCCCATGTTCTTACTAGCCACACATTAGCAACAATATGCGCAGATCTCAAGCAAGTCCTGTGTGTCACATTGACACTGAGTTTATTGATGAAGATGGGATTGACGATATATTGACAGCCAGCAGGTTGCCCTGCCACATGGCGTGTCCTTTCATCCACCCAAGACTCCAGTAGCAATATAGCATCCATCTTCACGTCAGTGACGTCCATCTTCACGATAGCACGATACAAAAGAGCCTTCCTGTCCGTTTCACATCCAAACGTAAACCGAACTCGCTCAACCTTTTCTTTTTTTCCCGCCTTTATCCCCGCCAGTCACTGGTTTCTCTGCCCACGTGACGGGCCATTCCCGCTTTTTTTCCCGCCAGTCACGGTTTGCTCAGCTCACGTGACGGGCCTTTCCCGCGCGCGGTAAAGTTCGGAGCGAGACACACAAACAATGTCCTTTCTGAAAACACAACAGTTACCTCACATACACTGTTACAGATCTCTCCCCAGCCCCTCACACCAGAGATCTGCCCCTTGCAAATATCTCCAGACTTGCTAACCTACTTCCATACCCTATTCTATCTTAAGAAAACTATCCAACCGTTCTAGTAACCTCATACATCATCCGACAACAATCTCAGAATGTGCAGATATCTAAGAAAAATAGATCCTGTGACAAAACCAAAATACAGGGACAACATAAAATCTCATAAACTCTACGCAAGTCAAAACATCAATGAAAATACATCAATACAATACATCATATGGTATGAATAACAAAACATCATATAACATCAGTAACACTACATCATAACGTAAGACAAATATGCAATGCATACATGGTAAGAACATGGAAATGCATTACAATACAGCATGAAATGAAAACATAAGTACAAGGAGCCCAAACCCAAGGTAGATTAGTCTCTGATAACCTCTAAAGACTTGTACCAGGGGAGGAAAAAACCCTTAGTTATACTCGTCGTCAAATTAATGACCAGTACATTTCTCCGTACAGATAATGTATATTTTGTTATACACAAAGTTATATACAACACCGGAGTAGCAATATCTGAAAAAAATTATCTAAAGATAGGTATCAAATAACTGTCCTACAAATTACTATGCATCACCAGACAAGAAAAAACGTCGCAACAATTTATCATAAGCACAAACAAGCAAACTGGCATAAAAATGCATGGTAAACACAAATAACATGCATCAACAAAAACAACATGCCTCTAAATCACAGAGCAGAAAGAGGCATAACTATCATACGTATATCTTTCAGTGTCGTTGCTATTCCAAACTATAAACAGCAACAACAACATTTTTCAATGCCGCCCCCTCACTCTAAAGGGCAGTAAAAGTCACAAATAACCTTGACACTCCCGCTAACCGGCGGAAGTAAGATTCAACATCAACAGAGCTACCGTCCCACAGCCACTCCCGCTAACCGGAGGAAGTAAGATTCAACATAAACAGAGCTACCGTCCCACAGCCACTCCCGCTAGCCGGAGGAAGTAAGATTCAACATAAACAGAGCTACCGTCCCACAGCCACTCCCGCACGGGAAGCTTGACACAGTGGACCAGACAACAGATGGGTGGACCCGTGGACGTTCACAGACACGTAATCACGAGGCACTACGAAAACTACCGTGCACTGATACACGCATCTAGCACACTCAAGTTATTACTACACAGGTACACTAGCACACTCAAGTTATTACTACACAGGTACACTAGCACATTCAAGTTATTACTACACAGGTACACTAGCACAAAAATGTATGCCTGCGCAAGTGGCATTCACAAAAAATTACACAGCTCAGACGAAATACAGCCTAACCAAAACAAAGCTCAGCCTAAATGTAAAGCTCAGCCAAAATACAGCTCAGCCAAACATACAGCTCAGCCAAACATACAGCTCAGCCAAAAATACAGCTCAACTAAACATACAGCTCAACTAAACATACAGCTCAGCCAAAATACAGCTCAGCCAAACATACAGCTCAGCCAAACATACAGCTCAGCCAAAAATACAGCTCAACTAAACATACAGCTCAACTAAACATACAGCTCAGCCAAAAATACAGCTCAACTAAACATACAGCTCAACTAAACATACAGCTCAGCCAAAAATACAGCTCAACTAAACATACAGCTCAACTAAACATACAGCTCAGCCAAAAATACAGCTCAACTAAACATACAGCTCAATTAAACATACAGCTCAGCCAAAAATACAGCTCAACTAAACATACAGCTCAGCCAAAAATACAGCTCAGCTAAGTATACAGCCCAGTCAAACATAAAAAATAAATCACAAAAAGACCAAGCTCATAATACATCAAATGCGAGCAACAATTGAAAGTGCTCGCACATAAAAATAAACATGTCAATACGTACAGTGTAACAAACCTACACATACTTTTTTAGCAAACAAAAAAAAAAACAACTATTATACGTATTAAAAAACCCAATATAAACCAGTATTCCATCAAATTACATAATATAACCAGGGTACCAAACATAACAATTATCCTACAATACTGTCTACTAAGACTAAGCAAACCTTGATACTTCTGTTATTCAAAGGCAAGTCCACAAGATCATTTCACACCAGGACGAAGACATCCATCCGGCCCTGCAAGTACTTCCAAGAACTGTCTACCACACAAGGTAAGTCCTACACACGCAAATTCAGGCTTGGAGCAAAACTCAGTTCCCATACAGTCAGTCTACCTGATAAGAAAGAAGCATACAAAGTTTCTGGAATACATCATACTCACAACACAACCGTCCATAATAGGAACCCTCACAGAAAATAGCGAGAGAGCCCCCTCTCGTTGAACAGCAAGAGAACCAGGGACTGGCCCTCTCTCGTTGAACAACAACTAGAACACACATAGCTGACCTCCGTGGACGACACAGGCACATCAACAGTCTCCCTCAAACGACGATGAACGAGAACGCCGCCCATGCCGTTCTCTGTGGTTGCAAGTCTTGTAGACAAGATCGAAAAAAATGTTGAGAAAACAGCGGCAGGGTCGCGTCTTCCCTCAAGAGCCTGGTCAGCTTCATTCCGTACAAATGACACAGTGCGACCTACTCGCCGACAGAAGCTGTATATTGCCAGCGTGGGAGTCCCAGACTGCACCTGATGAAACACAAGCAACAACAAGTACAGACATCAAGCAAGTCCTGTGTATCACGTGGACACTGAGTTTATTGATGAACTTGATGAAGATGTGAATGAGAATGACGATATAATGACAGCCATCAGGTTGCCCTGCCACATGGAGTGTCCTTTCATCCATCCAAGACTCCAGTAGCAATATAACATCCGTCTTCACGACAGCGACGTCCATCTTCACGACAGCATGATGTAAAAAGCCTTCCTCTCCGTTTCACATCCAAACGTAAACTAACTCGCTCAACCTTTTCTTTTTCCCGCCAGTCACGGTTTGCTCAGGTCACGTGACAGGCCTTCCCCGGAGCGAGACTCACACAAACAATGCCTTTTCTTAAAACCCAACAGTTATCTCACATATACTGTTACAGAGCGTTTAAACTGGATAGGAAGAATTTGCTTCGAAAAGAATGGGTTCCTCTGGTGCCAAGCCTAGCGTGGCTTTACTGTCCAGGGCATGCGGGAGTACATGGCATTGATGTGGCAGATAGACTTGGTGGACAGGCTAAAATAAATGGCAGACTGGCAATGGACAAGGGGGACATTGCTAAAGCTGTACTGGACAGACTGCGGGAGAATTAAGAGCTGGAATGAAAGAACAACGTAGCTGTGAGGAGACTGCTGGAGCTAGGGCAAATTAAAGGTGCTGGCAGGAGATCCGAACTGTGTGGCAGAAAACACATCGTAAACAACCAACATATGACAGGAACTATTAGCACACATACTCTTGGGTGGATGCTGCAGCATGTGGCTGAACATATATGGGGTTGTCCAGAATGCAGTGAAGCTGGAGTCTGAATTTTGAAAAGAAAGCACACATTTTCATTTCTTTTGCCGTCATTATGACGGGGCAGGCCCTAGGAATTTTGCTTCTCCGAGCAGTAGCATATGCCACTAATCAATTCTCAAATTATAACACTTAATATTTTAACACTGGGTATGTTCAGTAAGCGTCGACATATCCGACAATTAATTTTAGCTAGCATTAATAACACTGAAGTAATGAAAAAGGGCTTACTTACCCGCACACGATAGCGTTGTACAGATAGGCACTTCCAATATATCTTCACATGAATCATTCATTCATTCATTCATTTGCATGTCCCATGCGGAACTTTGCCTCCCAAACAGCACTTCTGTAGGCCTCTCGGTTGTGAGCAAGATGGCCTGTTGCTGTTGCATCCATTTGCAGATCCTCAACGATGTCTTGCAGCCATCTTCGCCTTGGTCTTCCTCTTTTTCTTTTTCCCATTATGTACCCCTCCAAGACGGTCTTCTCTAGATTATCATGACGTTTAATGTGTCCAAAATATTTAAGTTTTCTCTCTTTAATCTTATTTACTAGCCAGCCTTTTTCAATATTAACAAGAATTATATTATTAACAGTATTATTAATAATCAATATTATTAACATGAATGCTATGTAAAAAATAGGAATGGAAAAAGAAAGAATAAAATGAAATGAATAGAGCATTAAAAATAGAATAGAATAAAATGCTCCGTTCATTTTATTTTATTCTATTTTTTGTTTTTAATTCCTTTTTTTTAACATAGCATTCATGTTAATTTGTATTTTGTTTTCTCTATTTCTTCGTCCTGTATGTTTTTGTATGATTAAACGTCATGATAATTTAGAGAAGACCGTATTGGAAGGATACATAATGGGAAAAAGAAAAAGAGGAAGACCGAAACGAAGATGGCTGCAAGACATCGTTGATGATCTGGAAATGGATGCAGCAGCAGCAGGCCATCTTGCTCACAACCGAGAGGCCTACAGGAGTGCTGTTTGGGAGGCAAAGTTCCGCAAGGGACATGCAAATGAATGAATGAATGAATATAAGATATAAGCTTTATTACTTAACGACTACACAGTTGTGACGTTTCAGCGTGAGCCTTAATGTGGCCAAAATATTTAAGTTTTCTCTCTTTAATCCTCTTTACTAGCCAGCCTTCTTCAATATTAAGCTCTTGTAGTATAGATATATTTGTTCTTTTTTGTGTCCACGATATTTGGAGAACTCTTCTATAGCATTTACATTCAAAGGCATTTTTTTTTTATCCACGATATCTTATATATATATATATATATATATATATATATATATATATATATATATATATATATATTATATCCTTCCCGTGCCGTTAAACGTCACATAGGGCTCGTAAAGTAGTTCGCCAATTTTTCCTGTCTTCGGCGAGTCTTTCAACTTCATCAAAGGATTTTATGCCTGTTAATTTGGCCTCTCTTAATAATGTCCTCTTCAGAGTTTCACGCGGTCTGCCTCTTTTCCTTTGGCTTGTTGTGTTCCACTTGATAGCTTGTTTTGGGATTCTCTGATCATTTCTTCTCATCAAGTGACCAACATATGTCCATCTCCTTTTCCTGATCACCCATGAGACTGGTTGTTGTTCAGTCATCTGTCTTATCTCTGCATTGTTCTTGAATTCATTCCACTTGATGCCGAGTATTTTCCGTAGGCATTTGTTTTCAAAAGAGTCTAATTAAGTAATAAAGCTGCTCCTACTTTTTTCCTAGTTTACACAAAGAAATATTAGAGAACCCTGTTAAAGGCATCTTCAAGATCTGTTGCAACTATTAAAGGGATCTTCAAGATCTATTGCAACTATTAAAGGCATCTTCAAGATCTGTTGCAACTATTAAAGGGATCTTCAAGATCTATTGCAACTATTAAAGGCATCTTCAAGATCTATTGCAACTATTAAAGGCATCTTCAAGATCTATTGCAACTATTAAAGGGACCTTCAAGATCTATTGCAACATGTCTCCATGCCAGTTTGCAAGCTTTCGCATGTGTCGTAAGCCAAAACCGCAGCACTGCGTCATCTATCAGCTTTTCTTCTGTACATAACAAGTGTCGATGATAAGGCACTGTCAAGAATGTCGTTAATTTTCATATTCATTATCTTTGCTCGAAGTTTACCAATAACGTTTTGCAATATTTGATTTCCATTGTATTTTTGTCGATTTCTTCTATCTCATCAACAGTAATACAAAGTTCAGAATCCAGTTGTAGACGTGCACACAAATTATCCTGAGTTCTCTTCGTAGCATTTCGTTCCTCTGGGTCTTGCCTGTTTACTTGTGATATCTGTCGAGAAATGCTGTTCCTCTCTCTTCATTTGTCACGTGCCTTTGCTAATCTTCACACTGAAAGTTCTCTATACATTTGCATTTCCATGGTCCTTTCATAGCCCTATGTATTCATTTATTTGCATGTCCCTTGCGGAACTTTGCCTCCCTAACAGCACTCATGTAGGAGTACAGGAGCCCTATGTAAGGACCAAAATAATTTGAGGGATTTTTCTTCCTGGCAGACTTTCTGACAGACATGTTCCCATTTTCCTCTTTTAGCATCATTAGCTACAGCCTTGAACTTTTCTACGGCATCTCGGATCTGACCTTTAAGAGTACCTGCGATATTTATAAGTTAAGAGACTTTTTTGCTTCATGCCAAGTCTTAAACATCCTCCTCTTTGTATCCTCATGCATGCTTCGCCTCCTCGTTCCACCAGAGAGGCTGATATTGGTTTTTCTTTGTGTGTTTTGAAATATTCAGTATGAAATAGCACAGGTAGGGGGGAAAAGCTGTGTGGAGACTTCAATGCTAAAAGTAGAACGTGGGAAAATGCCAGAACAGATAAGCAGGGTGAAGATTTGAAGGATTCACAAGTAAGTATGAACTTTTTCTGCCTTAGTGATGGTCGAATCACCAGAATGGCAAACCGTCCTGGAGATGAAGGCAGTACAATCGATCTCGCAATCGACGTTTGCAAGTAACTGTAGATAGGATGTGCTCGGATACTATGACAGAGACCATTTTACCATGTGTCGTTCTAGTAATGAAAAACACTAAAAGCACATATACGTAAAGTGGAAACAGCTGGGTAGGATACACTAGCAAAAGTAGACAGATCATGCACAAGCCATCAGAGTACAGCGCACAAATCCACTTCGCTATCTAGCACTCCCCAAAAGAACCCCCAAACGTCTGGGTATTCTAAAATAGGCTCCCTCGCTCTCTCCAATTTTGCATTTTACACAAATATTTCTAATTTTTACCTCCCTAAGTTTATGAACATTCATTGATTGACATTACTTTGTTGAGGATTAGACTCCCCGTTTGTGTTGGTAACCCTGTTAACTTCTGGTAGCAATAAAAGTCATCCCCAGCAATTTTTCTACGGGTCAAAACCTTGAAGTGACAAGAAACGACGAATTATAATGTTTGTACATCATACTGAATTTAACCGTGAATTTTTCTGTGAATAGCAACAGACAACAACTATTTTTCTTTAAAAAGATATAGTTGGTTTGAGTAAGCACAACGCAGACAGTGACAGCTGCGGCTGTACAAACCAAGATGGAGATGTATCGATCTCCGCTATCAAAAACTATTTTCTGCAGTTCCAGGATGAAGACGGCGGTTGTTAGACAAGTTTCACGTCAGTTTTTATTGTCTAATGGAACTAACTCGTTGTACAAGGCAACGTGGAATCAGTGCATCGCTACAAAGCGTTTTTGGAGTCAGATAACAGAAGGTCAGGTTTGTCCAACGATGGTTTTCAACTTTTTCATTGCGTAGAGTTCCACAGTTTGAGAATCGTCTTAAATTGTCATTTTCGTTGTCAAGTGATAAAAGTCTCCGCACCCCCCACTCCCTAAAAATGGTTTTCAGCTGTCTAGTCATGGTGGTCCTCACAGTTTTTTTTTTGTGACGGAAGTTTTCGTATAATGAAAGTTTTAACCTTATTGTTGATATACATTATTCTGAATCATGTTTCTCGAAGTTCTTTCTGCGTTTATTGATGTACTACTTTCTCTGATCTGTGCTTGCTGATGTATTACTTTCTCTGATCTGTGTTTGCTGATGTACTACTTTCTCTGATCTGTGTTTGCTGATGTACTACTTTCTCTGATCTGTGCTTGCTGATGTACTACTTTCTCTGATCTGTGTTTGCTGATGTACTACTTTCTCTGATCTGTGTTTGCTGATGTACTACTTTCTCTGATCTGTGTTTGCTGATGTACTACTTTCTCTGATCTGTGTTTGCTGATGTACTACTTTCTCTGATCTGTGTTTGCTGATGTACTACTTTCTCTGATCTGTGCTTGCTGATGTACTACTTTCTCTGATCTGTGTTTGCTGATGTACTACTTTCTCTGATCTGTGTTTGCTGATGTACTACTTTCTCTGATCTGTGCTTGCTGATGTACTACTTTCTCTGATCTATGTTTGCTGATGTACTACTTTCTCTGATCTGTGCTTGCTGATGTATTACTTTCTCTGATCTGTGTTTGCTGATGTACTACTTTCTCTGATCTGTGCTTGCTGATGTATTACTTTCTCTGATCTGTGTTTGCTGATGTACTACTTTCTCTGATCTGTGTTTGCTGATGTACTACTTTCTCTGATCTGTGTTTGCTGATGTACTACTTTCTCTGATCTGTGTTTGCTGATGTACTACTTTCTCTGATCTGTGCTTGCCTTTGTACTACAGCCCCAGTGACTCCACTCAACAGACCAAGCCCCAAGGGTACAGCCCCAGAAACTCCACTTAAAAGACCAAGCCCTGGGGGTACAGCCCCAGAAACTCCACTCAACAGACCAAGGCCCAAGGGTACAGCCCCAGTGACTCCACTCAACAGACCAAGCCATGAGGGTAAAGCCCCAGTGACTCCACTCAACAGACAAAGCCCTGGGGGTACAGCCCCAGTGACTCCACTCAACAGACCAAGCCATGAGGGTACAGCCCCAGAAACTCCACTCAACAGACCAAGCCCCAAGGGTACAGCCCCAGTGACTCCACTCAACAGACCAAGCCCCAAGGGTACAGCCCCAGAAACTCCACTCAACAGACCAAGCCCCAAGGGTACAGCCCCAGAAACTCCACTCAACAGACCAAGGCCCAAGGGTACAGCCCCAGTGACTCCACTCAACAGACCAAGCCATGGGGGTACAGCCCCTCATCCTTCCACAATTCCCTCCCTCCCAGCTCTTGTCATGCCTGCTTGTAGCACACGTTCATGTCATGTTTATCACTTGTGACTCTTGCCTGAAGCAAGTTCGGCAGCCCCTGATATTTATTTATCTACATTCTCCTTATGATTTCTGAAATCTCAAAATACAACATTCCAGAAGGTGCTGGAACTCACAAGCCTTCTGCATTTCAGAAGAGGATTTTGGTTTGGGCAAAAATATACCCTTCTGTCTCTAAAGTACCAGATCGTGTGACGTAAGTTTGATTTTATGTTTATAAAGGAAAGATATATGTTTATAAAGGCAAGACATATTTTATGTTTATAAAGGTAAGATATATTTTATGTTTTATAAAAAGGCAAGAAAGAATATAAAATATTTTAAACATGATTTATCATTATATTTGTCTTAAAAGACATTTTTTTGATCTTAAGGTTTTCATTGAGAGCAAAATATATTTATTGAAGAGACAACACTTTCATAAAAGCCAGTAAATTTTAGCTGGTAAAGACCATGTTTAGCCTCTGAGCAGTGCTCTTGATCAACAGATTGTTGTAACACTACAGTCTGGCCTTCATATTAGGCTTGTGTGGTTCCCACAAGATGGTGGAGCCTGCTAAAAGTATGCCCTGGGATTTCAAGGAGATCATCTAACTCACTTCCTACCCATTATGATGGCTGCTAGGCAGGATTTTCTCCATGCCACCTTAAGGCTAAAGCTTGAGGTTTGTAGCTGAGAGAAGTATTGTCGCTATCTTCTGTCGTTTCAATGCCTAGGAACTGCTTATAGCTGAGAGAAGTATTGTCTCTATCTTCTGTCGTTTCAATGCCTAGGAACTGCTTGTAGCTGAGAGAAGTATTGTCTCTATCTTCTGTCGTTTCAATGCCTAGGAACTGCTTATAGCTGAGAGAAGTATTGTCTCTATCTTCTGTCGTTTCAATGCCTCTCTCTCTCTCTCTGAACCTTAAGTGCCCAGGGCACATGGGGCTTCCGCAAGGGTTTTCCACAAATGCCTGTCTTTCGCCTTTTTTTCTGCTCTTGCCCAGGTGAGCCCTCTATTGCTCAACATCCTTTCTGTTGTTCTTCTCCATGTCTCTTTTGGTCTACCCTTACTTCTGCTCCCCTGTGGTGTCCATCTTAGTGCTATTTTTGGTAGTGAGTTGTCAGTCATTCGGAGCACATGTCCCAACCATCGCCAGCGTCTTTCCTCAATAATTGTTGTCAGTGGTTTCATCTGCATTTCTGCCAACAAGATGTTATTTCTTATGGTGTTTGGCCAAAATATTTTTTTAATTCTACGTAAACATTTAGTCTGGAAAGAATTCAACTTGTTTTCTATGGTTTTGGTGATTTTCCAGCATTCACTTCCATAGAGTAGTACACTTAGAACATTACTCTTAAATATCCTGATTTTCATATTTATGCTTAGTTTATTTGATTTCCATATATTCTGTAGCATTGCAAAAGCCTGGTTTGCTCTAGTAAGTCTGCTGTTGATGTCCTCTGTGCTGTCTCCATTTTCTACTACTCTGCTGCCAAGGTATACAAATTCGTTGACCTCCTCCACTAACTTGTTATCTACTCTGAGTACATTTCTGTTGTTCACATTTTGCTTCATTAACTTTGTCTTTCCTACGTTGATCTTTAGTCCTATGTTGTTTCAATGCCTAGGAACTGCTTGTAGCTGAGAGAAGTATTGTCTCTATCTTCTGTCGTTTCAATACCTAGGAACTGCTTGTAGCTGAGAGAAGTATTGTCTCTATCTTCTGTCGTTTCAATGCCTAGGAACTGCTTGTAGCTGAGAGAAGTATTGTCTCTATCTTCTGTCGTTTCATGCCTAGGAACTGCTTGTAGCTGAGAGAAGTATTGTCTCTATCTTCTGTCGTTTCAATGCCTAGGAACTGCTTGTAGCTGAGAGAAGTATTGTCTCTATCTTCTGTCGTTTCAATGCTAGGAACTGCTTGTAGCTGAGAGAAGTATTGTCTCTATCTTCTGTCGTTTCAATGCCTAGGAACTGCTTGTAGCTGAGAGAAGTATTGTCTCTATCTTCTGTCGTTTCAATGCCTAGGAACTGCTTATAGCTGAGAGAAGTATTGTCTCTATCTTCTGTCGTTTCAATGCCTAGGAACTGCTTGTAGCTGAGAGAAGTATTGTCTCTATCTTCTGTCGTTTCAATGCCTAGGAACTGCTTGTAGCTGAGAGAAGTATTGTCTCTATCTTCTGTCGTTTCAATGCCTAGGAACTGCTTATAGCTGAGAGAAGTATTGTCTCTATCTTCTGTCGTTTCAATGCCTAGGAACTGCTTGTAGCTGAGAGAAGTATTGTCTCTATCTTCTGTCGTTTCAATGCCTAGGAACTGCTTGTAGCTGAGAGAAGTATTGTCTCTATCTTCTGTCGTTTCAATGCCTAGGAACTGCTTATAGCTGAGAGAAGTATTGTCTCTATCTTCTGTCGTTTCAATGCCTAGGAACTGCTTGTAGCTGAGAGAAGTATTGTCTCTATCTTCTGTCGTTTCAATGCCTAGGAACTGCTTGTAGCTGAGAGAAGTATTGTCTCTATCTTCTGTTGTTACAATGTCTAGGAACTGCTTGTAGCTGAGAGAAGTATTGTCTCTATTTTCTGTTGTTACAATGTCTAGGAACTGCTTGTAGCTGAGAGAAGTATTGTCTCTATCTTCTGTTGTTACAATGCCCAGGGGCTGGTTGCAGGAAGAAATTTCCACTTTTCTTGGTCTTTTATTACCATCTTGGCTGTCTCCCATGTCAGTTGACTTCCTGTTGCAAGCTTTCATCAGTGTTCTAAATGGATCCAGTTTTCTGTACACGCCCCCTCTCTCACTGATATTTAGGGTTTCTCTAGTGTCAGCTTCTGTAGCTGCTTTTTACAGGGTGGAGGCTGCTTTTTACAGGGTGGGGGCTGCTGGCCCCACTCACCAGTCCCTAGCCTGGAGAACCGTGGTGCTGCTTTCATCTGGCCCCTACTCACACAGATCTTCCCAGTTTGGTAGAACCTACCTGGAGTAAAACTCCTGCTGATATAGTTACCTGGATCATCAGGGCATGCAAGCTTCCATGTAGTGTCAAGGCTGCTGGTATAGTTACCTGGATCATCAGGGCACGCAAGCTTCCATGTAGTGTCAAGGCTGCTGGTATAGTTACCTGGATCATCAAGGCATGCAGTGTCAAGGCTGCTGGTATAGTTACCTGGATCATCAAGGCATGCAGTGTCAAGGCTGCTGGTATAGTTACCTGGATCATCAAGGCATGCAGTGTCAAGGCTGCTGGTATAGTTACCTGGATCATCAAGGCATGCAGTGTCAAGGCTGCTGGTATAGTTACCTGGATCATCAAGGCATGCAGTGTCAAGGCTGCTAGTATAGTTACCTGGATCATCAAGGCATGCAGTGTCAAGGCTGCTGGTATAGTTACCTGGATCATCAGGGCATGCAAGCTTCCATGCAGTGTCAAGGCTGCTGGTATAGTTACCTGGATCATCAGGGCATGCAGTGTCAAGGCTGCTGGTATAGTTACCTGGATCATCAAGGCATGCAAGCTTCCATGCAGTGTCAAGGCTGCTGGTATAGTTACCTGGATCATCAGGGCACGCAGTGTCAAGGCTGCTGGTATAGTTACCTGGATCATCAAGGCATGTAGTGTCAAGGCTGCTGGTATAGTTACCTGGATCATCAAGGCATGCAAGCTTCCATGTAGTGTCAAGGCTGCTGGTATAGTTACCTGGATCATCAGGGCATGCAGTGTCAAGGCTGCTGGTATAGTTACCTGGATCATCAAGGCATGCAGTGTCAAGGCTGCTGGTATAGTTACCTGGATCATCAGGGCATGCAGTGTCAAGGCTGCTGGTATAGTTACCTGGATCATCAAGGCATGCAAGCTTCCATGCAGTGTCAAGGCTGCTGGTATAGTTACCTGGATCATCAGGGCACGCAGTGTCAAGGCTGCTGGTATAGTTACCTGGATCATCAGGGCATGCAAGCTTCCATGCAGTGTCAAGGCTGCTGGTATAGTACCTGGATCATCAGGGCACGCAGTGTCAAGGCTGCTGGTATAGTTACCTGGATCATCAAGGCATGTAGTGTCAAGGCTGCTGGTATAGTTACCTGGATCATCAAGGCATGCAAGCTTCCATGTAGTGTCAAGGCTGCTGGTATAGTTACCTGGATCATCAGGGCATGCAGTGTCAAGGCTGCTGGTATAGTTACCTGGATCATCAAGGCATGCAGTGTCAAGGCTGCTGGTATAGTTACCTGGATCATCAGGGCATGCAGTGTCAAGGCTGCTGGTATAGTTACCTGGATCATCAAGGCATGCAAGCTTCCATGCAGTGTCAAGGCTGCTGGTATAGTTACCTGGATCATCAGGGCACGCAGTGTCAAGGCTGCTGGTATAGTTACCTGGATCATCAGGGCATGTAGTGTCAAGGCTGCTGGTATAGTTACCTGGATCATCAAGGCATGCAAGCTTCCATGTAGTGTCAAGGCTGCTGGTATAGTTACCTGGATCATCAGGGCATGCAGTGTCAAGGCTGCTGGTATAGTTACCTGGATCATCAAGGCATGCAGTGTCAAGGCTGCTGGTATAGTTACCTGGATCATCAGGGCATGCAGTGTCAAGGCTGCTGGTATAGTTACCTGGATCATCAAGGCATGCAAGCTTCCATGCAGTGTCAAGGCTGCTGGTATAGTTACCTGGATCATCAGGGCACGCAGTGTCAAGGCTGCTGGTATAGTTACCTGGATCATCAGGGCATGCAAGCTTCCATGCAGTGTCAAGGCTGCTGGTATAGTTACCTGGATCATCAGGGCACGCAGTGTCAAGGCTGCTGGTATAGTTACCTGGATCATCAAGGCATGTAGTGTCAAGGCTGCTGGTATAGTTACCTGGATCATCAAGGCATGCAAGCTTCCATGTAGTGTCAAGGCTGCTGGTATAGTTACCTGGATCATCAGGGCATGCAAGCTTCCATGTAGTGTCAAGGCTGCTGGTATAGTTACCTGGATCATCAAGGCATGCAGTGTCAAGGCTGCTGGTATAGTTACCTGGATCATCAGGGCATGCAGTGTCAAGGCTGCTGGTATAGTTACCTGGATCATCAAGGCATGCAAGCTTCCATGCAGTGTCAAGGCTGCTGGTATAGTTACCTGGATCATCAGGGCACGCAGTGTCAAGGCTGCTGGTATAGTTACCTGGATCATCAGGGCATGCAAGCTTCCATGCAGTGTCAAGGCTGCTGGTATAGTTACCTGGATCATCAGGGCATGCAAGCTTCCATGCAGTTTCAAGGCCCATGTACTTGCTTGGCAAAGGGAAATATTATAGTAGTAACTAAATCATTTTATATGTGGTAATATGTGAATATTACATTAGTGGTAACATTCACATTAAGTGTGATACCGTTCTAATATGAAATGAAATTGATTGTTAGATGTCATGGCCACCAAACTAGATTTACCCAAGATGCATTCTGCATGTGTTTGGAAGCAGGTTATTGTGTCATTTCTTCTTGGCCAGTGAGCACAGATTGACCTGTTTCTTACAGTGGTGGAGCCTGGAAAGGAGTTGACATTGTCATATTCACCAGTCACTTTTGTTCACTCATAATCAGTGGTGCCTGTCTGCGGGTCAAGACCTTCACCTTGGCACCTGCTGCAGAGAACTCAAGTTCTAGTAACAGAGAGATGCAACAACAACAACAACAACATTACTTTAATAAATAAACTCAGCACTTATCTTTGTGTATGCTGATGATTCAGGGAACGTTGAAGAAGTTCTGGATATGAACTTTCTTACTCCCCTGGGGAACAACTGTGTTAAGAACACACTTATCTTAACATAGTCTTTGTGAGGCAGGGAACATAGATCTGTTTGCTTAAAAACTCTGACCTACTTCTGTAGTCTAGAAACTTGTAGAACTCAGCACTAATTGTAATTGTTATTTTTGTAAAATGTAATGTCAGGTTGGTGGATGGATGGAGACATGGAGATCTCTGGCGGGGATGAGGGAAGTCTGGTGTGAAACCAATGAATCCAGGACATGACAAGCCTATGGGTCTTTACAACAATAGTTATCAGAATGATGTAAACAAAATAGAGCCAGCAGACTATAGGTGGCGGGGAATGGATGTCATTGAGGCACTCATCAGTTTCCTCATCCCAAAGTCAGAGTGTCTCTGTGGAACCGTCTCAAAGAGTCGTCTGGCCAGCCAGCATTGCATGCTGGATCTGACATGGAGAACTGACATAAGTACAGCCACCAGAGGCTGGAAAACAAAGTTTTGGCCAGGCCAGCCTACACCACTGTCTTCATGGCAGTCTGAGCAAGACCCCAGTCTGCCCTAGCAAGGAAAGGTGCTGAAGTCGGGGAACCCAGCCAAAAGGTGCATTGCAAAAATCAGGTTACCATGCATCATCGTCAGTGTGTGTACAAAGAAGAAGAAGAGAACTATCTTACTATTTCATGCTGTCAGATCAGTTAGGTCATTTAAAGTATAGGTTCAAAGGACTGTTATTGCTGGAGGTGGGGTGGAGGATACATCGCTCTACAATGGTGTGCATCTCAAATACCCTCTTACAGTCAAGTCCAGCTCCTGGCCTTCTCGTGGCAGAACTGTTTAAACTGGACAGGAGAAGGGGTGAAGGCGAATATCTGGCGCCTGAAAACCAGATGTTTCGGGTAGATGAGAGTCATGTTTGGTAGCTCATCTACCGCTGCTGGCGAGATTCTTCAGTTGCCGTGCATGGAGTGGGGCTCCTCCCGGCCAGTGAAGAAAGGTGCGATTATGAGTTGCCGTGCAGCACTGTGGAAAAGGTGAAAGAAGGGAATAAGTGAAATAATCAGTAGTCTCGAGGTCAGGACTGCTCAAGTCACAGCACCTCTGCTCTGGAGGTCGGCCACGTCCCACGTACACTCATACTGGGCGAATTGTCTGAACCGGCTTAACCCAGGGGTTAAGACGCTGCTGGCAAGACTCTTCAGATGTCGCGCGTGGAGTGAAACTCCTCCCGGCCAATGAAGAAAATGAGGAAAAGCAATCAAGGTTGCTGTGCAGCGGCGGTGGGAAAAGGTGATGGAAAGGATAAACTGAAGCTTAATTGGTATGTCCAGTAGTCTCGCGGCGAGAGCTACTCATACCACGGCACCTCTGCTCTAGAAGCAAGCCACGTCCGTTCTACGCTCATACTGGTGAAATATGCCTAAACAGGCTTAAACCAGGGGTGAAACTTGATGGCTACTCAAGTCACGGTACCTCTGCTCTAGAGGTCGGTCACGTCCCAAACACGCCCATATGCCTAAACCGGCACAGCCCAGGGGTGAAACTCACTAGTGGCGAGGACTCGTCCTCCTGGACAAAAGCTCTGTCCTGGTCACAACTAGGGAGGGTAGCGGCCATGACCACAAAATGCTGAAGTCGGAGACACTGGACTAGTGCAGTCTAGATAGGCAACGACCTCTCACCCGGCGGGGATGTATGTGTATCCTAATCACGCTGAGGTTTTCCGGTGAGAAAGTCCAAAGCTGGACTGGATGGCCAACCACCTCTCACCCGGTGGGGATACACTGGTATCCCAAAACATGTTGAGGTCTTCCAGTGAGAAAGTCTAACTCTAGGCTAGATGGACAACCACCTCTCACCCAGCGAGGATATACTCATATCCAAAACACATTGAGGTTTTCCAGTGAGAAAGCCCAACTCTAGATTAAACTGATGCAATGAAAACCACGGTGTCACACAGTCCCACTTCTGAGACCCACCAAGAATACAGGCTCAAGCCCTGCGATACTCTGAACCTCTTGTGATCCTCTCGGGGATCTCATGTGGTCCAATGGGGACCACAGGACCTATTGAGGACCAAGAGAGTAAATTCAGTAGGATCATTTGGCAGTCTTGGTGTTAGAAGCGAATGAAAAAGAAGAAGAAGATTTAAAGTATAGGGATACAATGAAAGCAGAGCAAGGCATCACATAAAGTTCTGTCCCACAAATACAGGACTTCCCATTCCCTCCCCCCCCCCCATCCCCATCAAGTCCAAAGTGGGTAAAGCCAAATCCAGAATGGGTGAAGCTAACCCAGAGTTCATTCATTCATTCATTTCCATGTCCCTTGCGGAACTTTGCCTCCTTAACAGCTTTCTGGTAGGCCTCTCAGTTGTAAGCAGATGCCCTGCTGCTGATGCCTTCATTCACAGATCATTACACAAGTCAAATCCAGAGCGGGTGGAGCCAAATGAAGGGTTGGTGAAGCTAGTTCAGAGTGGGTAAAGGCAAATCCAGAGTGGATGAAGCAAATCTAGATTGAGGGAAACAAATCTTGAGTGGGTGAAACAAATCTTGAGTGGATGAAGCAAATCTAGATTGAGTGAAACAAATCTTGAGTGGATGAAGCAAATCTAGATTGAGTGAAACAAATCTAGAATGGGTGAGAAAAAAAAATTAACTTATTCTTATGAATTCTAAAATGAAATACTTAATTTATTCTTATACAAATTTGATTTTATTTTACAAATACACAGGCGTACGCAGTTAAGGGTTGCAATGGACAAGTTCAGAGTTCGAGCCTCTGTCATTATGGTGGTCACTACTTTTATGGCCTCATTAGTTCTTGCACTTATTGGCAGGAAGGAAAGAGAAGAAGGTAAACGACTTAAAACAATATCTTCGTTTCAAAGAAAGATCTGAGATCTTGTTACCCATAATTCTGGATCTGGATCAACTGATTCTAACTGGTGGTTTACTTAGTTGTTCATGTCTGTGAGAGAAATCTAATTTTTGTTTCATTGTCTCCTGGGCTTGTTTTTGACAGTTCTGATATTAACAAATGAGCTGCAGTGTCTGTGATATAGGTCCGAGATAGAGAATACTTCTCTGTCAGGAGTAATCTCCCATTGTCTTTGAAAACAGAATGAGGCTGGCTTCAAGAAATAGATGAAGGATGTATTGGTAGTATAATTATAACAACCTAAAGAGTTGGTTGTATTGGTAGTACAGTTATAGCAAAGTAAAGAGTTGGTTGTATTGGTAGTACAGTTATCACAAACTAAAGAGTTGGATGTATTGGTAGTACAGTTATAACAAACTAAAGAGTTGGGTGTATTGGTAGTACAGTTATAACAAACTAAAGAGTTGGTTGTATTGGTAGTACAGTTATCACAAACTAAAGAGTTGGATGTATTGGTAGTACAGTTATAACAAACTAAAGAGTTGGATGTATTGGTAGTACAGTTATAACAAACTAAAGAGTTGGGTGTATTGGTAGTACAGTTATAGCAAACTAAAGAGTTGGGTGTATTGGTAGTACAGTTATCACAAACTAAAGAGTTGGATGTATTGGTAGTACAATTATAACAAACTAAAGAGTTGGGTGTATTGGTAGCACAGTTATAACAAACTAAAGAGTTGGGTGTATTGGTATACAATTATAATAAACTAAAGAATTGGATGTATTGGTAGTACAGTTATAACAGACTGAAGAGTTGGATGTATTGGTAGTACAGTTATAGCAAACTAACTTCTTATGTGAAGGCACAGCATAGATAATCTGCTAGCACTGAACTGGCCAGCTGTAAAAATGGGTACTTTACACACTTGTTTTATGGAGACAGCATCAGAAATCAGAAAATATCCATTTGCAATGAAAGTCGCAGGATATGAAGAGCACTGCTTACACAAGGTTGTCATTACATTATGAAACAAACACATGTTCAGATAAAAATGAGCCTCATATATATGGGGTTATGTCAGAAGCTCACAGTAACTGAGAATAAAAAAAAGAAAAAAGTCGTACAGAATTAAATCAAGCCAAAATTTTACTACATACAAAAATGTGTTTCAGTGAAACAGCTCAGTGCTGTAGTTACTAAGGGTAATGTATTTAATTGCTGTGTAGCACAACATTGATAGTTAATTTATTTTGATGCCTGTGTGTTATATAAAGTAATGTGAAATACAGACTGTTACATTTTAGCATAATTAACATGCAAGTATGATGCGTTGCTGCAGTGGTCCTCAAAGATTTTCAGATAGTGGAGCCATGACATCAGTGATTGTTTGTCTCTCCTATACTCACCTGTGACTTGATATTATCCACCTTCACAAATTTCTGGCATGCTAGACATGGTATGCTGATACTTACACATGTTTCATCTCAGACTCTAGTTTGGGGACCACTGTTTTGGAGACTTTTCTGTATTAAACAGAACTCAGAATTAATTCATTAAAGTATGTCCTGGGGCATCTACATGCTGTAGAGGAGTAAGAAAGATGAACAACAATTGCAGATCTTTGAGAACAAGATCCTAAGAAGAATCTTTGGACTGATAAAGGATACCGACAGTGGAGAATGGAGAGCTAGAAAGAACACTGAACTGAACAGCTTATTTAAATCTCAACGAATTATAAATGTCTTGAAACTGAACAGACTACGTTGGTTGGGCCATGTAGAAAGAATGGAAGAGAACAGACAAACAAAAATGATGTATGCACAAGAGATGAGGGAAACAAGACCAAGGGTCTCTTATAGAAGAGGATATAAAAGAAATTGGTATCACCAACTGGTGAGAGAGAAGATCAAGAACAGAGAGGAATGGAGGCAAACTTTATCTGCAGCAATGACCCTTAGTGACTGGGAAAGCTGGAGAAGAAGAAGAAGAAAAGGAGTAAAAAGTGTTACTGCCTTCACATTTCTACACCATTACAGAACTGTGAGGAGGGGAATCCAGCATTTGCTGCCCTTGGTTTTGTAGGGAAACCCTAGGTACCCTTTTCTTGGTTTTGTAGGGAAACCCTAGGTACCCTTTTCTTGGTTTTGAGGGAAACCCTAGGTATCCTTTTCTTGGTTTTGAGGGAACCCCTAGGTACCCTTTTCTTGGTTTGTAGGGAAACCCTAGGTATCCTTTTCTTGGTTTTGTAGGGAAACCCTAAGTATCCTTTTCTTGGTTTTGTAGGGAAACCCTAGGTACCCTTTTCTGGTTTGTAGGGAAACCCTAGGTACCTTTTTCTTGGTTTGGAGGGAAACCCTAGGTACCCTTTTCTTGGTTTTGAGGGAAACCCTAGGTACCCTTTTCTTGGTTTTGAGGGAAACCCTAGGTACCTTTTTCTTGAGGCTGAGTTGACCCTGGTCTCTGTTGATCTGAAAAAAATTCACCCCTGGTAAGGAACCAAACTAGGGCTCTTCTGGTTGGAGTAAGAGTAAGAACTAATGAATAGAAATATGAAAACTGTTAACACTGAACTGGCCAGCTGTAAAAATGGGTACTTTACACACTTGTTTTATGGAGACAGCATCAGAAATCAGAAAATATCCATTTGCAATGAAAGTCGCAGGATATGAAGAGCACTGCTTACACAAGGTTGTCATTACATTATGAAACAAACACATGTTCAGATAAAAATGAGCCTCATATATATGGGGTTATGTCAGAAGCTCACAGTAACTGAGAATAAAAAAAAGAAAAAAGTCGTACAGAATTAAATCAAGCCAAAATTTTACTACATACAAAAATGTGTTTCAGTGAAACAGCTCAGTGCTGTAGTTACTAAGGGTAATGTATTTAATTGCTGTGTAGCACAACATTGATAGTTAATTTATTTTGATGCCTGTGTGTTATATAAAGTAATGTGAAATACAGACTGTTACATTTTAGCATAATTAACATGCAAGTATGATGCCTTGCTGCAGTGGTCCTCAAAGATTTTCAGATAGTGGAGCCATGACATCAGTGATTGTTTGTCTCTCCTATACTCACCTGTGACTTGATATTATCCACCTTCACAAATTTCTGGCATGCTAGACATGGTATGCTGATACTTACACATGTTTCATCTCAGACTCTAGTTTGGGGACCACTGTTTTGGAGACTTTTCTGTATTAAACAGAACTCAGAATTAATTCATTAAAGTATGTCCTGGGGCATCTACATGCTGTAGAGGAGTAAGAAAGATGAACAACAATTGCAGATCTTTGAGAACAAGATCCTAAGAAGAATCTTTGGACTGATAAAGGATACCGACAGTGGAGAATGGAAAGCTAGAAAGAACACTGAATTGAACAGCTTATTTAAATCTCAATGAATTATAAATGTCTTGAAACTGAACAGACTACGGTGGTTGGGCCATGTAGAAAGAATGGAAGAGAACAGACAAACAAAAATGATGTATGCACAAGAGATGAGCGAAACAAAACCAAGGGTCTCTTATAGAAGAGAATATAAAAGAAATTGGTATCACCAACTGGTGAGAGAGAAGACCAAGAACAGAGAGGAATGGAGGCAAACTTTATCTGCAGCAATGAGCCTTAATGACTGGGAAAGCTGGAGAAGAAAAAGAGGAAAAGGAGTAAAAAGTGTTACTGCCTTCACATTTCTACGCCATTACAGAACTGTGAGGAGGGGAATCCAGCATTTGCTGCCCTTGGTTTTGTAGGGAAACCCTAGGTACCCTTTTCTTGGTTTGTAGGGAAACCCTAGGTATCCTTTTCTTGGTTTTGTAGGGAAACCCTAAGTATCCTTTTCTTGGTTTTGTAGGGAAACCCTAGGTACCCTTTTCTTGGTTTGTAGGGAAACCCTAGGTATCCTTTTCTTGGTTTTGTAGGGAAACCCTAAGTATCCTTTTCTTGGTTTTGTAGGGAAACCCTAGGTACCCTTTTCTTGGTTTGTAGGGAAACCCTAGGTACCCTTTTCTTGGTTTGGAGGGAAACCCTAGGTACCCTTTTCTTGGTTTTGTAGGGAAACCCAAGGTACCCTTTTCTTGGTTTTGAGGGAAACCCTAGGTACCTTTTTCTTGAGGCTGAGTTGACCCTGGTCTCTGTTGATCTGAAAAAAATTCACCCCTGGTAAGGAACCAAACTAGGGCTCTTCTGGTTGGAGTAAGAGTAAGAACTAATGAATAGAAATATGAAAACTGTTAACAGCTGAGATCATTTCTGTATTAATTACTAACACTGACAGTGCCTTCTGTATTGATTAAAAATGATATTTTGTGTTCGTCTTCACTTGAGGAAGATCTTGTGATGTTAAACACATGATTATATCAGTTGTTGATTACATTAAAGATGAACAAAGACCACAGAAATGGTTGTGTAATTTCCTATTGTAAATGTTAGAGTGTCAGTTTCAAGAAAATGTCTTGAAACTGAACAGACTATGCTGGTTGGCCCATGTAGAAAGAATGGAAGAGAACAGACAAACAAAAATGATGTATGCACAAGAGATGAGGGAAACAAGACCAAGGGGTAGACCAAGACAGAGATGGAAAGACAACATAGAAGAGTATATAAAAGAAATTGGTGTCACCATCTGGAGAGAGAAGATTAGAAATAGAGAGGAATGGAGGCGAATTTTATCTGCAGCAATGAGGGTCATTCTGCCTGTGGTCTCTTGATATCTTCGTATACTCTGTCTTATCATGGTTAATGATCAAGCCCACTTTTAGTGCCTCATAATGGTCGTAATCCTTTTTTATCCGTTCAGTTTCCAGGCTACTCTGTGTGTTCCATAACACCACTCTTTTTTTTTTTTTTTTACGGAGATGGGGTCGTTGGCCCCACACTTCAGCCCCCAGCCTGGAAGACCAGGGTGCAAGTTTCATCTGACCCCTACCCACGTAGACCTTCCCAGCTTGGTTGGACCTGCCAGGAGTAAAACTCCCGCTGGTATAGATCTCTGGGGGTGGTCAGGGTACGCAGGCTGTGACGCCGGGACAAGGCACCTGCACCATGTGGCAGCCATTAAATGGTGCAACTTGGAAGTTATTTTCTTGCCTCAACATACTATCTAGACTATGGGAAGTTATTTTCTTGCCTCAACATACTATCTAGACTATGGGAAGTTATTTTCTTGCCTCAACATACTATCTAGACTATGGGAAGTTATTTTCTTGCCTCAACATACTATCTAGACAATGGGAAGTTATTTTCTTGCCTCAATGTACTGTCTGGACTAATATTTTTGTTTCTTTTGACATGTTCGTCTGATGATAAAGACTACCTGATATCAAGCACTGACAGACACTACCTGATATCAAGCACTGACAGACGCTACCTGACATCAAGCAGTGACAGACGCTACCTGACATCAAGCAGTGACAGACGCTACCTGACATCAAGCAGTGACAGACGCTACCTGACATCAAGCAGTGTCAGACACTACCTGACATAAAACAGTGACAGACAATGCCTGATATCAAGCAGTGACAGACACTACCTGACATCAAGCAGTGACAGACAATACCTGATATCAAGCAGTGAGAGACTACCTGATATCACGCAGTGACAGACAATGCCTGACATCAAGCACTGACAGACACTACCTGATATCAAGCAGTGACAGACAATGCCTGACATCAAGCACTGACAGACACTACCTGATATCAAGCAGTGACAGACAATGCCAGACATCAAGCAGTGGTAGATTAACTACATCTCAGCCCCCCTAGGTTAACGCCTATTTAGGGTCCTGTCCTTTCAATACTTTACCTGTCGTCACCTGATATAGGGATGATTCCTCTCAAGTTGTGACCTCTATAGTTATACATTACAATATGATTGTATTAAACAGACCAAACACAACATATATGTCAAGTAACAGAGCACAATGTTGTATGATTAGACCTGGAAAAAAGTTGTAGACAAAACACTTTTAGAGACGAGAGAAAGAAGAATGACAATAGAATTACCTGGGACTTGAACCGCGGGCTTCAGATGTACAAGCAGCCATCCAGCCACAAGATAACGTGTTAATCAACTTCACTGTCTAGACCCTCTCCACGCCCCCCCCCCCCCCCCAAAGGGTATTTGATAGCCTAGCCATCAGTACTGTCCATCTGAAAATCGTGACATTTGGAAAGAAAACGAAGCTATGGTACAGAAATTCCGTCGCTTAGATTCAGTCTCTCATAGATATCAACTTTTCCAGACACAAACATGCACCCACGGTCTCCTGCGCACTGTTCCCTCTAAGCTGCGCGGTCGCGCACAGAAAAACATCACACCGCGCACAAAATTTTTGGAGCTGAGCAAAAAGAAAAAAAAAAAGAAACCGCTACTTTTATTTTCCAGTTTCCAGATGGTACTCCGAGCTGTACTTGCGATCAAGAAAAATACAAAGATGGTACATGTTTTTCCTGTACTGTTTCTTTCTTGCTGAGAAATCACTTTCGGATCGGATGTTTCAGCTGGTCTTTTATCGCGTAGTTTTGGTAGTACTGTAGCAGAATAGTGACGAGACAAGTGGGTACACAGAGAATAGAGGGTAATTAAAATAAACGGGTAGATACATATTCACCGGGGAGTGGGATAGGAGAATGTTCATTGAGCTGCTCAGGCATGCAAATTGATCTCGGTAACTAACACCAGGCGTCGTGACCACAGAGCCGTCCTGTTTTAACAAAAAATTAATAGCAGTAGATTTACTATCACCGTGGAAAAGTGCAAAACTGTGTGAAACTCAAGCATGTGTTTTTGTAATGTTCAAACTGGTACTGACAAAAACTCCTGCTTCCCGTACCCTGTACTTTTCAGGCGTAAATTTGGGTGGCTGGAGGTTTTAATGAGAATGTCACCTTTAAAAGTGAAAGTGACTATTCTAAGCCATGATTAGATGGCCAGGCAGCAAAGTGTGGGACTGGTTTATTAGGTCTGTCCTGCTATCACCCTAATTTAATCTTCTATTGTTTGTAAAACTGAAGTATTTTTTTTTGTTAATAGTCTCTGTAAACGTCATGATAATTTAGAGAAGACCATATTCGAAGGATACATACTGGGAAAAAGAAAAAGAGGAAGACCAAAACGAAGATGGCTGCAAAACATCGTTGACGATCTGCAGATGGATGCAGCAGCAGCAGGCCATCTTGCTCACAACCGAGAGGCCTACAGGAGTGCTGTTTGGGAGGCAAAGTTCCTCAAGGGACATGCAAATAAATGAATGAATGAGTCTCTGTAAATTATTCTTGATAGGATAAACCGAACTTCAGACAACCAGGATGTCCAGAATTTCTTTGTTCAAGAAGCTCTTTTTGTTCTTCAAGAGAGAGGGCAACAAGTATGGAAGAGAGTATCACTTGAGTTCAAAGTTCACACAGGCTGTCAGATTTGGAGTAGAGATTTTGGCAGACAAGAGCGGAAGTAGAATATAGAGTCTAAGTTCACACTGTGCTGCACGCTAACTTCTGGAGGTGATTATTCCATAGTATACTATTCATACTGCTGATTTGGAACCACAATACTCCATTGAATTCTTACAGCCTCGACATATGGTAGGATTGTTTCAATGAACCCATAGTAAGTCGAATATGATAGGATAAACAACTATGTAAATAAATAACTACCGTCACTAAATAAGAAAACAAAGAAAGCATCATTGCAGTTAATTAAATAAACTGAAAAGTACAGCAGGTTTATCCCGTTATTAAATATACAGGCCTTTACTGTATGTATGTATGTACTACGCACATTTGCACACACAATATTTTGTTACACACGGACCGCAAAACCATTAGAGGGAACATTGCTCCTGCAATGTCTAGTGCATACAGGACAAACAAACGAATACTTTTTATGTAAAGGTAGTTTCAGATACAAACTTTTACAACATGTGTGTGGATGCTATTATAGCAATAATAGTTATAAATACTTGTCACACGAAACTATAGTCTGTATTACAGAAGTTTTTTTTTTTCGCATTAATGTCAGCCTCCCCTCCTCCGGGGCATAAGCCTGTGGAGCCCAGCTGCCTAACCCATCATTAGAAGAAAGCCTAGACTTTACAGCCCCGTGCAGATCATTAGAAGAAAGCCTAGACTTTACAGCCCCGTGCAGATCATTAGAAGAAAGCCTAGACTTTACAGCCCCGTGCAGATCATTAGAAGAAAGCCTAGACTTTACAGCCCCGTGCAGATCATTAGAAGAAAGCCTAGACTTTACAGCCCCGTGCAGATCATTAGAAGAAAGCCTAGACTTTACAGCCCCGTGCAGATCATTAGAAGAAAGCCTAGACTTTACAGCCCCGTGCAGATCATTAGAAGAAAGCCTAGACTTTACAGCCCCGTGCAGATCATTAGAAATGTCACGTTTTTAAATTCCGTACCATTCATTCATGCACTAATTTGCATGTCCCTTGCGGAACTTTGCCTCCCTAACAGCACTCCTGTAAGCCTCTCGGTTGTGAGCAAGATGGCCTGCTGCTGATGCATCCATCTGCAGATCATCAACGATGTCTTGCAGCCATCTTCGTTTTGGTCGTCCTCTTTTTCTTTTTCCCATTATGTATCCTTCCAATACGGTCTTCTCTAGATTATCATGACGTTTAATGTGTCCAAAATATTTAAGTTTTCTCTCTTTAATCCTCTTTACTAGCCAGCCTTCTTCAATATTAAGCTCTTGTAGCTGGCTTCAGGCAAGGAAGAGGATCAAGAGATCATATATTCAATATAAGATTAATAATAGAGAAATGCAGGGAGTTTAATGTGAATCTATATTTATCCTTTATAGACTACTCAAAGGCATTTGATTGTGTACAACACCAGAAACTTTGGGAAATAATGGAAAAAATGGGATTTCCAACACATTTGATACAATTAACATCACTGCTGTATTTAGACCAACAAGCAGCAGTAAGAATAAATGGTGAAACAACAACTTGGTTTGACATAAAACAAGGGGTCCGTCAGGGGTGCATATTGTCACCCTACTTATTTAACTTGTATACTGAAAATATAATGAGGAATGTTAGAGAAGATGTAGACAAAGAATATTACGATGCCATAACAGTTGGAGGTTATGAAATACCAGAGATTAGATATGCTGATGACACAGTATTGCTGTCCACAACACAAGAAGGAATGGAAAAACTAATTATGTCAGTCCGCAAGAACAGCGAAGAGCAGAACCTCTATCTTAATGCAAAGAAAACTAAAGTGATGACAACTGACAAACAGACAAGGCAACTGAAATATGTATCAGTGGGGAAAAACTGGAAGAAGTGGAGAGTTTTGAATATCTTGGATCACTACTAACTAATAATGGAGATACAATGCGGGAAATTAAAAGGAGGACATCTATTGCTCTTCAGAAAGTAAAACAAATAAAGAATCTGTGGAGAGGAGCAGACAGAACCACAAAAATAAGATTTTTAAGGGCATGCATCTTTCCCATCGCAACATATGCCTGTGAGACCTGGACACTTAACAAAACAGCTGAGAAGCACATAAATGCCTTTGAATGTAAATGCTATAGAAGAGTTCTCCAAATATCGTGGACACAAAAAAGAACAAATATATCTATACTACAGGAGCTTAATATTGAAGAAGGCTGGCTAGTGAAGAGGATTAAAGAGAGAAAACTTAAATATTTTGGCCACATTAAACGTCATGATAATTTGGAGAGGACCGTATTGGAAGGATACAGGGTGGGAAAAAGAAAAAGAGGAAGACCGAGACGAAGATGGCTGCAGGACATCGTTGATGATCTGGAAATGGATGCAGCAGCAGCAGGCCATCTTGCTCACAACCGAGAGGCCTACAGGAGTGCTGTTTGGGAGGCAAAGTTCCGCAAGGGACAAGCAAAGGAATGAATGAAAGTATAGATATATTTGTTCTTTTTTGTGTCCATGATATTTGAAGAACTCTTCTGTAGCATTTACATTCAAAGGCATTTATGTGTTTCTCAGCTATTTTGTTAAGTGTCCAGGTCTCACAGGCATATGTTGCGATGGGAAAGATGCATGCCCTTAAAAATCTTATTTTTTGTAGTTCTGTCTGCTCCTCTCCACAGATTCTTTAGTTGTTTTAGTTTCTGAAGAGCGATAGATGTCCTCCTTTTAATTTCCTTCATTGTATCTCCATTATTAGTAGTGATCCAAGATATTCAAAACTCTCCACTTCCTCCAATTTTTTCTCATTGATGCATATTTCAGCTGTCTTGTTTGTTTTGTCAGTTCTCATCAATTTAATTTTCTTTGCATTAAGATAGAGGTTCTGCTCTTCGCTGTTCTTACGGGCTGACATAATTAGTTTTTCCATTCCTTTTTGTGTCGTGGACAGTAACACTGTGTCATCAGCATATCTAATCTCCAATTGTTATGACATCGTAATATTCTTTGTCTACATCTTCTCTAACATTCCTCATTATATTTTCAGTATACAAGTTAAATAAGTAAGGTGGTAATATGCACCCCTGACGGACCCCTTGTTTTATGTCAAACAAAGTTGTTGTTTCACCATTTATTTTTACTGCTGCTTGTTGGTCTAGATACAGCAGTGATGTTAATTGTATCAAATGTGTTGGAAATCCCATTTTTTCCATTATTTCCCAAAGTTTCTGGTGTTGTACACAATCAAATGCCTTTGAGTAGTCTATAAAAACTATAAATATAGATTCACATTAAACTCTCTGCATTTCTCTATTATTAATCTTAGATTGAAAATATGATCTCTTGATTCTCTTCCTTGCCTGAAACCAGCTTGGACCATATTGACTTCTTCTTCTGTTTTCTTACGAAGTCTATCCATTATGATTTTTAACAGAATTTTACTGGCATGACTAATCAGGGCAACAGTTCTGTAGTTTGTGCATAATTTCAGGTTACCCTTTTTTGGCAGTCGTATGAATACAGTTCTTTTCCATTCTTTTGGCCAAATACCTGAATGCCATATCTTTTTGCACAGTGCATGATAGACTGTTGCACACTCCTTTCCTCCTGCTTTAATAAATTCAGCTGTTATCTCATCACATCCTGGTGATTTACCATTTTTCAGATTCTTTATTGCCTATAAAACTTCTTCTGTTGTCGGTTCAGGTTCTTTCTCCTCCAATAATAATTCACACTGTTGATTTTTCTGTTTCCACAGTCGGTTGTTTCATACATTTCTTTGCAATATTCCTTCCATCTTTCTAGAATTTCCTCTGTCTCTGTCAAGGTATTCCCCATCTCATCACAAATTACATTTAGCTTAGTTGTGACATTTCTCGTCAATGTCTTCATTTCTTTAAACATTTCACTATCTCTTCCACACTTCTGATGTTCTTCTATTCTTTCACAACAATCTTGTATGTATTGTTTTTTGTCTTTTCTTATGTTTCTTCATACTTCTTTTGTTAAAGTTTTATATTTCTCTTTGTTGTTGTTTGTTACTTTCCATTGCGTCTTCATTTCTCTACGTTGTTTTATCAGTTCTAGTGTACCTGCTGTAATCCATCCATTCTTTTGTGTTTTCTTTACTGGAACCATGTCTTTAGCTGTTGTTATTAAGATATATTTGGCCTGCGTAGCCAATTCATCTGGTGTCATCTCCTCCTGTATAGCCATCAGGATTTCAAAACGGTTCTTCACTTCTATAGCGTATTGTTCTGGTATATTTGTAAGATCAAAGCGGAGTGGTCTTGATCCCGTAACTGTCTTTTTTATCTTTATCTTCATGTCTGCTATTAATAACTCATGGTCCGTGTCACAGTCAGCACCTGGTAAAGTTTTTGCTGATGTTATACTTGATCTCCACCTTCTTTGCACTAAAATGTAATCTATTTGATTCCTGGTTTTACCATCAGGTGATGTCCATGTGTAAAGTCTTCTTGGATGTTGTTTAAAAAGTGTGTTAGCAATCATTAGCTCATTTTCCATGCAAAACGCCATTAGATTGTCACCTGCCTCATTTCTATGTCCTGTACTAAACTTCCCTACAACATGTCCTTCGTCTTCTGCTCTTTCTGTACCAAGAAGGAAAAATGAGGCCAAGGCGAACTGTAAGTAATTACAGGGTCCGCCACCTGAAGCAGTTTGGGAACCACTGGCCTAAACATAATTTAACGTCTGCACTGATAAGAAAGATAAGAATGTTTGGGTGGAACTGTGGTCTATGAGTAAGTATCTTACACCGCCCCCTCTTTTTCTTTACATTTTCTAACCGGAACAGGAAATACATGGGAGCATTCTTTTTTATGTGAACATTCGCCGCAAGAGAGTTCCTGAGATGTGGAAACAACCAAACAAAACAGGACATCGATCGAAAGACTCTGAATTATAAAATGTATCTAGAAATTGATTTTGTGGCGTTGAAGTATGGAGAATAACAATTGGATATAAACTGCTCCGTGCATGGTAAAGAAATTTCATTCCATATGGCTCGCTTGTACAGGGCGGAGATGAGTTAACTAAACGATTTTAGCGATGATGTCATGAAGTGATTGTTGAACTCTTGCGGGTGTAGGTACAAACTGTAACGATGTAGATTTAACCAGTTTCAGTTTTCATATTTAAAAGAGAAGTTTCCATATTCAGCTTTCAAGTTAATTTGTTTGTTTGAACTAAGCGTATTTTCACCAGGATTATTCTCTTAATGTGATAGTGGTTATGTTATGTTGATGTGATAGCGGTTATGTTATGTTGATGTGATAGTAGATCTGTTCTGTTGATGTAATAGCAATTATGTTATGTTGATGTGATAGTGGATCTGTTCTGTTGATGTGATAGTGGTTATGTTATGTTGATGTGATAGTGGATATGTCCTATTGATGTGATAGCGGTTATGTTATGTTGATGTGATAGTGGATATGTTATGTTGATGTGATAGTGGTTATGTTATGTTGATGTGATAGTGGATAATGTTCTGTTGATGTGATAGTGGTTATGTTATGTTGATGTGATAGTGGATATGTTATGTTGATGTGATAGTGGTTATGTTATGTTGATGTGATAGTGGATCTGTTCTGTTGATGCGATAGCAGTTGTGTTATGTTGATGTGATAATGGATCTGTTCTGTTGATGTGATAGTGGATATGTTATTGATGTGATAGCAGATATGTTCTGTTGATGTGATAGTGGATATATTCTGTTGATGTGATAGTGGATATGTTATATTGATGTGATTGTATGCATAAAGATAAACGAGAAGAGAAGCAGGAAGATCAGGAGAAGAAACAGTGGATATTCTAACTTGATGGTACCATAGCAAGCTGTAGAAAATATCAAGATTTGTAGAGAAGCATGACTATCAGAGCTTATTAATATGGCACATGATGGTGATGATGGTGAATGTCTTCACTATCTGGGCTTAAATATTTCCATGTAGTTTTAGTTTTAATGTTGTCAAGATTCACATAACCCAACTGGAGTCCATAAAAAGTGCTGTACTTCATGTACAAAGACGAGAGATAAAGTCTGTAACCAGGTGCTGTGGTCAAAGTTTAGAAATCCAACCATTACAGTCCCAAGTGGACAGCACTTGTGCTGATATGGACACATCTATTTAGGTATTGAAGATTAACTATCACACTCAGTATGGAAGACCAAAGCCTGGAAATTATGGTTATAACATATAAAAGCATTGACAGTAGTTGGTAGGGGTGTCTGTCACAGCCAACATAGAAGAAGACTAAAAGCCTGGAAATTATGGTTATAACATATAAAAGCATTGACAGTAGTTGATAGGGGTGTCTGTCACAGCCAACATAGAAGACTAAAAGCCAAGACACTGCATACAGAAAATTAAATAAAACCATTAGGTTGACAAGATATAAGGAAGCTTATAATGGAACAATATCTGGTTGATACGCTGAGTGTGAGGTCTAAACACAGGTAAAGGCATACATCAGGGTTGCTGGCATACATCAGGGTTGCTGGCATACATCAGGGTTGCTGGCATAATGGATCATCCTCTCCATAAGGAGCTGGGGTTGATAAAGGGAAGATGCTAAAACATGAGCAGATCCTGGATGGCTTATGCCACGGTTAAAATAAACCCAATTTGCAGTCTAGATGAAGTGCTTAAAGCTGATGATTGGTTATGGGTACAGGACGGACCTCAGCTTACAAAGGTTATTATACAGAAGGGTCGTGAATGTAGAGATCGGACACAGGGAGCAGTTGAACTTTGGGTTTAAGATCTCATCCAGCATCACTGTGGATCTTCCAGCATCACTGTGGATCTTCCAGCATCACTGTGGGTCTTCCAGCATCACTGCGGGTCTTCCAGCATAGCTGCGGGTCTTCCAGCATCGCTGTGGGTCTTCCAGCATCGCTGCGAGTCTTCCAGCATCGCTGTGGGTCTTCCAGCATCGCTGCGGGTCTTCCAGCATTGCTGCGGGTCTTCCAGCATCGCTGTGGGTCTTCCAGCATCACTGTGGGTCTTCCGACACAGTAACATATACAGATGGTTCAGTGACTCGGAACAGCAGAAGTGGTTGGGGTTTTGTTGCCTGCCAAAATGGAAGAGTAGTGGCACAGGGTTCAGGAGACTTTGAAGTCAGCACATCAAGCGTGAGAGTGGAAGTTGAGGCTGTGTCGGCGACAGTTGCTGATGCTGTGGTTCGTGACGTCGTTGTGACGGATTCACAGAGTATTCTTCGTAAGATTGAGAAGAATTTGCTTTGAAAAGAATGGGTTCATCTATTAAGACAGTCAACTGTGACAAGCCTAATGTGGCTTTACTGTCCAGGGCATGCTGGAGTACATGGCAATGATGTGGCAGACAGACTTGCTGGACAGGCTAAAATAAATGGCAGACTGACAATGGACAAGGAAGACATTGTTAAAGCTGTACTGGACAGACTGTGGGAAAATGAAGAGCGGGAATGGAAGAACAATGTAGATCTGAAGAGACTGCTGGAGCTAGGACAAATTAAAGGACCTGGTAGGAAATCTGAACTGTGTGGCAGAAAGCACATTGTAAACAACCAACATATGACAGGAACTATCAGCAAACATACGTTTGGATGCATGCTGCAGCATGTGGCTGAGCACATAATGGGATTGTCCCAAATTCAGTGAAGCCGGAGTCTGAATTTGAACCTTTTTGAACAAGTTATGGAAAAAAGACATCATGAAAAAATAACAGAGGACCTCTGCTTAGTCTTTCTATATACATCAGGTCAGAAGAAAAGATCCTTTGGCAAACATTTCTTAGTCAAGTATGCAAAATTTTACATTGGTTAGGGTTTTGGTATAGTTATGTTTAGAGCTAGTCACTGCATTAAACAACTGATAGTATAGTTATGTTTAGAGCTAGTCACTACATTAAACAACTGATAGTATAGTTATGTTTAGAGCTAGTCACTACATTAAACAACTGATAGTATAGTTATGTTTAGAGCTAGTCACTGCATTAAACAACTGATAGACAGACATTTAAGTTTCAGATTTGTTTCTTATAAATTATGAAAATACTTCCTTCCGCTGCTGGAGTCAGCAGACAAGCTAGCAGTCACAATGTTGGAGTCAGCAGACAAGCTAGCAGTCACAATGTTGGAGTGAGCAGACAAGCTAGCAGTCACAATGTTGGAGTGAGCAGACAAGCTAGCAGTCACAGTGTTGGAGTCAGCAGACAAGCTAGCAGTCACAGTGTTGGAGTCAGCAGACAAGCTAGCAGTCACAGTGCTGGAGTCAGCAGACAAGCTAGCAGTCACAGTGTCAATTCAGGGAACCCTAAGAATGGGCAAGAGAGCCACTTTGACGAGGATGACGTTGAGTTGATTGACAACAATCACATCAGGAGGATGATTGTATTGGGCGAGGAGAGGGGAAGTGGAAGTTTTTCTGAAGGAAGTGGTTTAGTGTGCATTATCCACAGCCAGCATGTGGCTCCATCAGCAGGCACACACTTCAGTGGGTGTTGGAACGGAAGGCGGAGCACGTGTGAGATTGTCCAGAGTGCGATGATGCCAGCCTCTGATTACAGATTACATGAAAACACAGAAGTGTAACAATTTCATTTTTCTTTGTTCTCCCAGTTCCAGAGTTTTGTTTGACAGACTTTCAGGAATGGCTTTTGTGTTCCATGTTGAATTTGGAATGAACGAGACACCCCTAACGCAGGCTCTAGAGCAGGGCAATTTTGCTACGGCAGAGCGGCTGATACTTGAGTGTCCTAACGCTTCGTACTTGGACGACGGTGAGTGTATTTATTTCAGGTTGATCTAACTTCTGAAAAAAAAATGTTAAATGCTCCAGGTGTATGGTTTTTTAGTTGGAATTAAGTATATTTTCTTGGTTAAATTTTGCCTTCCCTTATATGACAGGATTACCTTTACCTTTTTACCTTCGTATGAGCAGTGAGGAACAACTGTACAAAGACAGTCATTAACCTCCCCCACTCTCTTACACTGTGACACTGTCAGACTTACATACCTAGAAAATTATGGTATTAGATTATGAATAAATTGTTATATTTTATATTTGATTGTCTGGGGTGGGGATTATTTATGTGGGCTGTGGTTAAACAAGTTTGATTAATTCTCCAGGTTGTTATCAGAGAACCCCCTTGTACATCTGTCTCTGTGGTGTTGATGAATATCACGAGAGAGTGGCCACTCGTAACTTCCATCTAGCTCGGCTGTTGATCGAGCGTGGTGCTAATGTGAACCACCGGGTTCCAGTGGTGAGGGGTGCTTGATCTCTGTCTGAGTTATTTGCTTATTTCTTCTTAATGCAGGCATCATCATTGAAATCATCATTGAAATCATCATTGAAATCATCATCATTGAAATCATCATCTGCATCTGTTGCCACTTTCTTCTTCTTCTGTTCCCCTTCCACTCAGGACTTTATTAATACTGTTGTTATATTCATTCATTATGATACACAGATCATGGTAGTAGTGTAGCCCCTCAGATGGAAAGGATGGGTTCTAATCCAGCCCAGGCAAACCGTGTTAGACCGGCACGAACAGAACAAAAAGAACAGATACATTTGTCAGAAAACTGCGTTTGAACAGAGGATGTCGTTAAGCGAGGCCCATGAGATCACACTGATTATATATTGTCAGTCCATTAAAATAAAAAAAAATATTCACATAAGAATCAGTGCCGTGTGTGTGTTGATCTTTGTTTTCGCCTGCATCTCCCAGAATTTTACTCAGAAAAATGACAGCAAAAACTGATGATGAAATGTTAACATTCTAAATTCGTTTTTATTAATTTGATCATTTTTTTTTTTCAGTGTGAATAAAGGTTTTTGATCTTGTAGATGTTTTATAGGTCAGAGTTTCTCAGTTGTGATGTTTTACAAAAAGTGCTATATTGCCAGTCATTTCTTCTCTTCCCACATCCAGTTTTGATTATTTGTTTCAGACAAATTTTGGGTCAGAATTTATAAGTCCTGGCAAGTCAAGCCTGGAACTGCTAGTAGATTTCTTCATTGACCTCACGAGACAACCACAAACAGAGGATCCTCAGTCAGCATGGTACACGTCTTTTTGTTAGTCAGTTGACATGGCAGCAGATGAATTAAAAACCAGAACATTTTAAAATTGTAGGTTTTGTATTTATGGTTAAAATTGTAGGTCTTGTATTTATGGTTAAAATTGTAGGTATTGTGTATATGGTTAAAATTGTAGGTCTTGTATTTATGGTTAAAATTGTAGGTCTTGTATTTGTGGTTAAAATTGTAGGTATTGTATTTATGGTTAAAATTGGAAGTCTCATATCTTTGTTTAAAATTTCCTGGTCTGAGACTTCTGCTAAAGTAAGACTGAACATTAGTTCCACAAGAAAGCATCATAAAAAGGTGTGCATTTTGTTTTTAAATTAGCGTATGAAGTGGGGCTTGACATATTGCAGTTCTTTAAAATTAATGTTGATTTCTTATGATAACTCTTGTCTTACATCTTACATCCTTCCCGTGCCGTTAAACGTCACATAGGGCTTGCATAATTGTTTGCCAAGTTTTCCTGTTTTCGGCAAGTTTTTTCAACTTCATCAAGGGATGTTATGGCCACTAAACTGGCTTCTCTTAACAATGTCCTCTTTAGAGTTTCACGTGGTTGACCTCTTTTTCTTTGGCCTGTTGTGCTCCATTTGATAGCTTGTTTTGGTATTCTCTGATTGTTTCTTCTCATCACATGACCGACATATGTCCATCTTCATTTTCTGATCACCCATGAGACAGGTTGTTGTTTGCTCATCTGTCTTATTTCTGTGTTGTTCTTAAATTCGTTCCACTTTATACCAAGTATTTTCCTTAGGCATCTGTTTTCAAAAGAGTCTGATTTCTTGTCTATCTCTTGTGGACAATGTTTATTTCTTATGATAACTCTTGTGGACAATGTTGATGTCTTATGATAACTCTTGTGGAAAATGTTTATTTCTTATGGTAACTCTTGTGGAAAATGTTTATTTCTTATGATAACTCTTGTGGACAAAGTTTATTTCTTATGGTAACTCTTGTAGACAATTTTTATTTCTTATGGTAACTCTTGTGGACAGTGTTTATTTCTTATGATAACTCTTGTGGACAATGTTTATTTCTTATGATAACTCTTGTGGACAATGTTTATTTCTTATGATAACTCTTGTGGACAATGTTTATTTCCTAGCCACCTGGGTGGCAGCATAGCCTAGGAGTTATCCATGTGATAAATGTCCTCATTTGATGTCTCTGTGATGTGAATTTATATATCTTGAACAAAACATTGTAGAACACTATCTTTGTGAAGTGGTAATTGTACACACATATGAGATATACATATGTATCATACCTGTGATGTCATCTTTCAAGTACATATATCACACTTGTGATTGATGTTACACATGTGGTTAATACAGTTTCTGTGATTGATGTCACACTTCCATACCTGTAATTAATGTTATACCTGTGATCAGTAGTGTGCCTGTGATTTATGTTATACCTGTGATTGATAGTTTGCCTGTGATTTATGTTATGCCTGTGATTTATGCTATACCCGTGATTGATAGTATGCCTGTAATTGATGGTGTACCTGCGATTTATGTCATATACCTGTGACTGATACAATGATTAAAGGTGAAGATAATGATTGACAGTCATTTACCTGGCAGGCATGTTCACCAGAGAGTGTGGAATCCTTTGACAGAGCTTGTGGTCGGTCTGAATAAGCAGCACCTTGCAACCAAAGAGGCTGTGAAAGAAGACATTCAAAGCTTAATATTTAACATTCTCAGTAAGTTTATGATTTATTTGTTCAGTGTTTCATTTTTCCAAATGTTTTGTTATGCTCAGAAGTTCAGCATTCTTGCTTTTCACACTAGCTGGCGTTGGTGAGTTGTTATATATGTATTTTGTAAAACATCAGTTTTGTAACTTCTTACAGCATTTTCAGAACCATTGGCATTTTATCATTGTGAGAACTTACATGTAGTGGTCATCATTTGCACGTTTTAGACCGCCATTTCATTATTTTGAAAAGAAATAATGATTATTATTATTACATCCACATATGAACTGTTAAAACTTCTATATGAATATAGTCTGATATGTTGTGAAATAGTTTTATACAACTTTTTGTCATCGTGGTACTTAATGACATCAGGACTTAAAAAAATCATACTTCATGCATATGTTGTGAAAGTCTCAATTAGCTTCCAGCACTTGTGAAAATCTCCTTTAACTTCCAGCATTTGTTGTGAAAGTCTCCATTAACTTCCAGTACTTTCTGTGAAAGTCTCTGTTAACTTCCATTACTTGCTATGAAAGTCTCTGTTAACTTCCATTACTTGCTGTGAAATCTCTGTTAACTTGTGAACTTGCTGTGAAAATCTCTGTTAACTTGTGCAGTTGCTGTGAAAGTATCTGTTAACTTCCATTACTTGCTGTGAAAGTCTCTGTTAACTTCCATTACTTGCTGTGAAAATCTCTGTTAACTTGTGCAGTTGCTGTGAAAGTATCTGTTAACTTCCATTACTTGCTGTGAAAGTCTCTGTTAACTTCCATTACTTGCTGTGAAAGTCTCTGTTAACTTCCATTACTTGCTATGAAAATCTCTGTTAACTTGTGCACTTGCTGTGAAAATCTCTGTTAACTTATGCAGTTGCTGTGAAAATCTCTGTTAACTTGTGCAGTTGCTGTGAAAGTCTCCGTTAACTTGTGCAGTTTGCTGTGAAAATCTCTCTTAATTTGTGCACTTGCTGTGAAAGTCTCTGTTAACTTGTGCAGTTGCTGTGAAAATCTCTGTCAACTTGTGCAGTTGCTGTGAAAATCTCCATTAACTTGTGCAGTTGCTGTGAAAATCTCCGTTAACTTGCAGTATTTGCGTGGAAGTCCCAGTAGTGGTAGAGCCTGTAGAGACACCTTGCCGTGCAGCTGTCAGGCAGGCAATAGCCTACCTAAATATTACACCCCCAGGACAGCTGTAACAAACTGCCAGTGCATCACTTCACAGCACTCACGCAAACAGCAGTTTGTTAACTTAGTTATCTTGGCATAGATGAGAGAGGTTGAGTAGAAGGGCTAGTTGTGACAGAATATGCTTTAAACAGAACGCTTGAAGAGTAGTCTCCCCTGTAGAGATCTGTTCTTGGAAACTTACAGGTCTGCACTGCAAATGAATGAGTGATGTAAAGTTCATACATTTACACACTGTGAATGGATTGGAAAGATGTAGAAGGCAGCAGATGTGAAAAAAAAAAGAACGGTTAAGTCTGGCAAGGAAGGAGAATGGTTAAGACCGGCAAGGAAGGAGAATGGTTAAGGTCGGCAAGGAAGGAGAACGGTTAAGACCGGCAAGGAAGGAGAACGGTTAAGACTGGCAAGGAAGGAGAACAGTTAAAAGGAGAACGGTTAAGACTGGCAAGGAAGGAGAACAGTTAAGACCAGCAAGGAAGGAGAATAGTTAAGACCGGCAAGGAAGGAGAACAGTTAAGATCGGCAAGGAAGGAGAACGGTTAAGATCGGCAAGGAAGGAGAACGGTTAAGACCGGCAAGGAAGGAGAACGGTTAAGACTGGCAAGGAAGGAGAACGGTTAAGTCTGGCAAGGAAGGAGAATGTTTAAGATTGGCAAGGAAGGAGAACGGTTAAGACCGGCAAGGAAGGAGAATGGTTAAGTCTGGCAAGGAAGGAGAATAGTTAAGACCGGCAAGGAAGGAGAACAGTTAAGATCGGCAAGGAAGGAGAACGGTTAAGATCGGCAAGGAAAGAGAACGGTTAAGTCTGGCAAGGAAGGAGAACAGTTAAGACCGGCAAGGAAGGAGAACGGTTGTGAAATAGTTTTATACAACTTTTTGTCATCATGGTACTTAATGACATCAAGACTTAAAAAATCATACTTCATGCATATGTTGTGAAAGTCTCCATTAGCTTCCAGCACTTGTGAAAATCTCCTTTAACTTCCAGCATTTGTTGTGAAAGTCTCCATTAACTTCCAGTACTTTCTGTGAAAGTCTCTGTTAACTTCCATTACTTGCTATGAAAGTCTCTGTTAACTTCCGTTACTTGCTGTGAAATCTCTGTTAACTTGTGCACTTGCTGTGAAAATCTCTGTTACCTTGTGCAGTTGCTGTGAAAGTATCTGTTAACTTCCATTACTTGCTGTGAAAGTCTCTGTTAACTTCCATTACTTGCTGTGAAAATCTCTGTTAACTTGTGCACTTGCTGTGAAAATCTCTGTTAACTTGTGCAGTTGCTGTGAAAGTCTCCGTTAACTTGTGCACTTGCTGTGAAAGTCTCCGTTAACTTGTGCACTTGCTGTGAAAATCTCTGTTAACTTGTGCAGTTGCTGTGAAAATCTCTCTTAATTTGTGCACTTGCTGTGAAAGTCTCTGTTAACTTGTGCAGTTGCTGTGAAAATCTCTGTCAACTTGTGCAGTTGCTGTGAAAATCTCCGTTAACTTGTGCAGTTGCTGTGAAATCTCCGTTAACTTGTGCACTTGCTGTGAAAATCTCCGTTAACTTGCAGTATTTGCGTGGAAGTCCCAGTAGTGGTAGAGCCTGTAGAGACACCTTGCCGTGCAGCTGTCAGGCAGGCAATAGCCTGCTTAAATATTACACCCCCAGGACAGCCATAACAAACTGCCAGTACATCACTTCACAGCACTCACGCAAACAGTAGTTTGTTAACTTAGTTATCTTGGCATAGATGAGAGAGGTTGAGTAGAAGGGCTAGTTGTGACAGAATATGCTTTAAACAAAACACTTGAAGAGTAGTCTCCCCTGTAGAGATCTATTCTTGGAAACTTACAGGTTTGCACTGCAAATGAATGAGTGATGTGAAGTTCGCACATTTACACACTGTGAATGGATTGGAAAGATGAAGAAGGCAGCAGACGTGAAAAAAAAAGAACAGTTAAGTCTGGCAAAGAAGGAGAACGGTTAAGACCAGCAAGGAAGGAGAATGGTTAAGCCTGGCAAGGAAGGAGAACGGTTAAGACCGGCAAGGAAGGAGAATGGTTAAGATCGGCAAGGAAGGAGAACAGTTAAGACCGGCAAGGAAGGAGAACGGTTAAGACTGGCAAGGAAGGAGAACAGTTAAGTCTGGCAAGGAAGGAGAATGTTTAAGATTGGCAAGGAAGGAGAACGGTTAAGACCGGCAAGGAAGGAGAATGGTTAAGTCTGGCAAGGAAGGAGAATAGTTAAGACCGGCAAGGAAGGAGAATGGTTAAGTCTGGCAAGGAAGGATAACAGTTAAGACTGGCAAGGAAGGAGAACAGTTAAGATCGGCAAGGAAGGAGAACAGTTAAGTCTGGCAAGGAAGGAGAACGGTTAAGTCTGGCAAGGAAAGAGAACAGTTAAGACCGGCAAGGAAGGAGAACGGTTAAGATCGGCAAGGGAGGAGAACAGTTAAGTCTGGCAAGGAAGGAGAACGGTTAAGTCTGGCAAGGAAAGAGAACAGTTAAGACCGGCAAGGAAGGAGAACGGTTAAGATCGGCAAGGGAGGAGAGCGGTTAAAACTGGCAAGGAAGGAGAACGGTTAAGATCGGCAAGGAAGGAGAACAGTTAAGATCGGCAAGGAAGGAGAACGGTTAAGACTGGCAGGGAAGGAGAACGGTTAAGACTAGCAAGGAAGGAGGTCAAAGAATGTAGAGCCAAGAAAGATCAATCCTTCAGAGTAAATATTTTGGTTGGGTTGCTGAATTGTAGAGTTTAGATTGTAGCCTGTCTCTTTGTAGGGAAATGTTGGAGTTGATTAATTTGTTCTTATAAGGATAGTTCTCTTCCAGTTTTTCTTTGGGTAGAGTTGAGGGTAGATTGTCTCTCTGGTCCAGGCTGTGAGTTCAGATTGAGAAGGTATGTTGTTTTTTTGTCAGTTGTAAGAAGTTTACAGTGTCCGTCAACATTTTGCCATGAGAGAGTTTGTCCCATGGTGATGTCAATCACCCGGACATTTATTTCATGTTATTGTAATTGTCATGAGCCCTTTCATTCCACTTCCATCGGCAGCATGCACCTACAAATGGGTTTCACCAATAAATATGTTCTCTTGAAACTGCTGGAATTGTATGATAATTGATCTATGTTATGTCGCAACTGTGGAGCTGGAAGGGGCAGTTAGTTTTGTTTATATTGTTAGGTTTGCATGTGAATCTAGTGCTTTATTGATCCTGAGTTATTGAAGTTACATAGAACATATCGGTGTAATGGAACGGAGATGTAAGTTGGTGTAACCAACTTTCATGATGCCCTTGTGTTCCCCCGCTGCTGAAAGGCATGTGCTGGATGGTCAATGTTGAGGCATGTCACACGTTGCACTTCTACTATTCTGTAGTCTCTTAACCTATGACATTCAACAGAATAAAACGTTTCTGTGAAATAAACAACAATTAGGTGAAAATACAGTAAATTGTGGTTAGAGCTAATAATATTGTATGTTTACTGTGAATGCATAGAAGTTTTATAATATTGTGTGTTCAGTGTGAACATGTAGAAGTATTATAATATTGTATGTTCACTATGAACACGTAGAAGTATTATAATATTGTTTGTTCACTGTGGACATGTAGAAGTATTTCAATAATGTTTGTTCACTCTGTAAAGATTTTTCGCACGTGTAGAAGTATTATAATATTGTTTGTTCACTGCTAGCATGTAGAAGTATTATAATATTGTTTGTTCACTGTGAACACGTAGAAGTATTATAATATAGTTTGTTCACTGTGAACATGTAGAAGTATTATAATATTGTATATTCACTGTGAACACATAGAAGTATTATAACATAGTGTGTTTACTATGAACATGTAGACGTTTTATAATATTGTGTGTTAACTGTGAACACATAGAAGTATTATAAATGTTCACTGTGAACACACAGAATTTTTATAATACTGTATGTTCACTATGGACACGTAGAAGTATTATAATATAGTTTGTTCACTGTGGGCATGTAGAAGTATTTTAATAATGTATGTTCGCTGTGGAAAGATTTTTTGCACATGTATTGTTCACTGCTAACACGAAGAAGTATTATAATATTGTTTGTTCACTGTGAACATGTAGAAGCATTATAATATTGTTTGTTCCCTTTGAACACAAAGAAGTATTGTAATATTGTTTGTTCCCTGTGAACATGTAGAAGTATTTCAATAATGTTTGTTCACTCTGTAAAGATTTTTCGCACGTGTAGAAGTATTATAATATTGTTTGTTCACTGCTAACATGTAGAAGTATTATAATATTGTTTGTTCACTGTGAACACGTAGAAGTATTATAATATAGTTTGTTCACTGTGAACATGTAGAAGTATTATAATATTGTATATTCACTGTGAACACATAGAAGTATTATAACATAGTGTGTTTACTATGAACATGTAGACGTTTTATAATATTGTGTGTTAACTGTGAACACATAGAAGTATTATAAATGTTCACTGTGAACACACAGAATTTTTATAATACTGTATGTTCACTATGGACACGTAGAAGTATTATAATATAGTTTGTTCACTGTGGGCATGTAGAAGTATTTTAATAATGTATGTTCGCTGTGGAAAGATTTTTTGCACATGTATTGTTCACTGCTAACACGAAGAAGTATTATAATATTGTTTGTTCACTGTGAACATGTAGAAGCATTATAATATTGTTTGTTCCCTTTGAACACAAAGAAGTATTGTAATATTGTTTGTTCCCTGTGAACACAAAGAAGTATTGTAATATTGTTTGTTCCCTGTGAACACAAAGAAGTATTATAATATTGTTTGTTCCCTGTGAACACAAAGAAGTATTATATTATTGTTTGTTCACTGTGAACATGTAGAAGTATTATAATATTGTTTGTTCCCTGTGAACACAAAGAAGTATTGTAATATTGTTTGTTCCCTGTGAACACAAAGAAGTATTGTAATATTGTTCCCTGTGAACACATAGAAGTATTATAATATTGTTTGTTCACTGTGGAAAGATGTTTTGCACACGTAGTAGTACTATAGTTTTATAATTACGAATGATAATTATGTCATTGAGCAGTTTGTATTTTGTGCCGTCCGGAATGTTCAGGGCACGGTGGCAATGTGAATGTTTTGGACGAGAATCGAACAACAGCCTTCCACCGTCTGTCTATGTTCAGTTACGACGTGTCCTTGCTCAGGCTACTCTGTGATAACGGGGCAAGTATCACCTCAATGGATGCCGCAGGTAACACGCCCTTGCTGGCGCTGTGCAGTGTCACGGCCTTACAGAACAGCGACAGCTATGATGTCTCACCCGCTAGCGAAAGTGATATCCTGCAGAAGTCGTTGTACGAGGATAGCTGGAAGTGGAAGCTACGAGTGAAGACAGATTTTCTGCATTACCTTCTTAAGATGAAAGAAACGAACGTAAGTTGACTCAGAAAAAATGTAATCTTTTCTTAAATTCATGTGGGATGTAGAGGAACTTGGCTAATGAAGTTCCAGACTCTTGGGCGTAGCTGAAGACAGAAAGCTTAAGTGGCAAAAATTAATTTAAATTTGGCTTCCATGCAACTGCCAGTCTGGACAGCAAAAAAGTCACTGTAGTCAGATCTTCATTTCTCTCTCTCTCTCTGAACCTTAAGTGCCCAGGGCACATGGGGCTTCCGCAAGGGTTTTCCACAAATGCCTGTCCTTTGCCTTTTTTCCCGCTCTTGCCCAGGTGAGCCCTCTATTGCTCAACATCCTTTCTGTTGTTCTTCTCCATGTCTCTTTTGGTCTACCCTTACTTCTGTTCCCCTGTGGTGTCCATCTTAGTGCTATTTTTGGTAGTGAGTTGTCAGTCATTCGGAGCACATGTCCCAACCATCGCCAGCGTCTTGCCTCAATAATTGTTGTCAGTGACTTCATCTGCATTTCTGCCAACAAGATGTTATTTCTTATGGTGTTTGGCCAAAATATTTTTCTAATTCTTCGTAAACATTTAGTCTAGAAAGAATTCAACTTGTTTTCTATGGTTTTGGTGATTTTCCAGCATTCACTTCCATAGAGTAGTACACTTAGAACATTACTCTTAAATATCCTGATTTTCATATTTATGCTTAGTTTTTTAGATTTCCATATATTCTGCAGCACTGCAAAAGCCTGGCGTGCTCTAGTAAGTCTGCTGTTGATGTCCTCTGTGCTGTCTCCATTTTCTACTACTCTACTGCCAAGGTATACAAATTCATTGACCTCCTCCACTAACTTGCTATCTACTCTGAGTACATTTCTGTTGTTCACATTTTGATTCATTAACTTTGTCTTTCCTACGTTGATCTTTAGTCCTATGTTGTTTGCATTCTGAGTTAGCTTGTTTATTTTATCTTGCATATCTTTGTGGCTGCTTGATAGTAGATAAATATCGTCCGCGAAGTCAAGGTCCACCAGCATTGTGTCAAGGGTCCACTGTAATCCTCTGCATTTGTCTGATGTTGCCTCCTTCATTAACCAGTCCACTGCCAAGATAAATAATGTTGGTGATAGTACACATCCCTTCTTCACTCCTGTTTGTACCCTAAAGCTGCTGGAGGTATGTTTTCCACAGATCACTTTGCACTGAAAACCCTCGTATAGGGCTTTGATTACATTCACTATCTTATGGGGGAGGCCATGCCATCTTAGGATTTTCCACAGTGCACCTCTATTGACACTGTCAAAGGCTTTCTCAAAATCTATAAACAATGCATATGTTGTGCTGTGCCACTCATTTGCCTGTTCTAATATTTGTCTAAGTACAAATATGTGGTCTATGCATGATCTTCCTTTCCTAAATCCTGCCTGCTCTTTCCAAAGTTTTCCCTCAAGTGCTGGTACAGTTCTGTTGATGATTATTCTGCAAAATACTTTACTGGTGAGTGGCAGTAAGGTGATGCCTCTCCAGTTCCCGCAATCTCTGAGGTCACCCTTCTTTGGTAGTTTTACTATAAGGCCAGTTTTCCAATCCTCTGGAGCTTTTTCTAGATCCCAAATTTGTTGTAGTATCCGGCAAAGTTGTTTTGGTGTTTCTGTTTCTTCTGCTTTCAACATCTTAGCAGTCACTTCATCTTCACCTGGTGCCCTGTCTGATTTTAGCTTCTTTATCGCCTCCTTTACTTCACTTATTGTTATTGGTCCTGTATTGATGTTTAGTTCCGTTTTTGCTTCAGGTATGTCTATTGTTTGTGCTGCTTGTGTTCTGTTTAGTAGGGTGTTAAAGTGTTCCCTCCATCTTTCAATTTTTTCTCTTTCTCCACTGACCAGTTGTCCATTATGTGTCCTTACTGCACTCTTACATCTTGTGCTGAAGTTACCTGCCATCTGCTTTGTGATTTTGTATATGGTTTTCATGTAATTTGCATATGCTGCTTTCTCTGCTGCTTCTGCTAAGTTGTCATAGTATTGACATTTATCTTGATGGCATGATTCCTTCACTTCTTTGTCTTTTTGTGTATAATTACTTAAAACTTGTTCTTTAAGCCGTTGTGATTTGGTGTTGAGTAATTTTTTCTTGATTTTTCTTCTTTGCTCTATCTTCTCCCATATGGTCTTGCTTATCCATTCCTCTTTTCTCCATTTCCGATATCCCAGCACCTCTTTTGCTGTTTCCTGTAGTGTTTTATTGAACTCTAGTATGGACATTTCTGCTTCGTCTTGTAGGAACTGAAGCGGTTCTTAAGTACTATCAGATCTTCATTTAGCTTTAGTCCATTACTCCAAGAACTTCACAAGGTCATCACCTGGTGCAGCCAAGAACCTCACAAGATCATGAACTTTCAAGATCATGATCAAGATCTTCACAATTTAATCAACTGTTACTGTCAAGATCTTCACAATATAATCAGCTGTCACCATCAAGATCTTCACAATATATATGGCTTTTTCTGTCAGAATCTTGACTGTTATTGCCAAGATTTCACAAGATCATTAGATACTGGCGAAAAGTTTTGTTGAGGAAAAGCTTGGTGATAAATCTGCAGCAGTATCGAGATTTAACATTGTGCAAGTTGTCCATTCAAATCAAAGATGGCTAACACAAGGCCCAACAGACTATCAAACCTCATAACTCATAATGATCTATGCCACTGAGTTATAACACCTGAGTTAGACCAGTGATTCTTTGCCTGCAGAATGCAAATATCTTTTATGTTAAAACATCTTCATTACAGCATCAGCTACCAAGAGCTGCAAGTACCAAGTTACACAGATTTATAACCAGACAAAATTAGAGAGTATGCCCAGAATTTGAATTGTTACTCTTAATGTCCAGTTCTTACACTTTTAACATCCAATCTGGCAGATTAATCATCAGAACAATTATGGCCAGACTGCTTTATATCACTGTATTCTACGAGAAGACATGCACAGTGCTCGGACTCTTCTAGAAGCCGGAGCTGAACCTTCCCTTCAAGGTTATGCTTGGGAATCCAGGCGAAAAAAAAGGTGCTCTTTCATTCTTTATCTAAACAATGTCTGTTGTGATAGCAAGAAGACTTGCTGCCAGATTTTTCCAGACAGTCAAGTCATTTTTTTTTTCTGATAAAATGTGGTAGTATGTTTGAAGAGAGAATACTGGCAAGTCAGACGAAGTGTGGTAAGATTTAATGTATAAAAAAGCACTGTAGTTTGTGTTAGTTAATTAGTAATGAGAGGAGCAAAGATAACTTTTAGAGTAGGGCAACTGTATCAAAAGACTTTGACTGAAACATATGGCAATGTTTGAACTGTGCAAAAGTAAATCATGAAGTGCCAAACCATGCAGTAAGTAAGTCATGAAGTACTGAACCATGTAATAAATAAATCATGAAGTACTGAACCATGTAATAAGTAAATCATGAAGTACTGAACCATGTAATAAGTAAATCATGAAGTACTGAACCATGTAATAAGTAAATCATGAAGTGCTGAATCATATAATAAGTAAATCATGAAGTACTGAATCATGTAATAAGTAAATCATGAAGTACTGAACCATGTAATAAGTAAATCATGAAGTGATGAATCATGTAATAAGTAAATCATGAAGTACTGAATCATGTAATAAGTAAATCATGAAGTATTGAACCATGTAATAAGTAAATCATGAAGTGCTGAATCATGTAATAAGTAAATCATGAAGTACTTAACCATATAATAAGTAAATCATGAAGTGCTGAATCATATAATAAGTAAATCATGAAGTGCTGAATCATGTAGTAAGTAAATCATGAAGTACTGAACCATGTAATAAGTAAATGATGAAGTGCTGAATCATATAATAAGTAAATCATGAAGTGCTGAATCATGTAATAAGTAAGTCATGAAGTGCTGAACCATGTAATAAGTAAATCATGAAGTGCTGAACCATGTAGGAAGTAAATCATGAAGTACTGAACCATGTAATAAGTAAATCATGAAGTGCTGAACCATGTAGGAAGTAAATCATGAAGTGCTGAACCATGTAATGAGTAAATCATGAAGTGCTGAATCATGTAATAAGTAAATCATGAAGTACTGAACCATGTAATAAGTAAATCATGAAGTGCTGAATCATATAATAAGTAAATCATGAAGTGCTGAATCATGTAATAAGTAAATTATGAAGTGCTGAACCATGTAATAAGTAAATCATGAAGTACTGAACCATGTAATAAGTAAATCATGAAGTGCTGAACCATGTTATAAGTAAATCATGAAGTGCTGAACCATGTAGGAAGTAAATCATGAAGTGCTGAACCATGTAGGAAGTAAATCATGAAGTGCTGAACCATGTAGGAAGTAAATCATGAACTGCTGAACCATGTAGGAAGTAAATCATGAAGGGCTGAACCATGTAATAAGTAAATGATGAAGTACTGAACCATGTTATAAGTAAATGATGAAGTACTGAACCATGTAATAAGTAAATCATGAAGTACTGAACCATGTAAATTAATAATCTATCAGACACAAATTAATATTCCTTGGTTTGACCTGCAGTGACAGTATTCAAGCATTTCCTGTAATTTGTGTGTGTGTGTGTGTCCACAGGAAACTGTCACCACTCTTCGTGTCATTTATGTCCATTCCACTTCAGCGATCTCTGCTACATTCAACTTTATACGAGCAGTCCGTCAGAGCTCCTCTTCCCATTGCTTGCCTGGTGGATGCTGGTAAAATTCTGTGTCAGATATTTTGTGAAACACTTTATTTGTTGATGTTTAGTAAAATTACATCTTTTCTTATTTAACAAATTGATGTCAATTGTACAAGGTCCAACAGTTAAGTAATGAGACTAATTACATAAAAAATAAAATAAACAGTTGAAGATATCATCTGTATTTTATTGAAAGTAAGCCTCTTGTGCATTGATACAGTGAGTGGCACAGTCTGACAAACACTGGAATGACCTCTGCAGTTTTTCTGTTGGCATGGCCCTTAAACTCGATGTTACGGCCCTTTGGATGTCATCAGTATCATCAAAGAAGTGTCCTTTCAGTGGTAACCTTAATTTTGGGAATAGAAAATAATTGGAGGGAAACAAATCTGGGGAATAGGGTAGATGGTTGAGAACACACACTTGTTTTTTTTGACTAAAAATTCATGTACAGCTACTGCCCAGTGAGCCGGTGCATTATCATGAAGAAGGAAAAAACTGCCAGGTTTTGGAAACTCGGGTATGACTCAGAGAATCCTTTTCATTAGGCGTTTCAAAATACTTTGGCAGTGACAGTCTGTCCCTCTGGAATAAATTCTTTGTGAATAACTCCTTTGCTGTCTTCACTTTTGACTTTTGCAGACAAATTTTTTTGCTGGTTGGTGATGATGATGGCTTCTACTGAGCACTTTGGCTTTTAGATGTGGGATCATAGCAGAAAATCCATGTTTCATCCTCTGCAACAATTAGATTTAAGAAATGTTTATTTCTGCAACACGTTTTGATGATGTCTTTTGCGTACTCAATGCACTGATGTTTTTGGTCATCGGACAACAAATGTGGTACAAACTGGCAAGCAACTTTTTTCTTGCCCAAATCTTCCACTAAAATTTTACGAATGGTCTCTCGGTTAACACCAAATTCATCTGCCATAATCTTCACAGTCAAACAACGATCTTCTTGTATCCATTATCTGACTTCTGCACTGAGTTCCTCATTACGAAAAAAAATTGAACATCCATGTCTAATTGCATTTGTAATCATTTCTACACTACTTGTGAATTGTGAATACCATCTGAATATCTGTGCACGAGATAAACAATTATCCCCATAAACTTGTCGCATTAATTCAACTGTCTCAATGGCGCTTTTTCTGAGTTTTAAACAGAATTTAATGTTAGCTTTTTGTTCCATGCTGATTACATGATAATTCACCTCTAATTAGGTCAAGAAATGGTGGCTTGTTTGTCATCTGCTTATTCCCCCTGGGAACAACTGTGTTAAGAGCACACTTATCTTAACATAGTGTTTGTGAGACAGGGAACATAGATCTGTTTGCTTAAAAACTCTGACCTACTTCTGTAGCCCAGAAACAACTTGTAGCAATCAACACTGATTGTAATTGTTATTTTTGTAAAATGTAATGTCAGGTTGGTGGACAGATGGGGACATGGAGATCTCTGGCAGGGATGAGGGAAGTCTGGTGTGAAACCAATGAATCCAGGACGTGACAAGCCTATGGGTCTTTACAACAATGGCTATCAGAATGATGTAAACAAAACAGAGCCAGTAGACTATGGGTGGCGGGGAATGGATATCGTTGAAGCACTCATCAGGTTCCTTATCTCATAGTCAGAGTGTCTTTGTGGAACTGTCTCTAAACCATCTGACATGGAGAAGGGACTTACATACAGCCACCAGAGGCTGGAAAACAAAGTCTTGGCCAGGCCAGCCACACTGTCTTCATGACAGTCCGAGCAAGACCACAGTCTGTCCTAGCAAGGAAAGGTGCTGAAGTCGGAGTTACCCAGCCAAAAGGCGCATCACAAAAATCAGGGTAACACGCATTATCGCTATTGCTAATCTGCTTATTGAGCGACGATGAAAAGTTGCCAGATCATAAAGAAAGGTTGCCTCTTTGGATACCATGCTTTGCTTCATAGATGGCATTTTTGTCTTGGCCATAATAAAATCAGTCTCATTACTTAATTGTTGGACCTTGTACAAAAGGAATATCGGCCAAACTTATTGGTTATATAAATGAAAGCTTGTGTATAATAATTTTGCACATCTAATCTTTCATATGGCACTTGTCTTGCTGTAGTTATTACTCATCACTTTCATTTTATTTTTCAAAACATTTCTTCAGATTATTTCTTTAAATGTGCACATCCCAAAACTCATCACCCTGGGTTTTCAGTTTTGTGTTATGATTATTTTGCTTCTGTAGAGCTCTGCAGTCACTTAAGATAGCCTCTTCTTTATGTTTTCATCATAGACATTTTCCAGGTACCTCTGCTAGTACATTGATCTGTAGCAAATGAAATATGTAGCATCTGCCACTTGAGATCCATTAACTAGATGTAGATTGTGGAGGGCGGGGGGAAAGAATTGGATTCTGACACAGAAGTTGTAGATTTCCAGCAAATCAATAAAACTGTTTTCTTCCAGTGATGAGGTTCCACATCTAGCTTGGCTTACTCCACATTCAGCTTGGCTTACTCCACATTCAGCTTGGCTTACTCCACGTTCAGCTTGGCTTAATGACCAGTAACCAAAAAGCTGAAAAAAAAAGGAGATGAAATATTTTGAAATGATGCATTTTTCATCAGTAAATCAAGGATTTCATATTTTTGTAGAAAAAATGGACACTAATCTTAGCTGTGTTATGCTACAAAAATCAGGGAAGTTTCACACAGCAGAGCTAGGGAGTTGCTTACTTATAGTGCTCTCTGGTGAATATAAATATTGAACAAACTTTGATAGGAAACTAGGTAGTTACAGAATATAAATATTTAACAAACTTTGATAGGAAACTAGATAGTTATAAACAGACAATTAAAATGATATTTGACACGAGAGAAGTGTTTTTTTTTTCTTTCTAATATCATCCATTTGTATTTCAGGTTACTTTACAACCAGGGAAGTGGTTAAGGAACTGTCTGACTTAATAGAGCAGGACTTCCCAGAATTTTCTCATCTGTGCCCGTCTGCAGCTTCTCTTCTGCACTTAATGTTTGGCTACAAAAGTGCGTCTCTCAAACAGCTGGCAGCACGCAAGGTGTTCCAGGTAAGGAAGTGTCTTAACTCGTTTGCCAGGTCATTTTTTTTGTGAAAACATTTGGTTCTTTACTATATGTAATAGGTGTTATTTTCCCTTTCTGTGATTGACAGTTAGTCAATTTATCTCTCTGGCTGTATAATGGCTTAAAAAAATTAATTAACTCTTTCCGTGCCTGTTGTCAGATATCTGATGCTTTTGGTTTCTCACGTGATGCCAGTCATAAAAAATTTGACACTTGGTTTGTTTCATTAAAAAAACTGGTGTAACGTTTAGATTGTACACATTTCGTGTGCATGTCCAATGACACTTTTCAAAATGGCAAAAGAGTGCTTAGTTACGAGCAATGTCGAGCGAGAAAAATGAAGAGAAACATCGAGAAATTTCAATTTTTGGTGGTGTAGATAGGTGTATGGATATGACCTGTGACCAAGATCACTTTTCTTGAATGTATCCCATGTAGATCTAGACATATTAGATGACTGGAGAAGGTGGTTATTTCAGACATTATTCTACCAATAATGTAACATTGAATCACAATACGACGTCAATATCTCAGATGGTACATATTGTACCTCTAGGCCTTTTCAGTGATAAGTTGGACACAATCATTGATGTCAAAAACATGGCATTACTTTTTTCCTAAAAAACTCTGCATTTATGAAATCTTCATACATTTAATTATATTTTGAATAAGTACACGGAAGTACATGGAAATACTGTTTTCATTCAATTTTACAACTGTAACCCCTATACATATCAAGGCCCGTGCTTTTACTCCAGTACCAACTGAACATCCGCATTTCTTCCTGAGGCATGGAAAGAGTTAAATAACTAAATCAAAGAGTTTTGTTTCATAATTTGAAGTTCACAATTTTAAACTGTTATAAATATTAACTCTTTCCACCCGGGAAAAAAAAACACGGACGTTACCGGCATACGGGCGGACGTTACCGTCGTATGGGCGGACGTTATATTATCGAGCGGGTGTTGTGATAATTTTTGGGTCCCTCTCTAAAATTAATTTTAACAAACTAATTCAGGGTTCAACATAAGTGTATCATATATCAAAATAAGTAGAAATGAATGAGGATTTCATAAATGTAGTTATTTGTCAAAGAAAGAGAACTGTTGAGAAAAAATTGAAAAGTTTGTGAGCAAAAAAAAAAAAATTATTTAGGACTGAGAAAAAAAAAGTATGTTCAACTTACCCACAATCTGAATATATTCCAGCTGAATATAAATCCAACTTTGGCACATTTTGTTGTGAAATCCAAATGAATCACATCTAATATACACTATATCTCTTTTCAGCAAAAAAAAGAATTATGACCCACAAATAAAATTGTTTTCTACTTACCATTACAGCTGTAAATATCCAATTGAAAAACACAGTATGAAGATAAATGGAATTCCTCACATGAAGTGTAAAAACTGTGGACAAATTTGCAGACCTACACACAAACACAACAGAAAACAATGTGAACTCATTTTGCGCACACTTTGTGCTTGTCAGTTGTGAAAATTTGGATGGCCCTGAAAAGAGCCATTACAGAGCTGCTGTCGGCTGAGGTGAAGGCTCCTCTTTCCTGAGCAATTGCCAGTCTTGACAATTTGGATGGCCCTGAAAAGGACTGTTACAGAGCTACTGAAAAATTATATACATGGCATGAAAAATGAAACAAAAATTATATACAGAATATACGTACAACACGTGAACACTGTACAACACACTGTCGTATAAAACTGTCAGTATCTGATCTGTACACAATATATTTACATGATAAAAAAGTATAACAAAATTAATTTAGCTGTCAATATATACAATACAGGTACAAAAACACTAGTCTTCTGCTGTCTTCAGTCAAGAAATCGGTCACCTACAGAGTAAAAATGGTCAGGTTAGACAGAGATGTCAAGGCTGGCTCAGACAGTAAATGTAGAAAGCACAGGCAAATGAAGTATTTGTGCTAGAATGCAGTGGTATCATGCTCGATGTGACTTATGATACGCCCGGAAACAATTCTTTGGACACAGATGAGGTCCGTCCAAGCGCGTAGTGCAGTAGTAATAGGTGCGGACTTTCTTGTCTGGCCTCGAACAGTATAAACACTGTTTACGGAAATCTTTCATGTCAGTCAGATGAGCACCTTGGTAGCGTTCTGAGATAAGGGGATGTGCTGCTGCTCCCGTTTGCCTGGGAGCAGGCATACTAACTTCTGCAATGAAGCTGCTGTCTGCCAAGGATACCAAACCCTCAATAAGCTGGTCCTTGAAGAAGACCAGAGATTTGTTACTCCTGCCAGGGTTCTCTGAAAGCAAATATAAAGTCTGAGCATTCACCTGTGTTATTTCCAAAATCCAATTGAATATTTTCTTCCACCACTTTATTGTCTTTCTAGAATGCATGCCATAGCATGAAACCTTTTGGTCATCTCTGTCACATCCATTCATAAAAATGTTATATGTGTGAATGATCTCTGGTTTCTGGACCTCTCGTTGTCCTTCGATAAGAGGAATAGTGACAGCTTTTCCATGTGTTGTAACCACATGAACAGGCTTCTTTGACTTTTTGTTTGTCCAGGAAACACAGAGAATCTTACCATCATCTCTGACATGGTAAACAGGCTTGTTTTCCTCAAGTGTCTGAGTTTTCAGCTGAGGAGGAAAGCCCTTACAACAGATCTTCAAGTTCCCAGTGTAATTGTGACCTTTTGACAGCAGATAATCAACCAGAGGAAGACTGGTATAAAACCTGTCTGCAAATATATAATGAGAAGCCTTCACTGGCTGCAAAAGTGTCTGAAAAACTTTCACAGCATGACTTGGACTGTCAGCAGTGGCAGGGTCATAGGAGGTTTGCTTCCCAAAATATATCACCAGGTTGAACACATAACCTGTGATGGAGTCACAAAGGCCAAACGTCTTGATGTTATATTTGGCTGGCTTGCTAGCGTTATATTGCTTGTGACACCAGCATCCCTTGTAGCCAATTACCATTTCATCAATACTTACGTCTCTGAAAGGGTAAAAGGCTGCCTGAAAAGATGCGACCAGCTGATTGACAAAAGGTTCAATTTTGGCTTTACCTTCACTATCAGCTTCACCGACATGCAGCATAGTGCTGTATATCATTAGAAACTGATCCCTAGTAAACATCTGCCTAAAAAATGGTGACTGCAGATGGCCTGTGGTGATCCAATAGTCACTGAGTTTTGGTTTAGGTTGCATGCTCATGGAAATGATAGTGGCCATGAACTTATACATTTCATGGCGGCCAGTAGGTGTCCATCCAGAATCATTACTACCATCACCTGCTTGGCTAAGTTTCATAACAGCATAAGCATTTATGCTGGCTATGAGACTGTCCAAAATATCTATTGTAAATAGTGCAAAGAAAAACCCCAGTGGTGTCCGCTCACGGCCAACATCTAACAGAATACCACTGCCAGGATCACTGCTGCTAGGAGTTCCTAGCTCTTCATTCACCTGTGCTTCTCTCCAGTTAGATACTGGATTGTTATTTTCTCTCTGAGCCACAGAAACAACAGTTCTAGGTCGTTTCACAGGTGGAGGACTTATCCTGTTGCTCGGTCCAGCTAAAGAACTAGAACTAGTCGTAGGGCCATTGTCAGAGTCACTTTCACTATGCCTGTCACCGTCACTGTAGGCAGATAAACTAACTACAGGTTCATCCATGTGAGAACTTGATTCAGTTATGGTCTTTCCATTACCTATACACTTAAATAAGTTCAAAGCTGCCTTTGCACTGTCTCTAACAGGCCTACCACTACCTGAGTAACATGCAGTCACATTTGTCGAGTCGGTGGTTCATTTTTTGAGTCGGTCTCGAAAATGTCACTAGAAAACACAAATTCTTGATAAGATTTAAATTCCTTTCGAACACGCCGTTAGTCCGGAAGTAAAGGAAGATTTTGGCATGCGCAGATAGTGGTTAACTAAAAAGATAATTTCACATGTGAATGAAACAAAACAGTGTGTCCCATAGGGGACTTTCAATTGTCGACGTAAACTGGACATGGTCCCTACAGGGTCCAGACGGGTGGAAAGAGTTAAAAATAGGTTTTGTATAATTCCCTGATAAACATGGCGGTTGTTTTGTTTAATTATAAATTAGTTCTTGTGAAGGTCTGGAAATGGACAGTAGGATTTTAATCGCACAAAAAAATCATTGGTAATCTACGAGGGTCATACCGAAAGTCGTGAGCAAAAACTTTTAAAAAATCAGAATTTATAGATAGAGAAAATATAAAATATAGTGATGAGGCGAGTATTCCAGGCATTCAGAGCTCACCAATAGTTTACTTAGTTCTCTGTTGTGTTCTTGATAGCAAGTTAATGTATTCCTACAGTCTGACCACAGTGAGGTAAACAGAGAGATAGATGGGAAGATAAGATATGAGAGAGAGAGAGGATGAAATGTAGATGGAAAAATATGACATATGAGAGTGTACAGAGATGTAGATGAGAAGATAAGATACGAGAGTGGATGGAGATGTAGATAGAAAGAGATATAAGAGTGTGTGGAGAAGCAGATGGGAAGATAAGATATGAGAGTGGGCAGAGATGTAGATGAAAGATAAGATACGACTCTGACTGGAGATATAGATGGGAAGATAAGATATGAGAGTGGACAGATATGTAGATGAGAAGATAACATACGAGAGTGGACAGAGATGTAGATGAAAAGATAAGATATGAGAGTGGACAGAGATGCAGATGAGAAGATAAAATATGAGAATGGACAGATGTATGAGAAGATAAAATATGAGAGTGGACAGATATATGTGAAGATAATATATGAGAGTGGACAGAGATATAGGTGGGAAGATAAGATATGAGAGTAGACAGAGATGTATGTGGGAAGATAAAATATGAGAGTAGACAGAGATGTAGGTGGGAAGATAAAATATGAGAGTAGACAGAGATGTAGGTGGGAAGATAAGATATGAGAGTAGACAGAGATGTAGGTGGGAAGATAAGATATGAGAGTAGACAGAGATGTAGGTGGGAAGATAAGATAGACAGAGATGTAGGTGGGAAGATAAGATATGAGAGTAGACAGAGATGTAAATGGGAAGATAAGATATGAGAGTAGACAGAGATGTAGGTTGGAAGATAAGATATGAGAGTAGACAGAGATGTAGGTGGGAAGATAAGATATGAGAGTAGACAGAGATGTAGGTGTGAATATAAGATATGAGAGTAGACAGAGATGTAGGTGGGAAGATAAGATATGAGAGTAGACAGAGATGTAGGTGGGAAGATAAAGTAGACAGATATGTAGGTGTGAATATAAGATATGAGAGTAGACAGAGATGTAGGTGGGAAGATAAGATATGAGAGTAGACAGAGATGATGGAAAGATAAGATATGAGAGTAGACAGAGATGTAGGTGTGAAGATAAGATATGAGAGTAGACAGAGATGTAGGTGTGAAGATAAGAAATGAGAGTAGACAGAGATGTAGGTGGGAAGATAAGATATAAGAATAGACAGAGATGTGGGTGGGAAGATAAAATATGAGAGTAGACAGAGATGTAGGTGTGAAGATAAGATATGAGAGTAGACAGAGATGTAGATGGGAAGATAAAATATGAGAGTAAAAAGAGGTGTAGGTGGGAAGATAAGATAGACAGAGATGTAGGTGTGAAGATAAGATATGAGAGTAGACAGAGATGTAGGTTGGAAGATAAGATATGATTGTAGAGAGAGATGGTGGGAAGATAAGATATGAGAGTAGACAGAGATGTAGGTGGGAAGATAAGATATGAGAGTAGACAGAGATGTAGGTGGGAAGATAAAATATGAGAGTAGACAGATGCAGATCAGTCAGTCAGTCAGTCAGTCATCTGCATGTCCCTTGTGGAACTTTGCCTCCCTAACAGCTCTCCTATAGATCTCTTGGTTGTGAGCAAGATGCCTTGCTGCAGAGATGCAGATGAGAAGATAACATATGAGAGTAGACAATGATGCAGATAGGAAGATAAAATATGAGGGTGGACAGAGATGCAGGTAGGAAGATAAAATATAAGGGTGGACAAAGATGCGTATAGGAAGATAAAATATGAGGGTGGACAGAGAGATGCAGCCAAGGCAAGAGAGTGAAGAAACTGAAGATTTATTACTGCCAACACTTGTACAAGAGAGGACACACAGTGATAATGATGACCACTTTTACTAGAGAGGACACAGTGATAATGGTGACCACTTGTACCAGAGAGGACACAGTGATAATGGTGACCACTTTTACCAGAGAGGACACACAGTGATAGTTATGACCAGTTGTACCAGAGAAGACACACAGTGATAATGGTGACCACTTGTACCAGAGAGGACACACAGTGATAATGATGACCACTTGTACCAGAGAGGACACACAGTGATAATGAATACCACTTGTACCAGAGAGGACACACAATGATAGTTATGACTTGTACCAGAGAGGACATACATTGATAATGATGACCACTTGTACCAGAGAGGACATAGTGTTAATGATGACCACTTGTACCAGAGAGGACATACAGTGATAATGATGACCACTGAGGCAAAGATTATTGTGTTCCGTTGGGTAATGGAGTTGTATTCAGTTTCCACACATTGATAACTTTGATCATTAGGTTGATAATTTTTGTGCAGTTTTATCCAGGTTTTTTTGTTATGTAACTTTAGTCCAAGTTGTTCACCTGTTACATTTTTAGACTTCTATATTCCCTGGAATATCTGATCTTAAGACTTGTATATTCCTTGGAATATCTGATCTTAAGATTTCTGTATTCCCTGGAATATCTGATCTTAAGACTTCTGTATTCCCTGGAATATCTGATCTTAAAAAAATCTTTGTACAGTGTTGCTTCATTGAGAGCACAGCCTGCTTGCACAAGATCTTGCCAGTATCCTCCATCCAAGAAAACTTCCGTGCGGACGAGCTGCTGTCCAGCCCTCGGAAGTACGAAGAATACATCAACCTGGTCCTGAACTCCACCGTCCTCCGGCAGTTGGTGCAGGTGCTTCAGCTTCCCCAGAGCTTGCTTATACACCTGGAGGCCGAGCTGCTCTTGCTGCGAATGTTTCTTAGGCTCTTCTCCTTGCAGGCGCAGAGATCCATGCACAACAGCCTGACGCCGAACATCTTTGAAGAGTTTCACAGTGATGATGGTGATGATGGCTCTGGTGAAGATGATGGTGAAAGTGGTGATGACAGTGATGATTATGACCCATCCACCGATGAGAACGATGAAGGTGGAGATTCAGATTTGGAGTACTGGTAAATTATTTCCATTCCAGAAAGTTGATGTGTTGTTCTAGAGATCACAGAAATGTCACAGAAAATTCCACAGTTTTCAGAAAATGTAAAAATTTCATTATCTCCAGCTTTCATTGACCAACTTTCAGTGCTGTAACTTTGACATGTTCCTGAAAAATAAAGCATGAAAAATATTGTGTAGGTTTTTCTGAAAACTTCAGGAATGGCTATGGAAACCAAGTGCATCATATGAAATATTTTAACATCAGCTGTAGAAGACAAATACATCATATCAAATATTTTAACAATCACGTTAGAAGACAATTAATCATACCAAGTATTTTGGGAGTGACTTTAATCAAATTAACAGAGTGTACCATGGGCAGAAGTCTGCCACGACAACACTTGCCCATAATATGAAAGAAATCCAGTATAACGAAGTTATGTGCTAGTAAATTACTACAAAATTAACATATTCCAAGAACCAAAATGTTTTTATAGTTTCTCCTATAGAGTTCCTTATGAAATTATCTCATGCCAATCTTAACAATGGGATTAGTTTTAAATTGACCAATCAGAATAGTTTTAAATTGACCCATGGCTTAACCAGTTAAAATGGTTCTGATTTAGCCTGTCAAGATAGTCCTTTTTGGCTTCAGTGTAAGATATTTTTACATACAGTAATTAATGTGTATGTAAGATCTTTTTACATACAGTAATTAATGTGTATGTAAGATCTTTTTGCATACAGTAATTAATGTGTATGTAAGATCTTTGTGCATACAGTAATTAATGTGTATGTAAGATCTTTGTGCATACAGTAATTAATGTGTATGTAAGATCTTTGTGCATACAGTAATTAATGTGTATGTAAGATCTTTGTGCATACAGTAATTAATATGTATATGGTATTTTTCCAGCATGTGCTTCATGTGGTTAAAAAAAAAAATTAATGTGAAACTGAAATGTTTCACTTATTGTGATATTTATTTGCTTTCATTGTTAAGACTTTAAAAAAAAAATTTCTTCAGATTTTGGTAATCTTGTGTGACCTTTCATTATTTATGTATTACTAATAAGTGTTTCTATATTACAGATTTTAAATAATGTTCAAATACACGCATTATTATAGTCTTGAAATAGTTTTTTTTTTATATTTATGAAATAAATTTTCTTATAAATCAGTGTTAACTTGGTGTTAATCTGAAATGATTGTTACACTTTGTTCATAAAGCTGACTTGCAGAGATAAATTAACTGATCTTTAAATATGTACCTGAGTGGACTAGAGGGGTGGGCTGTAGAATATGTGGAGTTTTCCTCCACTATGTTGAGTGTTGAATGTTGATAATAAGGGAAATGGACGAGAGAACTGAGACTCTAGAAATGTATGCATATGTACTGAATGTAGGGGCATATTTCATGAATGGAAGAATGTAGGCAGACAAAGGGGCATATTTCATGAATGGAAGAATGTAGGCAGACAAAGGGGCATATTTCATGGATGGAAGAATGTTTGCAGACAAAGGGGGATATTTCATGGATGGAAGAATGTAGGCAGACAAAGGGGCATATTTCCTGGATGGAAGAATGTAGGCAGACAAAGGGGCATATTTCATGGATGGAAGAATGTAGGCAGACAAAGGGACATATTTCATGAATGGAAGAATGTAGGCAGACAAAGCGGCATATTTCATGAATGGAAGAATGTATGCAGACAAAGACATTCTAGAACAACTGAAAGAGAAAAGAGACTGTATAATAATCAGACAGAAAAAGTGTTTTTGAAGAAAGAAATGTAATTAAAGACTGAAATTCATGTTAGACAAGAAAGCCAAAGGCTAAATAGTGAGATGATGAAAACAAACAGGAGACAGGCTGTTGAAGTTTACTATCTTGACACGAAGCTGAGTGTGCTAAAAATCCCATGCTGCTCTCTCTACTGTAACTGTGGCACATGATGATGATAATGACTATAAAGATGAAATGTTGTGTATTTATTCAGCGTGTCCACTGATTTTCTTTGCTTCAGTGTCTGCTGTGTTTAAAATTGTGCTTTTTTAATTGAGACATTACTTTCATTAAACTTGTCATTTCAAGTGTTCAGTTGCTGTGGGACAGCAGGCTTGATCCTCAACAACAACAGTCCAGAGTTGGATGTGTTAGGGCAAGAGGTCCATACGTATCACAGCCTCACTTCAGAGTGTGACATAATGTAATCAAGACCCTTTTGTGGGCTAATGCAGAAGATGAAGAGAAAGAAGTCAGTTAAAGTGACATGAGAGAGAGAGAGAGAGAGAGAGACACACACACACATACGCACACATACATATATACACATTTGTGCATTGCTTTTTTTTTTTTTTTTTCATTTTTGTTAAAGCCAGAGATGATTTCCTGTTTCGGTGGTTGTTGGGTTGTGACATCTGTTTGACTTGGTTGTGACAGTGACATCATGTGGCCTGGTTGTGAACACCAAAAGCTTGCAGATAAGCTGATGGATAAGATGATATTTATTCTGACTTGTAACCTGCGTTTACGGGACTTTCTGTCTGTTTGTCCGTGCTAATCTTTTGTGACAGAAGTGTGGTGTTTCAGTAAGAGTTATCTGTCCACATTGTAGATAGGAAGATAACAGTTTTTCTTTTCTTCTGTTTGGGGCAAACTCTCCCAGTCAAAACAGAATGCGTTTTAATTTCAGGCAGTTGACAGCAAACTCCAGTCAGGATATCAAGTTTGTGTTCACGGTCTTTGTAACTCTTGTGCAGCCCGTGAACCACATTTGTTAGTTCAGCCACATATAGGCAGATAACAGGTTGCAAAATGTTGAGAGTTGGCAGGAAATGAGTAGGTAATTTGTACAGTTTTATTATGAGCTTAAAAATGTTTATTCTGAGCCTTTTTTATCATTTTCTTTTGTTGGCAGGTGTCAGTATAAGATTTGTATATGTGAGATTAAGCTGAGATGTGAGGTGGGGGGGGGGGTCGTTTAATTTTGTTAACCTATCTGTTGTCATAGTGTCTACATGAGCTAGTGACTGTATGACATGATTTATTTATTATGTCTAGTCTTGAGTGTCACAGTTAATTTTCTTTTATTCTCCCAAGGGAAAACTTTGAGACTTTTTTTTCTTCTGCGTTCGTGGTTCTAGCCTCAGATGGACGTATTTATTGTTCAGATAAATTGGGTTGTTCTTTGGAGGTCATGTTTTGGTTCTCTTCCAGGGCAGTTCCCTGTGGCCAGAGCTGGGTCCAGGCTTCTTGGCAGAGAGGGCAGAGCAGGAGGATGTGCTGCGGAGTCTGGATGTCTGTTTCCCGTGTGCAGTCGGGGGCACGTGACAAGCAGAGGCAGTACGGTAGTGCTCATAATCATCAGTGTCGCATGCATAGTCTGAAGATGGTGGTTTGTTCTTTTTGACATGAGAGTTGCAACATTTGATTGTTAGATGGTGCTTTGTTCTTGACATGAAAGTTGCAACATTTGATGGTTAGATAGTGCTTTATTCTTGACACGAGAGTGGTGGCATCTAATGGTTAGATGGTGGTTTGTTCTTAACATGAGAGTGGTGGCATCTAATGGTTAGATGGTGGTTTGTTCTTAACATGAGAGTGGTGGCATCTAATGGTTAGATGGTGGTTTGTTCTTAACATGAGAGTGGTGGCATCTAATGGTTAGATGGTGGTTTGTTCTTAACATGAGGGTGGTGGCATCTGATGGTTAGATGGTGGTTTGTTCTTAACATGAGAGTGGTGGCATCTAATGGTTAGATGGTGGTTTGTTCTTAACATGAGAGTGGTGACATCTAATGGTTAGATGGTGGTTTGTTCTTAACATGAGGGTGGCGGCATCTAATGGTTAGATGGTGGTTTGTTCTTAACATGAGGGTGTTGGCATCTAATGGTTAGATGGTGGTTTGTTCTTAACATGAGGGTGGTGGCATCTAATGGTTAGATGGTGGTTTGTTCTTAACATGAGAGTGTTGGCATCTAATAGTTAGATGGTGGTTTGTTCTTGACATGAGAGTGGTGGCTCTGATGGTTAGATGGTGGTTTGTTCTTGACACAAAAGTGGTGGCATCTGATGGTTAGATGGTGGTTTGTTCTTGACATGACGGTGGTGGCATCTGATGGTTAGATGGTGGTTTGTGCTGCCACATCTCAGACAAATTTATCTTTTTGGCATTTTACACTTGTGAGAGGAACAATTTTTGCCTTTCCCTTGGTGATATCATCAGCTCTCATAACCAGAGTGTTCTTTTTTTCCTGATAAACAGTTCATTAGTTCTCATCACATATTTCTGTCCTGTACTTCTGATTCTGGAAATTGATTGGTTGTCTCCCCTGGGAACAGCTGTGTTAAGAGCACACTTATCTTAACATATTCTTTGTGAGACGGGGAACGTAGATCTATTTGCTTAAAAACTCTGACCTGCTTCTGTAGCCCAGAAACTTGTAGCAATCAACGCTAATTGTAATTGTTATTTTTGTAAAATGTAATGTCAGGTTGGTGGATGGATAGGGATATGGAGATCACAGAGGAAAATCTGATGTGAAACCAATGAATCCAGGACGTGACAAGCCTATGGGTCTTTACAACAATGGCTGTCAGAATGATGTAAACAAAACAAAGCCAGCAGACTATAGGTGGTGGAGAATGGATATGGTTGAGGCACTCATCAGATTCCTCATCCCAAAGTCGGAGTGTCTCTGTGGAACTGTCTCAAAGCTGTCTGGCCAGCCAGCGTTGCACGCTGGATCTGACATGGAGAAGGGGCTTAAGTACAGCCACCAGAGGCTGGGAAACAAAATTTTGGCCATGCCAGCCTACACCACTGTCTTCATGGCAGTCCGAGCAAGACCACAGTCTGCCCTAGCAAGGAAAGGTGCTGAAGTCGGAGGTACACAGCCAAAAGGCACATCACAAAAATCAGGATACCACGCATTATTGGCAATGTGCTTAGGAAGAAGAAGATTGATCATGTACTGTGAAATGACTGCAACATTTTTGGTACTGTGGCATGACCCCAAAATCATTGGCACTGTGACATCATTGATGGGACCTGGCAGACAGAGAGTGACCAAAGACAACCTGGCAGATAACTAGAAGGTATGATTGACAGCACGTAAAATAGCTGAAGCAGCTGTATCAGTGCTGGCTATGGACCGTGACAAGTAGAAGAATTTGTAGCTGTCTTGAGGATGTTGTGAGATGTTGCTGGATGGTGGCTGCTACAAGGATATGGATGTCTGATCCTGTCATGACTTCAGATGTGTTTTAAGTGATGGATATCCATCCATATCTTGTTGTGGATCTTTACATTTTTTGTTTTTGTTAAGAAGATCTTTTGCTGGGCTGTTTCATCATGAATGAAGACCTTCAAAGTCTATTATAAGGCATCCTTACAGAATTTCTCACTTCCTGTTTTGTGTCATGGTTTTTCTGTAATTTTAAAATCGTTTTTACAAACTGAATTATTTGAATTTTCATAATTGTGCCATTAATATAATATGAATTAAAACAAATATATGCCATTAAAATTGTGTCAAGTGCTAAATTTTTGTTTATATATTTGTATGCCAGTGCAGCTCTTAACATAAATATGTTTCATGTGTGCCAGAACAATAATCTGATGTTTTGAACACTGCATTATAAGGGAAAAGAACTTTAATTCTGAGTAATAACAATGGTTCTTGCCTGCTAGAAGAAAGTTTCTTGTTCTGCATGTAGATTTTAGGGAGATCCTCTGGTTTCAGGCATTTTTGATGAAGTGGAAACCACAGTGTCATGCTTTGTGTTTGGAAGGTCACATCAAACCACAGTGTCATGCTATGTGTTTGGAAGGTCACATCAAACCACAGTGTCATGCTTTGTGTTTGGAAGGTCACATCAAACCACAGTGCCATGCTTTGTGTTTGGAAGGTCATATCAAACCACAGTACCATGCTTTGTGTTTGGAAGGTCACATCAATCAAATGTAGGCACAGGCCTTGGTCCTTCTTCTCTACATGGACATGGTAGACACAGGCCTTGGTCCTTCTTCTCTACATGGACATGGTAGACACAGGTCTTGGTCCTTCTTCTCTACATGGACATGGTAGACACAGGTCTTGGTCCTTCTTCTCTACATGGACATGGTAGACACAGGTCTTGGTCCTTCTTCTCTACATGGACATGGTAGACACAGGCCTTGGTCCTTCTTCTCTACATGGACATGGTAGACACAGGTCTTGGTCCTTCTTCTCTACATGGACATGGTAGACACAGGCCTTGGTCCTTCTTCTCTACATGGACATGGTAGACACAGGTCTTGGTCCTTCTTCTCTACATGGACATGGTAGACACAGGTCTTGGTCCTTCTTCTCTACATGGACATGGTAGACACAGGTCTTGGTCCTTCTTCTCTACATGGACATGGTAGACACAGGCCTTGGTCCTTCTTCTCTACATGGACATGGTAGGCACAGGCCTTGGTCCTTCTTCTCTACATGGACATGGTAGACACAGGTCTTGGTCCTTCTTCTCTACATGGACATGGTAGACACAGGTCTTGGTCCTTCTTTTCTATGTGGACATGGTAGACACAGGTCTTGGTCCTTCTTTTCTATGTGGACATGGTAGACACAGGTCTTGGTCCTTCTTTTCTATGTGGACATGGTAGACACAGGTCTTGGTCCTTCTTTTCTATGTGGACATGGTAGACACAGGTCTTGGTCCTTCTTCTCTACATGGACATGGTAGACACAGGTCTTGGTCCTTCTTCTCTACATGGACATGATAGACACAGGTCTTGGTCCTTCTTCTCTACATGGACATGGTAGTGGGACAGCCTGGGTTTTAGGCTGGAGAGTCATGAGGAGATGAGTCTGAGTAGAAAAGAAAGTTGAGCTCAGTCTGGGGAGAAAAAAAAAGGGTGGGGGGGGGAGTGTAGATTATGATTGTGCTGTGTATGATTGTCATGTAGTACTGCTGTGATAGCATCAGAAACACTCTAAAACCTCAGACACACTGATTAATTTCTGACCAATGTAACATAGTAATCAGTTTTTTAAAAATTTTAAACTGAGAATGTGATTCCTTTCAATCGGTCATGACACACTTTCAGTAAACAGCTGTCTGTGAATTCCAGATAATTTTATTTTTCAGTGGAAGCTACAATGTGATGACAAATATTTGCATGAAAATTTTATAAAATTGATTTCTGAAAAAAAAAAGTTTCATGATCTAGAGTTTTTTTTGTTTGTAAAGGCTAAATATTGTTGACAGAAAAAGGTATATTTTGTTAAAATAATCCTGATGTAATTATGTTGATGAGAAGACTAGAGGAGCAGGATTTGTTCAGATGTGAGAAGTTTATGATTTGGGTTATCATTATTGCACTCCAGACATGTCCACAGTTGCTCAGACCCACACCCCCCCACCCCCTGGGGCATATCCATCAGTGAGAAGTACAATGATCTGGTCAAGCAACTGAATCAGGGAGCAGATGTCAGAGGAAAAGTGATAGCTGTAGAAGTGGGAGAGAGAGGATTCGTAGCAACATCAGCATATGACCTGTGTAAGCAACTGGGCATGCAAGGACAAACAAGAGCAAGGGCATTGAAAAAGCCTTTCAGAAACAGCAGAAAAGACCTCATGCTGGCTGTGGAGCATGCGAAATAAAAATACTGAGAACTTAAATACTTTCATTTGTCACGTTTAATACCAGTCCCTCTTAGCTGAATCGCAAAAAAGCCATGAAAAGAGGAGGGATGATATAATGGTAATCTAGTCGAGAGAAGGTGAACAGGTGATTATAGTTGGGGTTGTAATCTGTTGCTGTGAAGAGGTTCTGAACTATGTGATACAAGTGAGAAAGGAGTGGAACTTAGTGCAGAGGGAATATGATTGTGGAAGAAGGGAATGTTATGTGTAGCTGAATTGCGAGTTCAAGCCATGTGGTCACAGCATCCCATATTCCTGAATGTAGTGGTTTCTCTTTTTTTTCCATTCGTGTTTTTTACATAGCATTTATGTGAATACATATTTTATCTTCTTTTTCTTTGCCCTGTGTGTTTTTGTTTGATTAAGATTCACATACAAACATCACAACTGTGTACTGGTTAAGTAATAAAGCTGTTCCTACTTTTTTCCTAGTTTATACATTTTGGTATCACATCTTTACTACAGTAGCTCCGTGTATATACTTATATACTTATATTTGTGCATTACCCTTAGAGTGTCAGGCGTTTAATAGGGCCAAACACTTGTCCGAGGAGGGGGGGTACTTCCTCTGATGATCTTGAGGAGTTGTGTTGTTGTTCTGCTCTCTACAGTAAAGAGTTTCCTGCATGTAGAAAGTAAGAAAATCATATCACTTTTACCTTGTATATAGTGCCACATTGTCCAAGATTGAGTGAAGTTATTTACTTAATATAAGGTGGCATTTCCTCAGAAACTTCTGAGATGAGTTACAGATTTAGTTGAAGATGTCATGAAGACATATCTTACATTTCAAAGTTGAAGATGTCATGAAGACAGATCTTACATTTCAAAGATGAAGATGTCATGATGACAGATCTTACATTTCAAAGATGAAGATGTCATGAAGACAGATCTTACATTTCAGAGATGAAGATGTCATGAAGACAGATCTTACATTTCAAAGATGAAGATGTCATGAAGACAGATCTTACATTTCAGAGATGAAGATGTCATGAAGACAGATCTTACATTTCAAAGATGAAGATGTCATGAAGACAGACATTGCAGCTGAAATGTTTGTGCTGTGAAGCATTTTCGTGTCCCATAATACCTGATTATCTTTCTGTTGTCAGCTAACAAGTTAGTTTATTTGTACTTTATTGTGGAACATATAATTTCTTTATATAACAATTTTGATTTATATATATATATATGTTCAATTGTTCATTTTTTTTTCTGCTAAATTTTTCTTCATTTTTTTTTTCTCTCAGTGGACAAAATGGTAAGAGCATCTTGTAATTGTTCATTCTTTTGTTCTTGTTCTTACCTTTGGTCTTGTTCTTGCTTTTGTTTTTGTTCTTGCTTTTGTTCTTGTTCTTGCTTTTGTTTTTGTTCTTGTTCTTACCTTTGTTCTTGTTCTTGCTTTTGTTCTTGTTCTTGCTTTTGTTTCTGTTCTTACCTTTGTTCTTGTTCTTGCTTTTAATGTTGGGGGGAGAGGAAGCAACCTTTCACCAGTGATAACAATGTGATGATATTCATAACAATATGTGATGGTAATAGAAAGCTGTTATAGCTTACCTCATTTTTATGCCAGTTTCTGTATAAATTCCACTACATTAAGAACCAGACATGGTAACATATATTACATTAAGAACAAGCTAAAGTAACATATACTACATTAAGAACAAGCTACGGTAACAGATACTACATTAAGAACAAGCCACGGTAACAGATACTACATTAAGAACAAGCTATAGTAACAGATACTACATTAAGAACAAGCTACGGTAACAGATACTACATTAAGAACAAGCTATAGTAACAGATACTACATTAAGAACAAGTTACGGTAACAGATACTACATTAAGAACAAGCCACGGTAACATATACTACATTAAGAACAAGCCACGGTAACATATACTACATTAAGAACAAGCTACGGTAACAGATACTACATTAAGAACAAGCTATATTAACAGATACTACATTAAGAACAAGCTATAGTAACAGATACTACATTAAGAACAAGCTACGGTAACAGATACTACATTAAGAACAAGCTACGGTAATAGATGCTACATTAAGAAGCAGCCATGGTAACATACTACATTAAGAACAAGCCATGGTAACAGATACTACATTAAGAAGCAGCCATGGTAAGAAATGGAAGTTCTCTCAGTGAGGATTCCATATTTTCTATAGCAGAATTTCTAGATTTCCTTTTTTTTTTTTTTTGCAAAAATTTAATCAAGAGATTGGCAAGATTTTCTTATCTGTAAGTCTTTTTTTTATGATTGACATGAAACATGCATCAGATGTCAGAATTTGTAATTTGATTATTGGATGTGAAGTTATAAATATCAGTGTTGCTTATTGATTCGTTTATTTGTATTCATTTAACTGTGTGGAAAACATGGATTGTGAAAGAATGGCAGATTCCATGATGTTGGCTATGTTGTCGGATATCTTATCCATGCTGAGATAGAGGTTTTCAGCCAGGACTAGATCATGGTCGTGTGTGTGCGTGCGTGTGTGTGTGTGTGTGTGTGTAGAGAGAGAGAGGGAGAGAGAGAGAGAGAGAGAAAATGCAGCAATCTTTGGAAACAAGAACTAGTCTGAGTCCAAGTATGAGCCATATATGTCCAAGTATGAAGGACATATTTGATTAGAAAGTCGAGTCTGGATAAAATGTTAAGCTTGGATACAAGAACACCCCTGGATATAGAACACAGACATGGATGAAGAACAAATTTGGATAGAAAGTCAAGTGTGGATAAAAGAACAGGTTAGAATAAAAGGACAACTTTGGCATCTCTTAATCAAGGCTCATCATCAACACACTCCTGACCAGTCTCTAGGTGTTCCGATCACCTCTTTGGATGACCTCCTTGGATCACCTCCTTGGATCACCTCTTTGGATCACCTCCTTGGATCACCTCTTTGGATTACCTCCTTGGATCACCTCTTTGGAAGATAGTTCTCCGTAGCGCCAGCGAGGATCCATATTAAATAGAGAGCGATGGCCGAAGGATAGAACCTGTTTCCTTCATCTGGGGAATCCAGGTCGCTGTTGACCCGAGTGCTCTCAGTTAACGTAAGTTGGAGTAAAAGAAATGGAGGCGAAGAAGAAATACGAGATAGATAAAAGATAACTAAGAGTCGAGTGAGCGTGGTTTGAATGTAGATAAGAGAGAGAAAGAGAGATAGAGAGATTGATTGATTGATCTTTATTTCAAAAGGGTTAAGAATTGGGCACGCAGGCCCGTCTGACATTCTACCCTTTATCATACATCTTTCACTCTGTTCCAGACATTCTACAAATATGCTGTTCATATAACAAATATAATTAACATTGAAGCTGAGAGACATAAAATAAAATATAACATTTACGTTTCGCTCTTAAACATTCACTCAGTACAGAAGTAACTACATACATTATAAATGACTATCTACTAAACAAAATTTTCGGGACTATTCAGGAAACAGTTAATTGTATTCGGTGTCTGTAAGAGCAGTTTAAGATAACTTTTAAGTTTTATAACTCATGGAGGCATGTAGTCGACATCAAATAGATATTGGGAAAGCTTGTAGTTGTAGGAAGGAGTATAATTTATATTTTTAATATAGGATAGGAGGGTATTCCAAAGATGAGCAGCAGAATAACTAAAGCTTTTCTTGTAAAGATCAAGTCTAGATTTTGGAAGACATATGTTGTTCAAGCGTTGGCTGCACTTTGAGCTAAATTTAAACTGGTTCCATAGATAAGGCGGGGCATGCCGTGAAAGAATTTGATGTACTAACTTGTCTTTGTTGAAGAGGAACCTGAGAAAGAGAGAGCATACTAGATTAAAAAAAAATTCTTCTTCTTCTTCTTCTTGGGCAGACGCTGGTTGCGCTATATCTTTGATGTGCCTAGCAGCCCCACACGTCCTACTTCGACTTGGGCCAAAGATTAATAACTAAAGATTAATACCTAGAGATTAATAACTAAAGATTAATAACTAAAGATTAACAACTAAAGATTAATAACTAAAGAATAATAATCCGGTCTACTTGGAGAACAGAAGTTACAAACTTAGCTCCAGGTTTCTGGTATCTAGACTTATCAGGTCTTCTCTCAACAGAACCAGGACTTGGTGTTTGATACTGGGGGTGGGGGGGGGGGCGGTGGGGGGTGTTCTTTGGTGGCGAAGCTCTGTGTAACCCTTCCCTGTGGGGTCAAGACCATCACGTTTCCCGCAGTCTAAGTAAGATGGCCGCTGGAACAGAAGTCTGTAGCACAGGCTGTCTTGGGGCTACAACCTCTAGCTACTTCACGGGCTACAGCCTCTAGATACTTTCATGGGACTACAACCTCTAGCTACTTCACGGGCTACAGCCTCTAGATACTTTCATGGGACTACAACCTCTAGCTACTTCACGGGCTACAGCCTCTAGATACTTTCATGGGACTACAACCTCTAGCTACTTCACGGGCTACAGCCTCTAGATACTTTCATGGGACTACAACCTCTAGCTACTTCACGGGCTACAGCCTCTAGATACTTTCATGGGACTACAACCTCTAGCTACTTTGATGGGTCTACAGTCTTTAGTTACTTTCATGGGGCTACAATCTCTAGTTACTTTGATGGAACTACAGCCTCTAGCTACTTTCTTGGGGCTACAACCTCTAGCTACTTTGATGGGGCTGCAGCCTCTAGCTACTTTCTTGGGGCTACAATCTCTAGCTACTTTGATGGAGCTACAGCCTATAGCTACTTTCTTGGGGCTACAACCTCTAGTTATTTTGATGGGGCTACAGCCTCTATATACTTTGATGGGGTTACAGCCTCTAGATACTTTCATGGGGCTACAGTCTCTAGCTACTTTGATGGGGCTACAGCCTCTAGCTACTTTCTTGGGGCTACAGCCTCTAGATACTTTGATGGAGCTACAGCCTATAGCTATTTTCTTGGGGCTACAACCTCTAGTTATTTTGATGGGGCTACAGCCTCTAGATACTTTGATGGGGCTAACCTATAGCTACTTTGATGGGGCTAACCTCTAGCTACTTTGATGGGGCTACAGCCTCTAGCTACTTTGATGGGGCTACAGCCTATAGCTACTTTCTTGGGGCTACAACCTCTAGCTATTTTGATGGGGTTACAACCTCTAGATACTTTGATGGGGCTACAACCTCTAGTTACTTTCATGGGGCTACAGTCTCTAGTTACTTTCATGGGGCTACAGTCTCTAGCTACTTTGATGGGGCTACAGCCTCTAGCTACTTTCTTGGGGCTACAGCCTCTAGATACTTTGATGGAGCTACAACCTCTAGCTACTTTCATGGGGCAGAGAAATAAGACATGAACACACACACTCTTGTCATCAATGTTATGAAGATAGTATATGCAGACAGCCAGTGCTAGCACAAAGTACTTCAACGTAAGCATCTGTCGGTTATTGCATAAAAGCTTTCAACAGTACATAGAACAGCCAGTACATTCAGTAGCACAGAGTACAGGGAGTACATTCTGTGATCACAGTACAAAATACAGTCAGTACATCCTATGATCACAGTACGGAGTACAGTCAGTACATTCTATGGTCACATTACGGAGTACAGTCAGTACATTCTATGATCACAGTACGGAGTACAGTCAGTACATTCAATGGTCACAGTACGGAGTACAGTCAGTACATTCAATGGTCACAGTACGGAGTACAGTCAGTACATTCTATGGTCACAGTACGGAGTACAGTTAGTACATTCTATGATCACAGTACGGAGTACAGTCAGTACATTCTATGATCACAGTACGGAGTACAGTCAGTACATTCTATGATCACAGTACGGAGTACAGTCAGTACATTCTATGGTCACAGTACGGAGTACAGTCCGTACATTCTATGGTCACAGTACGTAACCTGGCCGTCATATTTTTCACAGGAAATTACTTACCTTGAAAAGACTTTTGTCTGGAAATTACTTACCTTGAAAAGACTTTTGTCTGGAAATTACTTACCTTGAAAAGACTTTTGTCTGGAAATTACTTACCCTGAAAAGACTTTTGTCTGGAAATTACTTATCCTGAAAAGACTTTTGCCTTTGTTTTATTTTGATAAAAAAATTCAGAACAACCAATTTGAATGTTTACTTGAAATACAAGCAAGCCCCTAAATATGGCCTCCAGCATTTTGTGTCTAGCCTCCGACCAGAAATCGTTCACAATTAAAGCTACACGTTCTGTCTGGGCCGACATACGTGGCAGACAAAGTATGTATTTAACTACAAGGCTAAGAATTTTCAACAAAACGTCTTTTTCTTTGCAATATGCCAAAAACGTTTTGCAGTTTCTCTTCCTATTTTAAATTCGTTGTTTTCCAAGTTTCTGATTTACAAGTCCAGCAAATCTTTACAAGCTCAACGTCATCAAATTAGTTGTCTGTCGTCATCAAATTACTTGTCTGTCGTCTTCAAATTAGTTGTCTGTCGTCATCAAATTAGTTGTCTGTTGTCATCAAATGACTTGTCTGTCGTCATCAAATTAGTTGTCTGTCGTCATCAAATTAGTTGTCTGTTGTCATCAAATGATTTGTCTGTCGTCATCAAATTAGTTGTCTGTTGTCATCAAATTACTTGTCTGTCGAGCCTTTCATTTATTTCTGGGGTGGAAGAACACAAACTTGTACATCTCCAAAGTTAACAGAATGAAGTCATGAGTCAGGCCAAAGCTGTTATTTTTCTTAATTCTAAATATAAAAGACATCTTTCCTAACAGCGTCTGACTTCTATTTTCACTTTTTGAATTCCAGCTTCTCTACCCCCCCCCCCCCCCCCCCCCCCAAATGAAGAATCAGAAATCATTGAGGAGTCAAAAATCATTGCTTTCCCCCACTTTCTTCATTTGTTAGTACTGCTTGCATATCTAGTGTCACACCTGGACAAAACTCACGGCCGCCTGCGACTGGACTTTCGACGTCTGGTAAAGCCACCCATAAGTGGCGAAGTGTAAATCTTGGGGGCACCCACTTCAAGAACAGAAAATAGAGACCAGAGAACGGCTCAAGAGAAATTAGAAAAAACAATATAGTACAGGTCCAGACTATGTCTTATAGCAAACAGGCCCAAACTATGTCTTATAGCAAACAGGTCCAGACTATGTCTTATAGCAAACAAGTCCAGATTGTGTCTTATAGCAAACAGGTCCAGACTATGTCTTATAGCAGACAGACCCAGATTATGTCTTATAGCAGACAGACACAGACTGTTTTATACCAAACATGTCCACATTGTGTCTCATAGCAAACAGGTCTAGACTATGTCTTATAGCAGACAGACCCAGATTATGTCTTATAGCAGACAGACACAGACTGTGTTTTATACCAAACATGTCCACATTGTGTCTCATAGCAGACAGGTCTAGACTATGTCTTATAGCAGACAGATCCATACTGTGTCTTATGGCAGACAGGTCCAGACTGGGTCTTACAGCAGACAAGTCCAGACCGTCTTATAGCAAAAAGGTCCAGGCTGTCTTATAGCAGAGAGGTCCAGACTATGTCTTACAGCAGACAGGCATAGGCTCTGTCTTATAGCAGACAGGTCCGGACTGTGCCTCATAGCAGACAAGTCCATTTTGTGTCTTATAGCAAACAGGTCCAGACTATGTCTTATAGCAAACAGGTCCAGACTATGTCTTATAGCAGACAGACCCAGATTATGTCTTATAGCAGACAGACACAGACTGTGTTTTATACCAAACATGTCCACATTGTGTCTCATAGCAGACAGGTCTAGATTATGTCTTATAGCAGACAGATCCATACTGTGTCTTTTAGCAGACAGGTCCAGACTGGGTCTTACAGCAGACAGGTCCAGACCGTCTTATAGCAAAAAGGTCCAGGCTGTCTTATAGCAGAGAGGTCCAGACTATGTCTTACAGCAGACAGGTCCAGATTGTCTTACTGCAGACAGGTCCATACTGTCTTATTGTAGACAGGCCCAGACTGTATCTTATAGTAAATAAATCAAGGCTTTCTTATAATAAACAGGTCAAAGCTATGTCTTATAGTAAACAGGTCAAGGTTCTCTTATAGTAAACAGGCCAAAGCTAAATCTTATAGTGAACAGATCAAAATGATGTCGTATAGTAAATAGGTCAAGGCCGTCTTTTAGTAAATAGGCCAAAGCTATGCCTTATAGTAAACAGGTCAAAACTATGTGTCACAGTAAACAGGTCAGGGCTGTCTTATAGTGAACAGGTAAAAATCATGTTTTATAGTAAATAGGCCAAGGCCATCTTATAGTAAACAGGTCAAAACTATGTCTTATAGTAAACAGGTCAAAGCTATGTCTTATAGTAAACAGATTAAAGCTATGTATTATAGCAAACAGGTCAAGGCCGTCTTAAAGTGAACATGTCAAAATTGTGTCTTATAGTAAATAGCTCAAGGCCATCTTATAGTAAACAGGTCAAAGCTATGTCTTATAGTAAACAGGTCAAGGCTGTCTTATAGTAATAGAAAAAATAATAAAGCTAACCCTGTCATGCCTTAGAGGCACATAGGGATATGGTGTTAGTGCCCATATTTTCCTTGACCTGTCAGCACACTAGAGGGTGATATGGTCAGTATCACGCCTGGCTGCCTTTCCTTCCCCAACTCCAGAAGAAGTCGGGTACCCATTTCTACAGCTGGGTGACTGGGGGTGCCTCCGAACGGATTCGAACCCCCTACCTTCGCCATGAAAGACCAGTGCACTAACCACTTCGCCGCTCAGATTATAGTAAGCAGGTAAAAATTATGTCTTATAGTAAACAGGTCCGGGTTGTGTCTTATAGCAGACAAGTCCGGGTTGTGTCTTATAGCAGACAGGTCCGGGTTGTGTCTTATAGCAGACAGGTCCGGGTTGTGTCTTATAGCAGACAGGTCCGGGTTGTGTCTTATAGCAGACAGGTCCGGGTTGTGTCTTATAGCAGACAGGTCCGGGTTGTGTCTTATAGCAGACAGGTCCGGGCTGTGTCTTATAGCAGACAGGTCCGGGTTGTGTCTTATAGCAGACAGGTCCGGGTTGTGTCTTATAGCAGACAGGTCCGGGTTGTGTCTTATAGCAGACAAGTCCGGGTTGTGTCTTATAGCAGACAGGTCCGGGTTGTGTCTTATAGCAGACAGGTCCGGGCTGTGTCTTATAGCAGACAGACCCAGGCTGTGTCTTATAGCAGACAGACCCAGGCTGTGTCTTGTGTTGTGAGAAAGTTTAAAGCAGTAGTGCCCAAACCGTAGGTCGCGATCCAACTTAGATTGTTGTCCTGTGGTGGGTGGGAGGACTGAGGTAGGGGGCGAGAAGGTATTAATGAAAGATTATTATGAAGTGACATTTATTCATTACTGGCTGATTACCCGGCGTTGCCCGGTGATTTCCTGGCCGCCTTTCCTTCCCCAACACCAGAAGAAGTCAGGTACCAATTTCTACACCTGGATGACTGGGGCGCTACATTTACTGGACTCTCTATAAATTTATTTCAGTGAATCGTTTAAACTATATAAACTATAACTATTATTTGCCTGCTCTATTGGAGATGAAAGTGATACATAACAGGGCAAATGAGAGATAATTATGCTAGTATTTGTTTAACTATAAATCTAACAAATAACATCTATGACACACGAACACTATTTTCTATTAGACAGGAAAAGAATGAATTCTATATGTAGTGTATAATCGGTATATTACAAATTATAAAGTAAAGTCATTTACAAATTCACTATAATATTAATTTAATTCAAAACTTGATTATAAGGAAACTTTTTAGTTTCACCTTCAGGAGCAAGAATAAATAAATTCTTGAGTGAACACCTTGAGCAAGCAACATAAGGTTGCCCGTGGGAGAAACATGGTGATCTCAAATCCACTCCGCAGCGCTTAACAGACTGCCCCTGTGACCTGCTGATCGTGATCGAGAACGCAAGTCTCACTGGAAATTGCAGTCTCTTAAAGGTAGAAGGGAGATCTGTCGGAATAAGAGCTATCAGCATAGGAAACATTGTGATACAATCCACTAAAAGAGCGAATGAAACTGTCACATTCACTGAAAGATGATAAACTGGAAGACTTGCCGAGTTAGCTTACTTTATATACGACCATCTAAGATTCGGGTGGGTGCTGGCATTTTCTCGAACATCACGAGTCTAAGACCGGGGCATAATGATTTCTACAAATTTCCAGAGGGTTCTTCTCATTTCAACGTATCCGGCACGGGACACAACCCGAGGATGTGCATAAATATAAAGGGAGTTACATCCCTTCATTCACTGGTCTATTTTTACTATCGGTCGTTTTCGATTATCCCACAGACTCCCCTAGAGGTGCTAAGGTGTCTTACCCAGGGATGTTAGGGTGTCCTATTCCCCCCCCCCCCAAACAGTATTTTTGTCAGATTGTAAATCATATGTGTACCAAGTTTGGTTGTAATTGCTCCAGGCGTTTCAGAGTTATGCTTCCCCTTTCTCTGCTTCTCTGTCCGTCTTCCTCTCTCTCCTTCTCTCTCTCACTATCTCTTTCTCTCCTTCTCCCTCTCTCTCCCTCTCTCTGTGTCTAATCTGAAAAAAAAAATAAGAAGACGGCACACTGTCGCTGAGCAATGAAATGTACTATAGAATACAATAAAAAGCTAATATAAACATAAGGAAAAAACAAAGTTAAAATTTATTTCTACAAATATAATTAAAACAAAAATAGACCATAACAGTTATTTAGACCATCAAAATTATTAGGACTTGCTATGGGAGGCTACATATGTTGCTCTTAGACCAGCATCGCTCTATTTCACGGTTATCTCCTTTAGAGCATTCTTTTGTTCTTCAATTTAGTGGAAAGTATGTCACCCCATCGTACCCCAACCCCTACAGGAGATAGGTGTGTGTTACCCCCAAATTATACATTTCCCGATTGTAAGTCATATGTGTATCAAGTTTGGTTGAAATTGCTCCAGGCGTTCCAGAGTTATGTTGGAACACACACACACACACACACACACACATATATATATATATATATATATATATATATATATATAATATATATATATATATATTATATATATATATATATATATATATATATATATAAGTACATACAATGATTATTTACAAATTTCAGCCATGTTACAGGCATTGAAATTGTTACAGGTACTGAAATAGAATTTCAGTATTTTGCAAATAATCTTTCTCATGAGATGTGGGCCACCTAACATTGTTGGTTTAGGGTCGAGCTCAAGAAAGTTGAGAACCACTGGTTTAAAGTTTGAGCCGTTTTACTTGAAAACTTGTGACTTAACATAACAAAACATCCTTACATCATCATCCTGTTACATCTCCTCAAGGAATATTGGCTACAGTGGTCCCCCAGCTGACTTTTTCCATTGTCTTCACAGCGCGCTCAGCCAAACTGAACCAGTTCAAATCTGTGTTTGTTACTACTTTACACTGTAGGAGTAACCTCTGTCCGTTACTTTACACTGTAGGAGTAACCTCTGTCCGTTACTTTACACTATAGGAGTAACCTCTGTCCGTTACTTTACAATGTAGGAGTAATCTCTGTCCGTTACTTTACACTATAGGAGTAATCTTTGTCCGTTACTTTACACTATAGGAGTAATCTCTGTTTGTTACTTTCTATTGTAGGAGTAATCTCTGTTCATTACGAGTGGCACAGAGATCTATTTTTGAGTAAAGTCTTGTGAGGAGGAAACGAGGGCCAAAACTGAAGGCTGAAGAAACAAACTGAAAGTGTTATGGTAGGATCTAGAGCAGCACAGATTCTGGTGGTCATTTGTCATCAATGCAGAAGTAGGAAATGTATAAGGTTTTGCTAAAACGGTTGACATACTGGTCACAGACACACAAGTCACAGTAATCTCTTGTACATTAACATGTGTGGAGAGATTCTCATGTACAATATTTGATATGGATCGCGACAAGGTATACAGGTATAAGTTGTATATTGTATATGTTGTACATGCTGTATGTGTTATATATGTTGTATGTGTTTTGTATGTTGTATGTGTTGTATATCTTGTATATGTTTGTTGCATGCGTTGTATATGTTGTATGTGTTGTATGTGTTATATATGTTTATGTGTTATATATGTTGTATGTGTTATATATGTTGTATGTGTTATATATGTTGTATATGTTGTATTTGTTGTATATGTTGTAGGTGTTGTGTATGTTATATGTGTTACATATGTTCTATATGTTGTATGTGCTGTATCTGTTGTATGTGTTGTATCTGTTGTATGTGTTGTATATGTTGTATGTGTTGTATATGTTCTATATGGTGTATGTGTTGTATATGTTGTATGTATTATATGTGTTGTGTATGTTGTATATGTTGTATATATTGCATATGTTGTATGTGTTTTATATGTTGTATGTGTTCTGTATGTTGTATGTATTGCATATGTTGTATGTGTTTTATATGTTGTATGTGTTCTGTATGTTGTATGTACTGCATATGTTGTATGTGTTTTATATGTTGTATGTGTTCTGTATGTTGTAGTAGTTGTATATGTTGTGCTTGTTGTATATGTTGAATGTGTTATATACGTTGCATATGTTTTGTATGTTATATGTGTTGTATATGTTGTACTTTTGTATATGTTGTACTTTTGTATATGTTGTATGTTTTGTATATGTTGTATGTTTTGTATATGTTGTATGCGTTGTATCTGTAGGACGATATGAGGGGTAGTGATGTTGTATCGCTCTCTGCAACAGTTTCCTGCCAGTGGAATTTAGTATCACTTGCTGACGTCCTAACTTGACTATCTAGCCACATTACTTACTTGACGTCCCAGCCTAACTCTGTCTAGCCTTATTACTTACTTGACGTCCCAGCCTAACTCTGTCTAGCCTTATTACTTACTTGACGTCCCAGCCTAACTCTGTCTAGCCTTATTACTTACTTGACGTCCCAGCCTAACTCTGTCTAGCCTTATTACTTACTTGACGTCCCAGCCTAACTCTGTCTAGCCTTATTACTTACTTGACGTCCGAGCCTAACTCTATCTAGCCTTATTACTTACTTAACGTCCTAGCCAGACTCTATCTAGCCTTATTACTTACTTGACGTCCAAGCCTAACTCTATCTAGCCTTATTACTTACTTGACGTCCCAGCCTAACTCTATCTAGCCGCATTGCTTTGCTTGTCGTCCTAACCAAGAAGACCTCTGCCAACTAAGTGGCCTATTTTTTGTTTCGTTATTTTTTTTTAATTGATAAAAGGATATCGCCATTTTTTAGAAACTGTTTTAGATTCGTCGCGTTCATCTCATTCTCTCTTGTGCTATTACTTCTCACCTTTACTCCTTTCTCTTTGTGCGTTTTTTTAAAAAACTGCACCGTGTACTTCAAGATGCCTCAGAAAAATTTTATGAATACACTGGAAAGAACACGTGACAAACGAGGAAATAACCAAACGAACAGGCACTAAGAACATTACTAAAGAGGTCAAAAGACAAAGATGGAAATGTCTGGGCAACATACTATGAACAGAAAGAACAAGACGTCCCTACACCGCCTTGACTTGGACACCTCAAGTGAATAGAAAGAAGGACAGGACAAGACACCCCTACACCGCCTTGACTTGGACACCTCAAGTGAATAGAAAGAAGGACAGGACAAGACGTCCCTACACCGCCTTGACTTGGACACCTCAAGTGAATAGAAAGAAGGACAGGACAAGACACCCCTACACCGCCTTGACTTGGACACCTCAAGTGAATAGAAAGAAGGACAGGACAAGACACCCCTACACTGCCTTGACTTGGACACCTCAAGTGAATAGAAAGAAGGACAGGACAAGACGTCCCTACACCGCCTTGACTTGGACACCTCAAGTGAATAGAAAGAAGGACAGGACAAGACGTCCCTACACCGCCTTGACTTGGACACCTCAAGTGAAAAGAAAGAAGGACTTGCCACTGGGGACATGGAAACACATAATACAGGAAGATCTAAAGAAACCAGGAAAGATTTGGTTTGAGATAGCCCGACTTGCTTAGGACGATACTGACTGGAGAACCTTTGTTGATGGCTTATGTTCCACTGGGAGCACAGAGGAGTGATGACGATTTACTTCTGACTGTTTATACCAGAATGAGTTTCATCGCATTTCTCAACTCATCTCATGGAATTTGGAAACTAAAACTTTTTACGTTTGTTCAAGTGAAATTAAGAGTTATTTTCTGCGTGTGTAGAGCGGTGCAGAGAACACCAATCAACAGGGCGACGGAGTTACAGCGCCCTGACACGTGATTTCTCCTCCCAGAGATCTCAGAACTGGGAGGTAAGCCAGCCTAAGACGAAGGATAAGAAGAGTGTTCCCGCACGCTCGCCAGGAGAGACCTTCCGCGCATCTACTCACCACTTCCGTGTCATGTAAGAAACTGCTCCGTGTCCCTCATTCATTTCTTTGTAACATTACTATGGAAGGACCTCTTGTACAGTAGCAAGGTGGGGGCTTATTGAAAACAAACTGCTTCAGTTACCTCAATGCACTTCTGTAGGATAGCATGCGGTTTATTTTATTTGATTTCACGCTAGTCGGTGCTGTGATACATACTTTCACTTTTGCGAAGGAATTTACAGTTACTTTCTAAAGGTAAGAGGTATTTTATAAATATTTTAGTTAAGGAATTTACAATTACTTTCTGACAGAATGGATTATTTTACAATTACAAGCATTTTAGTGAAAGAAGTTACAATTACTTTCTAACAGAATGGGTTATTTTAAAATTACAAATATTTTAGTTAAGGAATTTACAATTACTTTCTGACAGAATGGGTTGTTTTATAATTACAAGCATTTTAGTGAAGGAATTTACAATTACTTTCTGACAGAATGGGTTGTTTTATAATTAAAAGCATTTTAGTGAAAGAATTTACAATTACTTTCCAGAGGCAAGGGTTGTTTTATAAGCAGAATGATTCACTGCAACTTTTAAAGCGAAGCTCAGACCATGTAAAGTTATGAGACTAATTGGGGGCTGAACTAGCCAGTAGGCTGAACAGGCTGAAACCTAGGGGGGCCCGGGAAGGGCAGGGGGCCCGGCTTCAAGGAAGAAAAAAAAACCCTCAACAAATACAGATTATAGTTTCATATGGCAGTCATGTGTAACTGTTATTGCAGAACTAACACGGTATACAAAAAACACAGGGACGTATCAGTTTGTGGTTGGTCCGTGTAATACAAAACCATACAGTAATAGTAGAGATCACAACTAGAGGAGGATCACACATCAGGTGACTGATAATATAGGTAGGAAGGGAGGGGGAGGGACCCTTATTAGATTTAACTTGGGCCCCGGGTGATGATTAATTCATCACTGGTTCTATTTTTCAGTGTGTATCACATATCATTAAAGGTCATGATAATCTTATACATTTATACGCCGTGGAAGGGTAGATAATGGTAAAAAGAAAGATAGGAAGACCAAGGCGAAGATGGCTGCAAGACATCGTTGATGATCTGCAAATGGATGCATCAGCAGCAGGCCATCTTGCTCACAACCGAGAGGCCTACATGATAGCTGTTAGGGAGGCAAAGTTTCACAAGGGACACGCAAATGAATGAACCACAGATCCATCAGACGTAAGCTCTTGAGCCGTCTTAAGCGTGCCTGGTCTTTACGTGTTGCAGTGTTTACTCTACTCACTCACAGACAGCCCGTCCGAACAGATTAACCCAGTACGCCTCGCCGTACAGGCAGATATTCAAAGTTGCCAGAGGCAGTTGTTTTTAACACTAGTATGTCAGGTACTTATTTTCATTGATGGATTGACTGGAAGGCGACGACAGCGTGGCCTCCGGTCCATAACATTGGGGCAAGAAACAGCACATTCCTCCACCAGTTCTTGCTTCAAAAAATTTACTGCAGGAACCAAACATCGAAAGCTGAGAAAAGAAATTATTACTTCAGCTATTCTAATTACAATTGTTTTAATTTTAGCTGGTTCAGCTGCAGCTGCTAAACTGCAGCTGTTACAGCTGTTGTCGATCTAACTGCGGCTTTTCTATTTGTATTGTTATAAATGTAGATGTTCTAAATGTGAGTATTTTAATGGTACTGTTCTTATTGTATTTGTTCTTATAATATTTGTTCTAATTGTATTCGTTCTTAAAACAGTTGTTATAACTGTATTTGTTCTTACAATAGTTGTTCTAATTGTATTTGTTCCTATAATAGTTCTTATAATTGTATTTGTTCTCATAATGGTTATTATAATTGTACTTGTTCTTATAATAATTGTTATAATTGTAGTTGTTCTGTTGTAGTTGTTCATATTGCACATGTTTTAATTGTAGTTATTCAAATTGTAGCTGCTCGTATTGTAGCTGTTATTATTGTAATTGTTCTTATAATAATTTCTATACTTGTATTTGCTCTTATCATAGTTGCTATAATTATATTAGTTCTTATAATAGTTGCTATACTCGTATTTGTTTTTGTAATAGTTGTTATAATTGTAGTTGTTCTGCTGTAGATGTTCATGTTTTATTTGCTCATATTGTAGATGATATAATTGTACTTGTTTATATTGTGCACATTCTGACTGTAGTTATTATAACTGTAGTTGTTCATACTGTAGCTTCTCTTATTGTAATTGTTCATACTGTAGCTTCTCTTATTGTAATTGTTCATACTGTAGCTTCTCTTATTGTAATTGTTCATACTGTAGCTTCTCTTATTGTAATTGTTCATACTGTAGCTTCTCTTATTGTAATTGTTCATACTGTAGCTTCTCTTATTGTAATTGTTCATACTGTAGCTTCTCTTATTGTAGTTGTTCTATAAGCATAACTATTTTACTCGCAACTTTGTCGTTAGGACAGAGCAACTCTAACAATAGCCGCAGCTGTTCTGATGCATCTCATTACACACTTGTCTTCGTCACGTGGACAAAACACCAGGAGCGCCCACAACCTCCTGTCCTTGTGTTATTTGTTGCTGTATTATTTTGTAAGATGGGGTGGGGGTGAAGAGCCCGATAAGGTAATCAGCGACCCATACCTGATATCCCAGGGTCAGGGTTAGCGACCCATAGCTGACCGAGACTCTGTCCCACCTCTCCGTGGTACCCCCAGTAACAGGCATAGCCTGACTAACGGGGCAGGGATCGCCATAGTCCCCATGGTGGTGGAGTCTGCTAAAGAAGCATTGCACACCCCCTGCTTTTTAGCTGTACTCCAGGACTGAAAAAGTAGCCGCCATAACCCGGTCCCACGCCGATACGATGCTGTACCTCAATACCTCCACAGCATCGACTGCAAAGAACAACAGCTCACAGTTACAGGGAGTTCAGGTAGAAGTTTGTAAGATGGCCATAACAGAACTAGTACCTAGGTTGGTTGGCAATCCTAAACGTAGAAATAACTGGCCAGAGACAGGTTAGTAGTACCGGAAGTGCGCAGTTCTGGGAAAGGCCAGTATCTGGTCCAGTATATAAAGAAAACATAATAGAATTATAATCGGTCGGGATTTGTAAGCCGAGCACGTAGGAGGCCAGCGGATCGGGAGAGTCATGTTATTGTTCAAGCGCGGATGAGAATGTTTGTTCGTCGAAGGAGAAGCACTGTGTGTGTTGGTTTATACTCTGTGATGTGGGTGCGTGTGAGCTGTACAGTCGACTCCTTCGGGGCCAATCCCGATTCATTTAGATAATGATGGTGTTATGAATGGTAATGATGGTGTTATGAATGGTAATGATGGTGTTATGAGAGACAGAGAGAGAGCCTGGGGGAGTTAGAGACAGAGAGAGGGGCTGGGGGAGGGGGAAGTGAGAGACAGCGAGAGAGAGAGAGAGAGAGAGAGCCTGGGGGAAGAAGTGAGAGACAGAGAGAGAGGGGCTGGGGGGGGGGGGGGGAGGGGGAAGTGAGAGACAGCGAGAGAGAGAGCCTGGGGGGAAGTGAGAGACAGAGAGAGAGCCTGGGAGGAAAAGTGAGAGACAGAGAGAGAGCCTGGGGGGAAGTGAGAGACAGAGAGAGAGGGGCTGGGGGAGGGGGAAGTGAGAGACAGCGAGAGAGAGAGCCTGGGGGAGAGAGAGAGAGAGAGAGCCTGGGGGGAGAAAGTGAGAGACAGAGAGAGAGGGCCACGGGGAAGTGAGAGACAGCGAGAGAGAGAGAGCCTGGTGGGAGAGAAAGTGAGAGAGAGAGCCTGGGGGAGTTAGAGACAGAGAGAGAGCCTGGTGGGAGAGAAAGTATGAATGGTAATGATGGTGTTATGAATGGTAATGAATAATCATAACTCAGTTCAGGTATAATTGTTCTGTGTAGGATTTTGATGTTTTTATTTTTAGTGGTAACGTGGAAGTGATGCTTTATACGTGCACTTGATTCTGTATTACGGAATTTATGCACATGCATAATACATTTTTGTATTAGAAAGCAATTCAGAACATCTCTGACAGATGTGAGACCATATAGGGGTGCAGATGTCAACAGTGATCACAATCTGTGTATAGGGAAAATAAGACTAAAACTGAAAAGCCAGCACAAGAAAGCAATACTCAGAAAGGTAAACGGTCAAAGTCTACAGGATGAAAATACTAAGAGTAATTTTAATCTGGAACTTACCAGACAGTTCGCTGCATTCAGTGAGGTAGAGGAGACAGATATAGATGACTTATGGCATTCTTACAGCACAGCTATAATTGCAGCAGCTAAAACAAGTGCTGGACTGCGAACAACAAATAGAAATGCATGGGTATCAGATAATACATGGAAATCCATACATGAAAGATAGGCAGCCAAATTAGCCATATTGAATATAAAACAGATCTTGAAAGAGATTTGTCAAAAGCAACATATAAAGAACTAGACAATAAAGTAAAAAAGTTCAGCTAGAAGGGATAAAAGAGAATACATGGACAATATGGCGAAAGAAGCGGAGAAGGCAGCAACAACAGGAGACAGCAAAACTTTATACAAAAGAAGCTAACAGGTAATATTACATCTAAAGAAAGACCAATCCTTAGCAAAACTGGAGCACTATTAACATCAAGTAAAGACCAAAAGCAAAGATGGGCTGAACACTTCCAAGAAATACTTAATCGATCACATCCAATATAACAGTTAGACCTTGGAACTGATTTATCATTCCCACAACTAAATGTCAACCTAGATGAAATTACATTGCATGAAATTGAAACAGCAGTGAATCTAACGGCTAAGAACAAAGCTGCAGGTGAAGATGAAATAACAATTGAAATGTTAAAAGCTATTAATATAGACAACCAGCATGAAATAACTACAGAGAATGTTCAATAAAGTTCGGACAGAAGAAGAAAAAGTCCCTTCCAAATGGAAAAAGGAATCATTGTTAAAATACAGAAAAAAGACAACCTTAGCTATTGCAACAACTGGAGAGGAGTAACCTTACCATCAATTGTGACAAAAGTATTTTGCAAAGTTATTCTGAATAGAATTCAAGATATAGTGGATACTGCAATGAGAGGAGAACAACAAGCAGGATTTCGAAAAGGGAGAAGCTGTCTCGACCAGATCTTTACTCTAAGAATAATACTTGAAGAACATATTGAAAAGCAAAGACCGTTAATCCTGAACTTTATAAACTTTAAAAAGGCATATGATAGCATACACAGAGAATCATTATGGAGGATTTTAAGAATATATGGAATACCATCTAAGAGTGTTAACATCATTAGTGACCTCTACAATGGATATGTTTGTGCAGTGAATACAGACGAAGGAATGAGTGAATGGTTCCAGATTGAAACAGGCGTGAAACAAGGATGTATATTATCTCCCTTGCTTTTTTGGAATTGCTATAGACTTCATAATGAAAAAAATGTTTGCAAAGGTAAAACGGGCATTGACTGGGTACATGAGACCAAACTGTAAGATCTTGATTTTGCAGATGACATAACTCTTTATCAGCGACAATATGAAATCACTGCAAATAAAAACAGATACCCTGTCTTCAATGGCTAGTAAAATAGGACTTGAAATTAACAAGGATAAACAAAAATAATGAAGGTTCTCATTAACGACGAAGGAAAAATATACATAGAAGGAACAGCTGTTGAGGAAGTAAACCATTTTGCATATCTCAGCAGCTATATAGACCACAATGATGACACCAGAAAAGAAGTTAGAATTCAAATTGTCAAAGCAGCAATGTGTCACGTAATCCCGCTTCTGAGACCCACCAAGAATAGAGGCTCAAGCCCTACGATACTCTGAACCTCTTGTGGTCCTCTCGGGGATCTCGTGTGGTCCTTTCGGGGACCATATGAGGGACCACGGGACTTAATGAGGACCACAGGCCTAAATTCAATAGGATCACAGGGCGGTCTTGGTGATAGAAGCGAACGAAGAAGAAGAAGAGTCAAAGCAGCATTGACCTTCAATAATCTTGAAAACATATGGCATAAGCACAAAAACCAAGTTAAGATTATTCAATTCAAATGTAATATTGACCCTCATTTATGCATGTGAAAGCTGGAAAACTATAGACAAGAAATTAGACTCTTTCGAAAACAAATGCCTAAGGAAAATACTTGGTATAAAGTGGAATGAATTCAATAACAACGCAGAGATCAGACAGATGAGCAAACAACAACCTGTCTCATGGGTGATCAGAAAAAGAAGATGGATACATGTTGGTCATGTGCTGAGAAGAAACAATCAGAGAATCCCCAAACAAGCTATCAAATGAAACATAATAAGCAGAAGAAAAAGAGATCGACCACGTGAAACTCTAAAGAGGACATTGTTAAGAGAAGCCAACTCGGTAGGCATAACATCCCTTGATGAGACTGAAAAACTCGCCGAAGACAGCACATCCTGGCGAACTACCACACGGGCCCTATGTGACTTTTAACGGCACGAGAAGGATGTAAGATCTCTTTATGGATGTTGCATGTTTTTCATTTATACATTCTCATACTTTCTATTCGTTTTTTCTCACTTTACTCACTCCCTCTGCCACTTTGTAAAACTACACCATACACCTCTATCTACCTTTATTATTTGAACCAGTTTTACTGCAATCGCCACCCCGTTTATCTGTCACATTTATTGTTGGGAAGAGATCACGAGGCAAGATTAGAACTGTTAGCATCCACGGCTCATGTCATTCTAAACAAATCTTTATATGATTTGGAAACTCTGCTATGTAATTTAAAAAATATATTGTCTGTGCATGTCCATGTAAGTAAGTTTTGTATAGTGGGGTTGGGTGCTGCTGTTATGTGTGATGTTGCGAATGAGGCATATAGAGCTGTATATTTTTGTCATTTATGTCCCTTCCAGCGCCCACGGGGGGGGGGGGGGGGGGGGGTGGGTGGGTTAACGCCCCTTTTGAGAAACACTGGGCTAAACAACACAACGCACCAGTACGAGTTTTACTATGAATTTTAGTGTCAATTTATGTTTTTTTTTCTAGTGGCTAAGAAATGTGCGTGCACCGCCGCTGGCCAAGACGAAGGCTGTTCTCGCTAAATATTGCAGCATCCAGTTCCGTGTGAAGATGTGGGTTATGCAATGAGACTAGCAAAAGAATGAAAAGTGGACGACATTTTGAATTCAGCAGGGATAGGAAAATATGGACAACGTATTGAATTTAGCAGACAATTGAAAATATGGACTGCGAACTGAACTTAACACAGACATGAAAATATAGACATAGTAAATTTAATGTTGTGAATCTAGCAGAGCTGTATAAATGCGTATATATTCTTGCTAGCAGGTTATGGGGGGGGGGGGTCTATCGTGTAAAGAAAAAAAATTAATAAAAGAAAATGTGATAAGTGGTCAGAGATCTTCTTCTTCTTCTGTCTACATGGAACTGTGAGCTGACCTTATTTGCAGCCGATGCTGTGAAGATGTTGAAGAACACCTTTCCGTTGGCGTAGGAGCCGATTACGGGGGTTTGTTTCTTTTTTTTTTTCAGCCCCTAATTGGAGGTATAAAAGCACGGGGTGTGCAGTACTTCTTTAGCAGACTCCACCACCATGGGGACTGTAGTGATCCCTGCTAGGCCTGCTACTGGAGGGGGGGGGGTAGCAATGGAGAGATGGGACAGCCTTGGTCGGCTGTGGTTCGCCAATCTTGACATTAGCGCAGTGTTTCCCAACGTGGGGCATACGTCTCAGGGAGGGGGGACCTTAGAATATATTTATACTATATGTTATATGTTATATGCGTTGTCAGAGCTTAGCTGACTATTATGCTGCTATGCGGGGTGTCAGTGCCCACATTTCCCTAGAGACACATAGAGACCTGGTGACAGTGACCATAATTTCCCTAGAGACACATAAAGACGGTGACAGTGACAATAATTTCCCTAGACACACATAAAGACATGGTGACAGTGACCATAATTTCCCTAGAGACACATAGAAACCTGGTGACAGTGACCATAATTTCCCTAGAGACACATAGAGACGTGGTGGCAGTGACCATAATTTCCCTAGAGACACATAGAGACGTGGTGGCAGTGACCATAATTTCCCTAGAGACACATAGAAACCTGGTGGCAGTGACCATAATTTCCCTAGAGACACATAGAGACGTGGTGACAGTGACCATAATTTCCCTAGAGACACATGGAGACGTGGTGACAGTGACCATAATTTCCCCTTACTAACTTGTGTTGTGTTGTGTTGTGTTGTGTTGTGGTGTGTTGTGTTGTGTTTGAGTAAAGCACAAGTCGAAATGTTGCACTCGCGTATTTCGGTCGCCGTTTCTACAACATCCCCCCCCCCCTCCAGAACTGCTTCTTTATGTTTATGTTCTCGTCTGTTAAAAGACTACCTCCAGCCACAGAGGCGGACACTCGCTGTATAAACTGATCAACAGGACATATATAAGCAAGAACAATGGCATGAAGTTCTCAGTAACCGTAACAAATCTGTCCCCAATTATAAACTTTATCAGTTACCGGCTAACTGAACTGAGCACGTGATCTGAAGCAACCACGTGACTTGACAAATTAATCACCATTAAAAGACCAACCGCCGACGACAGAAGGCGTTAAAAAGCTGACAAAATGTCCAGTTCGCACTTTGCGACCCTCGGAACCGGATGCAAGGTTCTACCCAGAGGTTTATGGGTCTAGAGGTCCAGAATTAGAATCCTTATTTTAGTGCTGTCTCTTCGCCGTCGGGCATCCGCTGTGGCAGAGCATCAGACATCACCGAGGGTCAGGTTTCTTTGTGGCAGGTCGTGTTCTTGTTAGAACAAAACAGGACACACACACACACACGTGCGCGCTCACACTCACAAGAAGCAAAGGTCAGACAGTGACGGTAAACTTCATTAGATGTCTCTTTTCAATTAACTTTCTTCTGATGTGTTTTTACTAGTTCTTCGTGTTTCTAGAACTTTCGTCTATTTTTAACTACTTTTTCTTGTTTCTAGAAGTTTCTTCTAGTTTTAACTATTTTTTCTTGTTTCAAGAATTTTCTTCTATTTTTAACTACTTTTTCTTGTTTCTAGAATTTTCTTCTATTTTTAACTACTTTTTCTTGTTTCTAGAATTTTCTTCTATTTTTAACTACTTTTTCTTCTTTCAAGAATTTTCTTCTATTTTTAACTACTTTTTCTTGTTTCAAGAATTTTCTTCTATTTTTAACTACTTTTTCTTGTTTCTAGAATTTTCTTCTATTTTTAACTACTTTTTCTTGTTTCTAGTTGTAGAAACTCTCACACCCTCCTTCCCTCCCTCCTACTGTTTTGTGTTTATCTCGACACTTAAAACAACGTACTAGATGTTACGGTTTTATTATCAGTCTGAAAAGTAAATATCAGACGTAACAACCTTTAGTATCAGAGGTCAAACCTCAAATAAAGATGCTAGAAAGATTAACAACACTGCTCCAAATAAAAAAAAACAAACAAATTCAAATATTGCGTTGTTTAGTTTCAGTGTCTGAATCCCAAAATATAAGATATTACAACGAATATTATCACATTTTTTACAGCTGAAATCTTCTGTGTAAAAATCAAAATCTTAGATCAGCTGACTTTATCCGCTATAACGAGGGCGAAGACAATCCGCTATAACGAGGGCGAAGACAATCCGCTATAACGAGGGCGAAGACAATCCGCTATAACGAGGGCGAAGAATCCCGTTGAGGCAATCCGCTACCCATAGCTGATATGCTAGCTTCAGGGTTAGCAAACCACAGCTGATCAAGACACATATATGTATATAAACATACGCACATATATAAACACACACATATCTGTATATTAACACACACATATAGATATACACACATATATATGTATATAAACACATACATATATGTATACAAACAAACATGTACATGTATATAAACACACACATACATGTATATAACACACACATATAAACACACACATATGTATATAAACACACGTATATAAACACGCACACATATATGTACATAGCACACACATATAAACACATGTATATATGTATATAAACACATACATATATGTATATAAACACACATATGTATATAAACACACATATATGTATATAAACACACATATATGTATCTAAACACACACATATATAAAATCTAAACACATACATATATAAACACACACATAATTATATTATAAATAATTAATAAATTTTGGTCTTAGATCAGGCTTTCGACTTTTGCCAAAGTTCAAACCGCTTTAGCCGAAATATTGGATGGTTGTATGTTCATTCATTTGTATGTGCTTATATTACTTTCTGGCGCCCTTGTTTCTTCTAACTTTCCTCTCATACGCACCTTCATCTACTTCCACTTCTAGAACCAGTTTTAGCGCGATCGTCATCTCTTTTATCTGTCGAAGTTCACAACCACACACCTGGCTCTGTTCTGACCTGGAGTGTGGAGTCTTAAGTCTGAAGTCTGTGAAGACGTCAGCCATTGTCACGTGATCCATTTGTTGTCAGTGCAACCTTAGCCTTCTCACCAGCTCATACCTGGCATACAAAAAGTGAACAGAACATCACTCACATTCAAGTAATCGATGGTAGATGATATATAGATACTTGGGTAGAAAAGGGGTACAGGTTGGAATAAGTAGGTGAGTAGGTGAGTTAAAAGATAAGTGGACAGGTATGCAGGTTAATTGGCTGGTTGCGTCCTTATCACTGGATGGTGAAACACAAGGCCTGGCAAGGCCGGGCACACTTGCTGGCATCAAATACACACTGATCGCTCTAGGATTTTTGTTTGTTTGTTTGCATCTGGTACAAATGTACCTGCCTCTCACCTGGCATGAAGCAGGTAAAGGTAATCCTGTCATGCCTTAGAAGCACATAGGGATGTGATGTTCAGTACCCATACTTTCCTAGACCTGTCAGCCCACTAGAGGGTGATATGGTCAGTATCACGCCTGGCCGTCTTTCCTTCCCCAACTCCAGAAAAAAAATCGGGTACTCATTTCTACAGCTGGATAACGAGGGGGCACCTCGGGCCTTATTCGAACCCCCGACCTTCGCCATGAGATGCTAGTGTTCTAACCACTTCCTCACTCAGAAACACCGGTTAACAACACTGCTCCAAATAAAAAAAAACAAACAAATTCAAATATTGCGTTGTTTAGTTTCAGTGTCTGAATCCCAAAATATAAGATATTACAACGAATATTATCACATTTTTTACCGCTGAAATCTTCTATGTAAAAATCAAAATCTTAGATCAGCTGACTTTATCCGCTATAACGAGGGCGAAGACAATCCGCTATAACGAGGGCGAAGACAATCCGCTATAACGAGGGCGAAGACAATCCGCTATAACGAGGGCGAAGAATCCCGTTGAGGCAATCCGCTACCCATAGCTGATATGCTAGCTTCAGGGTTAGCAAACCACAGCTGATCAAGACACATATATGTATATAAACGTACGCACATATATATAAACACACACATATATGTATATTAACACACACATATAGATATACACACATATATATGTATATAAACACATACATATATGTATACAAACAAACATGTACATGTATATAAACACACACATACATGTATATAACACACACATATAAACACACACATATGTATATAAACACACGTATATAAACACGCACACATATATGTACATAGCACACACATATAAACACATGTATATATGTATATAAACACATACATATATGTATATAAACACACGCATATAAACACACACATATGTATATAAACACACACATAAACATACATATATGTATCTAAACACACACATATATAAAATCTAAACACATACATATATAAACACACACATAATTATATTATAAATAATTAATAAATTTTGGTCTTAGATCAGGCTTTCGACTTTTGCCAAAGTTCAAACCGCTTTAGCCGAAATATTGGATGGTTGTATGTTCATTCATTTGTATGTGCTTATATTACTTTCTGGCGCCCTTGTTTCTTCTAACTTTCCTCTCATACGCACCTTCATCTACTTCCACTTCTAGAACCAGTTTTAGCGCGATCGTCATCTCTTTTATCTGTCGAAGTTCACAACCACACACCTGGCTCTGTTCTGACCTGGAGTGTGGAGTCTTAAGTCTGAAGTCTGTGAAGACGTCAGCCATTGTCACGTGATCCATTTGTTGTCAGTGCAACCTTAGCCTTCTCACCAGCTCATACCTGGCATACAAAAAGTGAACAGAACACTCACATTCAAGTAATCGATGGTAGATGATATATACATACTTGGGTAGAAAAGGGGTGCGGGCTGGAATAAGTAGGTAAGTAGGTGAGTTAAAAGGTAAGTGGACAGGTATGCAGGTTAATTGGCTGGTTGCGTCCTTATCACTGAATGGTGAAACACAAGGCCTGGCAAGGCCGGGCACACTGGCTGGCATCAAATACACACTGATCGCTCTAGGATTTTTGTTTGTTTGTTTGCATCTGGTACAAATGTACCTGCCTTTCACCTGGCATGAAGCAGGTAAAGGTAATCCTGTCATGCCTTAGAGGCACATAGGGATGTGATGTTCAGTACCCATACTTTCCTAGACCTGTCAGCCCACTAGAGGGTGATATGGTCAGTATCACGCCTGGCCGTCTTTCCTTTCCCAACTCCAGAAAAAAAAATCGGGTACTCATTTCTACAGCTGGGTAACGAGGGGGGACCTCGGGCCTTATTCGAACCCCCGACCTTCGCCATGAGATGCTAGTGTTCTAACCACTTCCTCACTCAGAAACACCGGTTTTGCCAGTGCCACGTTCCATACTTTATACATTTTTAAACAGTGCACAATAAAGAAACACTTTACAGACATCTACGGGAATTAAATATTTGACTGACATTTCTATATTGTCCTGTCTGAGCGAGATTTTATATTGACAAACTGCTCACATGCTGAACAAAAGTCAGAACTGGCTGATTCTTACACTGAACCAAAGTCAGAACTGGCTGATTCTTACACTGAACCAAAGTCAGAACTGGCTGATTCTTACATCGAACAAAAGTTGGAGATGACTGATTCTCTCACTGAATCAAAGTCATAACTAGCTGATTCTCTCAATGAATCAAAGTCAGAACTGGCTGATTCTTACACTGAATCAAAATTGGAGATGGCTGATTCATTCACTGAATCAAAGTCAAAACTGGCTGATTCTTTCACTGAATCAAAGTCAGAACTGGCTGATTCTTACACTGGACCAAAGTTGGAGATGGCTGATTCTCTCACTGAATCAAAGTCAGAACTGGCTGATTCTTTCACTGAATCAAAGCCAGAACTGGCTGATTCTTACACTGAACCAAAGTTGGAGATGGCTGATTCTCTCACTGAATCAAAGTCAGAACTGGCTGATTCTTTCACTGAATCAAAGTCAGAACTGGCTGATTCTTACACTGGACCAAAGTTGGAACTGTCTGATTCTTACATCGAACAAAAGTCGGAACTGGCTGATTCTTACACTGAACCAAAGTTAGAAATGGCTGATTCTTACACTGAACCAAAGTCACAACTGACTGATTCTTACACTGTACCAAAGTCAGAACTGGCTGATTCTTACACTGGACCAAAGTTGGAACTGTCTGATTCTTACACTGAACAAAAGTCGGAACTGGCTGATTCTTACACTGAACAAAAATCAAAATCTTAGATCAGCTGACTTTATCCGCTATAACGAGGGCGAAGACAATCCGCTATAACGAGGGCGAAGACAATCCGCTATAACGAGGGCGAAGACAATCCGCTATAACGAGGGCGAAGAATCCCGTTGAGGCAATCCGCTACCCATAGCTGATATGCTAGCTTCAGGGTTAGCAAACCACAGCTGATCAAGACACATATATGTATATAAACACACACATATAAACACACACATATCTGTATATTAACACACACATATAGATATACACACATATATATGTATAAACACATACATATATGTATACAAACAAACATGTACATGTATATAAACACACACATACATGTATATAACACACACATATAAACACACACATATGTATATAACACACGTATATAAACACGCACACATATATGTACATAGCACACACATATAAACACATGTATATATGTATAAACACATACATATATGTATATAAACACACGCATATAAACACACACATATGTATATAAACACACACATAAACATACATATATGTATCTAAACACACACATATGTATATAAACACACACATATAAACACACACATATAAACACACACATAATTATATTATAAATAATTAATAAATTTTGGTCTTAGATCAGGCTTTCGACTTTTGCCAAAGTTCAAACCGCTTTAGCCGAAATATTGGATGGTTGTATGTTCATTCATTTGTATGTGCTTATATTACTTTCTGGCGCCCTTGTTTCTTCTAACTTTCCTCTCATACACACCTTCATCTACTTCCACTTCTAGAACCAGTTTTAGCGCGATCGTCATCTCTTTTATCTGTCGAAGTTCACAACCACACACCTGGCTCTGTTCTGACCTGGAGTGTGGAGTCTTAAGTCTGAAGTCTGTGAAGACGTCAGCCATTGTCACGTGATCCATTTGTTGTCAGTGCAACCTTAGCCTTCTCACCAGCTCATACCTGGCATACAAAAAGTGAACAGAACATCACTCACATTCAAGTAATCGATGGTAGATGATATATACATACTTGGGTAGAAAAGGGGGTGCGGGCTGGAATAAGTAGGTAAGTAGGTGAGTTAAAAGGTAAGTGGACAGGTATGCAGGTTAATTGGCTGGTTGCGTCCTTATCACTGAATGGTGAAACACAAGGCCTGGCAAGGCCGGGCACACTGGCTGGCATCAAATACACACTGATCGCTCTAGGATTTTTGTTTGTTTGTTTGCATCTGGTACAAATGTACCTGCCTTTCACCTGGCATGAAGCAGGTAAAGGTAATCCTGTCATGCCTTAGAGGCACATAGGGATGTGATGTTCAGTACCCATACTTTCCTAGACCTGTCAGCCCACTAGAGGGTGATATGGTCAGTATCACGCCTGGCCGTCTTTCCTTTCCCAACTCCAGAAAAAAAAATCGGGTACTCATTTCTACAGCTGGGTAACGAGGGGGGACCTCGGGCCTTATTCGAACCCCCGACCTTCGCCATGAGATGCTAGTGTTCTAACCACTTCCTCACTCAGAAACACCGGTTTTGCCAGTGCCACGTTCCATACTTTATACATTTTTAAACAGTGCACAATAAAGAAACACTTTACAGACATCTACGGGAATTAAATATTTGACTGACATTTCTATATTGTCCTGTCTGAGCGAGATTTTATATTGACAAACTGCTCACATGCTGAACAAAAGTCAGAACTGGCTGATTCTTACACTGAACCAAAGTCAGAACTGGCTGATTCTTACACTGAACCAAAGTCAGAACTGGCTGATTCTTACATCGAACAAAAGTTGGAGATGACTGATTCTCTCACTGAATCAAAGTCATAACTAGCTGATTCTCTCAATGAATCAAAGTCAGAACTGGCTGATTCTTACACTGAATCAAAATTGGAGATGGCTGATTCATTCACTGAATCAAAGTCAAAACTGGCTGATTCTTTCACTGAATCAAAGTCAGAACTGGCTGATCTTACACTGGACCAAAGTTGGAGATGGCTGATTCTCTCACTGAATCAAGTCAGAACTGGCTGATTCTTTCACTGAATCAAAGCCAGAACTGGCTGATTCTTACACTGAACCAAAGTTGGAGATGGCTGATTCTCTCACTGAATCAAAGTCAGAACTGGCTGATTCTTTCACTGAATCAAAGTCAGAACTGGCTGATTCTTACACTGGACCAAAGTTGGAACTGGCTGATTCTTACATCGAACAAAAGTCGGAACTGGCTGATTCTTACACTGAACCAAAGTTAGAAATGGCTGATTCTTACACTGAACCAAAGTCACAACTGACTGATTCTTACACTGTACCAAAGTCAGAACTGGCTGATTCTTACACTGGACCAAAGTTGGAACTGTCTGATTCTTACACTGAACAAAAGTCGGAACTGGCTGATTCTTACACTGAACAAAAATCAGAACCGGCTGATTCTTACACTGAATCAAAGTCAAAACTGGCTGAATATTATACTGGATCAAAGTTAGAAATGGCTGATTCTTACACTGAACCAAAGTCAGAACTGGCTGATTCTCTCACTGAATCAAAGTCAGAACTGGCTGATTCTTACACTGAACAAAAATCAGAACTGGCTGATTCTTACACTGAACAAAAATCAGAACTGGCTGATTCTTACACTGAACAAAAGTTAGAACTGGCTGATGCTCTCACTGAACCAAAGTCAAAACAGGCAGATTCTCCTCCAAGCAAACTGATCATCATCATACTGTTGACCTGATTATTCTCCAACCGATTTCGCTTGCTGGTTATGACTAAGTTTTTGATAATATAAACCGGTTCCAGTAGCCGACGATCGCCAAAAGTTTCCTTTCTTCTTTATTTTTAAATCGGTAAGTTACTAGTAACTGCCAGTTGATGCAGTCACTGAATGTAGAAGTGTTTAGTATCAGCAGCGTTTGAAGTCCAAATATCAGATGTTACAATATTTTTTTGTTGCCAGAGTTTCAAGTCCAAACACCATATATCAGTGTAGTAAGTAGCCCATGTAATGGTTTATGGATTAAACTTCTCTAAGACTACAGTCCCCGAAGAATTCAGCAAGATGCCAAATAATTCTTTCTTAGCTTTACCTACAGTGTTAGGTCTGAGATTTTTCTGTTAGGTCTGAGATTTTTCTGTTAGGTCTGAGATTTTTCTGTTAGGTCTGAGATCCTTATGTTAAGTTCGAGATTCTTATGTTAGGTCTGAGATTCTTATGTTAGGTCTGAGATTCTTATGTTAGGTCTGAGATTCTTATGTTAGGTCTGAGATTCTTATGTTAGGTCTGAGATTATTATGTTAAGTCCGAGATTCTTATGTGAGATCTGAGATTTTTATGTTAGGTCCGAGAATCTTATGTTAGGTCTGAGATTATTATGTTAAGTCTGAGATTCTTATGTTGGGTCTGAGATTCTTATGTTAAGTCTGAGATTCTTATGTTAGGTCTGAGATTCTTATGTTAAGTTTGAGATTCTTATGTTAGGTATGAAATTCTTATGTTAGGTCTGAGATTCTTATATTAGGTCCGAGATTCTTATGTTAGGTCTGAGATTCTTATGTTAGGTCTGAGATTCTTATGTTAGGTCTGAGATTCTTATGTTAGGTTTGAGATTCTTATGTTAGGTCTGAGATCTGTAGCCCAGACATCATTCTGTCAGTTACATTGACCAGAATTACAGATCACCAGCCTTCAATTTCTTACTCTGAACTGATATGAACATAATTTCTGAGAATATAAACCGGTTCCAGTAGCCGACGATCGCCAAAAGTTTCCTTTCTTCTTTATTTTTAAATCGGTAAGTTACTAGTAACTGCCAGTTGTTGCAGTCACTGAATGTAGAAGTGTTTAGTATCAGCAGCGTTTGAAGTCCAAATATCAGATGTTACAATATTTTTTTGTTGCCAGAGTTTCAAGTCCAAACACCATATATCAGTGTAGTAAGTAGCCCATGTAATGGTTTATGGATTAAACTTCTCTAAGACTACAGTCCCCGAAGAATTCAGCAAGATGCCAAATAATTCTTTCTTAGCTTTACCTACAGTGTTAGGTCTGAGATTTTTCTGTTAGGTCTGAGATCCTTATGTTAAGTTCGAGATTCTTATTTTAGGTCTGAGATTCTTATGTTAAGTCTGAGATTCTTATATTAGGTCTGAGATTATTATGTTAGGTCTGAGATTCTTATGTTAGGTCTGAGATTATTATGTTAAGTCCGAGATTCTTATGTGAGATCTGAGATTTTTATGTTAGGTCCGAGAATCTTATGTTAGGTCTGAGATTATTATGTTAAGTCTGAGATTCTTATGTTGGGTCTGAGATTCTTATGTTAAGTCTGAGATTCTTATGTTAGGTCTGAGATTCTTATGTTAAGTTTGAGATTCTTATGTTAGGTATGAAATTCTTATGTTAGGTCTGAGATTCTTATATTAGGTCCGAGATTCTTATGTTAGGTCTGAGATTCTTATGTTAGGTCTGAGATTCTTATGTTAGGTCTGAGATTCTTATGTTAGGTTTGAGATTCTTATGTTAGGTCTGAGATCTGTAGCCCAGACATCATTCTGTCAGTTACATTGACCAGAATTACAGATCACCAGCCTTCAATTTCTTACTCTGAAACTGATATGAACATAATTTCTGAGAAATCACTAAGACCTTCTATGAAACTTCACTGATCAAATACGCCTGGCTGTAAATTAGGAAATTATAAACAGGGATTTTCAACATTTTGTAACTGAAGGCCTTCTAGAAGGAGAACTATTTTTTGTTATTCACTAATATATTTGAGGAAAAAAAGTTTTTAATAACATAAATGTTGTCTCATTACGTCATAGAGGAGACCTGTTAGTGTTTGTATGTTGCGTGTCATATGGTAGATATGCTGTTAGTATTTGTATATTCTTTGTCATATGGTAGATATGGTGTTAGTGTTTGTATGTTGCTTGTCATATGGTAGATATGGTGTTAGTGTTTGTATGTTGCTTGTCATATGGTAGATATGGTGTTAGTGTTTGTATGTTGCTTGTCATATGGTAGATATGGTGTTAGTGTTTGTATGGTGCTTGTCATATGGTGGATATGGTGTTAGTGTTTGTATGTTGCTTGTCATATGGTAGATATGGTGTTAGTGTTTGTATGGTGCTTGTCATATGGTGGATATGGTGTTAGTGTTTGTATGTTGCTTGTCATATGGTAGATATGGTGTTAGTGTTTGTATGGTGCTTGTCATATGGTGGATATGGTGTTAGTGTTTGTATGTTGCTTGTCATATGGTAAATATGCTGTTAGTGTTTGTATGTTGCTTGTCATATGGTAGACCAGAGAGTGACGTGGCCAGCATCATACGTGACCGCCTTTCCTTCTCCTGCGCCAGAACCAGCCAAGTATTCTTTTCCAAACTGGCTACTGCGAGAGAACTAGCCAAGTATTCCTTTCTAATCTGCTTACTGCGAGAGAACTAGCCAAGTATTCCTTTCTAACCTGCTTACTGTGAGATAACCAGCCAGGTATTCCTTTCCAAGCTGGTTACTGCGAGATAACCAGCCAAGTATTCCTTTCTAATCTGGTTACTGCGAGAGAACCAACCAAGTATTTCTTTCTAAGCTGGTTACTGCGAGAGAACTAGCCAAGTATTCCCTTCTAAGCTGTTTACTGCGAGAGAAACCAGTCGAATTGAAGCACTGAGTTTTTCCTATGATAATTCTTTAATTATAAGTTGAGTCTCAGTAAGTGTCGGATGCTAACCTGTGTGTGCGTGCCTGCTTGGTGTGTGTGTGTGTGTGCGTGCGTGCGTGCGTGCTGTGGGTGTGTGTTAGTCCTCATTGCTCAAACGAGTTTAGCTTCAGAATATTTCTTAACTTACTTGTTCAAATACAAGAACACACGGTTCCAATTTCAGCGATATAATTTCGTATATTCCTTCGCACAACCAAGGAACTACCACGGACAGTTTGAAAACCACTGACAAGATTTCATTACTTTGGTAACTCACACCTCATTACTTTGTAGAATTCCGGGGCCATTGAAATGTGAAGAAGTTTAAAATGTGGGCGTCGCCGGGTCGGATGACTATTAAGTTCTGCGATTATTAAGTTCACGAGTCAGGTCACCTGGGTGGGGGACCCAGGCCAAGACTTAAAAGTAGTGGGAGGTGAGTACTGATTCTTGGATTTGACACGTGTCTGGGTGTCTGGAAAGTTCGGCTTGTATCAACTATTATGTCAGTCTTGTTTATTTTTGTTAGTTTATTTTTAATTTGTAAACATTTCTTTCAACAAAATCCGACACTTTCAATATTATGACCGCGTCTCCTTTCCGAGTGTCAGGATTTTAGGCAGGTAAACTTCAGACACCTGGTACTTGGCGTTGTTGGTGGCCAAGTGGATGGCGCGCCGTTTTCTCGTGGCTGGATGTTTACTCTGCTTGTCTTAAGGGAGTTTGTGGTTCAAGTCCAGGTTAGGTAATTCTCTTGTCATTTTTCATTTCTCTCACATCTAAAGTACTTTGTCTACTATTTTTCATTTCTCTCAGGTCTAAAGTACTTTGTCTACTATTTTTCATTTCTCTCAGGTCTAAAGTACTGTGTCTACTATTTTTCATTTCTCTCAGGTCTAAAGTACTGTGTCTACTATTTTTCATTTCTCCCACGTCTAAAGTACTTTTTCTACTATTTTTCATTTCTCTCACGTCTAAAGTACTTTATCTACTATTTTTTATTTCTCTCACGTCTAAAGTACTTTGTCTGCTATTTTTCATTTCTCCCATGTCTAAAGTACTTTGTCTACTATTTTTCTAAAGCTGACCATGCAGCACTGTACTAAATCGTTTTACCGAGCAGAGCGTCCTTGTTTCTCACTTTAAAATGTGTTTTCGTAGGCAGGAATTCTGAGCCAGGGAAAGTTTCCCTCTTCACAGACAAATGTATCTGGTGACAGACATCTTCATGGCGTGCCCTGGAAAACTTTCTACCACCGAAGACACGCCCCTGGTCCCTGGTCTCTCATAGAGCGACGGTTTCTATTCTCGAGGGCACCGACAGAAAAACTCATAAAGAGAAGCAATTTACAGCATAGGTAAGAGAAACGGAAGGGGGGGGGGGGGGGGTGTGGTAGTAGGTCGGTGACTGGGTTCTGTACTTGGAAACTCGTGGACATGTCCCAGATTTATTTAAAACTGGCTCTTGGACTTGGAAAAACATTTAGATCACTCCTTATACAGGTGAGAAGATTTCCACAATCTGTGACCTTTTTTCAGCGCGGCGTGGCCCGTGATTTGCCACAATCTACAATCTCTTTCAGCTCATCGTGGTCCGTGTTTTACCACAATCTACAATCTCTTTCAGCTCATCGTGGTCTGTGTTTTACCACAATCTACAATCTCTTTCAGCTCATCGTGGTCCGTGTTTTACCACAATCTACAATATTTTTCAGAACAGTGTGGAGAGATATTGAAAGCTGTCAGCCGTCAAACAGGATCAGAGGGAATTTACCAGAGTGTGTGTGTGTGTGTGTGTTTATAACGCGTGGGAGGTGAGGAGGGGGTGGAAGTGGAGCGGGGGCGGGGGTCTTCGAGACTGAGGAATTAATGGTCGGGTGTCTCGAGCAGCCGACACGACTGGCCTTCCCGACGTACATTCTGCACTTTCCATCTTTTAACTCTCCCTCCAACCGCACTTTCTATCTTTTAACTTTCCCTCTAACCAAGTATTCCTTTCTAATCTGCTTACTGCGAGAGAACTAGCCAAGTATTCCTTTCTAACCTGCTTACTGTGAGATAACCAGCCAGGTATTCCTTTCCAAGCTGGTTACTGCGAGATAACCAGCCAAGTATTCCTTTCTAATCTGGTTACTGCGAGAGAACCAACCAAGTATTTCTTTCTAAGCTGGTTACTGCGAGAGAACTAGCCAAGTATTCCCTTCTAAGCTGTTTACTGCGAGAGAAACCAGTCGAATTGAAGCACTGAGTTTTTCCTATGATAATTCTTTAATTATAAGTTGAGTCTCAGTAAGTATCGGATGCTAACCTGTGTGTGCGTGCCTGCTTGGTGTGTGTGTGTGTGTGCGTGCGTGCGTGCGTGCTGTGGGTGTGTGTTAGTCCTCATTGCTCAAACGAGTTTAGCTTCAGAATATTTCTTAACTTACTTGTTCAAATACAAGAACACACGGTTCCAATTTCAGCGATATAATTTCGTATATTCCTTCGCACAACCAAGGAACTACCACGGACAGTTTGAAAACCACTGACAAGATTTCATTACTTTGGTAACTCACACCTCATTACTTTGTAGAATTCCGGGGCCATTGAAATGTGAAGAAGTTTAAAATGTGGGCGTCGCCGGGTCGGATGACTATTAAGTTCTGCGATTATTAAGTTCACGAGTCAGGTCACCTGGGTGGGGGACCCAGGCCAAGACTTAAAAGTAGTGGGAGGTGAGTACTGATTCTTGGATTTGACACGTGTCTGGGTGTCTGGAAAGTTCGGCTTGTATCAACTATTATGTCAGTCTTGTTTATTTTTGTTAGTTTATTTTTAATTTGTAAACATTTCTTTCAACAAAATCCGACACTTTCAATATTATGACCGCGTCTCCTTTCCGAGTGTCAGGATTTTAGGCAGGTAAACTTCAGACACCTGGTACTTGGCGTTGTTGGTGGCCAAGTGGATGGCGCGCCGTTTTCTCGTGGCTGGATGTTTACTCTGCTTGTCTTAAGGGAGTTTGTGGTTCAAGTCCAGGTTAGGTAATTCTCTTGTCATTTTTCATTTCTCTCACATCTAAAGTACTTTGTCTACTATTTTTCATTTCTCTCAGGTCTAAAGTACTTTGTCTACTATTTTTCATTTCTCTCAGGTCTAAAGTACTGTGTCTACTATTTTTCATTTCTCTCAGGTCTAAAGTACTGTGTCTACTATTTTTCATTTCTCCCACGTCTAAAGTACTTTTTCTACTATTTTTCATTTCTCTCACGTCTAAAGTACTTTATCTACTATTTTTTATTTCTCTCACGTCTAAAGTACTTTGTCTGCTATTTTTCATTTCTCCCATGTCTAAAGTACTTTGTCTACTATTTTTCTAAAGCTGACCATGCAGCACTGTACTAAATCGTTTTACCGAGCAGAGCGTCCTTGTTTCTCACTTTAAAATGTGTTTCGTAGGCAGGAATTCTGAGCCAGGGAAAGTTTCCCTCTTCACAGACAAATGTATCTGGTGACAGACATCTTCATGGCGTGCCCTGGAAAACTTTCTACCACCGAAGACACGCCCCTGGTCCCTGGTCTCTCATAGAGCGACGGTTTCTATTCTCGAGGGCACCGACAGAAAAACTCATAAAGAGAAGCAATTTACAGCATAGGTAAGAGAAACGGAAGGGGGGGGGGGGGGGGTGTGGTAGTAGGTCGGTGACTGGGTTCTGTACTTGGAAACTCGTGGACATGTCCCAGATTTATTTAAAACTGGCTCTTGGACTTGGAAAAACATTTAGATCACTCCTTATACAGGTGAGAAGATTTCCACAATCTGTGACCTTTTTTCAGCGCGGCGTGGCCCGTGATTTGCCACAATCTACAATCTCTTTCAGCTCATCGTGGCCCGTGTTTTACCACAATCTACAATCTCTTTCAGCTCATCGTGGTCTGTGTTTTACCACAATCTACAATCTCTTTCAGCTCATCGTGGCCCGTGTTTTACCACAATCTACAATATTTTTCAGAACAAGTGTGGAGAGATATTGAAAGCTGTCAGCCGTCAAACAGGATCAGAGGGAATTTACCAGAGTGTGTGTGTGTGTGTGTGTGTTTATAACGCGTGGGAGGTGAGGAGGGGGTGGAAGTGGAGCGGGGGCGGGGGTCTTCGAGACTGAGGAATTAATGGTCGGGTGTCTCGAGCAGCCGACACGACTGGCCTTCCCGACGTACATTCTGCACTTTCCATCTTTTAACTCTCCCTCCAACCGCACTTTCTATCTTTTAACTTTCCCTCTAACCGCACTTTCCATCTTTTAACTCTCCCTCTAACCACACTTTCTATCTTTTAACTCTCCCTCCAACCACACTTTCTATCTTTTAACTCTCCCTCCAACCACACTTTCTATCTTTTAACTCTCCCTCCAACCACACTTTCTATCTTTTAACTCTCCCTCCAACCGCACTTTCCATCTTTTAACTTTCCCTCCAACCGCACTTTCCATCTTTTAACTCTCCCTCCAACCGCACTTTCCATCTTTTAACTTTCCCTCCAACCGCACTTTCCATCTTTTAACTTTTCCTCTAACTGCACATTCCATCTTTTAACTTTCCCTCTGACCGCACTTTCCATCTTTTAACTCTGCCTCTAACCGCACTTTCTATCTTTTAACTCTCCCTCCAACCACACTTTCTATCTTTTAACTTTCCCTCTGACCGCACTTTCCATCTTTTAACTCTGCCTCTAACCACACTTTCTATCTTTTAACTCTCTCTCCAACCGCACTTTCTATCTTTTAACTCTCCCTCCAACCACACTTTGTATCTTTTAACTCTCCCTCCAACCGCACTTTCTATCTTTTAACTCTCCCTCTAACCGCACTTTCCATCTTTTAACTCTCCCTCCAACCGCACTTTCTATCTTTTAACTCTCCCTCCAACCACACTTTCTGTCTTTTAACTCTCCCTCCAACCACACTTTCTATCTTTTAACTCTCCCTCCAACCACACTTTCTATCTTTTAACTCTCCCTCCAACCGCACTTTCCATCTTTTAACTTTCCCTCCAACCGCACTTTCCATCTTTTAACTCTCTCTCCAACCGCACTTTCCATCTTTTAACTTTCCCTCCAAAAGCACTTTCCATCTTTTAACTTTTCCTCTAACTGCACTTTCCATCTTTTAACTTTCCCTCTGACCGCACTTTCCATCTTGTAACTCTCCCTCTAACCGCACTTTCCATCTTTTAACTCTCCCTCCAACCGCACTTTCCATCTTTTAACTTTCCCTCCAACCGCACTTTCCATCTTTTAACTCTCCCTCCAACCGCACTTTCCATCTTTTAACTTTCCCTCCAACCGCACTTTCCATCTTTTAACTTTTCCTCTAACTGCACATTCCATCTTTTAACTTTCCCTCTGACCGCACTTTCCATCTTTTAACTCTGCCTCTAACCGCACTTTCTATCTTTTAACTCTCCCTCCAACCACACTTTCTATCTTTTAACTTTCCCTCTGACCGCACTTTCCATCTTTTAACTCTGCCTCTAACCACACTTTCTATCTTTTAACTCTCTCTCCAACCGCACTTTCTATCTTTTAACTCTCCCTCCAACCACACTTTCCATCTTTTAACTCTCCCTCCAACCGCACTTTCTATCTTTTAACTCTCCCTCTAACCGCACTTTCCATCTTTTAACTCTCCCTCCAACCGCACTTTCTATCTTTTAACTCTCCCTCCAACCACACTTTCTGTCTTTTAACTCTCCCTCCAACCACACTTTCTATCTTTTAACTCTCCCTCCAACCACACTTTCTATCTTTTAACTCTCCCTCCAACCGCACTTTCCATCTTTTAACTTTCCCTCTAACCGCACTTTCCATCTTTTAACTTTCCCTCCAACCGCACTTTCCATCTTTTAACTCTCCCTCTAACCGCACTTTCCATCTTTTAACTTTCCCTCCAACCGCACTTTCCATCTTTTAACTTTTCCTCTAACCGCACTTTCCATCTTTTAACTTTCCCTCTGACCGCACTTTCCATCTTTTAACTTTCCCTCTGACCGCACTTTCCATCTTTTAACTTTCCCTCTGACCGCACTTTCCATCTTTTAACTTTCCCTCTAACCGCACTTTCCATCTTTTAACTCTCATGCTAACAGCACTTTCCATCTTTTAACTCTCCCTCCAACCGCACTTTCCATCTTTTAACTTTCCCTCTAACTGCACTTTCCATTTTCTAACTCTCCCTCTAACCGCACTTTCCATCTTTTAACTCTCCCTCTAACCGCAGTTTCTGTCTTTTAACTCTCCCTCCAACCACACTTTCCACCTTTTAACTCTCCCTCCAACCACACGTTCCATTTTTTAACTCTCCCTCCAACCGCACTTTCCATCTTTTAACTTTCACTCCAAAAACACTTTCTATCTTTTAACTTTCCCTCCAAACGCACTTTCTATCTTTTAACTCTCCCTCCAACCACACTTTCCATCTTTTAACTCTCCCTCCAACCACACTTTCCATCTTTTAACTCTCCCTCCAACCGCACTTTCTATCTTTTAACTCTCCCTCTAACCGCACTTTCCATCTTTTAACTCTCCCTCCAACCACACTTTCTATCTTTTAACTCTCCCTCCAACCACACTTTCTGTCTTTTAACTCTCCCTCCAACCACACTTTCTATCTTTTAACTCTCCCTCCAACCACACTTTCTATCTTTTAACTCTCCCTCCAACCGCACTTTCCATCTTTTAACTTTCATTCCAACCGCACTTTCCATCTTTTAAATCTCCCTCCAACCGCAATTTCCATCTTTTAACTTTCTCTCCAACCGCACTTTCCATCTTTTAACTTTTCCTCTAACTGCACTTTCCATCTTTTAACTTTCCCTCTGACCGCACTTTCCATCTTGTAACTCTCCCTCTAACCGCACTTTCCATCTTTTAACTCTCATACTAACAGCACTTTCCATCTTTTAACTTTCCCTCTAACCGCACTTTCCATCTTTTAACTCTCCCTCTAACCGCACTTTCCATCTTTTAACTCTCCCTCTAACCGCACTTTCCGTCTTTTAACTCTCCCTCTAACCGCACTTTCCATCTTTTAACTTTCCCTCTAACCGCAGTTTCCATCTTTTAACTCTCTCTCCAACCACACTTTCCATCTTTTAACTCTACGTCCAACCACACTTTCCATCTTTCAACTCTCACTCCAACCACACTTTTCACCTTTTAACTATCCCTCCAACCACATTTTACATCTTTTAACTCTCCTGCCAACCACACTTTACACCTTTTAACTCTCCCTCCAACTACACTTTCCATCTTTTAACTCTCCCTCCAACCGCACTTTCCATCTTTTAACTTTCCCTCCAACAGCACTTTCTATCTTTTAACTCTCCCTCCAACCGCACTTTCTATCTTTTAACTCTCCCTCTAACCGCACTTTCCATCTTTTAACTCTCCCTCCAACCGCACTTTCTATCTTTTAACTCTCCCTCCAACCACACTTTCTGTCTTTTAACTCTCCCTCCAACCACACTTTCTATCTTTTAACTCTCCCTCCAACCACACTTTCCATCTTTTAACTCTCCCTCCAACTACACTTTCCATCTTTTAACTCTCCCTCCAACCGCACTTTCTATCTTTTAACTCTCCCTCTAACCGCACTTTCCATCTTTTAACTCTCCCTCCAACCACACTTTCTATCTTTTAACTCTCCCTCCAACCACACTTTCTGTCTTTTAACTCTCCCTCCAACCACACTTTCTATCTTTTAACTCTCCCTCCAACCACACTTTCTATCTTTTAACTCTCCCTCCAACCGCACTTTCCATCTTTTAACTTTCATTCCAACCGCACTTTCCATCTTTTAAATCTCCCTCCAACCGCAATTTCCATCTTTTAACTTTCTCTCCAACCGCACTTTCCATCTTTTAACTTTTCCTCTAACTGCACTTTCCATCTTTTAACTTTCCCTCTGACCGCACTTTCCATCTTTTAACTTTCCCTCTGACCGCACTTTCCATCTTTTAACTCTCCCTCTAACCGCACTTTCCATCTTTTAACTTTCCCTCTGACCGCACTTTCCATCTTTTAACTTTCCCTCCAACCGCACTTTCCATCTTTTAACTCTCCCTCTAACCGCACTTTCCATCTTTTAACTTTCCCTCCAACCGCACTTTCCATCTTTTAACTTTTCCTCTAACCGCACTTTCCATCTTTTAACTTTCCCTCTGACCGCACTTTCCATCTTTTAACTTTCCCTCTGACCGCACTTTCCATCTTTTAACTTTCCCTCTGACCGCACTTTCCATCTTTTAACTTTCCCTCTAACCGCACTTTCCATCTTTTAACTCTCATGCTAACAGCACTTTCCATCTTTTAACTCTCCCTCCAACCGCACTTTCCATCTTTTAACTTTCCCTCTAACTGCACTTTCCATTTTCTAACTCTCCCTCTAACCGCACTTTCCATCTTTTAACTCTCCCTCCAACCGCACTTTCTGTCTTTTAACTCTCCCTCCAACCACACTTTCCACCTTTTAACTCTCCCTCCAACCACACGTTCCATTTTTTAACTCTCCCTCCAACCGCACTTTCCATCTTTTAACTTTCACTCCAAAAACACTTTCTATCTTTTAACTTTGACTCCAAACGCACTTTCTATCTTTTAACTCTCCCTCCAACCACACTTTCCATCTTTTAACTCTCCCTCCAACCACACTTTCCATCTTTTAGCTCTCCCTCCAACCGCACTTTTTATCTTTTAACTCTCCCTCTAACCGCACTTTCCATCTTTTAACTCTCCCTCCAACCACACTTTCTATCTTTTAACTCTCCCTCCAACCACACTTTCTGTCTTTTAACTCTCCCTCCAACCACACTTTCTATCTTTTAACTCTCCCTCCAACCACACTTTCTATCTTTTAACTCTCCCTCCAACCGCACTTTCCATCTTTTAACTTTCATTCCAACCGCACTTTCCATCTTTTAAATCTCCCTCCAACCGCAATTTCCATCTTTTAACTTTCTCTCCAACCGCACTTTCCATCTTTTAACTTTTCCTCTAACTGCACTTTCCATCTTTTAACTTTCCCTCTGACCGCACTTTCTATCTTGTAACTCTCCCTCTAACCGCACTTTCCATCTTTTAACTCTCATACTAAAAGCACTTTCCATCTTTTAACTTTCCCTCTAACCGCACTTTCCATCTTTTAACTCTCCCTCTAACCGCACTTTCCATCTTTTAACTCTCCCTCTAACCGCACTTTCCATCTTTTAACTCTCCCTCTAACCGCACTTTCCATCTTTTAACTTTTCCTCTAACCGCAGTTTCCATCTTTTAACTCTCTCTCCAACCACACTTTCCATCTTTTAACTCTACGTCCAACCACACTTTCCATCTTTCAACTCTCACTCCAACCACACTTTTCACCTTTTAACTATCCCTCCAACCACATTTTACATCTTTTAACTCTCCTGCCAACCACACTTTACACCTTTTAACTCTCCCTCCAACTACACTTTCCATCTTTTAACTCTCCCTCCAACCGCACTTTCCATCTTTTAACTTTCCCTCCAACAGCACTTTCTATCTTTTAACTCTCCCTCCAACCGCACTTTCTATCTTTTAACTCTCCCTCTAACCGCACTTTCCATCTTTTAACTCTCCCTCCAACCGCACTTTCTATCTTTTAACTCTCCCTCCAACCACACTTTCTGTCTTTTAACTCTCCCTCCAACCACACTTTCTATCTTTTAACTCTCCCTCCAACCACACTTTCCATCTTTTAACTCTCCCTCCAACTACACTTTCCATCTTTTAACTCTCCCTCCAACCGCACTTTCTATCTTTTAACTCTCCCTCCAACCGCACTTTCCATCTTTTAACTTTCCCTCCAACCGCACTTTCCATCTTTTAACTCTCCCTCCAACCGCACTTTCCATCTTTTAACTTTCCCTCCAACCGCACTTTCCATCTTTTAACTCTCCCTCCAACCGCACTTTCCATCTTTTAACTTTCCTTCCAACCGCACTTTCTATCTTTTAATTTTCCCTCCAACCGCACTTTCTATCTTTTAATTTTCCCTCCAACCGCACTTTCCATCTTTTAACTTTCCCTCTAACCGCACTTTCTATCTTTTAACTCTCCCTCCAACCACACTTTCCATCTTTTAACTCTCCCTCCAACCACACTTTCCATCTTTTAACTCTCATACTAAAAGCACTTTCCATCTTTTAACTTTCCCTCTAACCGCACTTTCCATCTTTTAACTCTCCCTCTAACCGCACTTTCCATCTTTTAACTCTCCCTCTAACCGCACTTTCCGTCTTTTAACTCTCCCTCTAACCGCACTTTCCATCTTTTAACTTTCCCTCTAACCGCAGTTTCCATCTTTTAACTCTCCCTCCAACCACACTTTCCATCTTTTAACTCTCCCTCCAACCACACTTTCCATCTTTTAACTCTCACTCCAACCACACTTTTCACCTTTTAACTATCCCTCCAACCACATTTTACATCTTTTAACTCTCCTGCCAACCACACTTTACACCTTTTAACTCTCCCTCCAACTACACTTTCCATCTTTTAACTCTCCCTCCAACCGCACTTTCCATCTTTTAACTTTCCCTCCAACAGCACTTTCTATCTTTTAACTCTCCCTCCAACCGCACTTTCTATCTTTTAACTCTCCCTCTAACCGCACTTTCCATCTTTTAACTCTCCCTCCAACCGCACTTTCTATCTTTTAACTCTCTCCAACCACACTTTCTGTCTTTTAACTCCCTCCAACCACACTTTCTATCTTTTAACTCTCCCTCCAACCACACTTTCCATCTTTTAACTCCCTCCAACTACACTTTCCATCTTTTAACTCTCCCTCCAACCGCACTTTCTATCTTTTAACTCTCCCTCCAACCGCACTTTCCATCTTTTAACTTTCCCTCCAACCGCACTTTCCATCTTTTAACTCTCCCTCCAACCGCACTTTCCATCTTTTAACTTTCCTTCCAACCGCACTTTCTATCTTTTAATTTTCCCTCCAACCGCACTTTCTATCTTTTAACTTTCCCTCCAACCGCACTTTCTATCTTTTAACTCTCCCTCCAACCACACTTCCTATCTTTTAACTCTCCCTTCAACCGCACTTTCTATCTTTTAACTCTCCCTCCAACCACACTTTCCATCTTTTAACTTTCTTTCCAACCGCACTTTCCATCTTTTAACTCTCCCTCCAACCGCACTTTCCATCTTTTAACTTTCCCTCCAACCGCACTTTCCATCTTTTAACTGTTCCTCTAACTGCACTTTCCATCTTTTAACTTTCCCTCTGACCGCACTTTCCATCTTTTAACTCTCCCTCTAACCGCACTTTCCATCTTTTAACTTTCCCTCCAACCGCACTTTCCATCTTTTAACTGTTCCTCTAACTGCACTTTCCATCTTTTAACTTTCCCTCTGACCGCACTTTCCATCTTTTAACTCTCCCTCTAACCGCACTTTCCATCTTTTAACTTTCCCTCCAACCGCACTTTCCATCTTTTAACTTTTCCTCTAACTGCACTTTCCATCTTTTAACTTTCCCTCTGACCGCACTTTCCATCTTTTAACTCTCCCTCTAACCGCACTTTCCATCTTTTAACTCTCATGCTAACAGCACTTTCCATCTTTTAACTCTCCCTCCAACCGCACTTTCCATCTTTTAACTTTCCCTCTAACTGCACTTTCCATTTTTTAACTCTCCCTCTAACCGCACTTTCCATCTTTTAACTCTCCCTCTAACCGCACTTTCTGTCTTTTAACTCTCCCTCCAACCACACTTTCCACCTTTTAACTCTCCCTCCAACCACACGTTCCATTTTTTAACTCTCCCTCCAACCGCACTTTCCATCTTTTAACTTTCACTCCAACCACACTTTCTATCTTTTAACTTTCCCTCCAACCGCACTTTCTATCTTTTAACTCTCCCTCCAGCCACACTTTCCATCTTTTAACTCTCCCTCCAACCACACTTTCCATCTTTTAACTTTCCCTCCAACAGCACTTTCTATCTTTTAACTTTCCCTCGAACCGCACTTTCTATCTTTTAACTCTCCCTCCAACCACACTTTCCATCTTTTAACTCTCCCTCCAACCACACTTTCCATCTTTTAACTCTCCCTCCAACTGCATTTTCCATCTTTTAACTTTCCCTCCAACCGCACTTTCTATCTTTTAACTTTCCCTCCAACGCACTTTCTATCTTTTAACTCTCCCTCCAACCACACATTCCATCTTTTAACTCTCCCTCCAATCACACTTTCCACCTTTTAACTCTCCCTCCAACCACACTTTCCATCTTTTAACTTTCCCTCCAACCACACTTTCCATCTTTTAACTTTCCCTCCAACCACACTTTCCATCTTTTAACTCTCCCTCCAACCACACTTTCCACCTTTTAACTCTCCCTCCAACCACACTTTCCATCTTTTAACTCTCCCTCCAACCACACTTTTCACCTTTTAACTCTCCCTCCAACCACACTTTCCATCTTTAAAATCTCCCCCCAACCACACTTTCCACCTTTTAACTCTCCCTCCAACCACACTTTCCATCTTTTAGCTCTCCCTCCAACCACACTTTCCATCTTTTAACTCTCCCTCCAACCACACTTTCCATCTTTTAACTCTCCCTCCAACCACACTTTCCATCTTTTAACTCTCCCCCCAACCACACTTTCCATCTTTTAACTCTCCCCCCAACCACACTTTCCACCTTTTAACTCTCCCTCCAACCGCACTTTCCATCTTTTAACTTTCCCTCCAACAGCACTTTCTATCTTTTAACTTTCCCTCGAACCGCACTTTCTATCTTTTAACTCTCCCTCCAACCACACTTTCCATCTTTTAACTCTCCCTCCAACCACACTTTCCATCTTTTAACTCTCCCTCCAACTGCATTTTCCATCTTTTAACTTTCCCTCCAACCGCACTTTCTATCTTTTAACTTTCCCTCCAACCGCACTTTCTATCTTTTAACTCTCCCTCCAACCACACATTCCATCTTTTAACTCTCCCTCCAATCACACTTTCCACCTTTTAACTCTCCCTCCAACCACACTTTCCATCTTTTAACTTTCCCTCCAACCACACTTTCCATCTTTTAACTTTCCCTCCAACCACACTTTCCATCTTTTAACTCTCCCTCGAACCACACTTTCCACCTTTTAACTCTCCCTCCAACCACACTTTCCATCTTTTAACTCTCCCTCCAACCACACTTTCCACCTTTTAACTCTCCCTCCAACCACACTTTCCATCTTTAAAATCTCCCCCCAACCACACTTTCCACCTGTTAACTCTCCCTCCAACCACACTTTCCATCTTTTAGCTCTCCCTCCAACCACACTTTCCATCTTTTAACTCTCCCTCCAACCACACTTTCCATCTTTTAACTCTCCCTCCAACGCACTTTCTATCTTTTAACTCTCCCTCCAACCACACATTCCATCTTTTAACTCTCCCTCCAACCACACTTTCCACCTTTTAACTCTCCCTCCAACCACACTTTCCATCTTTTAACTTTCCCTCCAACCACACTTTCCATCTTTTAACTCTCCCTCCAACCACACTTTCCATCTTTTAACTCTCCCTCGAACCACACTTTCCACCTTTTAACTCTCCCTCCAACCACACTTTCCATCTTTTAACTCTCCCTCCAACCACACTTTTCACCTTTTAACTCTCCCTCCAACCACACTTTCCATCTTTAAAATCTCCCCCCAACCACACTTTCCACCTGTTAACTCTCCCTCCAACCACACTTTCCATCTTTTAGCTCTCCCTCCAACCACACTTTCCATCTTTTAACTCTCCCTCCAACCACACTTTCCATCTTTTAACTCTCCCTCCAACCACACTTTCCATCTTTTAACTTTCCCACTAACCACACTTTCCATCTTTTAACTCTCCCCCCAACCACACTTTCCACCTTTTAACTCTCCCTCCAACCACACTTTCCATCTTTTAACTCTCCCTCCAACCACACTTTCCATCTTTTAACTCTCCCTCCAACCACACTTTCCATCTTTTAACTCTCCCTCCAACCACACTTTCCATCTTTTAACTCTCCTTCTAACCACACTTTCCACCTTTTAACTCTCCCTCCAACCACATTTTCCACCTTTTAACTCTGCCTCTAACGCTGTCATTCAACGTAATTGTAGTGCTGGGTGGGCCACGAAAAACCAGCCCGCTCCACTCCTTCATAGAATTCTCACTATTCGGATGGGAACGATCGAGAGACAAAGTACATGTAATCTGTGCTGGTTAAACTGGCCTGGTTTGTGGTAGCCCACCCTGGGAACAAAAACAATGCACATGAAAAGAACAATGTTTATGTGTAGCCTGTTATCCTTACTATATAAACGGTTATTTTATATTCTCAAACAAATGAAGCCAAACTGGTAAATGTATTAATTAGTTCACATAAAATGATTATCTTATCTACCGTGGGAGCGCGTAATAATAGCTATTGATAATATTTCTTTGAGAAAAGTAGATCGCTTAAAGAGGGACTTAAACAGCTGTTGAGAAAGTCTGAAGTTTAAATAAGGAATATAGTTTATACGTTTCAGATTGGAGGGTACTCTATATGTGAGCAGTAGAGTAAGCAAGGCTTTTCTTGTTGAAAATAAAACTAAGTTTTGATAGAAAACAATTGTTTATACTTTGAGTATGTTTTTGGATAGATTTTAACAGTTGCTACAAACAGGACGGAGGATTCTTAGACAGAATTTTGACTAACTAGCTTTTTATTTTGACATAAATTGCTTTTGAGAGATATACTTCTGATATATTTATGCTTGTCTGTAGTCTGTGCTGGATGTTTGCTCCTTCAACAAGAACATTCGTAGAAAATTCTCACAAAGATCACCCCAGTTCACACCTTCCATCGATATCAAATTTATCTTCAGAATAAAACAAAGGATTACCTTCACACATGAAGTTACCTGCAAACATTCACACTCCTGTAGGGCGCACCCTTACTGCTACACATCACACACCACACATCACACACCACACACCACACATCACACACACCACACATCACACACCACACATCACACACCACACATCACACACCACACATCACACATCACACATCACACATCACACATCACACACCACACATCACACACCACACATCACACACCACACACCACAATCTATCGCCACTGTCTGAGCCAGCCGCCGAAACAGTTACGAAAATATTCAACCTAATAAGAAGGGGACTGGACAGAGATCATGGAGGATCTTTACCACCCAACGTGTGAGAATCAGCCCATGGAGGTGTGTCATAACCAAAGTGTGAGAATCAGGCCATAGAGGTGTGTCATACCCAAAGTGTGAGAATCAGCCCATGGAGGTGTGTCATACCCAAAGTGTGAGAATCAGCCCATGGAGGTGTGTCATACCCAAAGTGTGAGAATCAGGCCATGGAGGTGTGTCATATCCAAAGTGTGAGAATCAGCCATGGAGGTGTGTCATACCCAAAGTGTGAGAATCAGGCCATGGAGGTGTGTCATACCCAAAGTGTGAGAATCAGGCCATGGAGGTGTGTCATACCCAAAGTGTGAGAATCAGCCCATGGAGGTGTGTCATACCCAAAGTGTGAGAATCAGGCCATGGAGGTGTGTCATATCCAAAGTGTGAGAATCAGCCATGGAGGTGTGTCATACCCAAAGTGTGAGAATCAGGCCATGGAGGTGTGTCATACCCAAAGTGTGAGAATCAGGCCATGGAGGTGTGTCATACCCAAAGTGTGAGAATCAGCCCATGGAGGTGTGTCATACCCAAAGTGTGAGAATCAGGCCATGGAGGTGTGTCATATCCAAAGTGTGAGAATCAGCCATGGAGGTGTGATGTACCCAAAGTGTGAGAATCAGCCATGGAGGTGTGTCATACACACTCCTAGAAGCATACATAATACATTTTTTCCAGCAATATCAAATTCGTATAAACACAAATTGTACGGCATATTTGATCATCTTTTATATTAGAAAGCCATATTTTTCTCATTTTAATTAGAGCTAAGTGGCAGGAATGCTTTAGTCTAAAACTGTCTTTACTGTAAATTAGAGAGAGAGAGAGAGAGAGAGAGAGAGAGAGAGAGAGAGAGAGAACAAAAAGTCAGATAATGAAGTTTAAAAATATTTCAAGCAAGTCGTAATACAAGATTAAAGTTGGCTGCTACAGGGAGATAACAGGTACCAGTAATAGAAAAGACTCACCACAACAAAGAAACAAACGAAACAAGCGCTCACCTCTAATCAACACTGACTGAGAGACAGCGGGGCCCGTAATGACCAAGACAGTCCATTATCTCTGGTAAAGATCACCGCCATTGTGTTATTTACCAGATGTAAAGGCTTATCGTGATTACATCTTCTCCAGAAAATGACGCCATCTATCCTTCCTCGTTGTTCTTGCCCGCAGTCCAGCTTTTTCTCTTAACCTGTAGAGAAAGAAATCAGGCAAACATGTTTTAATAACGCACATGTTGACCGACTCCCAGAAATCTCTAGAATACTCATTCAGAAGGGAAGAAAGAAGGAAATCCGAAGTCAATAAATAGATTATTTCATTAGAAAGCATTGATAATATCTCAGTGTAGCGTAGATTGCTGCCATTGATGTTTTCCGCTTTCGGAAGTGACATTTTTGGCTGTTTTAACAACTTACTGCCTTAAAATATCCAGAAACCGCGTCTGGGTTTTTAAAAAAATGTTAGTCCTAAAAGTTTCATATCCGTAAAGCAAGTCAGCAATTCTCAAAATTAACAGCAACATCAGCAGTTTTTTAAAATTAAAAAAAAAAGTTACACTAATAATATATTACACGCACAATATCATTTTTTTTTTCTAAGAGAAACTTATAGATAATTGTGATGAAACTTAACAATGAACCATAGATAATTGTGATGAAACTTAACAATTAACCATAGATAATTGTGATGAAAGGTAACAAGTAACCACAGATAATTGTGATGAAACTTAACAATAAACCATAGATAATTGTGATGAAACTTAACAATTAACCATAGATAATTGTGATGAAAGGTAAAAAGTAACCACAGATAATTGTGATGAAAGGTAACAAGTAACCACAGATAATTGTGATGAAAGGTAACAAGTAACCACAGATAATTGTGATGAAAGGTAACAAGTAACCACAGATAATTGTGATTAAACTTAACAATTAACCATAGATAATTGTGATGAAACTTAACAATTAACCATTGATAATTGTGATGAAGTTTAACAATTAACTATAGATAAATGTGACGGAAGTTAACAATTAACCATAGTTAATTGTGATGAAGTTTAACAATTAACTATAGATAAATGTGATGGAAGTTAACAATTAACCATACCCTCCACACTAGCTTAGACTTAAAATTCGCTGAGGCTTTAAAATATTAACTTAAATTTAAACTTTTGTTAACATTATAAACGAGAACAGTAACTAAAGTAACCCGATACGGCGAAATAAAAGATGATTTTTTTTTCAAACTCACAGACAAGCAAACGAAACTCAAGACCAACCAATATGCTAAAAGCAGCTGAGAAAATTTATGGCCGGAAAGCACATAAGATAAAGTGATTGAACTACGTAAGTAGACTAGAGAATAGAAACCTTCTTCCACTAAATGTTCGCTGCTAGGCAACGGCGTGACAGACTGTCTTTTCTATGACCGAATTTTGTCGGAGGACACAATACAACTCCCACAACAAGTGCACTTTGTCGTCTTAGTCGAAGCTTTTTTGCTGAATTAAGAAGGAACTTCCGTGTCTGAAAGTTTGAAGGTAATTTGCCATAAAGAAATATGGCACGAATGGCCGGCCGTACAATAGTCTGATTCAAAAGTGGAAGCGGTTCTAAGGACTGTCATAGCCGGAGGTGGGGTGGAGGATAAGCTCTCCACTCAAATTAACTGTCTCCAAGGCGTGCGTCTCAAATATCCTCTAACAGTCCAAGTCCAGCTCCTGGCCTTCTCGTGGCGGAACTGTTCAAACTGACAGGAGAAGGGGTGAAGGCGAATATCTGGCGCCTGAAAACCAGACGCTTCGGGTAGATGAGAGTCATGTTTTGTAGCTCATCTAAGATAAGGAAAACTTTGATTTAAAACCAGCTGCTGGAGAGATTCTTCAGCTGCCGTGCGTGGAGTGGGGCTCCTCTCGGTCAGCGAAGAAAGGTGCGAATGGGGTTGCCGCGCGACGCCACCGTGGAAAAAGTGAAAGAAAGGATTAAGTGAAGTAATCAGTAGTCTAGAGGTCAGGACTGCTCAAATCACAGCCCCTCTGGTCTGGAGGTCGGCCACTTCATATGTGCAGACATACCGGGCGATGTGCCTGAACCGGCTTAACCCAGAGGTTAAGACGCTGCTGGCGAGATTCTTCGGATGCCGCGCGTGGAGTGAAACTCCTCCCAGCCAAATGAATAAAACGCGAAAATGGCTGCCGAGCAGCTCAGATGTGAAAAGGTGATGGAAAGGATAAAATGAAGCGTAGTCCGTATGTCCAGTAGTCTCGCGACGAGAACTACTCATACCACGGCACCTCTGCCCTAGAGGCCGGCCACGTCCTATATACACCCATACTGATGAAATAAACCAGCTTAAACCAGGGGTGAAATTTGATGACTACTCATGTCACGGTACCTCCGCCCTAGAGGTCGGTCACATCCTAAACACGCCCATACTGGGATAATACGCCTAAACTGGCTTAACTCAGCTGTGAAACCTACCAGTGGCGAGGATTTGTCCTCCTGGACAAAAGCTCCGTCCTGGTCACAACTAGGAAGGGTAGCGGCCACGACCACAAACCGCTGAAGTCGGAGACACTGGACCAGGGCAATCTAGATAGGCAATCACCTCTCACACGACGGGGATGTTTGCGTATCCTAATCGCGCTGAGGTTTTCCGGTGGGAAAGTCCAACTCTAGGCTGGATGGAATGTATAAAACAGGAAAAAGTAGGACTAGCTTTATTACTTAACGATTACAAAGTTGTGACGTTTCAGCGTGAGCCTTAATCATACAAAAACATACAGGACGAAGAAGTAGAGAGAGGAGATAAAGTATAGATTCACATGAATGCTAAAAAAAAAATTTTTTTTTCTTAAAGAGTACTTAGCTGTAAATTGTAAGATGTGGCTTGTCCGGCGGTGTGTGTCAGGAATGGATTTAGTAGAACGTGGAGACTGTTTAAATAGAGACCTGTGACATGTGGTTGGTGGGTTGTAACTGGGGGTGGTGGATGGGGAACCGGGGAAGGGAGAGAGAGTGTGTGATGCAATATTGACTTAGCTAGGAGAAGTTGAAACAGATGATTGGGGAAGAGGGGTTGCAGAGTGATGCTGTGAGGAAGTTTGATAAGTAAGAAGGGGTGGACTTTGTTGAGAGGTACTGTAATGACTGAAGAGAATGTTACGTGTAACTAAACAGCGAGTTTAACCCATGTGGTTCCAGGATAGACTACCACCTCTCACCAGCGGGGACATACTGATATCCAAAACACGTCGAGGTTTTCCGGTGAGAAAGTCCAACTCTAGATTAAACTGGTGCAAGGAAAACCACGGTGTCACGCAATCCCGCTTCTGCGACCCACCAAGAATATAGGCTCAAGCCCCGCGATACTCTGAACCTCATGTGGTCCTCTCGGGGATCTCTTGTAGCCCTCTCGGGGATCTCTTGTGACCCTCTCATGGATCTCTTGTGGCCCTCTCTGGATCTCTTGTGGCCCTCTTGGGGACCACAGGATCAATCAGGGACAACAGGAGTAAATTCAGTAGGATCACGGGGCGATCTTGGTGGTAGAAGCGAACGAAGAAGAAGACGAAGAAAAGTGGAAGCTCATTTGCCATAAAGAAATATGGCACGAATGGCCGGCCGTACAATAGTCTGATTCAAAAGTGGAAGCGGTTCTAAGGACTGTCATAGCCGGAGGTGGGGTGGAGGATAAGCTCTCCACTCAAATTAACTGTCTCCAAGGCGTGCGTCTCAAATATCCTCTAACAGTCCAAGTCCAGCTCCTGGCCTTCTCGTGGCGGAACTGTTCAAACTGACAGGAGAAGGGGTGAAGGCGAATATCTGGCGCCTGAAAACCAGACGCTTCGGGTAGATGAGAGTCATGTTTTGTAGCTCATCTAAGATAAGGAAAACTTTGATTTAAAACCAGCTGCTGGAGAGATTCTTCAGCTGCCGTGCGTGGAGTGGGGCTCCTCTCGGTCAGCGAAGAAAGGTGCGAATGGGGTTGCCGCGCGACGCCACCGTGGAAAAGGTGAAAGAAAGGATTAAGTGAAGTAATCAGTAGTCTAGAGGTCAGGACTGCTCAAATCACAGCCCCTCTGGTCTGGAGGTCGGCCACTTCATATGTGCAGACATACCGGGCGATGTGCCTGAACCGGCTTAACCCAGAGGTTAAGACGCTGCTGGCGAGATTCTTCGGATGCCGCGCGTGGAGTGAAACTCCTCCCAGCCAAATGAATAAAACGCGAAAATGGCTGCCGAGCAGCTCAGATGTGAAAAGGTGATGGAAAGGATAAAATGAAGCGTAGTCCGTATGTCCAGTAGTCTCGCGACGAGAACTACTCATACCACGGCACCTCTGCCCTAGAGGCCGGCCACGTCCTATATACACCCATACTGATGAAATAAACCAGCTTAAACCAGGGGTGAAATTTGATGACTACTCATGTCACGGTACCTCCGCCCTAGAGGTCGGTCACATCCTAAACGCGCCCATACTGGGATAATACGCCTAAACTGGCTTAACTCAGCTGTGAAACCTACCAGTGGCGAGGATTTGTCCTCCTGGACAAAAGCTCCGTCCTGGTCACAACTAGGAAGGGTAGCGGCCACGATCACAAACCGCTGAAGTCGGAGACACTGGACCAGGGCAATCTAGATAGGCAATCACCTCTCACACGACGGGGATGTTTGCGTATCCTAATCGCGCTGAGGTTTTCCGGTGGGAAAGTCCAACTCTAGGCTGGATGGAATGTATAAAACAGGAAAAAGTAGGACTAGCTTTATTACTAACGATTACAAAGTTGTGACGTTTCAGCGTGAGCCTTAATCATACAAAAACATACAGGACGAAGAAGTAGAGAGAGGAGATAAAGTATAGATTCACATGAATGCTAAAAAAAAAATTTTTTTTTCTTAAAGAGTACTTAGCTGTAAATTGTAAGATGTGGCTTGTCCGGCGGTGTGTGTCAGGAATGGATTTAGTAGAACGTGGAGACTGTTTAAATAGAGACCTGTGACATGTGGTTGGTGGGTTGTAACTGGGGGTGGTGGATGGGGAACCGGGGAAGGGAGAGAGAGTGTGTGATGCAATATTGACTTAGCTAGGAGAAGTTGAAACAGATGATTGGGGAAGAGGGGTTGCAGAGTGATGCTGTGAGGAAGTTTGATAAGTAAGAAGGGGTGGACTTTGTTGAGAGGTACTGTAATGACTGAAGAGAATGTTACGTGTAACTAAACAGCGAGTTTAACCCATGTGGTTCCAGGATAGACTACCACCTCTCACCCAGCGGGGACATACTGATATCCAAAACACGTCGAGGTTTTCCGGTGAGAAAGTCCAACTCTAGATTAAACTGGTGCAAGGAAAACCACGGTGTCACGCAATCCCGCTTCTGCGACCCACCAAGAATATAGGCTCAAGCCCCGCGATACTCTGAACCTCATGTGGTCCTCTCGGGGATCTCTTGTAGCCCTCTCGGGGATCTCTTGTGACCCTCTCATGGATCTCTTGTGGCCCTCTCTGGATCTCTTGTGGCCCTCTTGGGGACCACAGGATCAATCAGGGACAACAGGAGTAAATTCAGTAGGATCACGGGGCGATCTTGGTGGTAGAAGCGAACGAAGAAGAAGACGAAGAAAAGTGGAAGCTCATTTGCCTAAAGTGGAATATAACTCACAGATGTAAATTTGAATTTAACCCTCAGTGTAAATCAGTCATGTTCCGTATGAACAGATGTAAACTGAGAACTGAAATCTAGTCCACAAGTGTAAACTATTATGGCAAGTGTAAATTTCAGTGTGAACTCTTCATATGTAAATGTAAATCTAGCTCACAAATGTAAATTTCAGTGTAAACTCGTCATGTGTAAATGTAAATCTAGCTCACAAATGTAAATGAAGATATACGCAGTGAGTGTAAATTTGAATTTTATCTCACAGGTGTCAAACAGGTGGAACTCACGGGGGAGGGGGAGGGGGGTTGGGAGGATAAACGGCTCACACAAACATCTCGTTCAGTGTAAACGTTCACGCGTAAATGGAAATCTGGTCCCCATATGCACGTAAGAGTATAAGTCACAGGTGTAAATTAGAATCAAACTCACAGGTGTAAATTAGAATCAAACTCACAGGTGTAAATTAGAATCAGACTCACAGGTGTAAATTAGAATCAGACTCACAGGTGTAAATTAGAATCAGACTCACAGGTGCAAATTAGAATCAGACTCACAGGTGTAAATTAGAATCAAACTCACAGGTGTAAACTAGAATCTAGTCACTAATTGTAAACCGGAGTGCAGAACCCAGTTGTAGTTGGTTTATTTTGTTGAGTTCGTGTCTAAAAGAGTCAAATTCAAAGTTTTGTTATTGTAAATGTTATCAGTTTCTTTATATGTGTAGTACACCTGTACTAATACCTGTGTAGTATACGTGTACTAATACCTGTGTAGTAGACCTGCACTAATACCTGTGTGGTATACTTGTACTAATACCTGTGTATTATACCTGTACTAATACCTGTGTAGTATACCTGCACTAATACCTGTGTGGTATACTTGTACTAATACCTGTGTAGTATACCTGCACTAATACCTGTGTGGTATACTTGTACTAATACCTGTGTAGTATACCTGCACTAATACCTGTGTGGTATACTTGTACTAATGCCTGTGTGGTATACCTGTACTAATGCCTGTGTAGTATATTTGTACTAATACCTGTGTGGTATACCTGTACTAATGCCTGTGTAGTATATTTGTACTAATGCCTGTGTGGTATACCTGTACTAATGCCTGTGTAGTATATTTGTACTAATACCTGTGTGGTATACCTGTACTAATGCCTGTGTAGTATATTTGTACTAATACCTGTGTGGTATACCTGTACTAATGCCTGTGTAGTATATTTGTACTAATGCCTGTGTGGTATACCTGTACTAATGCCTGTGTAGTATATTTGTACTAATACCTGTGTGGTATACTTGTACTAATGCCTGTGTGGTATACCTGTACTAATGCCTGTGTAGTATATTTGTACTAATACCTGTGTGGTATACCTGTACTAATACCTGTGTAGTATATCTGTACTAATACTTATCTAGTATACCTGCACTAATATCTGTGTAATATATCTGTATAGTATACCTGTACTACAGTGATGTATGAATGTCCACAACACTCTGATAGTTGAGAGTTGAGAGTTGAAAGTTGAAAATTGAAAGTTGAGAGTTGAGAGTTGAAAGTAGAGAACTGAAAATTGAAAGTTGAGAGTTGAAAGTTGAGAGAACAGAATATCTGTCAGTGCTTGAATGCAAAATTCTTCGCAATACGACAATAAAAGTCGTTCGTTCTCTCCTCTGTCTTCCATCTGTCTGTCCTCCCTATTTGCTTTATATCTTCTATCTGTCTGTCCTCCCTATTTGCTTTATATCTTCTATCTGTCTGTCCTCCCTATTTGTTTTATATCTTCTATCTGTTTGTCCTCCCTATTTGTTTTATATCTTCTATCTGTCTGTCCTCCCTATTTGCTTTATATCTTCTATCTGTCTGTCCTCCCTATTTGCTTTATACCTTCCATCTGTGTGTCCTCCCTATTTGTTTTATATCTTCTATCAGTCTGTCCTCCCTATTTGTTTTATATCTTCTATCTGTCTGTCCTCCCTATCTGTTTTATATCTTCTATCAGTCTGTCCTCCCTATTGTTTTATATCTTCTATCAGTCTGTCCTCCCTATTTGTTTTATATCTTCTATCAGTCTGTCCTCCCTATTTGTTTTATATCTTCTATCTGTCTGTCCTCCCTATTTGTTTTATATCTTCTATCTGTCTGTCCTCCCTATTTGTTTTATATCTTCTATCAGTCTGTCCTCCCTATTGTTTTATATCTTCTATCTGTCTGTCCTCCCTATTGTTTTATATCTTCTATCTGTCTGTCCTCCCTATTGTTTTATATCTTCTATCAGTCTGTCCTCCCTATTGTTTTATATCTTCTATCAGTCTGTCCTCCCTATTGTTTTATATCTTCTATCCGTCTGTCCTCCCTATTGTTTCATATCTTCTATCAGTCTGTCCTCCCTATTGTTTTATATCTTCTATCAGTCTGTCCTCCTATTGTTTTATATCTTCTATCAGTCTGTCCTCCCTATTGTTTCATATCTTCTATCAGTCTGTCCTCCCTATTGTTTTATATCTTCTATCAGTCTGTCCTCCCTATTGTTTCATATCTTCTATCTGTCTGTCCTCCCTACTTGCTTTATACCTTCCATCTGTCTGTCCTCCCTATTTGTTTTATATCTTCTATCTGTCTGTCCTCCCTATTGTTTCATATCTTCTATCAGTCTGTCCTCCCTATTGTTTCATATCTTCTATCCACCCCCGACTAATTGCTCTTATTAACAAAACCGAGCTGATAGACGTACTTGATATCTTGTATCCTATCTTCGTCTCTCTCACTATCTGTTAGTTCAGACAGACACACGAAAGGGGCTTGAGGGCTTACGTACGTCTGTAAACTGCTCACATAGCGCTGAACTCGCTTTACGCATACAGTCGTCATTTCTTACGATATAGCACAAGAACATTTATTTATTGCTGTCATATAAGTGGGTCACGTGATCAAAGTCGACTACCCATGTGGTGTATTCGATCTTGGTATGCGAGCCACTCCATTAAAACTTCATGCTCAATCTGAACGTAATAGTTTGTAAGTCTCAGAAATGTGTAATCGATACTCTATCTAAATTTACGCGTGAATAATGAATGAAAAAAGATTTACTGAAGTACTTAGACAATTCCTTCAAAAAGAGTTCTCGCTCTCCTCTCTCTTATTTTTATCCCTCTCTTTCTCTCTCTCTTTCTTCCTCTCTTTCTCTCTGTCTCTTTCTCTATGTTTCTGCCTCTCTCTCTCTCTTTCCCTCTTTCTCTCTATCACTCTGTCTCTATCTCTCTTTCTGCTTATTTTTCTCTGTCTCTCTTTCTCTCTCACTCTCTATCTCTTTTTCTGCCTATCTCTTTCTCTCTGTCTATCTTTCTTTCTCTCTTCTCTCTTTATCTTCTGTCCATCTCTCTCTCTCTTTCTTTCTGCCTCTCTTTCTCTCTTGTCCATCTCTATCCATCTCTTTTTCTCTCTGTCTTGTTTTCTCTCTCTCTCTCTCTTTCTGCCTCTCTCGTCCATCTCTCTCTCGTTCTGTCTCTCTCCTGTCTATCTCTGTCTTTCTGCCTCTCTTTCTCCTTCTCTCTTTCTCTTTCTGTCTCTCTTTATCTCTGTCTATCTTTCTATCTCTATCTTTCTCTCTCTTTCTTTCTCTTTCTCTCTTTCCTTTGTCTCTTTCTTTCTCTCAAACACAGACACTTACACAAATACTCACTGTCCTCCTTCCTATCCGAAATAAAATATTGTACTATTAAAGCAAATCTTTTAAAATAATTTTTTCTAACTTCTTCTTCTTCTTCTTCTTCTTCTTCTTCTTCTTCTTCTTCTTCTTCTTCTTCTTCTCCACCAGCCTCCCCCCCCCCATCCCAAAACCCCAAATAATTTAAGCCTAGATAAGTCGTCTGATCTTACAAAACGTTTCTTTCGTCTGTGATCAGTTCTTCTTTTTTTTGTTCCGTCTTCCTGCAACTGCGAGTTGATGTTCTTTGCAGCCGATGTCGTGAAGATGTTAAAACACAAATATAATATCGGACTAGGAGTGGGCTACGGCGGACTATCTACGGAACTGCCAAAATGAAGTTAAAAAGCAAGGAAGTGCAATAACTCTTTAGCAGACTCTAGCAGGCTCTGTAGTCATGAGAACCGTAGCAGTCCTTGCATTGTTAGCCAAGCTCTGTAGCCATGAGGACCGTAGCAATCCTTGCCCTGTTAGCCAAGCTCTGTAACCACGAGAACCGCAGCAATCCTTACCCTGTTAGCCAAGCTCTGTAACCACGAGAACCGCAGCAATCCTTACCCTGTTAGCCAAGCTCTGTAGCCACGAGAACCGCAGCAATCCTTACCCTGTTAGCCAAGCTCTGTAGCCACGAGAACCGTAGCAATCCTTACCCTGTTAGCCAAGCTCTGTAGCCACGAGAACCGCAGCAATCCTTACCCTGTTAGCCAAGCTCTGTAGCCACGAGAACCGTAGCAGTCCTTGCCCTGTTAGCCAAGCTCTGTAACGAGGATCGTAGCAATCCTTGCACTGTTAGCCAAGCTCTGTAGCCACGAGGACCGTAGCAATCCGTGCCCTGTTAGCCAGGCTGGACTTGTTACTGGGTCACCAAGGAGGAGGACCTTCGTCAGGTTGCTGACCGCTGTTTGCTGGCATCTTCAACTCACGGGCAATTCTTCTACAGTTTTGTGAGTTTAACTTTTGGTCCCAGTTTCCTGCTTGATCCGATCCTTGATCTTCGTGGGACTGATCTGTGCCATTATTTTGTCTCGTAAAATCCCCTAATAGTAGCGCGTGCCATGGAATCCAGTGTACCTCACAGTGTAAGCATGTATTCTCTGTCTATGGAGACAGTTTTCTCTCATAAATCAACACGCCGCGTTCCCACTTTCACGGCTGGGTCGACTGGAGGGTGACGGCAGCGGGAGTGGAACCAACTGTGATATGGCTGACCGCGTTACCAGAAAAATGAATAATTTTTACAGAAGTTTGACAATCACAAGTAAACTCAAGGGAAAAAGAAGAAAAAGAGGGAGATGAAGCCAAACATGTGAAGGGGGTTAACAGGAACATCAACATCAACCGATGCTGTTTGAAACACCCAACATCACATAGAATGGAGAATGATTGTCGCCCACTCTTTGTTAGAATGTTCTATGATGATCATGAAGAAAATGATGATGGTGATGATGATTTCGGAGCTTGTACCCCTATACAAAAGCGCTGTGTTACAGAAGAATCATCCACACTATAGAAAAACTCGGCACTGACCACGATATGGAAGGCAAGCTCTGGACCACTTTCTGTCTCGCCAGAGGTCGTGGTGTGCCCATAAAGGGCCCATATTGGGTTATCTGGATTTAATTTAGGATTCTTCATACCACCCTCCCCCCCCCCGCCCCCGCAATAAGGAAATATCGGCGGTCAAGAAATAATGGCAATTTAAAAGAAAAATGATAATTTTGTGCAATAGGAGAGTGGCTGGACTGACAGAGTTGTCCTTCCATCGTCTAGTGTCGTTAACGGAATTTGGTCAGTATGTTGTAGTGATCATCTGAGATCAAGAGATTTATGAGATGAATGTCTTCCTTCCTTCCTTAACTGAAAAAATACTGACATAGTGAATATAACTTTTATTGTATTTTTTTACCATGTGGCTAGAAATACACTTGTATTACCATTTGTAACGCTTGTTTCCTGTAAAAATGCAGATCTGTGTGTAGTTGGAGCTACTCACACATGACCAGAAGATTTTAAACTGGCTTAAGTTAGGGGGAATTGTTCGTGTCAGAAAGGAGTTTAATCGCAGTCTTGCCCGATTTACGGCCGACCATCTTACGGACTGTTTAAGTTTTGTTAAATATTTTGTGGTTAACTTGCAAACATTTGCAGTTCTACGTACACAATAAATTCACCACCAGACAAGAAAAATGAAATGAACAAGCACGTTGTATCATCATTTGGTGAGTACAGAGTGTATTTATGTGGGTGAGTATGTACACTTTTGTGTGTTTGTACACTTTTGTGAGTATATACATTTTTGTATTTACACTTTTGTGTATATGTACACTTTTGTGTGTATGTACATTTTTGTGTGTATGTAAACTTTAGTGTGTCACTAAACAGTTGTTACAGTATGATTCTTTGTTTAGTATGTTATAATTCATATTTTGTGACTGATTTCCACAGAGTTATTATGCTAGTTTGTATGCTGTTAGTATTTGAAAGTGATGGTAAAATGTCTGTTCATCTTATAATATGTTATAGTAGGGAACATCTTGTAACATGTTTTAGTAGGGAACTTTAGTGTCTGACTCCCCCTATAACGGCCTATATACGGCCAGATCTATTCCTGACCAGACCGACATACAGCCAGATCTATTCCTGATCACATCGACATACGGCCAGATCTATTCCTGATCAGAACGACATACGGCCAGATCTATTCCTGATCACATCGACATACAGCCAGATCTATTCCTGATCACATCGACATACAGCCAGATCTATTCCTGATCACATCGACATACAGCCAGATCGACTCCTGGCCAGACCGACATACAGCCAGATCTATTCCTGATCACATCGACATACAGCCAGATCTATTCCTGATCACATCGACATACAGCCAGATCTATTCCTGATCACATCGACATACAGCCAGATTTATTCCTGATCACATCGACATACGGCCAGATCTATTCCTGATCACATCGACATACGGCCAGATCTATTCCTGATCACATCGACATACAGCCAGATCTATTCCTGATCACATCGACATACAGCCAGATCGACTCCTGGCCAGACCGACATACGGTCAGATCGATTTATGGCCACACCCCCCCGGGCTCAAATGCGACCGTAAGTCGGTGCATGACGGTAACTGAGGGGACCCCTCCTCCCCCCCCCCCACCCAAAAAAAAAACTTTTCATCTTTACCTCAAGACATGTTTGAGGTGATGAAAGAACAGACTTGCTGACTGGAACAGCCACATACACAGGACCATATGAACACATACACAATACAAACAACTTAATGGAGGTCTGTAGGACAGGGATATAGATCAGATCCACCCCTTTTTGTATGTACATAATTCCTATCTGTATCATTTCCTGATCTTTCTGTTCATGTAGCATCAATCTTCAATGTTATATTGATCAGCAAATTAGCTTGCCGTAATACTTGTTTCTATATACACGTATATTTTCACGTTTGTTCCATTGACACATCTTATTATTCTGTATGTTTACACTATTTGTCCATTATCTTGTCTAAAATTTAAGGTCCAGTCTATATAATGGTGTTCTGTCAATTCCTAAATCATAACCATGTGACGTGTCCTTTAGCAAGACTGGATGCCAGGCCCCTCTACCTCGTTCTGTCATTTATTTTCACATTGTACCCAGCCAAGATAATTGATGTCCTTATCTTAATGTTGTTCATCCGTCTATATCGATGTCGAACCCTTGCTCTTTTTCCCTTTAGTTTTTTCTTGCCGTTTGTTTTCTATTGGTGCGTTCAGTCAGTCAGTCAGTCAGTCATTTGCATGTCCCTTGCAGAACTTTGCCTCCCTAACAGCTTTCCTGTGGGCCTCTCGGTTGTAAGCAAGATGCCCTGCTGCTGATGCATCTATTTGCAGATCATCAACGGTGCCTTTCAGAAACAGCAGAAAAGGCCTCATGCTGGCTGTGGAGTATGGGAAACAAGCATTGAGAACTTAAATATTTGTCACAACCAATACCAGTCCTCCGTGGCTGGATTGCTAAAAGACGCATTTCAAAGTGCAGTGCCAACTGGAAGATCATGGGTTCAATCCCGGGACAAAAAAAAAAAAAAGCAACAGCTCACAAGACCTGTGGGAGTCATGACCCAGAGAGGCCCCCTCCCAAGTTGGGAGTTTAATGGGACCGAAACACTTGTCTGAGGGGTACTTCCTCTGATGATCTGAAGGAGTTGTGTTGTGTTCCTCTACGACATAAGGCCAGATCTATTCCTGATCACATCGACATACAGCCAGATTTATTCCTGATCACATCGACATACAGCCAGATCTATTCCAGATCACATCGACATACAGCCAGATCTATTCCTGATCACATCGACATACAGCCAGATCGACTCCTGGCCACACCGACATACAGCCAGATCTATTCCTGATCACATCGACATACAGCCAGATCTATTCCTGATCACATCAACATACAGCCAGATCTATTCCTGATCACATCGACATACAGCCAGATCGACTCCTGGCCACACCGACATACAGCCAGATCTATTCCTGATCACATCGACATACAGCCAGATCTATTCCTGATCACATCGACATACAGCCAGATTTATTCCTGATCACATCGACATACAGCCAGATTTATTCCTGATCACATCGACATACAGCCAGATCTATTCCTGATCACATCGACATACAGCCAGATCTATTCCTGATCACATCGACATACAGCCAGATCTATTCCTGATCGCATCAACATACAGCCAGATCTATTCCTGATCACATCGACATACAGCTAGATCGACTCCTGACCAGACCGACATACGGTCAGATCTATTCCTGATCACATCGACATACAGCCAGATCGACTCCTGACCAGACCGACATACAGCCAGATCTATTCCTGATCACATCGACATACAGCCAGATCGACTCCTGGCCAGACCGACATACGGTCAGATCTATTCCTGATCACATCGACATACAGCCAGATCGACTCCTGACCAGACCGACATACAGCTAGATCTATTCCTGATCACATCGACATACAGCCAGATCTATTCCTGATCACATCGACATACAGCCAGATCGACTCCTGGCCAGACCGACATACGGTCAGATCGACTTATGGCCACACCCCCCGGGCTCAAACGCGACCGTAAGTCGTTGCGTGACGGTAACTGAGGGGACCCCTCCCCCCCACCCAAAAAAACTTTTCATCTTTACCTCAAGACATGTTTGAGGTGATGAAAGAACAGACTTGCTGACTGGAACAGCCACATACACAGGACCATATGAACACATACACAATACAAACAACTTAGTGGAGGTCTGTAGGACAGGGATATAGATCAGATCCACCCCTTTTTGTATGTACATAATTCCTATCTGTATCATTTCCTGATCTTTCTGTTCATGTAGCATCAATCTTCAATGTTATATTGATCAGCAAATTAGGATGCCGTAATACTTGTTTCTATATACACGTATATTTTCACGTTTGTTCCATTGACACATCTTATTATTCTGTATGTTTACACTATTTGTCCATTATCTTGTCTAAAATTTAAGGTCCAGTCTATATAATGGTGTTCTGTCAATTCCTAAATCATAACCCTGTGACGTGTCCTTTAGCAAGACTGGATGCCAGGCCCCTCTACCTCGTTCTGTCATTTATTTTCACATTGTACCCAGCCAAGATAATTGATGTCCTTATCTTAATGTTGTTCATCCGTCTATATCGATGTCGACCCCTTGCTCTTTTTTCCCTTTAGTTTTTTCTTGCCGTTTATTTTCTATTGGTGCGTTCAGTCAGTCAGTCAGTCAGTCATTTGCATGTCCCTTGCAGAACTTTGCCTCCCTAACAGCTTTCCTGTGGGCCTCTCGGTTGTAAGCAAGATGCCCTGCTGCTGATGCATCTATTTGCAGATCATCAACGGTGCCTTTCAGAAACAGCAGAGGTTCTAAGGACTGCAAACGCGCCACAAACAGCCTCTGGCAGTCAAGTCCAGCTCCTGGCCTTCCCGTGGCAGAACTGTTTAAACTGACAGGAGAAGGGGCGAGGGCGAATATCTGGCGCCTGAAAACCAGTTACTTAGGGTAGATGAGTGGCACGTTTGGTAGCTCATCTGCCGCTGTTGGCGAGATCTTCAGCTGCCGTGCGTGGAGCGGTGCTCTTCCCGGCCAATGAAGAAATTTGCAAATGAGGTTGCCGCGCAGCATCACTGCGGAAAAGGTGGTAGAAAGGATAAAGCGAAGCAAACAGTCAAATCACGGCACCTCTGGTTTGGAGGTCGGCCACGTCCTGAGTGCAGTCATATCGGGTGAAATGCATGAACCGGCTTGTCCCAGAGTACACTGCTGGCGAGACTCTTCAAATGCCGCGCGTGGAGTGAAGCTCCTCCCGGTTAAGGAAGTAAACGCGGAAAAGAAATAAAGGTTGCTGTGCGGAGCCGATGGGAAAAGGTGGCGGAAAGTGAAGTTTAACCGGTATGTCCAGTAGTATCGCTACGAGAGCTATACCACGGCACCTCTGCTCTAGAGGCCGACCACGTCCGAAATACACCTACACTGGTGAAATATGCCTAAACCGGCACACACCAGAGGTGGAACTTGATGGCTAGACATCTCATGCCACCTCCGCTCTAGAGGTCGGTAACGCCTGATAAACACCCATACTGGTGAAATATGCCTAAACCAGCTCATACCAGGGGTGAATCTTGAAGGCTATGCATGTCACAGTACCTCTGCCCTAGAGGTCGGTCCCGTCCCAAACACGCCCATACTGGGATAATATGCCTAAACCGGCTCAACCCAGGGGTAGAAGTCACTAGTGGCGAGGATTCGTCCTCCTGGACAAAAGCTCCATCCTGGTCACAACTAGGAAGGGTAGCGGCCACGACCGCAAAATGCTGAAGTCGGAGACACTGGACCAGGGAAGTCTAGATAGGCAACCACCTCTCACCCGGCGGGGATGTTTGCGTATTCTAATCATGCTGAGGTTTTCCGGTGAGAAAGTCCAACCCTAGACTGGATGGGCAACCACCTCTCACCCGGCGGTGATACACGGGTATCTCAAAACACGTCGAGGTTTTCTGGTGAGAAGGTCCAATTCTGGCCTGGGTGGGCTACCGCCTCTCACCCAGCGGGGATGCACTGATATCCTAAACACGTCGAGGTCTTCCGGTGAGAAAGTCCAACCCTAGACTAAACTGGTGCAATGAAAACCACGGTGTCACGCAATCCCGCTTCCGAGACCCACCAAGAATACAGGCTAAAGCACTGTGATACTCTGAACCCCTTGTGGTCCTCTCGTGGATCTCGTGTGGTCTATTTTGGACCACACAGGGGACCACGGGTCCTAACGAGGACCACAGGCGTGAATTCAGAAGGTTCACAGTGCGATTTTTGGTGGTAGAAGTGAACGAAGAAGAAGAAGAAGAAGAGAAACAGCAGAAAAGGCCTCATGCTGGCTGTGGAGTATGGGAAACAAACATTGAGAACTTAAATATTTGTCACAACCAATACCAGTCCTCCGTGGCTGGATTGCTAAAAGACGCATTTCAAAGTGCAGTGCCAACTGGAAGATCATGGGTTCAATCCCGGGACAAAAAAAAGCAACAGCTCACAAGACCTGTGGGAGTCATGACCCAGAGAGGCCCCCTCCCAAGTCGGGAGTTTAATGGGGCCGAAACACTTGTCTGAGGGGTACTTCCTCTGATGATCTGAAGGAGTTGTGTTGTTGTTCCGCTCTCCGCGGTAGAGTTTCCTGCATACAGCCATCTTTGCCTTGCTCTTCCTCTCTTTTCCCATTATGTACCCTTCCAAGACTGTCTTCTCTAAATTATCATTAAAAATATTTAAGTTTTCTCTGTTTAATTAATCCTCTCTACCACCCAACCTTCCTCAATATTAAGTTCTTGTATGGATATTATTTTTTTTTTAATGTCTATTGGCATGTTCAACAGGCCAGAGAAAAAGAGGCAGACCCGCGTGAAACTCTAAAGAGGACATTGTTAAGAGAGGCCAAATAAACAGGCATAAAATCCTTTGATCAGGTTGAAAGACTCGCCGAAGACAGGAAAAAATGGCGAACTACTTTACGAGCCCTATGTGACGTTTAACGGCACGGGAAGGATATAAGATATAAGATAATACTGGCATGTTTTATATCTTAAATTGACTGAAATATTCCAGCTGTTTGCTTAGGTTTTTCATCATTTCACTTTTCATTTTGAACTAAAAACATGCAACAAGACGTAAAGATGATTCATACTGTATCCATTTCCGTAATTAGCTTGAAGTTTGATAGGAAAATATACTAAACGTTTAAAAAAAAAGTTTCACATAACCCACTTTATGACCCAGTTTCTGCTGCCACGTGACACACAAATACAAGATTAAAAAAAAAAAAACTGAACGTTTGTCACAACGGAACAAAATTTTATTCAGCAAACTCGTGGACCGCCTGCTTGTGTTGAGTGTTCCTCAGAAGATCTGGAGAGAGCAGGGAGACATGTTTATTGAAAGCGAACCAGCACAATTTTTACACATCTCACCAATCTCTGTTTCTTTATTTGATTTTTTGATTTTATTAGCTCCAGCAATTTTCTGTCAGTTTTCTTAAAACATGGCGAAGTGGAGGGAAAATTGTCGGAGAAAGGCGAAATGTTTGAGGGGAGTTATGATCTGAGCAAAAAAAGGGGAGTCAGATTAAAACATTACAAAGTGGGGGGGGGGCGTCAGATTAAAACATTACAAAGTGTGGGGGGGGCGTCAGATTAAAACATTACAAAGTGGGGGGGGGGGCGTCAGATTAAAACATTACAAAGTTGGGGGGGGGTCAGATTAAAACATTACAAAGTGGGGGGGGGGGCGTCAGATTAAAACATTACAAAGTGAGGGGGGGCGTCAGATTAAAACATTACAAAATGTTGCGAAAAACACACATTTATAAAATAAGAAAACAAGGAGACTTGCGCACAGTAAAGTGACAGGTCACAGGCCACAGTAAAGTGACAGGTCATAGGCCACAGTAAAGTGATAGGTCATAGGCCACAGTAAAGTGACAGGTCATAGGACACAGTAAAGTGACAGGTCATAGGCCACAGTAAAGTGATAGGTCATAGGCCACAGTAAGGTGACAGGTCATAGTAAAGTGACAGGTCACAGGCCACAGTAAAGTGACAGGTCATAGACCACAGTAAAGTGACAGGTCATAGGCCACAGTAAAGTGACAGGTCACAGTAAAGTGACAGGTCATAGGCCACAGTAAAGTGACAGGTCACAGTAAAGTGACAGGTCATAGGCCACAGTAAAGTGACAGGTCACAGTAAAGTGACAGGTCATAGGTCACAGTAAAGTGACAGGTCACAGACAGAATGAGCGTGAGCGGAGTCAAAGATTTCAGTAAGACGACCAACAGGTCTGTTCACGAGAAGACAATACACTATTAGCTCAGCTACCCAGTATTTTGATGCTGTTCATGTATGCTGTGTTCTGCCACTTTAATGTATAAATCAGAATTGTCAGGCGCTGTTTCAGATCTACACTTATATTTCTCAACTAAAGCTTTTGCATGGCACCCACCATTGTGCCCCAGGGAACATAGCAACCCAACATAAATGCTCCCAACTAAAAGAGTACCTAGGGATCAAGAGCTTGGAAGACCACCGACTGAAATAGGAGATTCAGACACAAAAAAACATACACGAACAAAACGAGGTCAATCGCGGATAGCGGAGGTTGAAAAGACCACAGGGCAGATATGCTGCCCTGAAGAAGTCCCCGTGGATGCCGTCTGGATCGATGCCTGAAAACATCCACAGCTTACCAAAGTTCACATGTGGCTCAGTCGAGAAAGCTGACATTTGGGTGGCAGGACGAGCAGAATCAGAATCAAAGAGCGAATTATTAAGCACTCCAACCCGGATGACCCTAGAATATATGCAGGTCAGTCGGTCACGCCTGGACAAAGGAGCGGACGGGGATTCATGGTCTATTGCAATGGACAAATCATCGTCGCCGAGTCGGGAGTCTTCGCCACAACCACATCCAGCGTGAGGATGGAGTTTGAAGCAACCACATCCAGCGTGAGGATGGAGTTTGAAGCAACCACTCGAGCCATAAACTAGCTAGTAAACAAGGAAGCATAACAAGTCATAAACTAGCTAGTAAACAAGGAAGCAGCACAAGCTATAAACTAGTTAGTAAACAAGGAAGCATAACAAGACATAAACTAGCTAGTAAACAAGGAAGCATAACAAGACATAAACTAGCTAGCGAACTAGCAAGTATCACAAACCATAATATTACTAGATTAACAGTGCATGCTAAAAAAGAATAATCGAAAAACAGGCGATGCTTCGCCAGAGTTTGGCCAAGTTAAAAGAGACGCAGATCTCCGCCATAATATGGATTTATTGACCAGAACATGGCAGTATCAAAGGTAACAAAATGGTAGATCAACTGGCAAACAAAGCAACAGCCCTGGGCGACTACAAATGGACAAAGCAGACATTATACTAGCCATTCTATCAAAATTACAGGGAGATGAACAAAACAAATGTAGAATGCAGCACCTACCACCAAAGACTATGCAAAAAGGGGAATAACGAAAGGGCAGTGATAGACATTCAGAACTTTGTGGGAAAGATCCAGCTATGTACACTCGATGTACCATTGGCACTATGAGCCAACACACACTACGAACAACACCGAGATTAAAGTCTGAGCACATATGGGAGTGCCCTAAGTTGCAAGGAGGCCCATCTCTAGGTCAGCAGCAGAGCATGGCCTTTCTTCAAGTTCAAGTTCTGAACTTTTCTCCCTCGTCTACTACACTTCTCCAGACTTTGAAATATTAAAAAAGACAAAATTCTTCGTGATTTAACGGAACAGATCAAAGTAAACTGCCTCATTGCCAGAACAAAATCTTAAAAAAAAAAAAAAACTTACGAAAATAAAAATATTGAGTGCCTCTTGGAAGCTGAGCGGTCACAGGTCAATTTAAAATGCGAAACAACAGAAGAGTATGTGTGTGCGAAACGAAATTTAAGCACGATGACATAGTTTTAAACAATCTTTTAATAAAGTAGATCAAAGAGTTAATAGAGTTGTTAAGTGTTGAATACAACTACAACATTTGTTGGTTTATCCCGATTTTTAACACACATAATTTATCATGGAAACATTTCATCACACAAAGTTTAAAAGATTTTTGTCGTTAAAAGATTTGTGCCTGTTCTTTAGTCTGTACATGACTCACATAATGACTCATAATTTTTTTTTTGCCTGTCTGCGTCATTCATATGTGAATCCATACCTGACATATTCAAATTTGTGGCTCGTGTGCTTGATTCACATTTTGACTCTCATACTTGACTCACAATATGACTCTCATACTTGACTCGCAATATGACTCTCATACTTGATTCACAATCTGACTCTCATACTTGATTCACAATCTGACTCTCATACTTGACTCACACTCGTGTTCTATATTCGCAGCCGTGACTATTGTGACGACCTAAGTTCCAGTGATTTTGTTAGAGACATCCTGTTCTGAATATCTAGATGTGTCAGACATGATATTCTGGCTGATATTTAGATATATCAGACATGATAATCTGGCTGATATGTATATCTGTTAGACATGATACTCTGGCTGAATATCTAAATCTGTCAGACATGATACTATGGCTCATATCTAGATCTGTCGGATATGATACTCTGGCTTATATCTATATCTGTCGGACATGATACTCTGGCTGAATATCTAGATCTGTCAGACATGATACTATGGCTCATATCTAGATCTGTCGGATATGATACTCTGGCTTATATCTATATCTGTCGGACATGATACTCTGGCTGAATATCTAGATCTGTCAGACATGATACTCTGGCTGAATATCTAGATCTGTCAGACATGATACTCTGGCTGAATATCTAGATCTATGAAACATGATACTCTGGCTCATATCTATATCTGTCAGACATGATACTCTGGCTCATATCTATATCTGTCAGACATGATACTCTCGCTCATATCTATATCTGTCAAACATGATACTCTGGCTGCGAGAATGGAGGATATAAATTAGCTCTTCCAATCACCCGCCATAAACATAATTTACAATAGACTGTAGTTATATGACCCAGCCATAAACATGACTTATAATGGACTGCAGTTATATGGTTCCGCCATAAACATAACTTACAATGGACTGTATTTATATGGTTCCTTCATAAACATGACTTATAATGGACTGTAGTTATATCATCCAGCCATAAACATGACTTATAATGGACTGCAGTTATATGATCCCGCCATAAACATGACTTATAATGGACTACAGTTATATGGTTTTGTTCCTATTCTGGAAATGGAAATTTTAAAATATCTCGCAAGCTAAATATAGGCATCAGATTCATTTCCAGATAAAATCATGGCGTGTGTATTTATTATAATATTACTTGTGTTGCCCTTTGATTTTCTTTCCGGCAGTCAAAGAACCGAAGTGTACACATGGCTGTCAGTAAAGATATTCATTAAAAAAAAACGGGAGCATATATGAGTTCTTAGTAAAGTGAACTCACAGAAGAATTCACTTCGAATTCAACAAGTCAGCTCATTCATTCCTGACCGAAGCCGGATCTGAAGTGATCAGTTCAGAATTTTAGTTTTTCTGTTTGAAACTTTTCCTTATTAGATCTGAGAGATTAAGAAATAAAATTTCAAGTTTGAGAAACTGTTTTTAGTTTTTCTGCTTGCCCGTCAAGCATTCATGTTCTGTCTGGGTTGTAACTTGAAATCTCTCAGCCCTGTCTAGCAGCCTCGCAATCTGGGCTTCATATCTCGTGTCGAGTGCCAGCCTGTTTTAAATAGATTTTATATTCAGACTTTTATCAAAGATACAGAGCTCTTCCAGCGAAAGAAATTACTTCCGTCAAAAGTCGGCCATATTGGGACAGACGTTTTGAAAGATTGAAAATAAACTTTAGAATGAAAGAATAACATGATCATTAGATACCGCGCAGGTAGGAGTTGATGGTCGATCTTCTGCACAGATCACGGTCCTTGATCATTTTCCATCAGCTCAATCCATCATTGTTCCATCAGCTCAGTCCATTGCCCGTCACTCCCTTGAGAGCATAGGCCACGGATAAAGGCTCTCCAGTCATCCCTGTTCTTGGAGTTATTATCTGCTTCCTTCCATGTGTATACCTTGTCTCTGAGCACCGTCACGATTTATCTCAAATCACTGTCATAATTTCTCTCAGAGCACTGATCATAATTTCTCCCAGCGCAGTGTAATAATTTCTCTCAGAGCACTGGTCATAATTTCTCTCTGAGCACTGGTTATAATTTCTCCCTGAGCACTGGTTATAATTTCTCTCAGAGCACTGGTCATAATTTCTCTCAGAGCACTGTCATAATTTCTCTTCTTCAGGTAGCTCTGGGCCTTCCCTCAGTTTTGTAGGATTAGACCTGAAAAAAATCGTAGACAAAGCACTTTAGTGAGACGTGAGAGAAAGAAAAATCGTAGACAAAGCACTTTAGTGAGACGTGAGAGGAAGAAAAATCGTAGACAAAGCACTTTAGTGAGACGTGAGAGAAAGAAAAATCGTAGACAAAGCACTTTAGTGAGACGTGAGAGAAAGAAAAATCGTAGACAAAGCGCTTTAGTGAGACGTGAGAGAAAGAAAAATCGTAGACAAAGCGCTTTAGTGAGACGTGAGAGAAAGAAAAATCGTAGACAAAGCACTTTAGTGAGACGTGAGAGAAAGAAAAATCGTAGACAAAGCGCTTTAGTGAGACGTGAGAGAAAGAAAAATCACAAGAGAATTACCTGGGATTCGAACCACGGACTCTGGTAGGACGAGCAGCCGTGTAGCCACGAGAGAACAGCGTACTAACGAACTGCGCTATCTCGCACCTCCGAAAAAAAGGTGTTTTAAAGCGAAGTCATTAGTAACTGTTCAGTCGACACGAGGGATGGTGAGACCTGGAAAGAAACGAGGTCATGACACAGAAATTGCGTGGCTTAAATTCAGTCTCTCTAGCAGGTACCAACTTTAGACAAACATACACACGGTCTCCTGCCATGTTCGTTGTTCGAATCTGTGGTTGTGATTTTCCTTTCTCTCACGTCTCACTAATGTGCCTCGTCTACGATTTTTCAGGTCTAATCATCTATCTATCTATCTAATCTATCTATCTATCTATCTATCTATCTATCTATCTATCTATCTATCTATCTATCTATCTATCTATCTATCTATCTATCTATCTATCTATCTATCTATCTATCTATCTATCTATATATCTATCTATCTATCTATCTATCTATCTATCTGTCTGTCTGTCTGTCTGTCTGTCTGTCTGTCTGTCTGTCTATCTATCTGTCTGTCTGTCTGTCTTTTAAAAAAATTGTTCCTGGGCCTTCCCTCACTCCTACGTCCCTGGGGTGTCATGATCGCCTCAGTTGCTGACTTATTATTGTGCCACTGCGTCAGACAACATATGATTTTTTTTCTCTCGGTTCATCGCTGCATCTATTCCATTTTATCTTTCCTGCTGTTATGATGTTTTCAAGCCACCCCCTTCCCATTATGTCTTAAATGAATGTTTCCAGTTGTACACATTTATAAATACAACGAGTCGTTACAAGGCAACCGCAAATCAAGGGAAGTAACTACAGAAAAACGCATGAAAGACACGAGGGCGAATCAGAAAGTCTTTCCATATTCTCCCCGCTTTATAAAAGTTCGCTTTACAGGACTTCGCTTTTACGAAAGCCGTACATTAATACTCGTTTTAGAGAGCCCAAAGAAATCCGAAGAGGATCTTCGTTTTTACGTTAAAAAAATTGCGTTAAGCGAAAATGACTTTCGGTTAAAGAGGTTCTGTTTGTGGAAGATGGCGCTGTGGAGATGATGTTGAAGAGATTTGGACATTCTATGATCAAGAACTGACAGATGAAGAGCTGATACAAATGTAAGAGAAAAAGGATAGAAATTAAAACTGAATGCAGCAGGGAACAGTTCCACAGTGAAGTGGTCCAGGAACTGAAGGCAGCAGGGAACAGTTCCACAGTGAAGTGGTCCAGGAACTGAAGGCAGCAGGGAATGGCCCCACAGTTAAGTGGTCCAGGAACTGAAGGCAGCAGGGAACGGTTCCACAGTGAAGTGGTCCAGGAACTGAAAGTAGCAGGGAATGGCCCCACAGTTAAGTGGTCCAGGAACTGAAGGCAGCAGGGAATGGCCTCACAGTGAAGTGGTCCAGGAACTGAAGGCAGCAGGGAATGGCCTCACAGTGAAGTGGTCCAGGAACTGAAGGCAGCAGGGAATGGCCTCACAGTGAAGTGGTCCAGAAACTGAAGGCAGCAGGGAATGGCCCCACAGTTAAGTGGTCCAGGAACTGAAGGCAGCAAGGAATGGCCCCACAGTGAAGTGGTCCAGAAACTGAAGGCAGCAGGGAATGGCCCCACATTGAAGTGGTCCAGAAACTGAAGGCAGCAGGGAATGGCCCCAAAGTGAAGTGGTCTAGGGACTGAACATGAGACACTTGCCTGAGATTTTCCTCATGTCTGGCAGTCCTGCAAAGATTTTCAGAAAAGTACGACTTTATAAGGAGCAGGTAAGTATAGGGCTGGTCTGCAGGTTGTTGTAAGAGCCTACAAAGAAAGAGGCCAAGCCGTCCAAAACTTTGACCTTTAACATCGCCGCAAGTAGACACAGAAGAAGGTGTAGATGTTAGTTATCTGCCTGACTTGATGGTGTAGATGTTAGTGACCTGCCAGACTTGATGGTGTAGAATGTTAATGACCTGCCAGACTTGATGGTGTAGAATGTTAATGATCTGCCTGGCGTGATGGTGTAGAATGTTAATGATCTGCCTGGCGTGATGGTGTAGAATGTTAATGATCTGCCAGACTTGATGGTGTAGATGTTAATGATCTGCCTGACTTAATAGATTCAGACGATGATGAGATATTAACAGGTGACCCTCTTACTCTCTTTCTTTCCTACGAGCGTACATCCCAATATTTTACTCCTCCCATCACCTCGACCTCCGACGACTAAGCCTTACACACAACCACCATCACCTCAACCTCCGACGACTAAGCCTTACACACAACCACCATCACCTCAACCTCCGACGACTAAGCCTAACACATCACCACCATCACCTCAACCTCCGACGACTAAGCCTAACACACAACCACCATCACCTCAACCTCCGACGACTAAGCTTAACACACAACCACCATCACCTCAACCTCCGACGACTAAGCCTTACACACAACCACCACTACCTCAACCTCCGACGACTAAGCCTAACACATCACCACCATCACACCCTCCGACCACTCAACCGAACTACCTTTTCATGAAGAAGCAATACACTTCTAAACTGCCCTACTCTTACGCACCCAGAAAAGTTAAAATTCTGAACTGCAGGAGATATGGAGAATGTTCTACCTTGCGCTAACACGCAACACAACATGCATATTAATGCTACCGATATCGTGGACAAAGAGAAACACAATCTGAATAACAAACTGATCATGGCTGACAAAGACCAGTTCCAACATGGACAGACCGACCCTGCATAATGGACGTGACATCTGCAGTCAAGCGCCCAGAAAGACACCAGCTGTACAGAAAAATAATGGGGTCGTTCAGGTATAATTTAATATTGATATAGTGCTCAATATTTATACATTTTCTGGCCTGTTATCGAGTTCACTTATGCTTCTTTAATCTAATAGATTGGCCAATATTTTATTTTACTAAATCTTTTATACGAAACAAAACAAGAAAATATTCGCTCTTTTTATGCGCGATAACCTGGTTTGTTGTGTCATACGCGTCCAAGATCTGAAAGATTATATATACGAGTATATATAATTATATAGATTATAGTGCATAGCGTAGAAGTGAAAGATATAGTTTCTAGATTACAACTGTAATCTCTAGATTAAAGCAACAGCTGAAATGCAGTTTCTATATGATTATAAGCCTCGCCCTAAAGAAATCTAGTTTCTAGATTACAGCTTCGAAGTGATTAATATAGTTCCTCTGTTATATATGATTAATATAGTTCCTCTATTATATATGATTAATATAATTCCTCTATTATATATGATTAATATAGTTCCTCTATTATATATGATTGATATAGTTCCTGTATTAGGTCTTCGAACTACATCTTCTTTATCAGTCTTTCTTACACGTTTCTGGAGGGGACTTCCTTCTCCAGCGTGAGAACCCCCGAGGACACCTCATAATAGAAAATAAAGCAACAAATGGAAGCAAGATGATGCTGACAACATTAATAGAACCAATCTATTTGCTGGTCCATGTGGGCCCACCAAAAAATCCGTCCGTGGACCCCCCTAGAGGCCCATGGGCCCCATCGTTTATGGTTTATAGTCTGGGTCATCATCATTGCACTCCGGACAAGTCCAGAGGTGTTCAGATCCCCCCTTTTTTTCAAACATATCCATCAGCATCCTGTGGCTGCTAATGCCCGTCCTGTGTTGGTTGAAGAGTTGCAGGCGATGAGCTTACCAAACATTACAAGAAGACTGCTAGAGGGAGACAGAGGTCCGGGGAGACTGCTAGAGGGAGACAGAGGTTCGGGGAGACTGCTAGAGGGAGACAGAGGTCCGGGGAGACTGCTAGAGGGAGACAGAGGTCCGGGGAGACTGCTAGAGGGAGACAGAGGTCCGGGGAGACTGCTAGAGGGAGACAGAGGTCCGGGGAGACTGCTAGAGGGAGACAGAGGTCCGGGGAGACTGCTAGAGGGAGACAGAGGTCCGGGGAGACTGCTAGAGGGAGAGAGAGGTCCGGGGATAGATTTGTCTAAGTTGAGAGAGAGGTCTGGGGGTAGATTTGTCTAAGTTGAGAGAGAGGTCTGGGGGTAGATTTGTCTAAGTTGAGAGAGAGGTCTGGGGGTAGATTTGTCTAAGTTGAGAGAGAGGTCTGGGGGTAGATTTGTCTAAGTTGAGAGAGAGGTCTGGGGGTAGATTTGTCTGAGTTGAGAGAGAGGTCTGGGGGTAGATTTGTCTAAGCTGAGAGAGAGGTCTGGGGGTAGATTTGTCTAAGTTGAGAGAGAGGTCTGGGGGTAGATTTGTCTAAGTGGAGAGAGAGAGAGAGAGAGAGAGAGATCTTGGGGTAGATTTGTCTAAGTGGAGAGAGAGAGAGAGAGAGAGATCTTGGGGAAGATTTGTCTAAGTTGAGACAGAGGCCTGGGAGAAGATGTGACTGAGTTGAGATGGGGCAGATCTGACTGTTTTGAGAACTCTTCAACTACAGATACATTTTTTTGTCCTTTCTAATGCGATTAATTTGTATGTGCTCAAACACGTGACCCTGCTATATTGTAGTATTCATTTCTGTCTACGGGTATCTATAGACGAGTTTAAATTCGGAACGTGGTAATCAGTTACTTGTGTGTCCTGGTATTTCAGATGTAGTCTGTGTGCGATAGTAATCCAGGTTACTGGCAGCAGTTTTTGAGGAAAGACGCTGGCGATGGTTGGGACATGTGCTCCGGATGACTGACAACTCAGTACCAAAAATAGCACTAAGATGGACACCACAGGGGAACAGAAGTAAGGGTAGACCAAAAGAGACATGCAGAAGAACAACAGAAAGGATGTTGAGCAATAGAGGGCTCACCTGGGCAAGAGCAGAAAAAAAGGCGAAGGACAGGAATTTGTGGAAAACCCTTGCGGAAGCCCCATGTGCTCTGGGCACTTAAGGTTCAGAGAGAGAGAGAGAGAGAGAGAGAGACAGAGAGAGAGAGAGAGGAGTGAGAGAGAGAGGAGTGAGAGAGAGTATTTCAGGTTAAACTTTTGTATACTAGTGTTTCAGATTAAACTTTTGTGTGCTAGTGTTTTAGGTTAAACTTTTGTGTGCTAGTGTTTCAGGTTAAACTTTTGTGTGCTAGTGTTTCAGGTTAAACGTTTGTGTGCTAGTTTTTCAGGTTAAACTTTTGTGTGTGTGCCAATATATTTCAGACTAAATTGTATGTGCCGGTATTTCGTGATTAATTGCCGTACTTCCAAGAAATCTTTATTAATCTTGTCGTTGTGTTTCTGTTTGCTTTGAAAGGCCAGATGATCTGTTAGTGGACGTAGCGGCCCAACATGGAGGGTCTTGACCGGAGCAGCAATCATTCCTTGCTGACGTACAATTCTACAAACATTGAGCTGCTGCTAGTGGACAGTCTGGGGCCAAGACAGAAAGACTTTGTTTCCGCCATTCTCCTGACCGTCGTATATTCTGTCATCTTCGCCTCTGGAATGGTCGGGAACCTGTGTACTTGTCTTGTTATAGCCAGGAATCATACCATGCAGACCACCACAAACTACTATCTCTTCAGTTTGGCCGTGTCGGATCTTCTTCTCATTGTGTTTGGTGAGTACTTCCTGCTTGTCTTATTTCAAACTATCTGAAACTGTGAACGTCTCTTGTGATAAACTGTGAACTTCTCTTGTGATAAACTGTGAACGTCTCTTGTGATAAACTGTGAACTTCTCTTGTGATAAACTGTGAACGTCTCTTGTGATAAACTGTGAACTTCTCTTGTGATAAACTGTGAACTTCTCTTGTGATAAACTGTGAACGTCTCTTGTGATAAACTGTGAACTTCTCTTGTGATAAACTGTGAACGTCTCTTGTGATAAACTGTGAACGTCTCTTGTGATAAACTGTGAACTTTTCTTGTGATAAACTGTGAACGTCTCTTGTGATAAACTGTGAACTTATCTTGTGATAAACTGTGAACTTCTCTTGTGATAAACTGTGAACTTTTCTTGTGATAAACTGTGAACTTGATCGCGGGGTCAAGAAGATGCAGAAGATATGTAGATGAGAACATTTGTAGATGAAAAGACATGTAGATTAGAACATTTGCAGATGAAAAGATATGTAGATGAGAACATTTGCAGACGAAAAGACATGTAGATGAGAACATTTGTAGATGGAAAGATATGTAGATGAGAACATTTGTAGATGAAAAAATATGTAGATAAAAACATTTATAGATGAAAAGAATACATTACAGATGAAAAGTTATGTGGATGAGATTTGTGGAAAAAAAGATATATAGACGAAGAGATATGTAGATACGATTTGTAAATAAAAAATGTAGATCACGTTGTAGATGGCCAAATTTGTGAGAAAAAAAAGAATACAGAGTGAAAAAATACATAGATGAAGAGATTTTTTGATGAAAAAAATGTAGATAAGAAGATTTGTAGATGATACATTTATAAATACGACTATATATTTAAAAATGACGCTATACATTTATAAATGAGACCATACATTTATAAATGATACAAACTGGACCAGAAAAGATTGACAGATTAAAAGAATTTATGGTTGACATGCCAGGCAGGTCACGCGAAATATTTCCAGAAATACGACGTCCCAGCATCTAATGAATTTTATTCTCAGAGTAAGAAGACCGACATACACAGACCAGCCTGACATCCGGCCGTTCTGCTCTGGTACACACGTTCACAATCAGTTTAATATAAATACACAAGCAAACCTCGCTCTCTTGGGCGGTCTGGAACCAAACCTGTAATATTTCCGATATTAGAGGCCAGAAAAATAACAAGTAGTTATTAAAATAGCAAAACTTTTGTACTTATCTGTTTTCTCATATAGTATTACACGTGATTTACTGTAGATTGATATTCATGTGAACAAAATCATCATCATCATCATCATCATCATCATCATCATCATCATCATCATCATCATCATCATCATCATCAGTCCACTGTACTCCTCATAAAGAGACGATCACTATCAGCAGCCGGGCATATTATCTCTCTCAGAAGACCATATCTGAGGTTCTAAAAGGGTAATTTAAAAAGTACTAAACTACTCTCGTAAATTCCTGTACTGCTTGTCTCCAGTTTGGCTTACTACAAGTTTTGACTACACTACTCTTGTCATCACACACAATAAAGCTTTCTGTGAATACAAAATGGCACTGAAGAAACCAGACAGAAGGCAGACGTAATCATCGCAGTGAGCAACTTTCGTCTTGACTGACGTCTTCGACATCTGACAGGCATCCGTCAGTCAGTCACTGAAACAGAAGCCAGGCTGGAGCTTGCGAGAAACAAGTCTTCCTACCTGTGCCTCGTGTCTTCCAGGCCGACATTTTTCCACCTCTGTCAATGACATGGCTTTCATGTTATTCCGCTCATCATTTCGTATGATCTCTCGCCAATTCTTCCCAGCATTCACGAAATATGGAGACACCTCTTATCTATTCCCTGCAGATACCCTTCCATTTTAGTTTTATTTCAAAGTTTCGCAACAAAGAATGTAATATGTACTCATACCTACGGATTACTTATACCTTATTCAGCAAACGTGTATAGTTTAAACGGTACATAATTTATACTACAGAATATACGTACAATTTATGCACTAAAAAGTATCAATTCTATGGACACCTTTAAGTGCATAAAATGTATGTATATTCTGTAGTTCATATATCTGATAATTCTTTGTTCAAGTTACAGATAATTCGTATTTAATGCATCGCACACCTCACAGGTCAATAGAAATTTTACAGATCATTGCAAGATAATTTATACTTTATAGTTCATATAAGAGATAATTTATAGTTCATATAAGAGATAATTTCTAGTTCATATAAGAGATAATTTATAGTTCATGTAAGGGATAATTTATAGTTCATATAAGAGATAATTTATATTTCATATAAGAGATAATTTCTAGTTCATATAAGAGATAATTTCTAGTTCATATAAGAGATAATTTCTAGTTCATATAAGAGATAATTTCTAGTTCAGATAAGAGATAATTTCTAGTTCAGATAAGAGATAATTTCTAGTTCAGATAAGAGATAATTTCTAGTTCATATAAGAGATAATTTCTAGTTCAGATAAGAGATAATTTCTAGTTCATATAAGAGATAATTTCTAGTTCAGATAAGAGATAATTTCTAGTTCATATAAGAGATAATTTCTAGTTCAGATAAGAGATAATTTCTAGTTCATATAAGAGATAATTTCTAGTTCATATAAGAGATAATTTATAGTTCATATAAGAGATAATTTCTAGTTCATATAAGAGATAATTTCTAGTTCATATAAGAGATAATTTCTAGTTCATATAAGAGATAATTTCTAGTTCATATAAGAGATAATTTCTAGTTCGTTTACAACTAATTTCCTGCCGTGTTTCTGTAACGCTCCAGTTTTTTACAAGGCCTATACCCCAACCTCCTTAGTCGCCTCTTACAAGAACCAGACTTAGGCTTTTCAGTACAAGCGTAAAGACCGTCCTGCTATGTGGTTCAGAGACATGGGTTATGACCAAGACAATACAACAGAGGATACAAACATTCATGAACTACTGCTTGAGGAGCATTTTAAACATTAAATGGCAGGACAAGATCAGGAACGAGGAGGTCTGGGAAAGGGCAGGACAAGAACCTGTGAATCTACAAATCATGTTTAGGAAATGGAGGTGGATTAGCCACATTCTAAGGAAACCCGACACCAGCATAGCGAGGCAGGCACTGACATGGAAACCTCATGGAAACAGAAAGCGAAGAAGACCTAGACTTACTTGGAGAAGAGAAATTACGACAGTGCTCAGAGACAAGGGATACACACGGAAGGAAGCAGAGAATAATTCCAAGAACAGGGATGACTGGAGAGCCTTTATCCGTCACCTATGGTCTCAAGGGAGTGAAAGGCGATGATGATGATGATGATGATGATGATGATAAAAATAATTTATGACTCACACAACAAAATTTATAGTAGTTGACACAACAGAAAATTTATATTTCAATTTATAATCTGAACAAGAGACAGGCATCTTTTGAAGTCCAATAAATAAATCAGTTTGTGCATATCTCCATTCCAGCATTAGAAAAGCTGGCGTTGTTTGTTTCATATCTGAGTCTAGATTTAGACCACGTTAACTCTTTATGTGCCATTATTATAGTTACACTTTCTATATTTAGCTCCGATATTTATAGACACCGTTCATCTTTTTCTTGACATAGTCAATTAAGCCGGAGGACAATGACTTCCGAGAATAGGGTGAAAGACTGGGGAAAGAACGGTCTTCAGCAGTGGTTCTCAACTTTTATGTCTAGGACCTCCGAAAGACTAATAATTCCCCTGCTAGGTCGCGTCGTGTTAAATTAAAAGGGAGGCAACTGCAGTAAAACTGGTTCAAATAATAAAGGTAGATAGAGGTGTATGGTGCAGTTTTACAAGGTGGCAGAGGGAGTGAGTCAGGTGAGAAAAAACAAATAGAAAGTATGAGAGTGAGATGAGAGTGTATAAATGAAAAATAAAGACATACAACATTCGATATTTCGGCATGAGCCTTTTTCGAGGATTACATACACAAATGAGACAAAAAACTAAACGAAAAAACTTATCTTAATGTGATATCTTCCAAAAGTAGGGAGCCACAGAAATATGTGTCCACTAGACAGGCATAGAAACTGAGCAGGGTCACACAAAAGATAAGCCGAGAGAGCCAATCGTAAGGAAGAGGCGGAGAGAGGGAGGGAAACAGGTGGGGGAAGGGCAATAGAAACAGCCGCTAGAGGAGAAGGTGCCGGGGGGGTTGGGGGGGAAGGGGATGCGGAGAGATAATGAATGAAGAACATAAACACCTGCAGGGAGAAAATGCGAAACTGGCGAATAGGACAAGACCCTATCAAATAAAAAAAAGAGGGGGATGGAAAACTAAAGAAAGAAGTTAAAGGAAGCTGAAGACATTGTTAATTCCAGCTGGGTGGAGACAGACAGCCTGGAAAATAAGGCGCTGTTCTAGGACCCTCCGAGATCGTACATCAGCAGAACAAGAGCAGATCGCACTAACAGAAATGTCCCGTTTTCCCCCGTGGTTGCTAAAGCAAAAATGTTTAGCTACAGGTGTCCAGGCCCTCTTAGAAATGTCGTTAAAATGTTGGCGAAAACGATCTCCTAAGCGTAAACCGGTCTCACCTATATACTTCATACCACAAAGTTTGCACATAATAGCATAAATAACATTGCGTGAAATGCAGGTGAAACCCTCCTAAACTGATAATGTGGACTTAGGGAAGGAGATCTGGCTAGCCTCGACAACAAACGGGCAAGTGCTGCATCTACGGCGTCTGCAACGCCTGGTACCATAAAAAATGCCATCTGTCTTAAGGAAACTTCGAACTAGAAGTTCCCTGAGGTTCTTGTCCCGTCTTTAGGTCACCGATGGGGGTTCCCCAAAACGTTCACGTGTATCAGGCTCGGTCTGGAGGAGATGGAGATGGCGAAACAGTATGTTTTTAACTGCCAAGCTATGAGGGTGGTACGTGAGTACCAGTTTAACTCTGTTCGAGCTACAGTGCGGTTTAGGGGTGAGGGCTTGTTGCCGCGATATATGACTGATGCGGTTCCAAGGTGACGAGAGAACACATTCTGAATAATCGCTTTGACGGAAGAAATCAAGTATTAGGCCTTGATCCTGGAAATCAACATCCTCAGTACACTAACGACGCAACTTAAGAAGCTGGGAGTGTTAAATGAAGACGTTCCACAAATGAGTTGTACATAATCTAGACCTATCACAAGGACTTCATTACGGCTCGTCGCCAAACTCTGAGGCTGGCCCGCACTGGGCCGAGAACCTGTGACCAGAAGCGCAGGAAACATAAGGGCCTTTAGAGCAAAGTACTATGAGGTTCGTTTTTGTACTGGCCAAAATAAGATTAGTAGACTCGATACCGTCCCTATGAGTAACATTTTAATTTGTTGGAAAGTATCGATCTTGTCATTCTGTCATTGATAAAGTGGCGTCGGTTACTTCCGTGGCCTGCCCACCCTGAGGTTCGAAACTGTGGTCCGCTGTCCAGGAATATTGGGTCTGGCTGATGTTTTTGTTACCAGAGGGCCGGGCTAGTTTAGAGTTAAATAAATGAGAGACAAACTAGAGAGAGAGAGAGAGAGAAAGTGAGAGGAGAGAGAGGAGAGAGAGAAGAGAGAGAGTGAAAGAAGAGAGAGGGAGAATGAAAGGAGAGAGAAGAGAGAGAGAGAGAGTGAAATGAGAGAGGGAGAGAGAGACTAGTTACACATGAAACAAGAGTGAGGGTGGGGGGAAGTTTAACAATGCAACAAAATTGAGCAGCATGATTACGTAAAACAGAGAGAGAGATAGAGACAGACAGACAGAGGGAGAGATAGAGAGAGAGACAGACAGAGGGATAGAGAGAGAGAGAGAGACAGAGGGAGAGATAGAGACAGACAGAGGGAGAGATAGAGAGAGACAGACAGAGGGAGAGATAGAGAGAGACAGTCAGAGGGAGAGATAGAGACAGACAGACAGAGGGAGAGATAGAGAGAGACAGACAGAGGGAGAGATAGAGAGAGACAAACAGAGGGAGAGATAGAGAGAGACAGACAGAGGGCGAGATAGAGAGAGACAGACAGAGGGAGAATTAGAGAGAAACAGACAAAGGGAGAGATAGAGAGAGATAGACAGGGAGAGAGGCATAAAGAACTAGACAGTTAAAGAGAGAGGCACAGGGAGAACGAACGAAGGAACGAACTTTATTTTCAAAGGTTTAAGAATTGGGTACGCAGGCCCGTCTGACACTGCCCTTCATCGTACAGCTTTCACTCAGTCACAGTCATTCAGCATTTGTTAATGAGCATTAATAATCATGAAGACACAATTAAATGATTACATAAATAAACAATAAACTTATCTCATGTCCATACACTCTACACTCTGATTTATACAACAGCATGAAATAAACTTGCATTCTTACATTCATTCAAAACTAACAAATTTATAGAAAAGCTGTATTTTAAAAAATTGCAACACTCAGCCATACTTTAAACTACTTTAGACTATTCTTAAGGGGGGGGGGGATATAGTCCATATCAAACAGATGTTGACAAAGTTTAAAGTTATAAGAACGAATATTACCTGTAAGTTTTACATAATTTGGTAGGGCATTCCAAAGGTGGGCAGCTGAGTAAGAGAAGCTTTTTTTAAACATGTCAAAGCCTCGGTTTTGGGAGAATACAACTGCTTAAGCGTTGACTGTGTTTTGGGTTGGATTTGAACAACAACCACAGATATTGTGGAGTATTGTGCAATAGAATTTTATGAATTAACTTGGCTTTGTTGAAAAGAAATCTCGTCTTGAGGGGTAGAATATCAAGATGTTTGTCCTTATTTGTAATACGTACTGCATGTTTGTCATCTATAAGCTTTACTGCTCGTTTTTGAAGTGAGTAAAGTCTTTTCATGTTTGACATGGAACAACCATCCCAGACTGTGGAACACTAGTCCAAGTGTGTTTGTATCTGTGATATGTAGTATATTCTTCTGGTGTCTATGTCAAGAAAATATTTAATTTTTAGTAAACTGGTAAACTTTTTGTGCAATGAGTTTGGTTAGATTGTCTATATGATGATTCCAGCTGAGGTGGTGGTCAATCATGAGACCTAGAGTTTTATGTTCACTAACATTCTTTATCTGTGAAGTTCCAGCATGGAGCTGTAGTGTTGTTGTTGGTGAATTTGTTAATTTCTGTCTTGTTGTAATGAGCATGGATTTTGCTTTGCTGGTGTTTATGAGCATTCTGTTGTTATTGCTCCCGTTAATTAGACTGTTTATTTCAGTTTGAAGAGTTGCTTCAAGGTTAGTACAGTCATTGTCAATAGTGTAAGCTGTGCAGCCATCAGCAAAGAGGTCACAAGATGAGTTTTTGAGATGAAGTGGAAGATCATTGATGTAGAAGGTAAACAGGAGAGGACCAAGAATAGATCCCTGTGGAACGCCATTATCAACCACAGATGAACTTGACTTAGAGTTTTTGAAGGAAACTACCTGCTGTCTGTTGGAAGGAAAAGATGTAATAAATTTTGTCAAGTCAGGGTGTAATTTATAAGTCTCAAGCTTTCTAACTAGGATTTCATGATCAATCATGTCAAATGCTTTTTTAAAGTCAACAAAGACAGCACCACATAATTTATCATCGTTTATATTAGATAACCAACATTCTGTCATTTTTGTGAGAGCTGTGTGACAGGAATGTTTTGGCCTAAAACCTGACTGACAGTCAACAATCAAATTATTTTCTTGCATGTGTTGTAAGGTTGTTTTTTGTATGTGTTTTTTCTAAGGGTTTTGACAAAGTTGATAGAATGGAAATTGGTCTATAGCCTAAGGGATTTTTCTCCGAACCAGATTTAAAAAGGGGATATATTTTTGCAATTTTAAAAGCCTGAGGAAATGACAATGTGCAATGCTCTGATTGTAAATGTGTGTTAGTGTATCTGTAATTACTGGGGCTGAGTAGCGTAATATCTTGTTGCTGATTTCATCAAGTCCTGCTGAGTTGTTGTTCTTTAAAGATGAAAGATAATTGTAAACTTCACTAACTGACATGAAAGAAATACTGGGTTGCTTTAGATTTGCACATTTGCTACCTATAAATTTGTTTAATTCGCTTAAATCAAAAGTAGGGGTTGGTAGAGAAGATTTTAAGATACTGACTTCTTCTCTGAAGTGATTGCTGAACTCTTCACATGCGGGCAAATGATTATAACTCTGCAAGTCAGACTGCTTTCTCTTGTTTGCTAGAATGTTAATTGCTTTCCAGACAGACTAACTGTCTAATTTATTCTGAACTAGGTTCCTAAAGTAATTTCTCTTTTCTTGCCTAATTAAATACTGAACTCTATTTCTAAGTAATCGGTAGCTAGTGAATTCCTTAATTTTGTGGGCTTGATCTCTTTCCCTCATGACTTGCAATATCTCAGGTGTTATCCAGGGAGATTTCATTTGATGTTTAACTCTCACCTCTTTAATAGGAACATGCTTGTCAAATATATCCCTGAAGGTTTTTATCCAGTATTCCAGGGCCTTATCAGGGTCAGTTAGTTGGTACACATGATCTAGAGGTGCTGCTTGTAACTTTTTCAGAAATGATTCTAAGCTGAATTTGCTAAAACTTCTAAATTTAATACTGGTATGTTTAGTTTTGGGAATTTTCAAGCCATGTCGTGTCCATGTGCAACAGACCGGATAGTGATCACTCAGTGATGTGTGAGGGACTTTACATTCTATAATGTTTTCTGGATGAGCTACATAAAAGTGATCTATTAGTGTGGATGATGTTTCAGTTACTCTTGTAGGTTTAGTGATAATATGGGATAAATTGTATGATAAAACAATATCATTCCATGTAGCATCTGTTTGTTTGTAATTAATATTGAAATCGCCAAGAATAGTTTTATCCTTTAAATTAAAAGACAAAACACAATACATCATACTTGTAAAGTGATCATACAACGATGCTGTTGCATTTGGATTACGATACAGAAACCCGATTAAGATTGGGCTCTGCTTTGGAAGTTTTTGATTTCCAACCATATACATTCAATATCTGGTGTCTCAAGGTCTGTTCTACGGCAAGAGTATATGGCTGTGGTAACATATACAATTAATCCTGTCTCAAGGTTTGTTCTACGGCAAGAGTGTATGGCTGTGGTAACATATACAACTAATCCTGTCTCAAGGTTTGTTCTACGGCAAGAGTGTATGGCTGTGGTAACATATACAACTAATCCTGTCTCAAGGTTTGTTCTACGGCAAGAGTGTATGGCTGTGGTAACATATACAACTAATCCTGTCTCCAGATCTGTTCTATGGCAAGAGTGTATGGCTATGGTAACATATACAACTATTCCTGTCTCAAGGTCTGTTCTACGGCAAGAGTGTATGGCTGTGGTAACATATACAACTAATCCTGTCTCAAGGTCTGTTCTACGACAAGAGTGTATGGCTGTGGTAACATATACAATTAATCCTGTCTCAAGATCTGTTCTATGGCAAGAGTGTATGGCTGTGGTAACATATACAGAAATGATTCTAAGCTGAATTTGCTAAAACTTCTAAATTTAATACTGGTATGTTTAGTTTTGGGAATTTTCAAGCCATGTCGTGTCCATGTGCAACAGACCGGATAGTGATCACTCAGTGATGTGTGAGGGACTTTACATTCTATAATGTTTTCTGGATGAGCTACATAAAAGTGATCTATTAGTGTGGATGATGTTTCAGTTACTCTTGTAGGTTTAGTGATAATATGGGATAAATTGTATGATAAAACAATATCATTCCATGTAGCATCTGTTTGTTTGTAATTAATATTGAAATCGCCAAGAATAGTTTTATCCTTTAAATTAAAAGACAAAACACAATACATCATACTTGTAAAGTGATCATACAACGATGCTGTTGCATTTGGATTACGATACAGAAACCCGATTAAGATTGGGCTCTGCTTTGGAAGTTTTTGATTTCCAACCATATACATTCAATATCTGGTGTCTCAAGGTCTGTTCTACGGCAAGAGTATATGGCTGTGGTAACATATACAATTAATCCTGTCTCAAGGTTTGTTCTACGGCAAGAGTGTATGGCTGTGGTAACATATACAACTAATCCTGTCTCAAGGTCTGTTCTACGACAAGAGTGTATGGCTGTGGTAACATATACAACTAATCCTGTCTCAAGGTTTGTTCTACGGCAAGAGTGTATGGCTGTGGTAACATATACAACTAATCCTGTCTCCAGATCTGTTCTATGGCAAGAGTGTATGGCTATGGTAACATATACAACTATTCCTGTCTCAAGGTCTGTTCTACGGCAAGAGTGTATGGCTGTGGTAACATATACAACTAATCCTGTCTCAAGGTCTGTTCTACGACAAGAGTGTATGGCTGTGGTAACATATACAATTAATCCTGTCTCAAGGTCTGTTCTACGACAAGAGTGTATGGCTGTGGTAACATATACAATTAATCCTGTCTCAATATCTGTTCTATAGCAAGAGTGTATGGCTGTGGTATCATATACAACTAATCCAGTCTCAAGGTCTGTTCTACGGCAAGAGTATATGGCTGTGGTAACATATACAACTAATCCTGTCTCAAAGTCTGTTCTATGGCAAGAGTGTATGGCTGTGGTAACATATACAACTAATCCTGTCTCAAGATCTGTTCTATGGCAAGAGTGTATGGCTGTGGTAACATATACAACTAATCCCGTCTCAAGGTCTGTTCTATGGCAAGAGTGTATGGCTGTGGTAACATATACAACTAATCCTGTCTCAAGGTGTGTTCTACGACAAGAGTGTATGGCTGTGGTAACATATACAATTAATCCTGTCTCAAGATCTGTTCTATGGCAAGAGTATATGGCTGTGGTAACATATACAACTATTCCTGTCTCAAGATCTGTTCTACGACAAGAGTATATGGCTGTGGTAACATATACAATATCCTGTCTCAAGGTCAGTTCTACGGCAAGAGTATATGGCTATGGTAACATATACAATTAATCCTGTCTCAAGATCTGTTCTATGGCAAGGGTATATGGCTGTGGTAACATATACAATTAATCCTGTCTCAAGGTCTGTTCTACGGCAAGAGTGTATGGCTGTGGTAACATATACAATTAATCCTGTCTCAAGGTCTGTTCTACGGCAAGAGTGTATGGCTGTTGTAACATATACAACTAATCCTGTCTCAAGGTCTGTTCTACGACAAGAGTATATGGCTGTGGTAACATATACAATTAATCCTGTCTCAAGGTCAGTTCTACGGCAAGAGTATATGGCTATGGTAACATATACAACTATTCCTGTCTCAAGATCTGTTCTATGGCAAGAGTATATGGCTGTGGTAACATATACAACTATTCCTGTCTCAAGATCTGTTCTACGGCAAGAGTATATGGCTGTGGTAACATATACAACTATTCCTGTCTCAAGATCTGTTCTGTGGCAAGAGTATATGGCTATGGTAACATATACAATTAATCCTGTCTCAAGGTCTGTTCTACGGCAAGAGTATATGGCTGTGGTAACATATACAATTAATCCTGTCTCAAGGTCTGTTCTACGGCAAGAGTATATGGCTGTGGTAACATATACAACTATTCCTGTCTCAAGATCTGTTCTACGGCAAGAGTATATGGCTGTGGTAACATATACAAATATTCCTGTCTCAAGATCTGTTCTATGGCAAGAGTATATGGCTGTGGTAACATATACAATTAATCCTGTCTCAAGGTCTGTTCTACGGCAAGAGTATATGGCTGTGGTAACATATACAACTATTCCTGTCTCAAGATCTGTTCTATGGCAAGAGTATATGGCTGTGGTAACATATACAACTATTGCTGTCTCAAGATCTGTTCTACGGCAAGAGTATATGGCTGTGGTAACATATACAACTATTCCTGTCTCAAGATCTGTTCTACGGCAAGAGTATATGGCTGTGGTAACATATACAACTATTCCTGTCTCAAGATCTGTTCTACGGCAAGAGTATATGGCTGTGGTAACATATACAACTATTCCTGTCTCAAGATCTGTTCTATGGCAAGAGTGTATGGCTGTGGTAACATATACAACTATTCCTGTCTCAAGATCTGTTCTACGGCAAGAGTATATGGCTGTGGTAACATATACAACTATTCCTGTCTCAAGATCTGTTCTACGGCAAGAGTATATGGCTGTGGTAACATATACAATTAATCCTGTCTCAAGGTCTGTTCTACGGCAAGAGTGTATGGCTGTGGTAACATATACAATTAATCCTGTCTCAAGGTCTGTTCTACGACAAGAGTGTATGGCTGTGGTAACATATACAACTATTCCTGTCTCAAGATCTGTTCTACGGCAAGAGTGTATGGCTGTGGTAACATATACAACTATTCCTGTCTCAAGATCTGTTCTACGACAAGAGTGTATGGCTGTGGTAACATATACAACTATTCCTGTCTCAAGATCTGTTCTACGGCAAGAGTGTATGGCTGTGGTAACATATACAATTAATCCTGTCTCAAGATCTGTTCTACGACAAGAGTGTATGGCTGTGGTAACATATACAATTAATCCTGTCTCAAGATCTGTTCTACGACAAGAGTGTATGGCTGTGGTAACATATACAATTAATCCTGTCTCAAGATCTGTTCTACGACAAGAGTGTATGGCTGTGGTAACATATACATTAATCCTGTCTCAAGGTCTGTTCTACGGCAAGAGTGTATGGCTGTGGTAACATATACAATTAATCCTGTCTCAAGGTCTGTTCTACGGCAAGAGTGTATGGCTGTGGTAACATATACAATTAATCCTGTCTCAAGGTCTGTTCTACGGCAAGAGTGTATGGCTGTGGTAACATATACAATTAATCCTGTCTCAAGGTCTGTTCTACGGCAAGAGTGTATGGCTGTGGTAACATATACAACTAATCCTGTCTCAAGCTTCCTAGTAGGGTCACGTCGAAGTAAATTATAACCGTCTATCCTAATCACACACACACACACACACACACACACACACACACACACACACACAGAGTGAGAGAGAGAGCGACAGAGACAGAGAGAATCTGAAACAGGTAAGTAGATGGGGCAAATTCTCTCTCTCTATTTCTAATTTCTAATTTCTATCTAGAGATAGTGACAAACAGGAGAGAGAAGAACAGAACAGAGAGAAGAAGACGCAATAAGAGAGAAACACACACACAAAGAGGGACACATATCACATATAGAGACATAGATAGACACAGAGATAAGATAGAGAGGAGAGACAAAGGAGATTGATAGATTGATTGATTGATTGATCTTTATTTCAAAAGGGTTAAGAATTGAGCACGCAGGCCCGTCTGACATTCTGCCCTTTATCATACATCTTTCACTCTATTCCAGACATTCTACAAATATGCTGTTCATATAACAAACATAACTAACATTGAAGCTGAGAGACATAAAATAAAATATAACATTTACGTTTCGCTCTTAAACATTCACTCAGTACAGAAGTAACTACATACATTATAAATGACTATCTACTAAACAAAATTTTCGGGACTATTCAGAAAACAGACGCAGATATAGAAGCACAAAGATATATACAGAGAGACAGATAGAAAAAAAACAGATATAAGATAAACAGAGGTAGAGAGACACATCTATAAGATAGAGAGACACAGAAAAACACAGATACAGAGACACAGATATAAGATACAGAGACACAGATAGAGGTGCACAGAGATAACATAAACAGAGATACAGAGACAGAGACGCACAGATATAGAGACACAGAGATAAACATGGAGACAGAGACAGAAAGATATAAAAATAAACAAGAGATAAAGAAAGCCTTCGATATGATTGATCATGAAATTCTTGCAAAAAAAGCTGGAAGGTTTACACCCTGACCTAACAAAATGTATTACATCTTTTCTCTCAGGTAGAAAACAAGTAGTTTGCTTCAGAAACAAAATATCTAACTTTTATGTGGTTGATACTGGTATTCCTCAAGGCTCCATTCTTGGTCCTCTTCTCTTTGCTATCTACATTAACGACCTACCATTACATTTAAAGCACTCTTCATGTGATCTTTTTGTTGATGACTGTACTGTTTACAATAGTGAATATGACATCAATAAACTACAGACAACGCTCCAAAATGATATAAACAGTTTGATTAAATGGAGTAATAAAAATGATATGTTGATAAATACCAACAAAACAAAATCCCTGCTCATCACTACAAGACAGAAACTGTAGAATGCAACAAAAACTTCACTACAGCTTTGTGCTGGACTAAGGCAATGCTCATCACTACAAGACAGAAACTGTAGAATGCAACAAAAACTTCACTACAGCTTTGTGCTGGACTAAGGCAATAAAAAAATGTTAATGAACATAAAACTCTAGGACTCATCATTGATCAGCATTTAACTTGGAATTCTCACGTACATAACCTAACAAACTTGATTGGACAGAAAGTTTACCAACTAGTCAAAATTAAACACTTTATCGACAAAGACACAAGAAAGATATACTACATATCACACATACAAACACACTTAGATTACTGTTCCACAATCTGGGATGGATGCTCAGTCTCTAACACAAAAAGGCTCCACTCACTTCATAAACGAGCAGTAAATCTGATTTGTGACAAACACCCAGTACAGACTGTAGATCAACACAAACAACTCAAAATTCTACCCCTCAAATATAGAGTCATTTTTAACAAAGTTAAGTTTGTTCACAGAATTCTGTCGCACAATGCTCCGCCTTACTTGTGGCCACTGTTTACGTATAATACTAAACATAGCCAGCGTTTAAAAAACTGTCTTCTTCCTAAACCCAGGATTGATCTGTACAAGAAAAGCCTTGCATACTCTGCAGTACAGCTCTGGAACACCCTCCCTTGCCATTTAAAATTCATTAGTATTTCATCCTTTAACTCAAACTTCTTTCACTATTTACTTGCTTGTAATTATATGCCTCCATAGAATAACCAGCACTCTCTCAACACGTGGCTCGTCAACCATCAAGTATTAAAATGACATAGTTCGAAAAGTAACTTGTTAGATATTGTTAAAATTATTTTAATGTTTGTTAGAAACATATGTTAGAAGATTTGTATTTACAATGTATTTTTGTTTATGTATATGTCTATGTGTGTATGTGAGACCTATTTTATTAGGTTAATTACTTCTTCTCTTTTACTTTGAATGTAGTAGTTAAATCTTACACTCTTTTGATATGTTTTTTTTCCTAATTTAATTTGTATTTTTGTACTAAATCGAGTGTGTGGGAATAATGAAAGACGGAGTGATGAAGGGCAGAAAGTAAGACGGGCCTGCGTGCCCAATTCTTTACCCTTTAAAACTAAAGACCATTCATTCATTCATTCTCTATAGATTTTTTTGTTTGTTTTACTTTCTGAAGAGCGATAGATGTCCTCCTTTTAATTTCCCTCAATGTATCTCCATTATTAGTTAGTAGTGATCCAAGATATTCAAAACTCTCCACTTCTTCCAATTTTTCCTCATTGATACATATTTCAGCTGCCTTGTTTGTTTTGTCATTTGTCATCAATTTAGTTTTCTTCGCATTAAGATAGAGGTTATTCACTATTCTTCACTATTTTTATGGATTGACATAATTAGTTTTTTTTCCATTTTTGTGTGTGTGTTGTTGACAGTAATACTGTGCCATAAGCATATCAGTAGATGGAGACAGAGGTGAATATACGATATACGTATATATTCATACACCACACCATGGTATTTTTGAAATATGGCTACAAAACTGAGTTGAACTACAAAACAAAATCACCCCCCCCCCCAACACACACAGCATTGAAGTATAAAGTCGCAAGCTGTACCCTAGAGAACGGGACAATAAATGGTAAGTTCTAGAGAACGGGACAGTAAGTGATAAGTTCTAGAGAACGGGACAGTAAGTGATAAGTTCTAGAGAACGGGACAGTAAGTGATAAGGTATAGAGAACGGAACAGTAAGTGATAAGTTCTAGAGAACGGGGCAATAAGTGATAAGGTCTAGAGAATGCGACAGTAAGTGATAAGGTCTAGAGAACGGGACAGTAAGTGATAAGGTCTAGAGAACGGGACAGTAAGTGATAAGGTCTAGAGAACGGGACAGTAAGTGATAAGTTCTAGAGAACGGGACAGTAAGTGATAAGTTCTAAAGAACGGGAAATTAAATGATAAGTTCTAGAGAACGGGACATTAAGTGATAAGTTCTAGAGAACGGGACAGTAAGGGATAAGTTCTAGAGAATGGGACATTAAATGATAAGTTCTAGAGAACGGGACATTAAGAGATAAGTTCTAAAGAACGGGACAATAAGTGATAAGTTCTCAGAAAAGTTATCAGAACATTAAAAACAAATCATACTTTCCAGGTACAGTCATGACAAAATTATTTTGACATTTCACAAGAAGAAAAACGGTAAAAAAAATGACAATGAGAAACTCAAAGGAAAAAGGAACAGAGGGATATCAAGAAAAAATATATATATATATATTTCCAGGTGCTGGCCAAGTGGCATGGGAGAAAGGGTGGGGTGGTGGGGTGGGGTGGGAGAAGGGAGGAATAAAATCTAATCAGATATGCTAAAGACTGCACAAAGTAAACAAGCAGGATAGCAAATAAACGTCTTTCGGCACGGAACATGATGATGACAGAAGACTTGCTGCTTCATGACTTATTACAAAGCTCTGATCCTCAGGAATGTCCTCGAACTGTGTGATCTAAAAGCAATGACCACATCAAAAGGCGCATCTCGCTGGTCCAGGATTGGCAGGTGAACCCTTGGGACAGAAAAGACTTGAAGGCCACCAGACAGCAAAGAAGAAAGAGAGTAAGGGGAGACAATGACCAGATCAGGATGCATTGTTATGGCTTTCTGATACTGAGGCGGGGTGCCAGAAGAGAGGGTTTAGCAAGTGATCACTACCTCCAGGAGAAGCGGACAGAGGGAGATGGATAGAATGCCCGAGGCTTTTATCAGTGTCTGACCAACTGTCAGCGAGGTCAGAAGGTCCTAAGTCATGACAGAGAGAAACTGAGCATAAGATATCAGGGGATCAAGGTCATAGGAGATTGTATTACTTTTATAGGTAGTGGGAGACCGTATTACATTTATGGGTAGTGGAAGATTTATTACTTTTGTGGGTAGTGGGAGACCGTATTACATTTATGGGTAATGGAAGATTGTATTATTTTTATGGATAGTGGGAGACTGTAAACACATGTGGGTAGTGGAAGATTTATTACACTTGTGGATAGTGGGAGACTGTATTGCTTTTGTGGGTAGTGGGAGATTGTATTACTTTTGTGGATAGTGGGAGACTGTATTGCTTTTGTGGGTAGTGGGAAATTGTATTACTTTTGTGCGTAGTGGGAGATTGTATTACTTTTGTGGGTAGTGGGAGATTGTATTACTTTTGTGCGTAGTGGGAGATTGTATTGCTTTTGTGGATAGTGGGAGATTGTATTACTTTTGTGCGTAGTGGGAGACTGTATTGCTTTTGTGGGTAGTGGGAGATTGTATTACTTTTGTGCGTAGTGGGAGACTGTGTTACACTTGTGGGTAGTGGATACTGTATTACATTTGTGGGTATGGGATGTTGTATTATATTTTTGAGTAGTGGAAGATTGTACTACATTTGTGGGTAGTGGGGGATTATATTACATTTGTGAGTAGTGGGAGATTGTTCAACATTTGTGGATAGTGGGAGATTGTACTCATTTGTGGGTAGTGGGAGACTGTATTACATTTCTGATCATGTGAGATTTTATTACTTTTGTAGGTAGTGGGGATTTGTATTACACTTGTGGGTGGTGGGAGATTGTACTCCGTTTGTTGTTGTGAGAGGTTGTATTACCTTTCTTGATGGCAGGAGATCACGTTGCATTTTTGGGTGATAGGAGAAAGTATTACATTTCTGAGCAACAAAGTAGTAATTTAAATGTAGGAATGTATGAAAAGAAACGCGCAGTCATCGCCCTGGAGTGAAGGAAGAAACATGAAGATAATAAGTGAGAGAGACAAGCCATGACAGACGACACGAAGAAGATCAACATTTGTATCCAATGGCCGAGCTAACTTAGAAGCTGTCTTCACACGGCTGGCGGTATCAAAAGTCTGAGATGTTCTGCCCGAATATTGCTTGTTTTTTTTGTTTTTGTTTCGTATCTTGGAATAAATTCATAATTTTCGATTTGTGTTTAGTTCCTGGATGAAGAGCGGGAAAGGTTGGGGGGGGGGGGGGGGGAGGTCTTCTTAATTAAAAAAAATATTGTAAAGATTCTATGAAAACTAACTTGGTCATAAGCCTTTAAGACATCACTGAATGGGAAATGATAGTGCTCCTCTAGTTGTTGAAGAAAGAGATAATTTTTTTTGATCTTCCAGGCCGGATTCCTGCTTCTACTATAAGCTTACCCATGTCAGTCTGGGCGCATTTTGTGCCTATCTCTCATACAAGGAGAAGACCCAAGACAGAAAAGTCATGTGTTTAATTTTTCATGTACTTTTTACCATGTTGTTCCTGTATGTGGTCTTTGAAAAACAAGGCTTTCGCCGAAATATTGAATTGCTGTATGTTCTTCAGTTACACCCGCTCATCTTAGTTTCTGCCATCTCGTTTCCGCCCACTTTCCTTACTCATCTTTTTGTACAACTGAACCATGCACCTGTGTCTACCTTCAGGCCAGATCACACACTATCATCCTGACCTGCCCGCCAAGTTAGGTTCACACACTATCATCCTGACCTGCCCGCCAAGTTAGGTCCACACACCATCATCCTGACCTGCCCGCCAAATTAGGTCCACACACCATCATCCTGACCTGCCCGCCAAGTTAGGTCCACACACCATCATCCTGACCTGCCCGCCAAGTTAGGACCACACACCATCATCCTGACCTGCCCGCCAAGTTAGGTCCACACACCATCATCCTGACCTGCCCGCCAAGTTAGGTCCACACACCATCATCCTGACCTGCCCGCCAAGTTAGGTCCACACACCATCATCCTGACCTGCCCGCCAAGTTAGGTCCACACACCATCATCCTGACCTGCCCGCCAAGTTAGGTCCACACACCATCATCCTGACCTGCCCGCCAAGTTAGGTCCACACACCATCATCCTGACCTGCCCGCCAAGTTAGGACCACACACCATCATCCTGACCTGCCCGCCAAGTTAGGTTCAGTAGAAGCCAGACTATCACGACTCTGCCCTACGTTTTCTGGGCGTTTACAATATTTTAAAGATAATCCTTACCCTTCTATTTATTTATTCTAACGTTTCCACAGAGTGGGTCATGGTCACTACTGCAGTCAGCTCCTGGCATGGTTTTTGTTGTTAGTAATGCATTGCGGAATCGTTTGTTGATAGACCACCGGACTATCAGCCTCTCATGTCACATAACGAAGCTACTTCTGAGAATCAAGATGAGAAGAACAAGGAAAAAGATAAAAATGGAAATAGTAGATGAACAGTTTGGATTCGTTGAAGGAAAGGGAACACAGAATGCCATTTATGCTTTACGAACACTAACAGAAAGAGCTTTAGAAGTACAGAAAGATCTCTACTTATGCTTCACTGATTACACCAAGGCATTTGACAAGGTAAAACATAACGAAATTATTAAAATGCTTGAAGACATCAATATAGACGGCAAAGACCTGAGGATTGTAAAACATCTATACTGGCAGCAAGAAGCAGGAATTCGAGTTGAAAATAGAATTGGAAAATATCAACCTATAAAACAAGGGGTGCGACAAGGATGTGTACTATCTCCATACTTTTTTTCTCTGTATAGCGAGAATATTCTAAGAACAATCATCACAGAACCAGGCATAAAAATTGGAGGATACAATATTAATAACCTTCGGTATGCTGACGACACAGTACTGATAGCTGAGAACCAACAAGACCTGCAAAATCTCTTGGATAAAGTCGCCAAAGAAAGTGAACAGAAAGGCCTTACTTTGAACATCAAAAAGACAGAGACTATAGTTATATCTAAGAAACAGAATCCACCAGCATGCAGTATTAAATTAAACGGAACTGTTCTAAAGCAGATGCAGAAATTCAAATACCTTGGAGCAGTAATAACTTCAGATGGGAAATGCAGAACAGAAATTAGGAACAGAATAGGCCAAGCAAAGACTACATTTTATAGAATGAGAAACATATTAGCCAACACATCCTTATCAATGAATGTTAGAAAAGGAGCCCTAAAATGCTATATTGAACCTATCTTGTTATATGGAAGTGAATCATGGACAATAGGCAAGTCTGCACAAAAATCATTGGAAGCAGCAGAAATGTGGTTTATTAGAAGAATGTTGCGAATCCCCTGGACAGCAAAAATAACTAATGAAGAATGTAGGAGAAGAGCTGGAGAGACAAAAAACCTTGTCAAAAAGATAAGAGAGAGAGACAATGTACTTTCATAGGACATGCAATGAGAAGAGGGGGCATTGAAAATATTATAACAACAGGAAAAATAGAAGGAAGAAGATCAAGAAGAAGACCAAGAGAAATGATACTGGACAGTCTGACGGGATGGTGTGAGAGGAGATCACCAACTGAACTGATGGCCTGCATGAAGGATCGGGTACTCTGGAGAAGCATAATAGCCAACGCCAGTCGGCGAGGCACCTGATGATGATGATTACCCTACGTTTTCTGGGTGTTTACAATATTTTTAAGATAATCCTTACCCTACGTTTTCTGAGTGTTTACAATATTTTTAAGTTAATCCTTACCCTACGTTTTCTGGGTGTTTACAATATTTTTAAGATAATCCTTACCCTACGTTTTCTGGGTGTTTACAATATTTTTAAGATAATCCTTACCCTACGTTTTCTGGGTGTTTACATTATTTTTAAGATAATCCTTACCCTACGTTTTCTGAGTGTTTACAATATTTTTAAGATAATCCTTACCCTACGTTTTCTGAGTGTTTACAATATTTTTAAGATAATCCTTACCGCAGTCAGAACAAGTTAGTGGGCCCCCTGTTGCTTTCCTTGGAAGGATAATGTCAGCACTCAGGTGCACGTAATCCGCAGCACAGTAGGGAATCTCTAACGACTGGAGGGCAGTGACTTATGACGGGGACAGAACTTACTGTCTTCTGTCTGGGATGCAGCATCGTTATTGGAAAAAAAGATGGAAACAAATTAAGCCTGAGCGCATACAGCGAACTTAAATGATGTGACTTGACATTTCTAGGCCAAAGCTTTGTGAGATGGAGAGGCAGCAGTCTCCTGGATGCGTTTTGTTTTCCCAGCAAAATCTGGGGCACTCATTTCTTCCTTTGCTTTTCTGTCTCTCCGAGAAATTAACTGCATCTTTCCCAACAACCACGTCTCTGTTGCTTCCAGTTTATGTATCATTTGTTTGTCACTCCTGCAAGTTTCACAAACATACGGTCTGCACATCACTACAGACAAAACTATGTAAGTGCTAACGTTCTGCCATACACGCAAATATTATTTTATTTATTACATCTCTCTCACCTGTTAAGACTCAAGATCGCCATGTTGTTTCCAGCTCGGCTCCCTTAAATTCTTCTCGCGCTCACACTGTCTGACTTCTGACCTCAGCGAGTCCATGTTTCAAAGATCTACATACAAACTAAGCTGTTAGTAAACCGCCCTATCTTTGGTTTGTTTCGTAGATAAACTTACTCTGCAAGTTGTTAATTTTTATAACACCTGTGTGTGTAAGTTTAATGTTGAGTATTATATTTGTTTGTTATTTTTTCTTAGCTCAATGATTTAACTGAGGGAAAAGGGTTGGGGTGGGTGGGAGGGGTTTGGGGGGGGGGGGAACCCTCCAAGTGATTCGTACTTCTGGAAATTTTCAACACATTTGAAAATCTAGAAAACCACATTTATTTGGTGTCTTGAAGTCTTTAGAATGAACTTTCCTTGACTCACGTAACAAGCATTTAGACGTAAATAAAACATTTTCATTACATCACGTAAGAAGTCTTTAGACGTAAATAAAATACTTTCATTACATCACGTAAGAAGTCTTTAGACGTAAATAAAACACTTTCATTACATCACGTAACAAGCATTTAGACGTAAATAAATCACTTTCATTACATCACGTAACAATTCTTTAGACATAAATAAACCATTTTCATTACATCACGTAACAAGTCTTTAAATAAACCACTTTCGTTGACTCACGTAACAAGTCTTTAGACGTAAATAAACCACTTACGTTATATCACATAACGAGCCTTTAGATGTAAATAAACCACTTTAGTTACATCATGTAACAGGTCTTTAGACGTAAATAAACCACTTTCGTTACATCACGTAACAAGTCTTTAGACGTAAACAAACCACTTTAATCACATCACGTAACAACCATTTAGATGTAAATAAACCACTTTCATTACATCACGTAACAAGCATTTAGACGTAAATAAAGCACTTTAGTTACATCACGTAAGAAGTCTTTAGATGTAAATAAACCACTTACGTTATATCACATAACAAGCTTTTAGATATAAATAAAGCACTTTAGTTACATCATGTAAGAAGTCTTCAGACGTAAATAAACCACTTTCATTACATCACGTAACAAGTCTTTAGACATAAATAAACCATTTTCATTACATCACATAACAATTCTTTAGACGTAAAGAAACCACTTTCGTTACATCATGTAACAAGTCTTTAGATGTAAATAAACCACTCACGTTATATCACATAACAAGCCTTTAGATATAAATAAACCACTTACGTTACATCACGTAACAAGTCTTTAGACATAAACAAGCCACTTTAATTACATCACGTAACAAGTCTTTAGACGTAAATAAAACAGTTTCATTACATCACGTAACAAGTCTTTAGACGTAAATAAACCACTTTAATTACATCACGTAACAAGTCTTTAGATATAAATAAAGCACTTTAGTTACATCACGTAAGAAGTCTTTAGACGTAAATAAACCACTTTCGTTACATCACGTAACAAGTCTTTAGATATAAATAAACCACTTTCATTACATCACGTAACAAGTCTTTAGACGTAAATAAACCACTTTCATTACATCACATAACAAGTCTTTAGACGTAAATAAACCACTTTCATTACATCACGTAACAAGTCTTTAGATGTAAATAAACCACTTTCATTACATCACATAACAAGTCTTTAGATATAAATAAACCACTTTCATTACATCACATAACAAGTCTTTAGATATAAATAAACCACTTTCATTACATCACGTAACAAGTCTTTAGACGTAAATAAACCACTTTCGTTGACTCACGTAACAAATCTTTAGACCTAAATAAACCACTTTCTTAGTCTCACGTAACAAGTCTTTAGACGTAAATAAACCACTTTCTTAGTCTTACGTAACAAGTCTTTAGACGTAAATAAACCACTTTCTTAATCTCACGTAACAAGTCTTTAGACGTAAATAAACCACTTTCTTAGTCTCACGTAACAAGTCTTTAGACGTAAATAAACCGCTTTCACTGACTCATACAGCAAGTCTTTAGACGTAAATAAACCGCTTTCACAGACTCATACAGCAAGTCTTTACGCTTAAATAAACCACTTTCACTGACTCACAAAACAAGTCTTTAGACTGAAGGAAGCGTTTTTGATTGACTCAGTTTAACAAGCATACACGCCTGAAACAGACCATCATCATCACCATCATCATCTCAGAAGCAATACATGACAGCTGCTTTTCACAGAATCTAGCCCCGCCATCAACTGATCTGGACACACTCTCTGGAGAGAGGCTAACTCGTCTCCACTATTGAATCTCATAAACTTCATTTGTCATCGGCGCAGACAGGGTGGATAATTCATGCAGACAGTTTTAGCGCCCGGGGCAAACAGTCAGAACGTATCTGGCGCCCGTCGCGTGTCCTGCGGAAGTCCCTGGTGTTTCTGGATTATTCTGGAAACAATCAGCAATCCGGATTGGGAATAAGCTGCTTTGGGTTTGTTTTATTTTCTGGGGGCTGACATGAGAAAATAAGCCTCTAAGCCAGATCCACCACCCTTTGGGACATCTGCATCTGCCCTGTTGGCCAGGATGAATCGGTAGAGGACAGTGTTTCCAGGAGAAATTCTAGACTTTAAAATGTGGTTAGTGACCAGCTTAGCAGCACGGACGCCTGGACCACCTGACTCCCAACAACAGCTGGTCAAGAGAACAATCTTAAACCATGCTGTCCCCATCGCCCACAAACACTTGTGTCATAGTCAGGTGAACTGGCTTTAAAAATCCCGTAGAGGTGGAGTCTGAGTATAAGCAGGCAGGTTCTTTAATGTTCTTTATGCAGATAATGAAGCGGTAGTAGCCCACTCTGTATCAGACATTTTATTTATAAAAAAGATAAATCACAAATAATATGACAAACAAGAACAACAAGAGCAAGGTCATTACAAGAAAAAAAAACAGGTGTGAGGTCATTACAAGAAAAAAAACAGGTGTGAGGTCATTACAAGAAAAAAAAACAGGTGTGAGGTCATTACAAGAAAAAAAAAGGTGTGAGGTAATTACAAGAAAAAAAAACAGGTGTGAGGTCATTACAAGAAAAAAAAACAGGTGTGAGGTCATTACAAGAAAAAAAACAGGTGTGAGGTCATTACAAGAAAAAAAACAGGTGTGAGGTCAATGCAAGAACAACAGGTGTGAGGTCATTACAAGAACATCGAGTGTGAGGTAGCAACAAGAGCAACAGATGTGAGGTAGCTACAAGAACAACAGGTGTGAGGTCATTACAAGAAAAACAGGTGTGAGGTCATTACAAGAAAAACAGGTGTGAGGTCATTACAAGAAAAACAGGTGTGAGATCATTACAAGAAAAACAGGTGTAAGATCATTACAAGAAAAACAGGTGTGAGATCATTACAAGAAAAACAGGTGTGAGTTCATTACAAGAAAAACAGGTGTGAGATCATTACAAGAAAAACAGATGTGAGATCATTACAAGAAAAACAGGTATGAGATCATTACAAGAACAACAAGTATGAGATCATTACAAGAAAAACAGGTGTGAGATCATTACAAGAACAACAGGTGTGAGATCATTACAAGAAAAAAAACAGGTGTGAGGTCATTACAAGAAAAAAAAAGGTGTGAGGTAATTACAAGAAAAAAAACAGGTGTGAGGTCATTACAAGAAAAAAAACAGGTGTGAGGTCATTACAAGAAAAAAAAAGGTGTGAGGTCATTACAAGAAAAAAAACAGGTGTGAGGTCAATGCAAGAACAACAGGTGTGAGGTCATTACAAGAACATCGAGTGTGAGGTAGCAACAAGAGCAACAGATGTGAGGTAGCTACAAGAACAACAGGTGTGAGGTCATTACAAGAAAAACAGGTGTGAGGTCATTACAAGAAAAACAGGTGTGAGGTCATTACAAGAAAAACAGGTGTGAGATCATTACAAGAAAAACAGGTGTAAGATCATTACAAGAAAAACAGGTGTGAGATCATTACAAGAAAAACAGGTGTGAGTTCATTACAAGAAAAACAGGTGTGAGATCATTACAAGAAAAACAGATGTGAGATCATTACAAGAAAAACAGGTATGAGATCATTACAAGAACAACAAGTATGAGATCATTACAAGAAAAACAGGTGTGAGATCATTACAAGAACAACAGGTGTGAGATCATTACAAGAAAAACAGGTGTGAGATCATTAAAAGAACAACAGGTGTGAGGTCATTACAAGAACAACAGATGTGAGTTCATTAGAAGAAAAACAGGTGTGAGATAGCTACAAGAACAACAGGTGTGAGGGAGCTACAAGATCAACAGGTGTGAGACAATTACAAGAACAACAGGTGTGAGATAGCTGCAAGAACAACAGGTGTGAGGTAGCTACAAGAACAACAGGTGTGAGATAGCTACAAGAACAACAGGTGTGATGTCATTACAAGAACAACAGGTGTGAGGTCATTAAAAGAACAATAGGTGCGACGTCATTACAAAAATAACATGTATGAGGTCATTACAAGAACAGTAGGTGAGAGATTATTATAAAAACAACAGGTGTGAGTTTATTACAAGAAGAACAGGTGTGAGGTAGCTACAAGAACAAAAGGTGTGAGTTTATTATAAGAAGAACAGGTGTGAGGTAGCTACAAGAACAAAAGGTGTGAGTTTATTATAAGAAGAACAGGTGTGAGGTAGCTACAAGAACAAAAGGTGTGAGTTTATTACAAGAAGAACAGGTGTGAGGTAGCTACAAGAACAACAGGTGTGAGTTTATTATAAGAAGAACGGGTGTGAGGTAGCTACAAGAACAACATGTGTGAGGTAGCTACAAGAACAACAGGTGTGAGTTTATTATAAGAAGAATAGGTGTGAGGTCACCATAAAAATATTGTTTTTAGATTTTCAAGTACAAGACCAGAAAGTGCGAGTTATTAATAGTTACAGACGGACAGATAAGCTGAGATAAACAGATATAGACATATACAGGCAGAAACAGAGAAGTCTAAATGATATATCATCCAGTGTAATATTGATTAACGAAGATAAATCAGAAGGAAATTGTTGTCAGAAAAGATATATAGGAAGACAAATAAAGGACCACAACCAAAATTTCCGCCAAACTCCTTCTTCGGGGCATAGATATAAAAAAGGAATATTTGGAAGAAGTGTTAAGAAAAGGATATTTTTAAATTAAGCGGTAAAGGACACATGTAGGACAACAGGTCAGCCAGACATTACATAGAAGTATCTGTTAGCAGGTTTGGCTGAACATTCAAATAAGTAACATGGTCTTATATACGGAGGTGGTCTTATATACGGAGGTGGTCTTATATACGGAGGTGGTCTTATATACGGAGGTGCTCTTATATACGGAGGTGCTCTTATATACGGAGGTGGTCTTATATACGGAGGTGCTCTTATATACGGAGGTGCTCTTATATACGGAGGTGGTCTTATATACGGAGGTGGTCTTATATACGGAGGTGCTCTTATATACGGAGGTGCTCTTATATACGGAGGTGGTCTTATATACGGAGGTGCTCTTATATACGGAGGTGGTCTTATATACGGAGGTGGTCTTATATACGGAGGTGGTCTTATATACGGAGGTCTTATATACGGAGGTGCTCTTATACGGAGGTGGTCTTATATACGGAGGTGCTCTTATATACGGAGGTGCTCTTATATACGGAGGTGGTCTTATATACGGAGGTGGTCTTATATACGGAGGTGGTCTTATATATGGAGGTGGTCTTATATACGGAGGTGGTCTTATATATGGAGGTGGTCTTATATACGGAGGTGGTCTTATATACGGAGGTGGTCTTATATACGGAGGTGGTCTTATATACGGAGGTGCTCTTATATACGGAGGTGGTCTTATATACGGAGGTGGTCTTATATATGGAGGTGGTCTTATATATGGAGGTGGTCTTATATATGGAGGTGGTCTTATATATGGAGGTGGTCTTATATATGGAGGTGGTCTTATATACGGAGGTGGTCTTATATACGGAGGTGGTCTTATATATGGAGGTGGTCTTATATACGGAGGTGGTCTTATATACGGAGGTGGTCTTATATATGGAGGTGGTCTTATATACGGAGGTGCTCTTATATACGGAGGTGAATGAGTTCAGTTATCTTGGTAGTGTATTTAACTGGGATAGAATAACGGAAAGGTAGAAGGAAGTATCAATCAATCAATCAAGTGCCGTGCCACGTGGTGTAGGCGATCATTTCTCTCCACAATTCCCTGTCTTTAGACTTGATTATGACATCCACCGGCGACTTTCTTCCTAGCCACTCTGACACCCCATGTAGTAACTTCTCTCTCTCTCTCTGTCTTCCTTTATCTCTTCTTCCCTCAATTTTTCCAGTTGCCACAATGGGTTCCAATTTTCCTCTTCTCAAAAAAATGTCCTACAAATCTCGCTTGTCTGCCTCTGATCTTTTCTGTAATTTGCCTTTTAACTCCAGCCTCTCCTAAGACTTCTTCGTTGGTTTTCTTAGCTGTCCATGGTACCTTCAACATCCTTCTTATGAACCACATTTCCATGGCCTCCATTTCTCACTGTACTCTTTTATTCATAGACCATGCTTCACACCCATAAAACAAAATTGGCTTGATGTAACATTTAAGTACTCTGAATCTTGTTTCCATTGATATGGATCTGTTGCACAAGATGTTTCTCATTTTCTGGAATGCTGACTTAGCCTGAGCATGTGTGCCTTTTATTATAGAAGGAAGTATGCAACAAACAAATAAAGTTGGTTACCCTAGTCCCAGAACATTAAAATGTTCAGGTAAGATCAAAGCAGAGACAGCTGATGGAGCCTTATTTACACCAACACCCGCTTGTCAATGTTAGACCTGGACACTCTCCATTGTCAGTGCTAGACCTGGACACTCTCCATTGTCAATGTTAGACCTGGACACTCTCCATTGTCAATGTTAGACCTGGACACTCTCCATTGTCAATGTTAGACCTGGACACTCTCCATTGTCAATGCTAGACCTGGACACTCTCCATTGTCAATGTTAGACCTGGACACTCTCCATTGTCAATGTTAGACCTGGACACTCTCCATTGTCAATGCTAGACCTGGACACTCTCCGTTGAACCTACAGCCCCGCGACAGTCTGGACACAAGCATCGCAACCTGAAGTTTCTTCTCTAGCATGACAGCGCTATATTTATCTTCTCTAATATGACAGCGCTATATTTATCTTTTATCTTCTCTAATATGACAGCGCTATATTTATCTTTTATCTTCTCTAATGTGACAGCGCTATATTTATCTTTTATCTTCTCTAATATGACACCGCTATATTTATCTTTTATCTTCTCTAATATGACACCGCTATATTTATCTTTTATCTTCTCTAATATGACACCGCTATATTTATCTTTTATCTTCTCTAATGTGACAGCGCTATATTTATCTTTTTTCTTCTCTAATATGACAGCCCTATATTTATCTTTTATCTTCTCTTTATCTGAAAGAAAATGGTAGATGGAACTGTTGATTACTGATGTCTTTTTCTTGCTCAAGGTAAACGCTGACAGAGCCTTAGTTGTCTACTCCGGTCTATTATTTCCTTGTCAAGACGTGTACTCTTCCATCAAATCTCTGGAATAATTCCTGAAATTCCTGGGAGTTTGTCTAGTAACAAGCTGCTATTTATGTTCCCAGAGCTAAACATTGATTTCGTAACTGTGGCGTGGGAGATGACCTGGGGGACTGTCTGACGGGGAACAAAATGTTCTAATTATATTATTATTATTATTATTGTAACCTGAAAGCGACTTCCTGGTCTTACTTCAGGTCACCCCGTCTCATCAGGCCACCACCTCCCCCCCCCTCCCACCAAGTTTACCAAATTTTGATTGCACTATTTGGAGTGAGCGGTTGTTTCGTAAATTTGTTTAAAAATGTGACAGGAGCCGAATAACCTCGTGAGTGACGCCTGCAGGGGGGAGAGGGAGTGTGGGGGGGGGGAGTGTCTTGTGGCGCAAGAATACACGATGTCACGTTCGTGACAGTCTAGCGTGACGCTTGATGAAGTGAGGCTCTCATACTGGCGCAGAGGAGGGAGAAAGAGACGGACCAAGGACCTAGGTAAACACTGACAGGCAAGGAGGCAGACAGATCGATGGACAGACAGACAGACAGACAGTCAGACAGACAAATATATACACCGATAGGTAGAGAAAGAGACGCGGGCAGGGGAGGAGGTGTCTTGGGGGACAGATGGTTAGACAGACAAATAAATGAACATATACAGATGGTCAGACAGACAAATAAATGAACATATACAGATGGTCAGACAGACAAATAAATGAACATATACAGATGGTCAGACAGACAAATAAATGAACATATACAGATGGTCAGACAGACAAATAAATGAACATATACAGATGGTCAGACAGACAAATAAATGAACATATACAGATGGTCAGACAGACAAATAAATGAACATATACAGATGGTCAGACAGACAAATAAATGAACATATACAGATGGTCAGACAGACAAATAAATGAACATATACAGATGGTCAGACAGACAAATAAATGAACATATACAGATGGTCAGACAGACAAATAAATGAACATATACAGATGGTCAGACAGACAAATAAATGAACACACGAAATAACAGACAGGGACAGAGATGGCATCCACAGACGTATACGTGGGTGACATCCACAGACGTGCACGGGGATGACATCCACAAATGTGTACGGTAATGACATCCACAGGCGTATACGGGGATGACATCCACAGACATATGCAAGGATGACATCCACAGACATGTACGGTAATGACATCCACAGACGTATGCAAGGATGACATCCACAGACGCACGCAGAGATGACATCCACAAATGTGTACATTAAGTAAGAAGCAGAGAAAGTAACAGAGCTATAGACTGACGGATACAGATAGGAAGACAAACATATGGATGCTTAGACAGACTGACAGACACGTAAATGTGCATGCAGACTAACAAGCAGATAAACTAGCAGACACACAGACAGACAATCATACAAACAGGTAAACAGGAAGGAAGATAAGATAGACCATAAATAAAGATAAACACAGAGAAATTAGCAGACATAATAAGGACAGAAAAAAGTTGAAAAAAGGCAACAGACAAAGATATAGGGAAATTCTGATAGTCATAGACATACAGAGACAGATATAAAGGCAAGAGGCAGACAGAAATAAGAAAGGAAACAGACAAAGACAAAAAAGCAAACATAAAAAGAGAGAACTGAATACAAGCATACAACAAGGAGCAGATAGGAAGAAGAGAAGAGAGAAAGAAGAGAAGACAGAAAGAAGAGAAGACAGAAAGAAGAGAAGAGAGAGAGAGAGAGGGAGAGAGAAGAGACGAGAAAAAGACGGAGACAGTTGAGAGAAACAAAGACGGAGACAGTTGACAGAGAGACAAAGACAGAGACAGTTGAGAGATGCAAAGGCATAGACAGTTTAGAGATATAGAGACGGAGAAAGTTGAGAGAGACAAAGACAGTGACAGCTGAGAGAGACAAAGGACAGAGGCAGTTAAGAGAGATAAAGACAGTTGAGAGAGACAAAGACAGTGACAGTCGACAGAGACAGTTGAGGGAGACAAAGACAGAGACAGTTGAGAGAGAGACAAAGACAGTGACATTTGACACAGAGACAAAGACAGAGACAGTTTAGAGAGAGGGACAAAGACAGAGACAGTGTAGAGAGAGGGACAAAGACAGAGACAGTTTAGAGAGAGAGACAAAGACAGAGACAGTTTAGAGAGAGGGACAAAGACAGAGACAGTTTAGAGAGAGGGACAAAGACAGAGACAGTTTAGAGAGAGGGACAAAGACAGAGACAGTTTAGAGAGAGAGGGACAAAGTCGGATACAATTGAGAGAAATAAGGACGGAGACAGCTGGAAAATAAACAGAACGTATAAAATATGAAAAAAAACCTAAAACATAACAATAATATCGGACATTACTTCCTGCATGTCTTCATAGAGTCCGTACTTAGATGGTCCTCAGAGAATGAGAAAAGCTCAAAGTCTGAAACTAACGTACACGCACAAAATAAGAGATAAAATGCCTAAAAGTGAGAAATCAGACAGTAGAAGAGAAGTAAAGGTGAGAAATTAGACAGTAGAAGAGAAGTAAAGGTGAGAAATTAGACAGTAGAAGAGAAGTAAAGGTGAGAAATTAGACAGTAGAAGAGAAGTAAAGGTGAGAAATTAGACAGTAGAAGAGAAGTAAAGGTGAGAAATTAGACAGTAGAAGAGAAGTAAAGGTGAGAAATTAGACAGTAGAAGAGAAGTAAAGGTGAGAAATCAGTCAGTAGAAGAGAAGTAAAGGTGAGAAATTAGACAGTAGAAGAGAAGTAAAGGTGATAAATCAGTCAGTAGAAGAGAAGTAAAGGTGAGAAATTAGACAGTAGAAGAGAAGTAAAGGTGAGAAATCAGTCAGTAGAAGAGAAGTAAAGGTGAGAAATTAGACAGTAGAAGAGAAGTAAAGGTGAGAAATCAGACAGTAGAAGAGAAGTAAAGGTGAGAAATTAGATATTAGAGGAGAAGTAAAGGTGAGAAATTAGACAGTACAAAAGAAATAAAGGTGAGAAATTATACAGTAGAAGAGAAGTAAAGGTGATAAATTATACACTAGAAGAGAAGTAAAGGTGAGAAATCATACAGTAGAACAGAAATAAAGGTGTGAAATTAGACAGTAGAAGAGAAATAAAGGTGATAAATTAAACATTAGAGGAGAAATAAAGGTGAGAAATCTGACAGTTGAATAGATACACATTTGAGAAATTAGACAATAGAAGAGAAATAAAGGTGAGAAATTAGACAGAGAAGGGAAATAAAAGTGAAAGATTAGACAATAAAAGAGACATGGAAATTAGACAGTAGAAGAGAGAAAAAGATGATACATTAGAGATAAGAACGTGAAAAACTAGATAGTACAAGAGAGAGAAAGATGATAAATTAGAGATAAGAACGTGAAAAACTTGATAGTACAAGAGAGAGAAAGATGATAAATTAGAGATAAGAACGTGAAAAACTAGATAGTACAAGAGAGAAAAAGATGATAAATTAGAGATAAGAACGCGAGAAACTAGACAGTAAAAGAGAGAGAAGGATGATAAATTAGAGATAGGAACGCAAGAAACTAGACACTAGAAGAGAGAAAAAGATGATAAATTAGAGATAAGAACGTAAGAAACTAAACAGTAGAAGAGAGAAAAAGATGATAAATTAGAGATAAGAACGCAAGAAACTAGACAGTAGAAGAGAGAAAAAAATGATAAATTAGAGATAAGAACGCAAGAAACTAGACAGTAGAAGAGAGAAAAATATGATAAATTAGAGATAAGAACGCAAGAAACTAGACACTAGAAGAGAGAAAAGATGATAAATCAGAGATATGAACGCAAGAAACTAGACACTAGAAGAGAGAAAAAGATGATAAATTAGAGATAAGAACGCAAGAAACTAGATAGTAGAAAAGAGAGAAAGATGATAAACTAGAGAGGAAGATTAGCTGACAGTCGTGACATGAACAGAAACTGCAGGCACAGTCAGTCAGTCACTTAGTCAGTCACTCAGTCAGTCAGTCATTTGCATATCCCTTGCGGAACTTTGCCTCCCTAACAGCACTCCTGTAGGCCTCTCGGTTGTAATAAGATGCCCTGCTACTGATGCATCCATTTGCAGATCATCAACGATGTCTTGCAGCCATCTTTGCCTTGGTCTTCCTCTCTTTCTTTTTCCCATTATGTATCCTTCCAAGACGGTTTTCTCTGGATTATCATGACGTTTAATGTGTCCAAAACATTTAAGTTTTCTCTCTTTAATCCTCTTTACTAGCCAGCCTTATTCAATATTAAGTTCTTGTAGTATGGATATATTTGTTCTTTTCTGTGTCCATGATATTTGGAGAACTCTTCTGTAGCATTTACATTCAAAGGCATTTATGTGTTTCTCAGCTGTTTTGTTAAGTGTCCAGGTCTCACAGGCATATGTTGTGATGGGAAAGATGCATGCCCTTAAAAATCTTATTTTTCTAGTTCTGTCTGTTCCTCTCCACAGATTCTTTAGTTTTACTTTCTGAAGAGCGTTAGATATCCTGCTTTTAATTTCCCTCCTTGTACTACAGACACAAAAAAAAAAACAGAAACTTATCTTAGAGAAAATGACCCAGCACCGAAGAGCCAGGCCAGGCAGAGAATGACGCCTTGCTTTCTTAGAACCTGGTGAGTGTTGTTTCAGCAGAATCTTTGCAACTTAAACAAAGAAGAAGAAGAAAAAGGGTGGGCAGGTAGAAAGCTGACAAAGTGAAGTAAATTTCAGGTGGATCTGAAGTTTTATTATGAAGTTTATTTTGCAGTAATTTTCTTTGTTGCGCCTAACCTTCGCGTTTTTCTTGGTTGTTTTCTGTCTTAAGTCTTATCTTTCTGATCCAGGAAGAATGTCCGGAAGACAACAGCCTGCCCTTTATTTTTGATGTGTTTTTAGTCTGCTCCATTAGAAGCTCCATCATCAAGTCTTCAACGAATTTTCTTTCACGTTTTTACACAGTCAAAAACTTCTTTCATTTCCTTGTTTTCCTTCACCCTCGCAAACACATATCAACTTCGACGGGGGGAAGGGGCTGTAAGGGGTGAGGGGTGAGAGGTGTGGGGGGAGGGGGGAAGGGGGAATATGAAGAAATGAAGTGTGGGGAGGGGAGGGGGTTGTTTTTATTTATTTATTTTTATCTTGCGAAATGAGTTCTCATTTTCTTGAATGTGGACAGACCTGACAAGGGATGATAGATGAGACGAGAGACGAGATTGAGGCTGCGAGGTGAACTGTCTAAGGCCCCAGATGACAGAGCAAACAAGACTGGTCGTGAGCTGGCCCAAGAGTGGAGAAACACGGGCCCTCGACGCTGAAACTGTTTGTAGTACATTGAAACTGTTTGTAGTACATTGAAACTGTTTGTAGTACATTGAAACTGTTTGTAGTACATTGAAACTGTTTGTAGTACATTGAAACTGTTTGTAGTACATTGAAACTGTTTGTAGTACATTGAAACTGTTTGTAGTACATTGAAACTGTTTGTAGTACATTGAAACTGTTTGTAGTACATTGAAACTATTTGTAGTACACTGAAAAGTATTTGAGTACACTGAAACTATTTGTAGTACACTGAAACTGTTTGTAGTACATTGAAACTGTTTGTAGTACATTGAAACTGTTTGTAGTACATTGAAACTGTTTGTAGTACACTGAAAAGTATTTGAGTACACTGAAACTATTTGTAGTACACTGAAACTGTTTGTAGTACATTGAAATTGTTTGTAGTACACTGAAACTGTTTGTAGTACACTGAAACTGATTGTAGTACACCGAAAACTATTTGTAGTACACTGAAAATATTTGTAGTACACTAAAACTATTTGTAATACACCGAGAACTATTTGTAGTACACTAAAACTAATACACCGAGAACTATTTGTAGTACACTAAAACTAATACACCGAGAACTATTTGTAGTACACTAAAACTAATACACCGAGAACTATTTGTAGTACACTGAAACTATTTGTAATACACTGAAAACTATTTGTAATACACTGAAAACTATTTGTAATACACTGAAAACTATTTGTAATACACTGAAAGGATGAAAAGTCAGAGGACTGATGAAATCGCTCTGTACCCGGAAGGATGCACCAAGAAGGGGGTCAAGGCTAGATTCGTTCTGGGTGTAGTGTTGATGTCATCTTGACAGATAGATTAGGCCACCAAGATTCAACCCCTGACCTTTTCCTATCACACGATGGTAGCTTGTCTGAACATAATTTTTAAAAAAAAACACAGCGGGGTGTGAAGTGTTAGTGCCTTCACATTTGTAGGCCACTACAGCATGTGGGGCAGGAATACAAGAACCAGCCCTCACCTTCCCCTAGGAAAACTTTCCCCAGGAAACCCCGGGTACTCATTTTTTTTGTTTGGTTTTTTTTTTTTAGCTTGAGTTGAGTCCAGTGCGGGTAGGTCTGAGAAATTTCTAGTCGTGTGAGAACTCCAGGTAGGGACCTGCTGATCGACACGCACTGTGCACCATCGTGGCAGGTCTGTGTACAGCATAGGTTGCAGTACGGTGTGGCAGGTCTGTGTACAGCATAGGTTGCAGTACGGTGTGGCAGGTCTGTGTACAGCATAGGTTGCAGTACGGTGTGGTAGGTGGTTAAGACCTCCGCGGCACGGGTTTGTAGGTGGTCAAGACCTGTGGCATGGATTGGTAGGTGGTCAAGACCTGTGGCATGGATTGGTAGGTGGTCAAGACCTGTGGCATGGATTGGTAGGTGGTCAAGACCTGTGGCATGGATTGGTAGGTGGTCAAGACCTGTGGCATGGATTGGTAGGTGGTCAAGACCTGTGGCATGGATTGGTAGGTGGTCAAGACCTGTGGCATGGATTGGTAGTGGTCAAGACCTGTGGCATGGATTGGTAGGTGGTCAAGACCTGTGGCATGGATTGGTAGGTGGTCAAGACCTGTGGCATGGATTGGTAGGTGGTCAAGACCTGTGGCATGGATTGGTAGGTGGTCAAGACCTATGGCATGGATTGGTAGGTGGTCAAGACCTATTGCACGTGTTGGTAGACAGAGAGAACCTCTGTGTCACGGGTTGGTAGATGACTGAGACTTACATATGGAAGGATATAGAGAAGGAAAGAATTGAAGAAAATAGATGGGGAAAAAGGGGATCGAGAGAGAGAGAGAGAGAGAGAGAGAGAGAGAGAGAGAGAAAGTGAGAGAGTGAGAGAGAGTGAGAGAGATTAATTGATTCATTGATCTTTATTTCAAAAGGGTTAAGAATTGGGCATGCAGGCCCGTCTGACATTCTGCCCTTTATCATACATCTTTCACTCTGTTCCAGACATTCTACAAATATGCTGTTCATGTAACAAACATAACTAATATTGAAGCTGAGAGACATAAAATAAAATATAACATTTACGTTACGCTCTTAAACATTCACTCAGTACAGAAGTAACTACATACATTATAAATGACTGTCTACTAAACTATCTACTAAGATCTAAAGCAAGTAGCAAGGAATCGCCAGACATGGAGAGCCTTGTCCTCCGCCCTATGCGACGCCTTTGACCCAAGAGGATCAGCTAACTAAATCTGCTAAACAAAAACTTCAGGACTATTCAGAATAAACAATTACAGCAACTGTATTCGGTGTGTGTAAGAGCAGTCTAAAATAATTTTTAAGTTTTATGACTCATGGAGGCATGTAGTCGACATCAAATAGATATTGGGAAAGTTTGTAGTTGTAGGAAAGAGTATAATTTATATTTTTTATACAGGATGGGAGGGTATTCCAAAGATGAGCAACAGAATAACTAAAGCTTTTCTTGTAAAGATCAAGTCTAGGTTTTGGAAGACATATGTTGTTCAAGCGTTGGCTGCACTTTGGGCTAAATTTAAACAGGTTCCATAGAATTATGAGCATTGATTTCGTTCTATCGGTATTTATAATCACACCGTTGTTTCTGCTCATTCTAATTAAATGTATAACTGGACCTGAAGAGTTGATTGTAGATTAACACAATCGTAGTCACTGGTGTAGACTGTGCAATCATCGGCAAAAAAGGTCACAAGAAGAGTGTTTAAGATGAAGTGGAAGATCATTGATATAGATAGCAAAGAGTAACGGGCCTAGAATAGAACCTTGCGGAACACCAGTGTCAACTTTAGCAGAATTTGATAGAGAATTGTTGAAGAATACTACCTGTTGTCTGTCTGAAAGAAACGATGCAATTAATTTTATTAGATCAGGGTGCAGTCTATAAGTCTTTATTTTTCATACAAGAATATCGTGATCAATCATATCAAATGCCTTTTTAAAGTCGACAAAGATGGCACCACATTGTCTGTCGTCATTTATGTTTACTAACCAGTTTTCTGTCATTTTGGTAAGAGCTGTGTGGCAGGAATGATTGGGTCTAAAGCCTGACTGACTGTCTATGAGTAAATTGTTCTCTTGCATGTGTCGTAGAGTTATTTTGTGTATGTGTTTTTGAGTGGTTTTGATAATGACGATAATATGGATATTGGTCTATAGTTGGTAAGATTGTTGGATAAGCCAGATTTAAAGCGAAGATACACCTTAGCAGTTTTAAAAGCCTCAGGGAAATAACACTTTTAAATACACTGATTGTAAATATATGTTAGTGTATGTGAAATGACAGGTGCAGCATAACGTAAGATCTTATTACTAATATCATCAAGCCCAGCTGTATTGTTGTTTTTTAAGGTTAAGAGATAACTGTGAACTTCACTGACTGTTAAGAATGGAATGTGTATCTGTTTAAAATCAGTACATCTGCTGTCCAGGAATGTTTGTAGTTCATGTAAGTCGCATACAGGAGCTGATATTGATGATTTAAGAACGTTGATTTCTTCTCTGAAATGTGTACTGATATGTGCGCTAGTGTATGCACGATTGATGGCTTGAGAATCAAATTCTTTTCTTTTATTTGATAGGGTATTTATGGCTTTCCAAATTGTTTTACTGTCTGATTTATTATGTACTAGATTCCTGAAGTAATTTTTTTCCTCTTGTCTTATTACGTATTGAACTTTGTTTCTGAGTGAACGGTAGGTCATAAAGTCCTTGATTTTGTGCGCCCGGTCACGTTCTCTCATGGCATGTAATATTTCAGGTGTTATCCACGGTGACTTCGTCTGGTGTTTTACTCTCACCTCTTTCATGGGGACATGTTTGTCTAACATATCTCTGAAGATCTTTAGCCAATATTCTATTGCCTCATCAGGGTCGGTTAGATGGTACACGTGTGTAAGTGAAGATTCTTGCAAATCATTAAGGAATAATTCTAGGTTAAATTTTCTGAAGCTTCTAAATTTCATACTGATGTGATTGTGTTTAGGAAGTTTATACCCCTTTCTTGTCCACGTACAGCAGACTGGGTAATGATCGCTTAACGAAGTATGAGGGATGTTACGTTCAAAGTTGTTTTCTGGGTGGGCTACATATATATGATCTAATAATGTGGATGATACTTCTGTTACTCTGGTAGGTTTGGTGATAATTTGGAAAAAAATTGTAGGATAATGTAATATTGCTCCAAGTTGGATTTGATTGTGTTAGATCCATGTTGAAATCTCCAAGAATGATAATATCTTTGAAGAAAGAGAGTGAGAGAGAGGGAGAGTGTGTGTGTGTGAGAGAGAGAACGAGAGAGAGAGAAAGAGCGAGAGAAAGTGAGAAATTGATTGATTGATTTTATTTCAAAAAGGTTAAGAATTGGACACGCAGGCCCGTCTAACGTTCTACCTCTCCAGAGAGAGAGAGAGAGAGGAGAGAGAGAGAGAGAGACGCTGATACAGAGGGGAGATTAGAAAGAAGGAAAAAAAGGAAAGAAGTAGTAGTGAAGGAATAAAACAAATTTACGAAATCGTAAAACAGAAAGAAAACCTCAGGAAACGTATCTAATGTAAACATATATAAGACAGGCAGGCGGCTGTATAAGACAGGCAGGCAGCTGTATAAGATAGGCAGGCAGCTGTATAAGATAGGCAGGCAGCTGTATAAGATAGGCAGGCAGCTGTATAAGACAGGTAGGCAGCTGCATAAGACAGATAGGCAGCTGCATAAGATATGTAAGCAGCTGTATAAGACAGACAGGAAGCTGCATAAGACAGGTAGGCAGCTGCATAAGATATGTAAGCAGCTGTATAAGACAGACAGGAAGCTGCATAAGACAGGTAGGCAGCTGCATAAGATATGTAAGCAGCTGTATAAGACAGACAGGAAGCTGCATAAGACACGTAGGCGGCTATATAAGAGAAATATGCGGCCATATAAGACAGGCAGGCTGCTGTATAAGACAGGCAGGCTGCTATATAAGACAGGCAGGCTGCTGTATAAGACAGGCAGACTGCTGTATAAGACAGGCAGGCTGCTGTATAAGACAGGCAGGCTGCTGTATAAGACAGGCAGGCTGCTGTATAAGACAGGCAGGCTGCTATATAAGACAGGCAGGCTGCTGTATAAGACAGGCAGGCTGCTATATAAGACAGGCAGGCTGCTATATAAGACAGGCAGACTGCTATATAAGACAGGCAGGCTGCTATATAAGACAGGCAGGCTGCTATATAAGACAGGCAGGCTGCTATATAAGACAGGCAGGCTGCTATATAAGACAGGCAGGCTGCTATATAAGACAGGCAGGCTGCTATATAAGACAGGCAGGCTGCTGTATAAGACAGGCAGACGACTGGAAGATTTCATTTACAGAAGATTTAAGATTTAAGATTCAGATGAAACCTTTTATAATCTTGAAAGAATGTTTTAAGAAGTTCACAAAGACAGTTTTTAAACTTTGACGAGATTAAAACAAAATAATCCTAGATAATCAGGGGAATTATACAGAGCAGATTCTTCAGTACAAGTTGTCGCCCTTTGTAGGCGTCCATGAAAGGACAACACAGGACAGTAAAAAAACCCCAAAGATGTTTTGCCAAGCGTTGCTTAGCAACATGATTTTATCCATAATTTTAATTCTGGAAACGACAAGGAACAAATAAGTAATTCCCGAAAGTCTAATTTGTTTCAATATCTGTCATTCAAGAAAATAAAAGTATGTGATATTTTCTAGTTTCATCACATTGCATGATGAGTTTCCTATCATTCTGTAACGATGTAATCTTTTTTGAGTGACAGTCATAAACAACTGACGTACTTAATACACTCCAGGTCTGCTCGCAGTGTAAAATGTATGTGTGAAGTTAATATGGGGCATTGGAGACCCAGGTCGACCCACCGGGAGGGGGGGGGTCACATACTATTGGGCCCCCGTATATAAATAAGGAAAGTAACTCTCGTGTACGTACTTATAAGTTATTTTAAAATGTTTGGTATGATAAGAAAAGAGCAGAAAAATGGTGGTAGTACAACAGTAGTACAACAGTAGTACAACAGTAGCACAACAGTAGTACAACAGTAGTACAACAGTAGTACAACAGTAGTATAACAGTAGTATAACAGTAGTACAACAGTAGCACAACAGTAGCACAACAGTAGTATAACAGTAGTATAACAGTAGCACAACAGTAGCACAACAGTAGTACAACAGTAGTATAACAGTAGTATAACAGTAGTACAACAGTAGCACAACAGTAGCACAACAGTAGCACAACAGTAGTATAACAGTAGTATAACAGTAGTATAACAGTAGTACAACAGTAGCACAACAGTAGCACAACAGTAGCACAACAGTAGTACAACAGTAGTATAACAGTAGTATAACAGTAGTACAACAGTAGCACAACAGTAGCACAACAGTAGCACAACAGTAGTATAACAGTAGTATAACAGTAGTACAACAGTAGTACAACAGTAGTATAACAGTAGTATAACAGTAGTATAACAGTAGTATAACAGTAGTATAACAGTAGTATAACAGTAGTATAACAGTAGTACAACAGTAGTATAACAGTAGTATAACAGTAGTACAAAAGTAGCACAACAGTAGTACAACAGTAGTATAACAGTAGTATAACAGTAGTACAACAGTAGTATAACAGTAGTATAACAGTAGTATAACAGTAGTACAACAGTAGTATAACAGTAGTATAACAGTAGTACAACAGTAGTATAACAGTAGTATAACAGTAGTACAACAGTAGTACAACAGTAGTATAACAGTAGTATAACAGTAGCACAACAGTAGCACAACAGTAGTACAACAGTAGTATAACAGTAGCACAACAGTAGTATAACAGTAGCACAACAGTAGTACAACAATAGTATAACAGTAGTATAACAGTAGTACAACAGTAGTATAACAGTAGCACAACAGTAGTATAAAAGTAGTATAACAGTAGCACAACAGTAGTACAACAGTAGCACAACAGTAGTATAACAGTAGTACAACAGTAGCACAACAGTAGTATAACAGTAGTATAACAGTAGCACAACAGTAGTACAACAGTAGTATAACAGTAGTACAACAGTAGTACAACAGTAGTATAACAGTAGTATAACAGTAGCACAACAGTAGTACAACAGTAGTATAACAGTAGTACAACAGTAGTACAACAGTAGTATAACAGTAGTATAACAGTAGCACAACAGTAGTACAACAGTAGTATAACAGTAGCACAACAGTAGTGTAACAGTAGCACAACAGTAGTACAACAGTAGTATAACAGTAGTATAACAGTAGTACAACAGTAGTATAACAGTAGCACAACAGTAGCACAACAGTAGTACAACAGTAGCACAACAGTAGCACAACAGTAGTACAACAGTAGCACAACAGTAGCACAACAGTAGTACAACAGTAGCACAACAGTAGTACAACAGTAGCACAACAGTAGTACAACAGTAGTACAACAGTAGTATAACAGTAGTACAACAGTAGCACAACAGTAGTACAACAGTAGCACAACAGTAGTACAACAGTAGTACAACAGTAGTATAACAGTAGTACAACAGTAGCACAACAGTAGTACAACAGTAGCACAACAGTAGTACAACAGTAGTACAACAGTAGCACAACAGTAGTACAACAGTAGTACAACAGTAGCACAACAGTAGTACAACAGTAGTACAACAGTAGCACAACAGTAGTACAACAGTAGCACAACAGTAGTACAACAGTAGCACAACAGTAGCACAACAGTAGCACAACAGTAGCACAACAGTAGCGCTAAAGTAGGATACTCGGGGTGATTCCCCTGTGTAATACATCCTAACATTCTATATACTGCTATAATACAACAGTAGCACAACAGTAGCACAACAGTAGCACAACAGTAGCACAAGCCCTGCTCAACCCCTCCTCCCCTTTTTTCTATCCCTCTTCCCCCTCCCCCCACCCTCGTCAACAAAAGCAATGAAGAGGGACAACTTTTGTTCTTTGAGTTTCTCGCGAGGGTAAAAATAATGCGCCCCCAGACCGCCCGCCCTCTCCCCCGCCCCCCCGCCCGGCCAAGGTTGGCTGGTGAACTCCCAAACTTTACCAAGAGTTGGCTACTTCAGTGTTTTACAAGTTGGAACTATTTGATCACATATCTCTAAGTCAGAAAATCCTTACATTTTTTTCTTGACATACATAGCCCCACAGTGTAGCCAGTGTAGAACTTTGACAGACGTTGACAGAGGATATAGTAAACGATTTCATAGACCTATATAGACCAGATCAATACGACAAGTTTGAGAAAATGCCAAGTTTGACTTGCACGAACTTTCCGGACTCTGGAAGGTATTTTGGGGAAGGAGCTCCAAACATGAGTGGGGGATGTGGGAAGACGTAGGGGAGATGGGAAGACGTGGGGGAGGTGGGAAGACGTGGGTAATGTGGGAAGACGTGGGGATGTGGGAAGACGTAGGGGAGATGGGAAGACGTGGGGGAGATGGGAAGACGGGGGAATGTGGGAAGACGTGGGGATGTGGGAAGACGTAGGGGAGATGAGAAGACGTGGGGATGTGGGAAGACGTAGGGGAGATGAGAAGACGTGGGGGTGGGAAGACGTGGGGAATGTGGAAAGATGTGGGGATGTGGGAAGACATGAGTGATGTGGAAATACACGTGGAGGATTTGGGAAGACGTGGGGGATGTGGGAAGACGTGAGTGATGTGGGGATGTGGGAAGACGTGGGGATGTGGGAAGGCGTGGGAATGTGGAAAGACGGAAGACGTGGAGGAGGTGGGAAGACGTGGGGAATATGGGAAGACGTGGGGATGTGGGAAGACGTAGGGGGAGGTGGGAAGACGTGGGGGAGGTGAGAAGACGTGGGGAATGTGAGAAGACGTGGGGGATGTGGGAAGACGTGAAGGGGGTGGAAAGATACGTGGGGGATGTGGGAAGACGTGGGGGAGGTGGAAGACACGGGGGGTGTGGGAAGACACCTGGGGGATGGATATGGGAAGACAACTGGGGGATGTGGGAAGACGTGGAGATGTGGGAAGACGTGGGGGATGTGGGAAGATGTGGGGATGTAGGAGGACGTGGTGGATGAGGGAAGACGTGGAGGAGGTGGGAAGACGTGGGGGTTGTGGGAAGATATAGTGGATGTGGGAAGACGTGGGGATGTGGGAAGACGTGGTGGATGTGGGAAGACGTGGAGGAGGTGGGAAGACGTGTGAATGTGGGAAGACGTGGGGAATGTGGGAAGACGTGGGGGGTGGGGGGTGGGAAGACATGGGGGATGTGGAAAGTCGTGGGGAATGTGGGAAGACGTGAGGGATGTGGGAAAATGGAAGACGTGGAGGAGGTGGGAAGACGTGTGGAATGTGGGCAGACGTGGGGAATGTGGGAAGACGTGAGGGAGGTGAGAAGACGTTGGGAATGTGAGAAGACGTGGGGGATGTGGGAAGACGTGGAGGAGGTGGGAAGACACGTGGGGGATGGATGTGGGAAGACACCCGGGGGCTGTGGGAAGACGTGGGGGATGTGGGAAGACGTTGGGATGTGATAAGACGTGGTGGATGAGGGAAGACGTGGGGAATGTGGGAAGACGCGAAGGATGTGGGAAGACGTGGAGGAGACGGGAAGACGTGGGGGATGTGGGAAGACGTGGGGGATATGTGAAGACGTGGGGATGTGGGAAGACGTGGGGGATGTGGGAAGGCTTGGGGAATGTGGAAAGACGTGGGGGATGTGGGAATACGTGGAGGAGGTGGGAATACGTGTGAATGTGGAAGACGTGGGGAATGTGGGAAGACGTGGGGATGTGGGAAGCCGTGGGGATGTGGGAAGACGAGGGGATGTGGGAAGACGTGGGGGATGTGGGAATACACGTGGGGGGTGTGGAAAGACGTGGGGAATGTGGGAAGACGTGGGGAATGTGGAAAGGCGTGGCGGATGTGGGAAGCCGTGGGGAGGTGAGAAGACATGTGGGTGAGGTGGGAAGACGGGGGGTGGGGTGGTGGGGTGGGAAGACACCTGGGGGATGTGGGAAGACGTGGTGTATGTGGAAAGACGTGGACGATGTGGGAAGACACGTGGGGAGATAGGAAGACACGTGGGGAATGTGGGAAGACGTGGAGGAGGTGGGAAGACATGGGGAATGTGGGAAGACGTGGAGGAGGTGGGAAGACACCTGGGGGATGTGGGAAGACGTGGGGGAGGTGGGAAGACACCTGGGGGATGTGAGAAGAGGTGGGGAATGTGGGAAGACGTGGGGGAGGTGGGAAGACATGGGGAATGTGGGAAGTAGTGGGGGAGGTGCGAAGATGTGGGGGAAAATGGGAAGACACGTGGGGGAGGTGGAAGAAAGATCAGCAGATGTGGAAGCTAGTGACAGTTTCTCCTAACTCTGCAAGGATCTTATAGTTGTCCGTTTGTGCACTCAGAGAGTTGGTATTTCCCATAATCTTATCTTATATCTTATATCCTTCCCGTGCCGTCAAACGTCACATAGGGCTCGCAAAGTAGTTCGCCAATTTTTTCTGTCTTCGGCGAGTCTTTCAACCTCATCAAGGGATTTTTATGCCTGTTAATCTGGCCTCTCTTAATAATGTCCTCTTCAGAGTTTCACGCAGTCTGCCTCTTTTTCTTTGGCCTGGTGTTTTCCACTTGATAGCTTGTTTTGAGATTCTCTGATCAGTTTTTCTTATCAAGTGACCAACATATGTCCATCTCCTTTTCCTGATCACCCATGAGACTGGTTGTTGTTCAGTCATCTGTCTTATCTCTGCATTGTTCTTGAATTCGTTCCACTTGATGCCGAGTATTTTCCTTAGGCATTTGTTTTCAAAAGAGTCTAATTTCTTTCTAATTTCTAATTTCTTTATAATTTCTAATTTCCCATAATACTTTGTTATGATGTCCGCAAGACTTATGGGAAGATTTCAAGATGGCGTTCCAGAAAGCGTGGTCCGTGATCCGCAGTACAGCAGCAATTAGCGAGAATGAATACAAACAGATACCACTTTGACGTTTACGAGACACAGGCCTTTGCTTTCTTACTTTGCACGAAGAAAAAAAACTAATGTGTAACTTAAGAGCATAATTAATTTTGTGAAAAAGGTGAGTTATAATATAAGGGTATAATTTATAACCGCAGTTCAGTTTATAATTAAAAAAAAAAAATAACTGAAAATTTTCAGAAGAGAGCGATAATTGAAAACTTGAAGGAGAAAGCTTAGAATTATGTGTGATAACTTAGAACATCTTTTTCCAAGTCTTAAATTACTTGTCAGTCGTCTATTAACTTCTTTAAAAATATATTTATCTCCTTTAAGTTATAAAATTATTTTTCTCCAGCAATAAAGTATCATTGGCGAAGTTATAAATTGCATTATTCAAGCTATCATTTGAAACACGGCCAGAGAAAGATCATTTATAGTTTGATGTGAGAAAATTTATTGTTTGATGTGAGAAAATTTATAATTTGAAAAAAGAAAATTTATAGCTCGAAGAAATAAAAACTTCAATGGGCAGCTTCGTTTATCATTATTATTATTATTATTATTATTCTTGCAAGTAATTATCTTAAAAGCTTTTTTTCTGTTAATGGACCTGGAGAAACATCCTCTCTCTGCCTGGAGACAGGGAGGAACCTACCGGATCTCACTTAACAAATTCCCGGCATTCTCTCGCCATAAAAACGTCAGAATGTCAGGGCCTGCTTCTCTTCAAATCTCTCTTTCTGTCTGTCTGTCTGTCTGTCTGTCTGTGTCTGTCCTTCACGAGGTCACAGGCTCGCTGGTCTGGGTGAAGGTTTTCTCTGTAACTTAACTTCTTCTACTCCCCTGGTTATTTTTAATTTATTGTAGTGGTTTAGTAGACGGTGGCGGAGGAGGGAGGGAAGGAGGGAGGAGAGAGTGACCTACCTGAAAGCTATGGCTGCTAGAGACCAGGTATCTGAAAACAGCCTTCCGTTATGAAGCCTCCATCAAGTCTTATCTCATGGCTGCGTGCGGATAATTTGGCTTGATTCTGCCGGTCGCCGGAACTGAAAGTTTAAATTTGTTGTCTACAATATTAGCCCCCATCAGAGATTTGTCCCCCTGCCCCGACGTATTTATCCGTTCCACGAAAACAAGGGAACAGAACGTGAAAAGCCGCCCGACTCAGATTTAAAAGACGTCTGTATGTAACTGTTCTCACAGATGAGATGTGATATTATGTGCTCTGTTATACCGTCATGAGATCCAGAGAAAACGGTATCCTGCTTCCATGTGCTGTTACAGTTAACAGGCTGTTGTGGGGGCTAAGGCCTGTTCCAAGAAGAAAAAGATGAGGTCTTGATCTTATTGGCGAAGCTCGTTAAACAGGCTGTCTGTTCTGTCTCTTCAGGGAAATAAGTACAACTCAGCATGTTCTTCTAGTTCTCTTGTGTCTTTATTAGACTGATGAGACAACAGGGAGACATCAGCCAACCTTCGATGTTACAGCAATCTCCTACCATCACAACATGGTGACATCAGCCAACCTTCGATGTTACAGCAATCCCCTACCATCACAACATGGTGACATCAGCCAACCTTCGATGTTACAGCAATCTCCTACCATCACAACATGGTGACATCAGCCAACCCTCGATGTTACAGCAATCTCCTACCATCACAACATGGTGACATCAGCCAACCTTCGATGTTACAGCAATCTCCTACCATCACAACATGGTGACATCAGCCAACCTTCGATGTTACAGCAATCTCCTACCATCACAACATGATGACATCAGCCAACCTTCGATGTTACAGCAATCTCGTACCAGGACAACATGGTGACATCAGCCAACCTTCGATGTTTCAAAAATTACGTGACCTATTTATTCAACAAACAACAATCACGTGATTTCTCATCTTCCCTGGCCCCATCTGCTCTTGAACAATCATGATAAGAAAACAGGGAAGCACCAACAAGGAAAGATAAAATACAAATATGTACACACATGTGGGGCATCTTACCATGTTTTGTTTTCTTTAAAGAAGTGGGACAGAAAAACATTTATAAGAAGAATATAAAAATATATTTCACCAACGGGGCTAAACAATGTGGCAGATATTTCTTTTGCTAAGATGTTATTTTAAAACCCTCAAAATTATTTTTGAAAAAAAAGGCAAAACAAACAAACAAGCAACCAACCAAAAACCAACAACCAAATATAATATTAAATGGGTTCTGAATTGTTATTCTACTGTCTCAGTTTTCTGATGATATGGCGATTGTCACGTATATCAGCACACTTTGGCCGTTTAAAGGTTATCAACCTAAGACACTTTCCTACAGCATTGTTAGCACGCAGTGACCGCCATGAAATTATCTTTCTACGCTGTCACTTTTTATTTCTGAACGCACGTGACTACTTCTTCTTTTTGTTCACTTCACAAGTTCAGAATGTCACGTGGTACTACTTTATATGACCTACAACGACACTGAAATCTTAACACACATATTCACTAAAACATTCAGATTGTAGTTCATTTTTTTTAATGCTCACGAAAAGAAATTCACAAGCACCACATAGAGATATCTCCAGATATCTCCGAAAGCTTTTTACGCAAACTTCCAAAAATATCAAATTTTCTGCATTTCTCACGCGGTGCCAATAATCATTTTCTAATTTGAAATGCTATCTTCTGTATGTCATAAACTACTTCTGGTTTTAAACTGCTTCTGCTGTCTCATTTAATATCTACTGCTCTACCTGTCCATCTGTTCTATCCTTCGTTGCTTTCATGTCTATCATTCTATTCTTCTTTGTCTGTCTTCGCTGTCTTTGTGTCCTCCAGTCTAAATGTGTCCGGCTTATATAAATATAAATCAGTTGTCCAACAGGCAACACCTAAAGCTTTTTCTGTTGGTCAGTTGGTTGACTACATACAGATTTGACCTCAAGATGAGTCGGTCCACTCCCTTCGGTCATCTTATTGGTCCCTCTGGGCCATTCATGTGTGCAAATTGAGTCCTAAGATAAGCAAATATGCCTCACCTGTCATTAAGTCTGTTGCATCAAATCCGTGTATTCAGCTGTCTCGCGTGGTTAAACTCTTCTTATCCAGTATCACGTGTTTGCGATACCTGTAGGGGCTTAGCTCAGATCTGTTTACACAGTGTCCGTCTGTCTGCCTGCATATGTGGCATTGTTATCTGAGTTAATCCTCGTAGTTGGTACTCCACGTTACTGTGTCTGTTATTTCTAGTTGTTTCTCTCCCATCGATTCTCAAAATTTCCATCTTTTCTTACCTACTTTCTACTTATCAATAATAATCGTAACTATAACAAAAATGCTAATAGTAAAATAGTAATTGTAATACTAATAACAATAACACTATCCTAACATACCAGGCTATAGTAATAGTACAATCATAACTTACATGGCACTATGTTACACAAAGAAACAAACAAGTAAACAAAAAGAAATATTTTATGAACGATCGTAAAAAAGTATTTTCTTAAAGGACGGAAAAAGTAGCCTGACCTAGTGGCAGCTATCAGTACGGTGTTAGTTCCTGTATTTAACATAAACCTACTGGTGCACTAGTTCCTGTATTTAACTTAAACTTACTAGTGCTACTAGTTCTCGCATTTAACTCAAACCTACTGGTGCACTAGTTCCTGTATATAACTCAAACCTATATGACAGTATAGTGATTTTTGAAGGTAGAGGTTAGCTAAGTCAGTCTGGTATTTAAAAGTTGGATTTAGAACAGAGGCATGTCCCTCATATTCTTTACGATTCCAATCCCTTGTTAAGTTGCAGCGTGTACTTCGTGCTGGCCAGTGAGCACAGGCGAGCAGAGACTGGTCAGGTGATCAGTTAGGAAAAAGAGACTGTGAGTGAGCAGTCAGTCTGAGTTTTGTGTTTGTTAGAGTCGGAGCTTGTGTTTGTTAGAGTCGGAGCTTGTGTTTGTTAGAGTCGGAGCTTGTGTTTGTTAGAGTAGAATGTAGCTTGATGTAGGGACTTAGTGTTTGAGTAGTCGTAGGTAAGCAGCTGGTAGTATAGGACAGTAAGTCTAGAATGTGGTAGGATTCCGGTGGCGTCCTGTATTTAACTTAAACCTACTGGTCCATTAGTTCCTGTATTTAACTTAAACCTACTGGTGTTAATAGTTCCTGTATTTAACTTAAATCTACTGTTTCATTAGTTCCTGAATTTAACTTAAACTTACTGGTGTTAATAGTTCCTGTATTTAACTTAAACCTACTGGTCCATTAGTTAATGTATTTAACTTAAACCTACTGGTGTTAATAGTTCCTGTATTTATCTTAAACGTACTGGTGCACTAGTCCCTGTATTTATCTTAAACGTACTGGTGCACTAGTTCCTGTATTTAATTTAAACCTACTGGTGCGTTAGTTCCTGTATTTAACTTAAACTTACTGGTGCATTAGTTCCTGCATTTAACGCAAACTTACTGGTGCATTAGTTCCTGCATTTAACGTAAACTTACTGGTGCATTAGTTCCTGTATTTAACTTAAACTTACTGGTGCATTAGTTCCTGTATTTAACTTAAACTTACTGGTGCATTAGTACCTGTATTTAACGTAAACTTACTGGTGCATTAGTTCCTGTATTTAACTTAAACTTACTGGTGCATTAGTTCCTGTATTTAACTTAAACTTACTGGTGCATTAGTACCTGTATTTAACGTAAACTTACTGGTGCATTAGTTCCTGTATTTAACTTAAACTTACTGGTGCATTAGTTCCTGCATTTAACGCAAACTTACTGGTGCATTAGTTCCTGTATTTAACTTAAACTTACTGGTGCATTAGTTCCTGTATTTAACTTAAACTTACTGGTGCATTAGTTCCTGTATTTAACTTAAACTTACTGGTGCATTAGTTCCTGTATTTAACTTAAACTTACTGGTACACCAGACCGAGGTGTGGTTAGCATCACACCTGGTCGACTTACCTGGCCCAGCTCTAGGAGCTAGGCACTCATTTCCATACCGAGGCGCATGGGGCGAACTTGAACCAATCAACCTACGCATGAGAGACAAGGGCACTTTTCCCTACGCTACTTTGAAGCCAATTTCCAAAGTTATGACGTTACAGAAACAAAACTACCCAGAGCCAAATTTGGTCACGGCTTAAGCCAGACATAAACTGCCAAGAAGGAGGTCACGGCTTAAGCCAGACATAAACTGCCAAGAAGGAGGTCACGGCTTAAGCCAGACATAAACCGCCATGAAGGAGGTCACAGCTTAAGCCAGACATAAACCGCCATGAAGGAGGTCTATCTTTTGTAGAGACAATGGCGGCGACCATGCCAAAACCTGCATCAAGGAAACACAAACATGGCCGGCCTTTTCGGTAGAATCTTTGCCAGAACTGAGAGGTCACGTGGCCTCCCGTCACTGTAAGATGGATCTGACAAACAGGAAGTGTCAAACTGAGCAGCGTTTATTATGATATTAAGGAGAGTGATTAGGGTCATCTAAAAGCACAGAACAACTTAGAGCACAGAGGTAGCGCAGTTAACAGGGAAATGATTTTTAATGTTATGAGCACAAGAATCCTCTTATGTTTGGGTCTGTTGATTCACCAGACGGTTTACTCACATTTTAGTGATTTATCTACCGGTTTTATTAGCTCACTCACTCACTCACTCACTCACTGACTCACTCGCTCACTCACTCACTCACTCACTCACTGATTCACTCACTGACTCACTCACTCACTGACTCACTGACTCACTCACTCACTCACTCACTCACAAATAACTGCATTACTGATTCTCCCAACCGCTCACAACCCTGTCGTCTCAAGTTGCTGCCGGACACTCTCCCAAGTCCAGGTTATCAATTTAGCAGGTCAAGACGACCTGTGTGAGAGCTCTTCAGTAGTACTAATCCAGGGTACGCCCCTCCATTACTGTCTTCATAACTTCATTCTCCACGATGCTAGATTCTGGTTCTAAACTCTTATCTTAAAACACTTATCTTAAACTCTTATATCGCATTCATGCTTTTAAATCTTGAATTAATCTTGAAAAATATTTAAACTCTTATCTTAAGATCTTGCACTAAACGTTTTGCCCTAATTTCTTGTTTTGGAATTTTGGACTAAACCTTCCTCTAAATTCTTATCTTAAGTTCTTGCACTAAACACTAGCCACAAACTCTTGCTTTGAAATCTTGTCTTAAAATTTTATAATAAACTTTTGACATAAATTCGTGTTATAAAATCTTGTAATATTCTTTTGCCGTAAACTCTTGTCTTAAAATAAACTTTTGCCGTAAACTCTTGTCTTAAAATAAACTTTTGCCGTAAACTCTTGTCTTAAAATAAACTTTTGCCGTAAACTCTTGTCTTAAAATAAACTTTTGCCGTAAACTCTTGTCTTAAAATAAACTTTTGCCGTAAACTCTTGTCTTAAAATAAACTTTTGCCGTAAACTCTTGTCTTAAAATAAACTTTTGGCGTAAACTCTTGTCTTAAAATAAACTTTTGCCGTAAACTTGTGTCTTAAAATCTTGTAATAATCTTCTGCCGTAAACTTGTGTCTTAAAATCCTGTAATAATCTTCTGCCGTAAACTCGTGTCTTAAAATCTTGTAATAATCTTCTGCCGTAAACTCGTGTCTTAAAATCTTGTAATAATATTTTGCCGTAAACTCGTGTCTTAAAATCTTGTAATAAGCTCTTGCATTAAGTGCTTGTCTTAAAATCTTGATTACTCACTCTTACATTAAACTCCGTGTGTTTGATACAAACCGCTCACGTTCACATTTTTGTAAAAACACCGTGAGCTCTGTGACTTAAATGTTGTGCACGTGTGTGCTAGAATAATAACAATAATAATAATAATAATAATAATAATGATAATAGTAGTAGTAATAGCAATAATATTGATAATAATAATAATAATCTAGATTTCCATGTTCTTGCCACAAACAAACTACAACTGATGTGACTGCACCTTCGTTCGAAAACTTAGGATTGCAGAGATAAACTCTTATAGTCAGTCAGTCAGTCACTCAGTCAGTCAGTCATTTGCGTGTCCCTTGCGGAACTTTGCCTCCCTAACAGCTCTCCTGTAGGCCTTTCGGTTGTGAGCAAGATGGCCTGCTGCTGATGCATCCATTTGCAGATCATCAACGATGTCTTGCAGCCATCTTCGCCTTGGTCTTCCTCTCTTTTTTCCCCATTATGTACCCTCCCAAAACGGTCTTCTCTAGATTATCATGACGTTTAATGTGTCCAAAATATTTAAGTTTTCTTTGCTTAATCCTCTTTACTAGCCAGCCTTCTTCAATATTAAGTTTTTGTAGTATAGATATATTTGTTCTTTTTTGTGTCCATGATATTTGAAGAACTCTTCTGTAGCATTTACATTCATGCTGTGTTTCTCAGCTGTTTTGTTAAGTGTCCAGGTCTCACAGAGATGGGAAAGATGCATGGCCTTAAAAATCTTATGGTGTTATCCTTAAAAACCTCTTATAGTACCCAGACCAAAAATCCCAAAAATCACACAAACAGCGTCATAATAAATACATCCGCTGGTGGCAAGGTAGAATGACGCGATGTCTGTTATCAGCTTTGTCTTTCCTTCTTTCCTTCCTCATTTTCCCTACCCTTATCTGGGACATATTCTATCAACAAGTGCTCTCCATTTATCTCTGTTCTGGGCCGTTTCTTCTATCCTTCTCCGTCTTTTTGATTTGTGCTTCAAGGCTCTTTGGCCAGGTGTTCTCAGATAGTTTAAAACTTGAATACCGGCAAAAAGAAACGGATTAAAACTATACCGAAGCAGTTATTTTAATTGTTGTTTCTTGTTATTTTGAAACAAGCTGTCAGTAAATTAGCACAGGAGTTACGATGATTTATATTATTACAATATGATATGTAGCCTACCAAAGAAAGTTGTTTATTTTGTAATACTTAACTGTATTTCATCACTGTATTCAATTTATTTATAACCAGGACGTCCCTTTATGACTTCCAGACGTCCCTGTTCAACAAGATTCATGGGTTATTGATTTATTTATGTTCTTAAATAGAGGGTTCGTGGGCAGTAGAAGCCAGGACTGAAGTATGGACTTATCCGATTAGTGGCGCGTGGACTGAAAGTTGGATATAGAAAGTTAGATATAGAAAGTTGAATATAGAAAGTTGTATATAGAAAGCTGGATATAGAAAGTTGGATATAGAAAGTTGGATATAGAAAACTGGATATAGAAAGCTGAATATAGAAAGTTGTATACTTCTATTTTAAAATATCCTGGTTTGTTATAGGCGAATGAACGAATGATCTTTATTTTTAAAGGTAAAGAACTGAGCATACAGGCCGATCTTACATTCTGCCCTTCATTACTCCATCTTTCATTCTTCCCACACACTCGATTTAATACAAGTATACAAATTACACGAGGGAAAACATATAAAAAGAGTGTAAGATTAAACTATTACATTCCCAAATACAAGAGAAGAGGTAAGTAATTTAACAAAATAGCGCTGCACACGCAGGCACACGTAGGCACACACGCAGGCACACGCAGGCACACACGCAGGCACCCACGCAGGCACACACGCAAGCACACACGCAGGCACCCTGGCAGGTACACACGCAGGCACACACGCAGGTACACACGCAGGTACACAAGCAGGCACACACGTAGGCACACACGCAGGCACACACACAGACACACACAGAGGCACATATATACATACATTTTAAGTACAGTTCAGAATAGTGAATAATGGTATATCACATATGTTCTGTATGTCAAAATCTAGAGCTGATAGGAGAAAACGTGTTATATTTTTGGAATCAGCAGGTCAAATATACCCTGAAACAGGTCTAACATTTGAAGCACTAAAATCTGTTGGCCAGTGTATATATATAAACAACAAAATCGACGTCAGTGGTTCTAAGCTTTTTCTTTTCTGTAGACTCCCCACCCCACCCCCACATCAGTCTGAGAACAGCTGTGGAACACCCCCCCCCCACCTCCATTTTTTTCCTCTTTTGAGCTGAGAACAGCCGTGCCCACCCTCTCTCTCTCTCTCCCCTCTTCCCCCCCCCCCCACTAAAAGTACAGCATAAATAGAACCTAAATTATGCCAACTTTTCGTTTTTGGCCCAGCCAGTTCTTTTTTCAAGTTCGTAGATTTCTAGGAATCTTCCCGCGGGCTCTAAGTCGGGAAGCGATGTTGTAGGTGATTCAAGTATTATTTGTTTTTTGTCTGATAATGTATCACATTGTGATGTGTTTATCTTCACACCCACAAGGCATGCTAAAGTCTCACTTGTTACTTGGTGGCATTACTTCTCTAACTCCTACTCTCACTTGTTACTTGGTGGCATTACTTCTCTAACTCCTACTCTCACTTGTTACTTGGTAGCATTACTTCTCTAACTCCTACTCTCACTTGTTACTTGGTAGCATTACTTCTCTAACTCCTACTCTCACTTGTTACTCGGTGGCATTACTTCTCTAACTCCTACTCTCACTTGTTACTTGGTAGCATTACTTTTCTAACTCCTACTCTCACTTGTTACTTGGTGGCATTACTTCTCTAACTCCTACCTTAAGCAGAATATATTCATTCCGTCCGCGACAGAAAAGTGTCTGCAGAAAAGTATGATGGATTGTTGGGAACTTTGCATTGAGTAATACTACAGTGTCTACGGCATGTTAGTCAGACTACAATGACTACAACATTTTAGTCAGACTACAATGACTACAACATTTTAGTCAGACTACAATGACTACAACATTTTAGTCAGACTACAATGACTACAACATTTTAGTCAGACTACAATGACTACAACATTTTAGTCAGACTACAATGACTACAACATTTTAGTCAGACTACAATGACTACAACATTTTAGTCAGACTACAATGACTACAATAGTCAGACTACAATGACTGTAACACGTCAGTCAGACTACAGTGACTATAACATGTCAGTCAGACTACAGTGACATGTCAGTCAGACTACAGTGACATGTCAGTCAGATAATAAATTCCAGTTGCTAAGATTTAAAATCCTCATTTTGAAATGAATTTCTAGTCTTTCGTGTTCTACTTCTTTGACAGGCAGAACTTATGTCACCTAAACCAAGACAAACCGGTTAAAAAAACCGTTTTGACTTTGACAAGCTTGTTCGAAAACCGTTGCAGTTTTGTTGGTAGTTTGTGCTACACTTAAGATTAGTAGTGTATGCTACACTTAAGATTAGTAGTGTATGCTACACTTAAGATTAGTAGTGTATGCCACACTTAAGATTGATAAGCAAACGATGATGATGCTATTATTTCCAAGCTGGTGTTGACTTAGCAGGACGACGAGAGCATTATTTTCATGAGCTTGAAGCGTGTGACCATGAGAGATACGACTGTATTGAGATGTCTAAGTAAGTACAGTCCCTGACCTTTGCTTATCGTGTGTCTCTGTCCACTTACAGGACATAAGAACAGTACCACTGAAGTACTACACTCACGTTTATTTGTTCTGTATAAATAACTGTAAAGTACAAAATGCTGAAATCATGTGACTTATTATAACAAATTCATAAAATTTGTAAAATTTATATTACTATGTGGGCCAACAGACAAGCAGTCAATTACGTAAAAAAAACGGATAGATGATGTTTATTTGATGTGCAAATGATCTATTCAGCTTTAGATTTGATCTTAGTCTGTTTACCTTTACAAAGCCTAAGGCACAGTTTGATTGCAAAATAAATAAAAAGAAGGATGAAACTAATGATACAAATTAAGAAAGCGATAATATCCAAAGCCAGAAGCTGATACCAGGGCATTTCTTGACCTGATGACCTCATGTAGTCTCCTCCAAATTCCATCACGTGATCCAGCCAAAATGCTACCTCCTTCTTTGGAACCTTGTACAACTCTCGGTACAAGCGGGACGCTTTCTTCATGTTCTCTGAGTATTTCTTGTCATAAACGATTTCCTTCATCAAGCCGGCCAGTTCTTCTGCGCTAGCTTCCCTCATATCTGCACGCAGTCCCAGCTGTTTAACCCTAGCCCTTTCTGCGTTATAGCCTTGGTCTCCAAATATGGGAAGACACAGAATGGGCACAGCATGATATAGGGCCTCGTATTGTCCATTTTTGCCACAGTGAGAAACAAAGAGTTTTGTCTTCTCGTGTCCCAAGAGGTCATTTTGCGGTATCCACATGGACGTCATGATTTGGTTGGGCTCTAGCGATGTCATGTTCACTCTCCAGACCACCCTGAGATCGAGTTCTTTGAAAGCAGAAGTCATCTTGGATGTGATGTGTGGGGGTATATTAACTACAGAGCCCCCAAAAGAAACCACGATAATGCCACTTTTAGAGTCTTCTACAAACTTCTTGAAGTCTCCGACCAGTGGTTTAGCAGGTGAAGCAGAAGAGCCACCAACCAGTTTGGTGTTTGGTAACATGGGCCTGGGATAGTCCAGTATGTGGTCAATTTCAGCAAGAAATATTTCAGATTTGGCTGCCAGGTCATTGATAGATTGGTACGGCTTATGTGGAGCAAATTCTGAAACTATGCTGCTGTCATAAAACAGGTCAAAGTTGATGCGCAGAATGTAGACTATTATACACTGCAGTCTGTCGAAGAATGACATGTTGTCACTCAGTTTATCGCCAGGAAAGATAGGTACTGTAGGGCTATATGGAACCTTGGATAGTACGACGTCATGGAGTGTCCCTATGAGAGCATAGGGAATGTCCAGCATGTAAGGAATAGTTATCATGTTCAGATTGAAGGGAATTGAGTCTAAAACAAACAAATCAGGTCGCAGGTTTCTCACCGCGTCAATGAAAGCCTTATCTGACAAAACAACCCTGGCAAACTTGTTCATTACCTGACCAACATCGTACACCGTTAAAATTTCATTCTGCTTTTCCCCCGCCCAGAACTTGTCAAGGACGTGTTTACTTCCTTTAAACATCTCTTCCAGACTGACAAGATCTCTGCCGTACTCGAGAATTTTGACATTTTTAGCTTGAACCATGTTCTTGGAGGCTAGGAAGTGAGGGAGACACAGGAAGACGTCGTGGCCGAGGCTGGCCAACTCTCCAGCGATGTTTGAGTGGTAGCCGATGTAGCTGGGAACAGGTGGAGGATATAGGACCACCTTCTTGCTGTCAGTACCTGACGTTGTCGTGATGATCACGAAAGCGCAAAACAGCAGTCTTAGTAAAGCCATTGCCACAATCTGTTGACAAAGAAGATATAAATATTATCTTTTCTTTCTGAGCAGTCATACAGTGTTTTTTACACAGGTAAAAGTAACATTTCTTCTTCTATGCCGTTAAGGCATATTTGGGATATGGTATTAGTCCCGTATTTTCCATGATATTCAGCAAATGAAAATATGATGTGGTAAGTATCGCATAGGGCCGTATTTACCTTACCAGAATTTTCTGGTATCTATTTTTAGAGGCTAGGCGAACCCGGCGGCCTTTCTGTTGTATTTCTTGTAATGTATGGTGTCCCACCCTCATTTATGCATGCGAAAGCTGGAAAACAACTAAAGAAATAGACAAGAAATTAGACTCTTTTGAAAACAAATGCCTAAGGAAAATACTCGGCATCAAGTGGAATGAATTCAAGAACAATGCAGAGATAAGACAGATGACTGAACAACAACCAGTCTCACGGGTGATCAGGAAAAGGAGATGGACATATGTTGGCCACTTGATGAGAAGAAATGAGCAGAGAATCCCAAAACAAGCTATCAAGTGGAACACAACAGGCCGAAGAAAAAGGGGCAGACCGCGTGAAACTCTGAAGAGAACATTATTAAGAGAGGCCAAGTTAACAGGCATAAAATCCTTTGTTGAGGTTGAAAGACTCGCCGAAGACAGGAAATATTGGCGAACTACTTTGCGAGCCCTATGTGACGTCTAACGGCACGGGAAGGATATAAGATATAAGAATGGTGTCCCATATATCTGTACCTCTTGTAATGTATGGTGTCCCACATATCTGTACCTCTTGTAATGTATGGTGTCCCACATATCTGTACCTCTTGTACTGTACGGTATCTCACATATCTGTGCTACTTGTAATGTATGGTATCTCACATATCTGTACTACTTATAAGTTATTGTATTCCACATATCTGTACCTCTTGTAATGTATGGTATCTCACATATCTGTACCTCTTATAATGTATGATATCCCACATAACTGTACCTCTCATAATATATGGTAACCTACATATCTGTACCTCTTTTAATATATGGAATCCTACATATCTGTATGTCGTGTAATGTATGGTATCACACATATCTGTACTACATGTAATATATGGTATCTCACATTTCTGTACTACTTGTAATATATGGTATCCCACACATCTGTCATCATCATCATTCCTTTGCTTGTCCCTTGCGGAACTTTGCCTCCCAAACAGCACTCCTGTAGGCCTCTCGGTTGTGAGCAAGATGGCCTGCTGCTGCTGCATCCATTTCCAGATCATCAACGATGTCTTGCAGCCATCTTCGTTTCGGTCTTCCTCTTTTTCTTTTTCCCATTATGTATCCTTCCAATACGGTCTTCTCTAAATTATCATGACGTTTAATGTGGCCAAAATATTTAAGTTTTCTCTCTTTAATCCTCTTTACTAGCCAGCCTTCTTCAATATTAAGCTCTTGTAGTATAGATATATTTGTTCTTTTTTGTGTCCACGATATTTGGAGAACTCTTCTATAGCATTTACATTCAAAGGCATTTATATGCTTCTCAGCTGTTTTGTTAAGTGTCCAGGTCTCACAGGCATATGTTGCGATGGGAAAGATGCATGCCCTTAAAAATCTTATTTTTGTGGTTCTGTCTGCTCCTCTCCACAGATTCTTTATTTGTTTTACTTTCTGAAGAGCAATAGATGTCCTCCTTTTAATTTCCCGCATTGTATCTCCATTATTAGTTAGTAGTGATCCAAGATATTCAAAACTCTCCACTTCTTCCAGTTTTTCCTCACTGATACATATTTCAGTTGCCTTGTCTGTTTTGTCAGTTGTCATAACACATCTGTACTACTTGTAATATATGATATACCACATATCTGTACTTATTGTAATGTATGGCATCCCACATATCTGTACTTCTTTTTAATGTATGGCATCCCACATTTCTGTACTTCTTTTTAATGTATGGCATCCCACATTTCTGTACCTCTTGTAATATATGGTATCCCACATATCTGAAGAAGATCAAGAGGAAGACCAAGAGAAATGATACTGGACAGTCTGACGGGATGGTGTGAGAGGAGATCACCAACTGAACTGATGGCCTGCATGAAGGATCGGGTACCCTGGAGAAGCATAATAGCCAACGCCAGTCGGCACGCCACCTGATGATGATGATGATGATGACATATCTGTACCTCTTGTAATATATGGTATCTCATATATCTGTACCTCTTGTAATATATGGTATCTCACATATCTGTAACTCTTGTAATATATGTTATTCCACACATCTGTACATCTTGTTATATATGGTATCCCACATATCTGTATCTCTTATAATGTATGATATCCCACATATCCGTACCGCTTGTAATATATGTTATCCCATATATCCTGTACTACTTGTAATGTATGGTATCCCACATATCTGTTCTACTTATGGTATATGATGTCCCACATATCTGTTCTACTTATAGTATATGATGTCCCACATATCTGTTCTACTTATAGTATATGATGTCCCACATATCTGTTCTACTTATAGTATATGATGTCCCACATATCTGTTCTACTTATAGTATATGATGTCCCACATATCTGTTCTACTTATAGTGTATGATGTCCTACATATTTGTTCTACTTATAGTGTATGATGTCCCACATATCTGTTCTACTTATAGTGTATGATGTTCCAGCAATTATTCTTTACAGAAAATACTGATGTCCCAACAATCATTGTTTAGTGTTCAGTTTTAATAGTGTAAGATTGTATCTGCCTGTCTGTCACTTGTACACAGATATACACATATACAGGCCATATAGTATGAGAGAGAGAGAGACTGATTGATCGATCTTTATTTCAAAAGTGTTAAGAATTGGGCACGCAGGCCCGTCTGACATTCTGCCCTGTATCATACAGCTTTCACTCTGTTCCAGACATTCTACAAATATGCTGCTCATATAACACATATAATTAACAATAAAGTAACTACATACACATATAAAAGACTAACTATATACACATAAAATGATTAACTACATACACATATAAATGACTACCTACCAAACAAAAATTTCAGTATTATTCAATACTATTCAGAATAAACAATTAACTTCATTCTGATTCTGTAAGAGGAGTCTAAAGTAACTTTTAAATTTTATGACTCATAGAGTCACGTGGTCGACGTCAAATAGATCTTAGAAAATTTCCTAGTTCTAGGATGGATAATAGTTTGTATATATACATACATTATATATATATATATATATATATTTTTTACTTTTATATATATATATATATATATATAGAGAGAGAGAGGGGGGGGATGTGTGTGAGTCTGTGTGTGTGTGTGTGTGTAAGAGAGAGGTAGAGAGGGGAGAAATGCAGTAATTTGAACTACAATAAGAGAAATGCTAACTGAGGTGACACTGGTTCTAGTAAAAGGTGACACAGGTTCTAGTAATGAAAGTAGAAGGTGACACTGGTTCTAGTAAAAGGTGACACTGGTTCTAGTAATGAAAGTAGAAGGTGACACTGGTTCTAATAATGAAAGTAAAAGGTGACACAGGTTCTAGTAATGAAAGTAGAAGGTGACACTGGTTCTAGTAAAAGGTGACACAGGTTCTAGTAATGAAAGTAGAAGGTGACACTGGTTCTAGTAAAAGGTGACACAGGTTCTAGTAATGAAAGTAGAAGGTGACACTGGTTCTAGTAAAAGGTGACACAGGTTCTAATAATGAAAGTAGAAGGTGACACTGGTTCTAGTGATGAAAGTAGATGGAAGAGAGTGTGCTACAGTTTTCTGCCCATCTCTCTTACTAAAAGGAGACAAAACAAAGCAAAATCTGTAGTTTTTAATCTGTTTTTCGCGCTTTTATCTGCTGCGTTGCTTTTGTTCGTTATCTTTGAAAAAAAAGGTTTGTGCCGAAATATTTGATTGTTGTTTATACTCATCATATTTCCTGCCATTCTTGTTTCTGCAAACTCTCCTCACTCGTTCTCTGTTGGTGTACAACTGAACCATACACGTCTCTCTACTTCCTTGACTTTGAAACATCGTCAGATACACGCAGCCGCATATAAATAAATGTTGTGTGCTGAAACATACTCACACATAGACATAAGCACGCTTGTCAGTTTCGTACACACTCAGCTACAAAAACGCGCATACAGAGCGCACACAATCTCAGGTGTCTAACAATTCTTCAGTGACTACACTCAAACCAAGGACTTACCTTCAGAGAACCGGCACTAGATTCACTTGCCCCTACATACATTTAACCCGGTTAGCTTTTAAGAGTGTTGTTATATATCAGTCCAGGCTGAGATAGGTCGAGCAAACAACACGCTCGCAGTGTTACAGTTGTTAAAGTTCAGGTCGTCACAGCCTTCACATTGTAGAGAACCAGATTTGTGTGAGGGGCTGGCCTACTTTACATCTGGGTATTGTTTACTTTAGGAAGTGAAGTGTTCAGATATTCTACCGGCTTACTAAGTAATCATTTACAGCAGGCTTACACTGTGATATATGGTGCAGTTTTATGACAACAGGAAAGGAAGGATGAAAAGAAAAGAAAGGAAGGATGAAAAGAAGTAAAAGGAAAGGGAAGGAAGGATGAAAGGAAGGGAAAAGTGTAGCATAGCCTTGTAAGTAATGATTATAGTTATTATTATTATTATAATTATTATTATTATTATTAGTGACATGATCAGGAATAAAGAATGTATTGGGGGGCAGAGAAGTTATAGTTAGAGGAGCGAGGAACGGATACTCGGTACTTCAAAGACCTGATCAAAGGTAAAACCGTATCGATAGATCTGATAGATCGTGAGAGTGGTCCAGTTCTAGAGGTGCGACTTCGCGCGCACATGCAGTAGCCCAGGGGGAACAATTGACCAGTAGATCAAAGACTGAACAGAGAACGGACTAGGTCCCGAAGCAGGGAACATGAAAGAGATGGTGGACTTGTTAATGGGAGGTAACAATTAGACGACAGAGAAGAAAGCGAAGACGCCAGTTGCGACCGGTTTTGGCGTGGTCAGAACTTACGAATATAAAGAAGGGAGGAGGATTCAGAAAGAAGGGCCGGCGAAGAGCAGATAGGGGTTCTGATAGAGAGAGGAGAGCAGAGAGGAGGAGAAAGAGAGAGAGAGACGCAGAGAGGAGGGGAAGAGGCATTCAGCAAGAGAAATGTAGAGATAGAGACATAGTGTTAGATTGAACTAGTGTAGCAAGAGATCGTACAGTAATTGTTACCAAGAGCTTTTGTATTACTGAATATTGTGAACGCTGCTTAAATACTGCTTGTAGAATTATGAGAAAATTGATATTGTGATTTTGTGAGATTTCGTGCTACTATGATGAAAATAATGAAATGTGTAGTTTTTAATCTGTTTTTCGCGCTTTTATCTGCTGCGTTGCTTTTGTTCGTTATCTTTGAAAAAAAAGGTTTGTGCCGAAATATTTGATTGTTGTTTATACTCATCATATTTCCTGCCATTCTTGTTTCTGCAAACTCTCCTCACTCGTTCTCTGTTGGTGTACAACTGAACCATACACGTCTCTCTACTTCCTTGACTTTGAAACATCGTCAGATACACGCAGCCGCATATAAATAAATGTTGTGTGCTGAAACATACTCACACATAGACATAAGCACGCTTGTCAGTTTCGTACACACTCAGCTACAAAAACGCGCATACAGAGCGCACACAATCTCAGGTGTCTCACTATTCTTCAGTGACTACATTCAAACCATGGACTTACCTTCAGAGAACCGGCACTAGATTCACTTGTCCCTACATACATTTAACCCGGTTAGCTTTTAAGAGTGTTGTTATATATCAGTCCAGGCTGAGATAGGTCGAGCAAACAACACGCTCGCAGTGTTACAGTTGTTAAAGTTCAGGTCGTCACAGCCTTCACATTGTAGAGAACCAGATTTGTGTGAGGGGCTGGCCTACTTTACATCTGGGTATTGTTTACTTTAGGAAGTGAAGTGTTCAGATATTCTACCCGCGTACTAAGTAATCATTTACAGCAGGCTTACACTGTGGTATATGGTGCAGTTTTATGACAACAGGAAAGGAAGGATGAAAAGAAAAGAAAGGAAGGATGAAAAGAAGTAAAAGGAAAGGGAAGGAAGGATGAAAGGAAGGATGAAAGGAAGGGAAAGGAAAGATCAAAAGAAGTAAAAGGAAGGGAAAGGAAGGATCAAAAGAAGTAAAAGGAAGGGAAAGGAAGGATGACAGGAAGGGAAAGGAAGGATGACGGGAAGGGGAAGAAAGGATGACGGGAAGGCAAAGGAAGGATGAAGGGAAGGGGAAGGAAGGATGAAAGGAAGGAAAGCCTTGAAATGATTTATGAAATATACTGGATTTTTGTCTTTACTTCCTTCGTTTATCAATCAATGTTCTTGTATCAGTCAGTGTTCTTGTATTATTCAGTGTTCTTGTATTAATCAGTGTTCTTGTATCACTCAATGTTCTTGTATCAGTCAATGTTTTTGTATCACTCAATGTTCTTGTATCACTAAATGTTCTTGTATAAGTCAGTGTTCTTGTATCAATCAGTGTTACTGTATCACTCAATGTTCGTGTATCAGTCAATGTTTTTGTATCACTAAATGTTCTTGTATCAGTCAGTGTTCTTGTATCACTAAATGTTCTTATATAAGTAGTGTTCTTGTATCACTCAATATTCTTGTATCAATCAGTGTTCTTGTATCAGCCAGTGTTCTTGCATCACTCAATGTTCTTGCATCAGTCAGTGTTCTTGTATCAATCAATGTTTTTGTATAAGTCAGTGTTCTTGCATCACTCAGTGGTCTTGTATCAGTCAGTGTTCCTGTATCAGTCAGTGTTCCTGTATCACTTAATGTTCTTGTATCAGTCAGTGTTTTTTATCATTCGGTGTTCTTGTATCAGTCAGTTTTCTTGTATCACTCAGCGTTCATATATCATTCAATGTTCTTGTATCAGTCAGTGTTTCTGTATCAGTCAGTGTTCCCTTATCAGTCAGTGTTCTTGTATAAGTCAGTGTTCTTGTATCACTCAGTCTTCTTGTATCACCCAATATTCCTGTATCACTCAGTGTTCCTGCATCACTCAGTGTTCTTGTATCAGTGTTCTTGTATCACTCAGTGTTCCTGCATCACTCAGTGTTCTTGTATCAGTGTTCTTGTATCACTCAATGTTCTTGTATCAGTGTTCTTGTATCACTCAGTGTTCCCGGACCAGCCGTAGTAGTCTGACTCACTTCACTGTAAGCTCAGCTGGCTGAATCTGTTTCTAACCACCACCACCACCCCCCCCCCTTTCCGTTTAAGGTGGTAATTGCTGGCCGAACCTTGACCTCCGTCATTCTTTTCTGACCTCGTGTAGGGCTATAAACAGGGTTAAAAGGTTAAAAGTCACTGGTTCTCATTAAAACATGTCGTTTGGAAGGTTGCCGAAATCAATACTTAGAGATTTTTCTAGTTTTTGACCCCGAAAATGTAACCAGCATTCACACGAAAACATGTCCGTGCTGTTTATACAATACGAAATGCTTTGTTTATTAAAAACAAAATTACAAATTACAAATAGAATAAATGTTTTTACATAGTTTGATTCTCTTCCTTTTGAAGATTGAAATGTTAAATTTATCAAACATGGGCCTCGTGTCATTTCCAGGTAAACGAGTGCTAGACTAGGATTAACAGGGACATTAATGAGTACCAGATTAGGATTGACAGATACATTAACGAATGCTAGACTAGGATTAACAGGGATATTAACTAGTGCTAGATCAGGATTAACAGGGACATTAATGAGTGCTAGATTAGGATTAACAGGGACATTAATGAGTGTTAGATTAGGATTAACAGGGACATTAATGAGTGCTAGACTAGGATTAACAGGAACATTAACTAGTTTGAGATTATAATTAACATGGACATTAACTAGTTTTAGACTATGATTAACAGGGACATTAATGAATGCTAGACTAGGATCAACAGGGACATTAATGAGTGCTAGATTAGGATTAACCGGGACATTAATGAGTGCGAGACTAGGATTAACAGGGACATTAACTAGTTTGAGATTATAATTAACATGGACATTAACTAGTTTTAGACTATGATTAACAGGGACATTAATGAATGCTAGACTAGGATCAACAGGGACATTAATGAGTGCTAGATTAGGATTAACCGGGACATTAATGAGTGCGAGACTAGGATTAACAGGGACATTAATGAGTGCTAGATTAGAATTGACAGAAACGTTAACAAATGCTAGACTAAGATTAACAGGGACATTAACTGGTGCTAGACTAGGATTGACAACAAAATTAACGAATGCTAGACTAGGATTGACAGGGACATTAACTAGTGCTAGACTAGGATTGTATGTGCATGAAAGATGAGCAGTCAAATTAGACACGTTGAATGCAAAAACAGATCTTGGAAAAGATCTGGCGAAAGCAACATACAAAGAAATAGACAAGAAAGTAAAAAGTTCAGCTAGAAAGAATACATAGACAATATGGCGAAAGAGGCAGAAAAAGCAACAAAAACAGGAGACAGCAAAACTTTATATAACATACAAAAGAGGCTAACAGGTACTATTATATCTAAAGAAAGACCAATCCTTAGCAAAACTGGAACCCTATTAACATCAAATAAAGACCAAAAGCAAAGATGGGCTGAACACTTCCAAGAAATACTTAATCGACCACACCCAAAAGAATTGTTAAACTTCACAAATAAATGTCAACCTAGATGAAATTAAATTGCATGAAATTGAAACAGCAGTGAATTTAATGGCTAACAACAAAGCTGCAGATGAAGATGAAATAACACCCGAAATGATAAAAGCTATCAATAGTGACAACATGAGACAACTACAGAGAATGTTTAACAAGATTTGGAAAGAAGAGAAGGTCCCTTCTAATTGGAAAAAAGGAATCATTGTTAAAATACCAAAAAAAGGCAACCTTAGTGACTGTAACAACTGGAGAGGAGTAACCTTAATATCAGTTGTGTCAAAAGTATTTTGCAGGGTCATTTTGAATAGACTTAAAGATATAGTGGATACTGCAATGAGAGAAGAACAAGCAGGATTTCGAAAAAGGAGAAGCTGTCTCGACCAGATCTTTACTCTGAGAATAATACTTGAAGAACATATTGAAAAGTAGAAACCATTAATACTGAACTTCATAGATTTTAAAAAGGCATTTGATAGCATACACAGAGATTCATTATGGAGAATTTTAAGTCTATATGGAATATCATCTAAAATTGTCAACATCATTAAGGACTTATACAATGGATATGTTTGTGCAGTCAAGACAGAAGAAGGGATGAGTGAATGGTTCCAGATTGAAACAGGCGTGAAACAAGGATGTATACTGTCTCCTTTACTTTTAGGGATTACAATAGACTTCATAATGAAAAAATGCTGCACAGGTAACACAGGTATTGACTGGGTACATGGGACCCAACTAGAAGATCTTGATTTTGCTAATGACATAACTCTTATCAGTAATAATGTGAATTCCATGCAAGAAAAAACAGATAGCCTATCTTCACTGGCTAGCAAAATAGGACTTGAAATTAACAGGGACAAAACAAAAATAATGAAAATTCCCATCAATCAAAATGGAAAAATACACATAGAAGGGACAGATATTGAAGAAGTCAATCAATTTGCATACCTTGGCAGCTACATAGACCAGGATGGTGACACTAGAAAGGAAGTTAGGATCAGAACTGCAAAAGCAGCATCGATCTTCAAGAATCTTGAGAACATATGGAATTCAAAAGTTATAAGCACAAAAACCAAGTTAAGACTATTCAATTCAAATGTAATATCCACCCTCATTTATGCACGCAAAAGCTGGAAAACAACTAAAGAAATAGACAAGTTAGACTCTTTTGAAAACAAATGCCTAAGGAAAATACTCGGCATCAAGTGGAACGAATTCAAGAACAATGCAGAGATAAGACAGATGACTTAACAACAACCAGTCTCATGGGTGATCAGGAAAAGGAGATGGACATATGTTGGTCACGTGATGAGAAGAAACAATCAGAGAATCCCAAAACAAGCTATCAAGTGGAAAACAACAGGCCGAAGAAAAAGGGGCAGACCGCGTGAAACTCTGAAGAGGACATTGTTAAGAGAGGCCAAATTAACAGGCATAAAATCCTTTGATGAGGTTGAAAGACTCGGCGAAGACAGGAAAAATTGGCGAACTACTTTGCGAGCCCTATGTGACGTTTAACGGCACGGGAAGGATATAAGATATAAGATATAAGATAAGATATAAGACTAGGATTGACAGGGACATTAACGAGAACTGGAATAGGATTTAAAGGAACAATAAAAATGCTGCTCTAACCTTTTCAGTCATCATCATCATCATCATCATCATCATCATCATCATCATCATCTTCTTCTTCTTCTTCTTTTTATTCAATCAGACAGCAAGTAGTGTTCTTCAAAAACTCCTCTATATCGAATCCATTTGTAATTCGTTCTGGTGTCCCATAAAGTTCTGTTCTTGGCCCAGTTCTCTCTGCTGTTGTATATCAACGATCTACCACTTCATCTTAAGCACTCTTTATGTGACCTAGATGCTGATGACTGCACAGTTTACGCTAGTGACGATGGCTGTGTTAATGCTGGATGAATTCTACAAGCTGAATTAGACAACCTAATTAAATGGAACAAGCAACAATGCCAGGCTGATAAGCACAAGACAAAATAAAGCAGAAGTTGCTAATATCAAAACGCATACACACACATGCACGCACACGCACACTCAACCTCACGCACGAAAATTCACACATGCACGCACACACACACACTCACGCACACACACATACACACGCACGCACACAAACACACGCACGGACGCACGCACACATACACTCATGCACGCACACACACTCACGCACACACACACACTCACGCACACACACTCACGCACACACACACTCACGCACACACACACTCACGCACACACTCACGCACGCACACACACGCACTCACGCCCACACTCACGCACGCACACACACTCACGCACACACACACACTCACGCACGCACGCGCACATGCACACACACAAACAAACACACCCACGCACACACACACTCACGCATGCACACATAAACTCAACCTCACGCACGAAAATTCACACACGCACGCACGCACGCACGCACGCACACACACTCACGCACACACACAAACACACGCACACACACACTCAAACACACCCACACCGACGTACACACACTCACGCACGCACACGCACACACATACACGCACGCACACACACACACGCTTGCACGCAGGCACACACATGCACGCACGAAAATGCACACACATATTCACGCGTAAATTACTGTTCCACGATATGGGAGTATTGCTCCATGTCTTAACTGTTCCATGATATGGGAGTATTGCTCCATGTCTTAACTGTTCCACGATATGGGAGTATTGCTCCGTGTCTTAACTGTTCCACGATATGGGAGTATTGCTCCATGTCTTAACTGTTCCATGATATGGGAGTATTGCTCCATGTCTTAACTGTTCCACGATATGGGAGTATTGCTCCGTGTCTTAACTGTTCCACGATATGGGAGTATTGCTCCATGTCTTAACTGTTCCACGATATGGGAGTATTGCTCCATGTCTTAACTGTTCCACGATATGGGAGTATTGCTCCATGTCTTAACTGTTCCACGATATGGGAGTATTGCTCCGTGTCTTAACTGTTCCACGATATGGGAGTATTGCTCCGTGTCTTAACTGTTCCACGATATGGGAGTATTGCTCCGTGTCTTAACTGTTCCACGATATGGGAGTATTGCTCGAGACCGCCCAGATGGAGACTGCTCATCTCTTCCTTATTTGCATTTGCCTATAATCCCCACCTTCGCTGCCCCTATCTGCAGCACAGGTCACCAACAAAGGCTCTCCATTTATTTCTGTCCTAGGTTGTTTCCTCTTTCCGTGGGGATTCCAGATGAGAGCTTGTCTGGTTATCTTTATGGTAGTGTTTCGTAGTGTCCAGGTGAGAGCTTGTCTGGCTATCTTTGTGGTAGAGTTTCTAGTGTCCAGGTGAGAGCTTGTCTGGTTATCTTTGTGGTAGAGTTTCTAGTGTCCAGGTGAGAACTTGTCTGGTTATCTTTGTGGTAGAGTTTCATAGTGTCCAGGTGAGAGCTTGTCTGGTTATCTTTGTGGTAGAGTTTCATAGTGTCCAGGTGAGAGCTTGTCTGGTTATCTTTGTGGTAGAGTTTCATAGTGTCCAGGTGAGAGCTTGTCTGGTTATCTTTGTGGTAGATTTTCATAGTGTCCAGGTGAGAGCTTGTCTGGTTATCTTTGTGGTAGAGTTTCATAGTGTCCAGGTGAGAGCTTGTCTGGTTATCTTTGTGGTAGATTTTCATAGTGTCCAGGTGAGAGCTTGTCTGGTTATCTTTGTGGTAGAGTTTCATAGTGTCCAGGTGAGAGCTTGTCTGGTTATCTTTGTGGTAGAGTTTCATAGTGTCCAGGTGAGAGCTTGTCTGGTTATCTTTGTGGTAGATTTTCATAGTGTCCAGGTGAGAGCTTGTCTGGTTATCTTTGTGGTAGAGTTTCTAATGTCCAGGTGAGAGCTTGTCTGGTTATCTTTGTGGTAGAGTTTCTAATGTCCAGGTGAGAGCTTGTCTGGTTATCTTCATGGTAGATTTTCGTAATGTCCAGGTGAGAGCTTGTCTGGTTATCTTTGTGGTAGATTTTCGCAGTGTCCAGGTGAGAGCTTGTCTGGTTATCTTCATGGTAGATTTTCGTAGTGTCCAGGTGAGAGCTTGTCTGGTTATCTTCATGGTAGATTTTCGCAGTGTCCAGGTGAGAGCTTGTCTGGTTATCTTCGTGGTAGGCTTTCCAAGTGTATGTCTTATCCATCTCTAACATCTTTTCCTGATCATTTCTTTCCCTGTGAGTTGGTTCATTTCTTGGCAGAGCTCTTCATTGCCGTTGCTATCTGGTCATCTAATCTGAAGGATCTTCCTTAAGCTGGTGTTAACAAAGATCTGCAGTCTCTTTTCACCAGTGTCTGATGCTGTCCGTCTTTCTGATCCATACAACAGGGCCGACTTAACATTTGTATTGAACTTTGCCAATAATGTTGAATATGATTAAGTTTCTGCTATTTATATCACACTTATAATCTTTCACATTTCGCAGAATTTCAAAGGCTAGAAAAGGATGTAACTCTGAGAAGTTAAATGCGTTGTGTTTAGAGTGGTCCCCCCTTCGATCTTTGCCAAAAGGAAATCCGGTTTTCGAAATTCGCCATCTTGAAGACGTATCTTAGGAAAAGCAGTTTGACGCAAATAGCTCTGTAATAATAGGGCACTTAGAGAGGCATGGCCTGCACGTGTGCAAGTCTTACATATGTCTTCTCTTTCTCTTCTAAAGAGATGAAAAGAATAAACTTCGTTTAATCTGACTTGGTTTTAGGTCGGTTAGAAGATGAATCAACCCAGAGCTGTCTTGATATCTGTGTCATTTTCTTTCAAACAGCGATATTTTTTAATTCTTTCCTTCTTCACATCTAACATTTTTCTTCTTTTTCCGCTCCTTGATCAACCGTTTCTAGAAGAATGTGTGCGTGCGTATCTGTCTGTCTATCTATCTATCTATCTATCTATCTATCTATCTATCTATCTATCTATCTATCTATCTATCTATCTATCTATCTATCTATCTATCTATCTATCTATCTATCTATCTATCTATTTATCTATCTATCTATCTATCTATCTATCTATCTGTCTGTCTGTCTATCTATCTATCTGTCCATCTATCTATCTATCTATCTATCTATCTATCTATCTATCTATCTATCTATCTATCTATCTATCTATCTATCTGTCTGTCTATCTATCTATCTATCTATCTATCTATCTATCTATCTATCTATCTATCTATCTATCTATCTGTCTGTCTGTCTGTCTATCTATCTATCTGTCCATCTATCTATCTATCTATCTATCTATCTATCTATCTATCTATCTATCTATCTATCTATCTATCTATCTATCTATCTATCTATCTGCCTCTCCGCCCGTCCCTCCGTCCCCCTCCTGCCCCTCTGTATCATGGTATCCCCCCTTCTTTTATACTTAGTATCTTTCTATTTCTGCGTTAGGATCAGCTTCTGTCTCTCTCTAGTCTCTCCGTCACCTCTCTCTCTCTCTCTCGTTATAAAGACAATTGAAATAAACTGACACAAAAAAAGGAGAGAACTCTCCAAATAATGAAAATAACAACTAGATCACCGGTCACACAACTTCACAGATTGACAGATGGAGAAGAAGAAGCAGAAGCAGACAAAGAAGAAGAAGAGGAAGAAGAAGAAGAAGAAAAAGAAGAAGAGGAAGAAGTCTAACTATAATCAGAGACTGACATCCCCGGACTCCGCCCTCTGTTCCAACATCCACTGAAGTGTGTACCTGCTGATGGAGCCAGTCACACACTGAAGTGTGCACCTGCTGATGGAGCCAGTCACACACTGAAGTGTGTACCTGCTGATGGAGCCAGTCACACACTGAAGTGTGTACCTGCTGATGGAGCCAGTCACACACTGAAGTGTGTACCTGCTGATGGAGCCAGTCACACACTGAAGTGTGCACCTGCTGATGGAGCCAGTCACACACTGAAGTGTGCACCTGCTGATGGAGCCAGTCACACACTGAAGTGTGCACCTGCTGATGGAGCCAGTCACACACTGAAGTGTGCACCTGCTGATGGAGCCAGTCACACACTGAAGTGTGCACCTGCTGATGGAGCCAGTCACACACTGAAGTGTGTACCTGCTGATGGAGCCAGTCACACACTGAAGTGTGCACCTGCTGATGGAGCAAGTCGCTTGCTGGCTGTGGGTAATACGCGTTAATCCACTTCTTTCAGAAAGAAGCCCACTTCCGTTCTCTTCTCCCAGTTCGATCATCCCCCTTTGATGTGGTTGTCGTCATTCAACCCTGATGCTGACCCCCACACGCGCAGCCTACCCGAGGTGGTTCTTGCAATCTCCTCTTTGTCCAGTCTTAGGGTACTGTGGACGAGGCACGCTTAGATCGAGGGGTGTACGACCTTGACGGAAGCGTCACCGTCCACGTCATTGTTAGATATATATATACATTGGCGGCCGGCATTCAATGTAGATAGAGACAATGGCCTGGCGATGTCTTGTGTAGTTATGCCTATGGATATGCTGTAAATCCCTGTGTATTATGGTGATCGTTGGCTATATTCTGCCCGTGGCCACCTCATGTGGTGTAGATTATGTAGTTGTGCAGTAAGCTGTGATGTAGGTTTCTCTATTTACGTATCGGTATGGAAATTCTGTCTATGATTTCAGTGTGATTTATCAGTATATTGGATGAGTAACATGTTTGATTCGTTATTGTGCTTTCATGTAGATTGATCTTTTGCTGCAGCAACGCGGGTATATAGAGGTGTGTCATGGCAGCGGTGGCTGCGTGGAATAAGTGCCATTGTACATTAGATTCGTAGTGTGGGCCACGTGTAGGGCCAAAAGGGCCCGGGACCCCAGGTCCATCAGGTTCTCAATAATTGAACAAGAGAAGTCTTTATCATATGATACCACGCTTAATTACCATTATAATGACACCTGTCTTGACGTCATGTTGATGTCAATGTCAGTTGTACGTGTTGTGGTGGCGTATAGTGAGAATATCGTTCTGTGTCTTTAGTTTCAGACTTGGTGATTTATATTCCATGTCAATCTATTGTGTATTAATTAAATGCTCAGGATTTATGCATAATTAACATACAATACACCAAGGGGGGGGGGGAACCTGGGTTGGCGGTCATGATGGGGGAGCTAGATTGGCCTCGAGTAGGGAGTACATTGCCAGGGATTGTTGGTCTGTAACCATCCTGAGAAAATATGTTCTTCCCAATAAGCATAAATGTAAACTTGCACCAAAAGGTTTGACAGGTTCCCTGAACTGATGCCGTGCCAGCCAGCTCGTCCGCTTTCTCGTTGCCTTTGACCCCGGTATGACCCGGGCAGGAGACCCACGTCAAACTGGGTAACAGAGAGCCCTCCAGCAGCTGGACCCACTCCCTACAGACTGGGTAACAGAGAGCCCTCCAGCAGCTGGACCCACTCCCTACAGACTGGGTAACAGAGAGCCCTCCAGCAGCTGGACCCACTCCCTACAGACTGGGTAACAGAGAGCCCTCCAGCAGCTGGACCCACTCCCTACAGAAGAAATGTCTTTCACTTCTCCGTAACATGCTTTGGGGAGTCTGTTACAATGACAGCGCTCGGTTGTCGTGCTCCACCAGGCAGGGAGTTGTTCCTGCACCTCAATCCTCATGCTCGAAGTGATGGTTGCATGGTCTCGTTGTCTGCTGCCAACCAGTTCGTCGTTGCTGTAGACAATATATAGGGGAAAGAAGGACAAGAAAGTATGAGGAGAAGAGAAAGAAAGAGAAGGAGGAGTAGGAGAAATAAGAAATATAAAGAGGAGGAAGAGGGAAGTAAGAATTAGAATGTTAAACAAAAAAGCAAAAGGATAAGGATGAGGATGACGAGAGAGAAGAATGTGTAATCGGAGGAGAGAAGGATGTGTAATCGGAGGAGAGAAGGATGTGTAATCGGAGGAGAGAAGGATGTGTAATCAGAGGGGAGAAGGATGTGTAATCAGAGGGGAGAAGGGTGTGTAATCGGAGGAGAGAAGGATATGTAATCGGAGGAGAGAAGGATATGTAATCGGAGGAGAGAAGGGTGTGTAATCAGAGGAGAGAAGGGTGTGTAATCGGAGGAGAGAAGGATGTGTAATCGGAGGAGAGAAGGATGTGTAATCGGAGGAGAGAAGGGTGTGTAATCGGAGGAGAGAAGGATATGCAATCGGAGGAGAGAAGGATGTGTAATCGGAGGAGAGAAGGATGTGTAATCGGAGGAGAGAAGGGTGTGTAATCGGAGGAGAGAAAGATGTGTAATCGGAGGATAGAAGGATGTGTAATCGGAGGACAGAATGATGTGTAAGTGGAGGAAAGAGGATGAGGAACAGGAAAAAAGGAAGAGGAATAAAAGGAGGAGAAGAAAAATAAGACAGAAAGATATTTAGGAGAAAGATGAGAAGAGAAGAGAAAGAGAGAAGAATGATGTTTCTGCAATATAAAGAAATAAACGTCACCATCTAGTTTTTATATCTATCTTTTTTGTTTTGTTCATTTTCCGAGTGAAATATTTTACATATCAGACAGAATCGTTCCGCTTTCTTTTTTGTGTCTCCCCATGATTCCAGTTTTACATTTGTCCACGTCAGAATTATGTCCGCTCACACCAAACTCTCACACATTCTCCTCTTGTCATCTAACTTTTTTTCCGGGCGGAAATTACAGTTATTTCCATCAAGAGATCACTTGATTATGCCAGTAGCCATGTTTCTTATGTTATTGTGGCTGTTATGCGTTGTTATTCTGCCAAGAAAACGTCCACGGACATCCTGAGAGCGTTGATGATGATACATCTTGAATCTAAGAACTAGCATCATCGAACTCGGGCCACACCCACGCATGCTCTGATCTCTGCTTCAGTCACCACCACATCGTGTGTATCATCCTGTCTGTCATCACCAAACTGTGTATCAACCTGCCTGTCACCACCACACAGAGTGTATCATCCTGCCTGTCACCATCACACTGCGTGTATCATCCTGTCTGTCACCATCACACTGTGTGTATCAACCTGCCTGTCACCACCACACTGTGTATCATCCTGCCTGTCACCATCACACTGTGTGTATCATCCTGTCTGTCATCACCACACTGTGTATCAACCTGCCTGTCACCACCACACAGAGTGTATCATCCTGCCTGTCACCACCACACAGCGTGTATCATCCTGTCTGTCACCATCACACTGTGTGTATCAACCTGCCTGTCACCATCACACTGTGTGTATCATCCTGCCTGTCACCACCACACTGCGTGTATCATCCTGTCTGTCACCATCACACTGTGTGTATCATCCTGTCTGTCACCACCACACAGCGCGTATCATCCTGTCTGTCACCACCACATCGTGTGTATCATCCTGTCTGTCACCACCACACAGAGTGTATCATCCTGCCTGTCACCACCACACAGCGTGTATCATCCTGTCTGTCACCATCACACTGTGTGTATCAACCTGCCTGTCACCATCACACTGTGTGTATCATCCTGCCTGTCACCACCACACTGCGTGTATCATCCTGTCTGTCACCATCACACTGTGTGTATCATCCTGTCTGTCACCACCACACAGCGCGTATCATCCTGTCTGTCACCACCACATCGTGTGTATCATCCTGTCTGTCACCACCACACTGTGTGTATCATCCTGTCTGTCACCATCACACTGTGTGTATCATCCTGTCTGTCACCACCACACAGCGCGTATCATCCTGCCTGTCACCACCACACTGCGTGTATCATCCTGTCTGTCACCACCACACTGTGTGTATCAACCTGCCTGTCACCACCACACTGCGTGTATCATCCAGTCTGTCACCATCACACTGTGTGTATCAACCTGCCTGTCACCACCACACAGCGCGTATCATCCTGCCTGTCACCACCACCCCGTGTGTATCATCCTGCCTGTCACCACCACATCGTGTGTATCATCCTGTCTGTCATCACCACACTGTGTATCAACCTGCCTGTCACCATCACACTGTGTGTATCATCCTGTCTGTCACCACCACACAGCGCGTATCATCCTGTCTGTCACCACCACACTGCGTGTATCATCCTGTCTGTCACCACCACACTGTGTGTATCAACCTGCCTGTCACCACCACACTGCGTGTATCATCCTGTCTGTCACCATCACACTGTGTGTATCAACCTGCCTGTCACCACCACACAGCGCGTATCATCCTGCCTGTCACCACCACCCCGTGTGTATCATCCTGCCTGTCAACCAGTTCGTCGTTGCTGTAGACAATATATAGGGGAAAGAAGGACAAGAAAGTATGAGGAGAAGAGAAAGAGAGAAGAATGTGTAATCGGAGGATAGAAGGATGTGTAATCAGAGGAGAGAAGGATGTGTAATCGGAGGATAGAAGGATGTGTAATCAGAGGAGAGAAGGATGTGTAATCGGAGGATAGAAGGATGTGTAACCGGAGGAGAGAAGGATGTGTAATCGGAGGAGAGAAGGATGTGTAATCGGAGGAGAGAAGGATGTGTAATCGGAGGAGAGAAGGATGTGTAATCAGAGGGGAGAAGGATGTGTAATCAGAGGGGAGAAGGATGTGTAATCGGAGGAGAGAAGGGTGTGTAATCAGAGGAGAGAAGGGTGTGTAATCAGAGGAGAGAAGGATGTGTAACCGGAGGAGAGAAGGGTGTGTAATCAGAGGAGAGAAGGGTGTGTAATCGGAGGAGAGAAGGATGTGTAATCGGAGGAGAGAAGGATGTGTAATCGGAGGAGAGAAGGGTGTGTAATCGGAGGAGAGAAGGATGTGTAATCGGAGGAGAGAAGGATGTGTAATCGGAGGAGAGAAGGGTGTGTAATCGGAGGATAGAAGGATGTGTAATCGGAGGACAGAATGATGTGTAAGTGGAGGAAAGAGGATGAGGAACAGGAAAAAAGGAAGAGGAATAAAAGGAGGAGAAGAAAAATAAGACAGAAAGATATTTAGGAGAAAGATGAGAAGAGAAGAGAAAGAGAGAAGAATGATGTTTCTGCAATATGAAGAAATAAACGTCACCATCTAGTTTTTATATCTATCTTTTTTGTTTTGTTCATTTTCCGAGTGAAATATTTTACATATCAGACAGAATCGTTCCGCTTTCTTTTTTGTGTCTCCCCATGATTCCAGTTTTACATTTGTCCACGTCAGAATTATGTCCGCTCACACCAAACTCTCACACATTCTCCTCTTGTCATCTAACTTTTTTTCCGGGCGGAAATTACAGTTATTTCCATCAAGAGATCACTTGATTATGCCAGTAGCCATGTTTCTTATGTTATTGTGGCTGTTATGCGTTGTTATTCTGCCAAGAAAACGTCCACGGACATCCTGAGAGCGTTGATGATGATACATCTTGAATCTAAGAACTAGCATCATCGAACTCGGGCCACACCCACGCATGCTCTGATCTCTGCTTCAGTCACCACCACACTGTGTGTATCATCCTGCCTGTCACCACCACACTGTGTGTATCATCCTGCCTGTCACCACTACACTGTGTGTATCATCCTGCCTGTCACCACTACACTGTGTGTATCATCCTGCCTGTCACCACCACACTGTGTGTATCATCCTGCCTGTCACCACCACACTGTGTGTATCATCCTGCCTGTCACCACCACACTGTGTGTATCATCCTGCCTGTCACCACCACACTGTGTGTATCATCCTGCCTGTCACCACCACACTGTGTGTATCATCCTACCTGTCACCACTACACTGTGTGTATCATCCTACCTGTCACCACCACACTGTGGGTATCATCCTGTCTGTCATTACCACACCGTGTGTATCATCCTGCCTGTCACAACCACACTATATCATTCTACCTGTCACCACCACACAGCGTGTATCATCCTGCCTGTCACCACAACACAGAGTGTATCATCCTGTCTGTCACCACCACACTGTGTATCAACCTGCCTGTCACCACTACACAGCGTGTATCATTCTGCCTGTCACCACCACACTGCGTGTATCATCCTGTCTGTCACCACCACACCTTGTGTATCATCCTGTCTGTCACCACCACGCTGTATCATCCTACCTGTCACCACCACACCGTGTGTATTATCCTACCTGTCACCACCACACAGAGTGTATCATCCTGTCTGTCACCACCACACAGAGTGTATCATCCTGTCTGTCACCACCACACAGCGTGTATCATCCTGTCTGTCATTACCACACCGTGTGTATCATCCTGCCTGTCACCACCACACTATATCATCCTGCCTGTCACCACCACACAGCGTGTATCATCCTGCCTGTCACCACAACACAGAGTGTATCATCCTGTCTGTCACCACCACACTGTGTATCAACCTGCCTGTTACCACCACACAGCGTGTATCATCCTGCCTGTCACCACCACACAGCGTGTATCATCCTGCCTGTCACCACCACACTGTGTGTATCATCCTGCCTGTCACCACCACACTGTGTGTATCATCCTGCCTGTCACCACCACACTGTGTGTATCATCCTGCCAAACTACCTCAATCTCCATCTCTATGCTTGATGACGTTAAAGGAGGCCCTACATTCCGGGCCATCAGTTTACCTCACCTATAGAAAACGAAGCCCCTTCCTCTCTTTTCACCTGGCAGCTCTGAGTGAGCAGTCGATGAAGATCACTGGGTCACATGGTTGAGCGTTAGCGTAAACGAGCTCCTGGCACACTCAGTCCTGATGAATGTGCGAGAGAATGTCATGTAGTGAGTGATCTCCATGTAAGTATGCACGTGCTCCATATATATGTAAGTGTGCACGTGCTCCATATATATGTAAGTGTGCACGTGCTCCATATATATGTAAGTGTGCACGTGCTCCATATATATGTAAGTGTGCACGTGCTCCATATATATGTAAGTATGCACGTGCTCCATATATGTAAGTGTGCACGTGCTCCATATATATGTAAGTGTGCACGTGCTCCATATATATGTAAGTGTGCACGTGCTCCATATATATGTAAGTGTGCACGTGCTCCATATATATGTAAGTGTGCACGTGCTCCATATATATGTAAGTGTGCACGTGCTCCATATATATGTAAGTGTGCACGTGCTCCATATATATGTAAGTGTGCACGTGCTCCATATATATGTAAGTGTGCACGTGCTCCATATATATGTAAGTGTGCACGTGCTCCATATATATGTAAGTGTGCACGTGCTCCATATATATGTAAGTGTACGGCAGAGAACAAGTTTTGAAATTGTCACTATGTTTCCTTCCCTGTATATTAGTGTGTTACTTCTGTAATGTGTGTGTTACTTCTGTAGTGTGTGTTACCTCTATAGTGTGTGTTACTTCTATAATGTGTATGTTACTTCTGTAGTGTGTGTTACCTCTGTAGTTTGTGTTACTTCTATAGTGTATGTTACTTCTATAGTGTGTGTTACTTCTATAGTGTGTGTTACTTCTATAGTGTGTGTTACTTCTATAGTGTGTGTTACTTCTATAGTGTGTGTTACTTCTATAGTGTGTGTTACTTCTGTAGTGTGTGTTACTCCTGCAGTTTGTGTTACCTCTATAGTGTGTGTTACTTCTATAGTGTGTGTTACTTCTATAGTGTGTGTTACTTCTATAGTGTGTGTTACTTCTATAGTGTGTGTTACTTCTATAGTGTGTGTTACTTCTATAGTGTGTGTTACTTCTATAGTGTGTGTTACTTCTATAGTGTGTGTTACTTCTGTAGTGTGTGTTACTCCTGCAGTTTGTGTTACCTCTGTAGTGTGTGTTACTTCTATAGTGTGTGTTACTCCTGTAGTTTTTGTTACTTCTGTAGTGTGTGTTAATGCATCAGTTCGTATCGTTCTTTTTGTAGCATACAGTTTTATTATTCTGCAGTGTTTTCCGAGGTAAATAGAAGGTCAAGTGGGATAAGATAGAATTTCATCAGGTGGAACTTCTAATATATGTATATGTCACATTTTTTTGTAAATGTATATATTTTCTTGCTCTATAGTTATGCTTTGCTGTACTATCTGCAAGATGAAATACTGTGGAAATGTTATGTTCACACACTGGAAACTACTTCTCCTCGTCTCAAGATATATGATCTTCTCTTCTGTTACTAGCTAATACTAACTTTACTTCACTTACAGTAGAGATTTTACTCTTTCAGCTACAGTCCAGCTCAGTCTCTTTCTACGTCCGTTTAACTACTCGCTTCACAGACTTACTGTCCCAGGAACTATCATTCTCTCAGTGGCAAATATCAGCACAGTAGCAGCGATATTAAGTTATGAAGACTTTATTGGTGCACGTGATGAAGATGACGATGAAAGATGTGGCGGGTGTAACAGTGGCATAATACGGTCCAAGAAGGCATGACAGGACGAAAGTCCGGCTCAAGACGACATAGAATAAGTTCCTGGCGACTATCAACGTCCACAGACTTCGTCGCCTCCAGAATTTCTAATTACATTTTCTGCCTCTGCTAGTCTAGTACACAAAAACTACATTCCCTCACAAACAAGCTAACCTAACCTGTTCTACCTGAGCTCAAAACTTCAACTGACTAGAAAAATCTGATTTCTGTTTCATAACTTTTCTTTGTCATGAATTACCCGTGAAGCATTGCCTGGCACGAAATATGCAAGAGTCAGTCTTATAGGGGAATAAATCTAAGCACAAAACGATTGATTTCTATGGGACGTAACCTTTTTATCCCGACTTTCACATTATAAGATGAGTTGTCTAACTTCCTTTCTATCCTCTGAAGATTTATCTGAATTCTTTCTATCATTCTATATTCTATTACAAGGACTCTTTCAGCAGTTTGAAAATCACTTGTACAATGATGAATGACAGAAATAATTTGTAGTACCACGTGCGTGTAAGACAAGTAGTTCATCAACTCCAGGTGTTTGTATTACCAGTAGATCATCAACTCCAGGTGTTTGTAATACTAGTAGATCATCAACTCCAGGTGTTTGTATTACCAGTAGATCATCAACTCCAGGTGTTTGTAATACTAGTAGATCATTGTAATCGACAGTAATTTAGATAAATCAATAACGCACATTCCTCTTGTAAATCATTCATTAAATAACTGATGATGTTGATGATGATGATGATGAAGGACGATTATGGACGATAACGATCTTGTAAATCATTTATTAAATAACTAGTGACAACGATGGAAATGAAGATTTCTGTACTCACAGGTGAAGACATGAGGTTCTTTACCTGTGAAATAGAATGGATTAATAGAACAAAATACCGAGAGAACGAAAGAGAGAGAGAGAGAGAGAGAGAGGAGAGAATGAAAAAAAAAGACAGGAGAAAGGGACAGAGAGAAAAACAGAGAGGAAGAGAAAGGGAACGAAAGAGAGAACAAGAGTGTGAGAGAGGAGATGGAGAGAGAAAAAGGCAGGGAAAGGAAGAAAGAAAAAGAGAGATAGAGAAGAGAAAGAAAGAGAGGAAATAAAATATACAGAGAGAGAGAGAGAGAGAGAGAAAGAAAGAGAGAGAGAGAGAGAAAGGAAGAAAGTCTGTGTGATGGAAAAGGAAGAAAGATACTGAAACGGAAGAGGAAAAAGAATGTAAGAATGAAAGAAACCGTGAAGAAGGAAATATTGGAGAGAGAGAGAGAGAGAGGGGAGAGAGAGAGGAGAGAGAGAGAGAAAGGAAGAAAGATACTAAAACGGAAGAGGAAAAAGAATGTAAGAATGAAAGAAACCGTGAAGAAGGAAATATTGAAGAGAGAGAGAGAGGAGAGAGAGAGAGAGAAGAGGAGAGAGAGAGAGAGAAGAGAGAGAGAGAGAGAGAAAGGAAGAAAGTCTGTGTGATGGAAAGGGAAGAAAGATACTGAAACGGAAGAGGAAAAAGAATGTAAGAATGAAAGAAACCGTGAAGAAGGAAAGATTGGAGAGAGAGAGAGAGGAGAGAGAGAAAGAGAGAGAGAGAGGAGAGAGAGAGAGAGAAAAGAAGAAAGTCTGTGTGATGGAAAAGGAAGAAAGATACTGTAACGGAAGAGGAAAAAGAATGTAAGAATGAAAGAAACCGTGAAGAAGGAAATATTGAAGAGAGAGAGAGAGAGAGAGAGAAGAGGGAGGAGAGAGAGAAGAGAGAGGAGAGAGAGAGAGAGAAAGGAAGAAAGTCTGTGTGATGGAAAGGGAAGAAAGATACTGAAACGGAAGAGGAAAAAGAATGTAAGAATGAAAGAAACCGTGAAGAAGGAAAGATTGGAGAGAGAGAGAGAGAGAGAGAGAGAGAGAGAGAGAGAGGAGAGAGAGAGAGAAAAGAAGAAAGTCTGTGTGATGGAAAAGGAAGAAAGATACTGTAACGGAAGAGGAAAAAGAATGTAAGAATGAAAGAAGCCGTGAAGAAGGAAAGATTGGAAAGAGAGGAGAGAGAGAGAGAGAGAAAAGAGACACAGAGAGAGTACACGAAGAAATTAATGAATAGGCAAAAGATGAGATAAAGAAATGAAAAAAAAAATGAATATTCATCGCTTCCGTGTGGAAATAAAAATGCAAAATCTATTTTTCTTTGTGAAGAACTTGAGAATTGATAACGGAGAGTGATGGACGTGGAGCAGAAGTGTTGGGGAGAGAGAGATACACACAGAGAAGGAGAGAGAGAGAGAGATGGAGGTAGGGAGAGAGAGAGAGAAGTTTTCAAAATAGACAAGATTCATTTAGCGTGGAAGAAAAGCAACCTATGTAACTACCAATATGTAGGCACATTTTATTACATACATACAACCTATGTAACTACCAATATGTAGGCACATTTTATTACATACATACAATCTCTGTAACTACCAATATGTAGGCACATTTTATTACATACATACAATCTCTGTAACTACCAATATGTAGGCACATTTTATTACATACATACAACCTCTGTAACTACCAATATGTAGGCACATTTTATTACATACATACAACCTATGTAACTACCAATATGTAGGCACATTTTATTACATACATACAATCTCTGTAACTACCAATATGTAGGCACATTTTATTACACACATACAATCTCTGTAACTACCAATATGTAGGAATATTTTATTACATACATACAACCTATGTAACTACCAATATGTAGGCATATTTTATTACATACATACAACCTCTGTAACTACCAATATGTAGGCATATTTTATTACATACATACAACTATGTAACTACCAATATGTAGGCATATTTTATTACATACATACAAACTATGTAACTACCAATATGTAGGCATATTTTATTACATACATACAACCTCTGTAACTACCAATATGTAGGCATATTTTATTACATACATACAACCTATGTAACTACCAATATGTAGGCATATTTTATTATAAACATACATACAACCTCTGTAACTACCAATATGTAGGCATATTTTATTACATACATACAACCTCTGTAACTACCAATATGTAGGCATATTTTATTACATACATACAACCTCTGTAACTACCAATATGTAGGCACATTTTATTACATACATACAACCTCTGTAACTACCAATATGTAGGCATATTTTATTACATACATATAAACTCTGTAACTACCAATATGTAGGCATATTTTATTACGTACACATAAACTCTGTAACTACTGAGATGTAGGCATATTTGATTACATACACATAAACTCTGTAACTACTGATATGTAGCAAATATTATTACATACACACAAACTCTGTAACTATCAACATGTGGGCATATTAGATTACATACACATAAACTCTGTAACTACCAACATGTGGGCATATTAGATTACATACACATAAACTCTGTAACTACCAACATATGGGCATATTAGATTACATACACGCAAACTCTGTAACTACTATATACACACAAACTCTGTAACTACCAACATGTGGGCATATTAGATTACATACACATAAACTATGTATCTAAATGAGTAACAGATTGCTTGTAATTTCAGAAGCAAAACAGATAAACCATTATTTAATACATGTGAATGCTTATTCTTTCATATGTTCAATCTGAAAGAGAGAGAGAGAGAGAGAGAAGAGAGAGAGAAAGAGACAGAAACAGAGAGAGACAGATGAAAAGAGACAAAAACAGAGAGAGAGACAGAAACAGACAGACAGAGACAGAAACATAGAGAGAGAGAGACAGACAAACAGAGACAGAAACATAGAGAGAGAGACACAGAGATTGATTGATTGATCTTTATTTCAAAAGGGTTAAGAATTGGGCACGCAGGCCCGTCTGACATTCTGCCCTTTATCACACATCTTTCACTCTATTCCAGACATTCTACAAATATGCTGTTTATATAACAAACATAACTAACATTGAAGCTGAGAGACATAAAATAAAATATAACATTTACGTTTCGCTCTTAAACATTCACTCAGTACAGAAGTAACTACATACATTATAAATAGCTATCTACTAAACAAAATTTTAGGGAAATTATTCAGAAAACAATTAATTGTATTCGGTGTCTGTAAGAGCAGCTTAAGATAACTTTTAAGTTTTATAATTCATGGATGCATGTAGTCGACATCAAATAGATATTGGGAAAGCTTGTAGTTGTAGGAAGGAGTATAATTTATATTTTTTATATAGGATGGGAGGGTATTCCAAAGATGAGCAGCAGAATAACTAAAGCTTTTCTTGTAAAGATCAAGTCTAGGTTTTGGAAGACATATGTTGTTCAAGCGTTGGCTGCACTTTGGGCTAAATTTAAACAGGTTCCATAGATAAGGCGGGGCATGCCGTGAAAGTATCTGGTGTACTAACTTGGCTTTGTTGAAGAGGAACCTGTTCTTAAGAGGTAGTATTTTGATACGTTTGTGATGATTAGTTGTTTGTGCTTGATCTTTGTCACTAATAAGCTTTACTGCTCGCTTTTGAAGAGAGCAAAGCCTCTTTGTATTTGACACTGAGCAACCATCCCAAACTGTTGAGCAATAGTCTAAATGTTTTTGTATATGAGCTATGTAGTATGTCTTCCTAGTGTCTTGATCTATGAAGTGCTTAATTTTAGCTAATTGGTATATTTTTTGTGCGATGAGTTTTGTTAGACATTGCACATGAGAGTTCCAGGTCAGATGTTGGTCAATAATAAGACCTAGTGTTTTGTGCTCGCTAACGTTTTCTATCTGTGATGTTTCTGTACAGAGCCGAAGTGTTGTTTTTGTTGCGTTTTGTAGTTTCTGTCCTGTTGTTACTACAAAACGCAGAGAAAGAGAGAGACAGACAAACAGAGACAGAAACATAGAGAGACACACAGAGAAAGAGAGAGACAGACAAACAGAGACAGAAACATAGAGAGAGACAGAAACAGACAGACAGAGACAGAAACATAGAGAGAGAGAGACAGACAAACAGAGACAGAAACATAGAGAGAGACACAGAGATTGATTGATTGATCTTTATTTCAAAAGGGTTAAGAATTGGGCACGCAGGCCCGTCTGACATTCTGCCCTTTATCACACATCTTTCACTCTATTCCAGACATTCTACAAATATGCTGTTTATATAACAAACATAACTAACATTGAAGCTGAGAGACATAAAATAAAATATAACATTTACGTTTCGCTCTTAAACATTCACTCAGTACAGAAGTAACTACATACATTATAAATAGCTATCTACTAAACAAAATTTTAGGGAAATTATTCAGAAAACAATTAATTGTATTCGGTGTCTGTAAGAGCAGCTTAAGATAACTTTTAAGTTTTATAATTCATGGAGGCATGTAGTCGACATCAAATAGATATTGGGAAAGCTTGTAGTTGTAGGAAGGAGTATAATTTATATTTTTTATATAGGATGGGAGGGTATTCCAAAGATGAGCAGCAGAATAACTAAAGCTTTTCTTGTAAAGATCAAGTCTAGGTTTTGGAAGACATATGTTGTTCAAGCGTTGGCTGCACTTTGGGCTAAATTTAAACAGGTTCCATAGATAAGGCGGGGCATGCCGTGAAAGAATCTGATGTACTAACTTGGCTTTGTTGAAGAGGAACCTGTTCTTAAGGGGTAGTATTTTGATACGTTTGTGATGATTAGTTGTTTGTGCTTGATCTTTGTCACTAATGAGCTTTACTGCTCGCTTTTGAAGAGAGCAAAGCCTCTTTGTATTTGACACTGAGCAACCATCCCAAACTGTTGAGCAATAGTCTAAATGTTTTTGTATATGAGCTATGTAGTATGTCTTCCTATTGTCTTGATCTATGAAGTGCTTAATTTTAGCTAATTGGTATATTTTTTGTGCGATGAGTTTTGTTAGACATTGCACATGAGAGTTCCAGGTCAGATGTTGGTCAATAATAAGACCTAGTGTTTTGTGCTCGCTAACGTTTTCTATCTGTGATGTTTCTGTACAGAGCCGAAGTGTTGTTTTTGTTGCGTTTTGTAGTTTCTGTCTTGTTGTTACTACAAAACGCAGAGAAAGAGAGAGACAGACAAACAGAGACAGAAACATAGAGAGACACACAGAGAAAGAGAGAGACAGACAAACAGAGACAGAAACATAGAGAGAGACACAGAGAAAGAGAGAGACAGACAAACAGAGACAGAAACAGAGAGAGAGAGAGAGAAAGAGAGAGAAAGAGAGAGAGAGAGAGACAGACAGACAGACAATGTTGTCAAACTATGTATTAATTTCTTGTGTGGTTACAGTTTAGACAAACTTCATGTCTGTTGAAATTCATGGTCCTCATGTCTGTTGAAATTCGTGGTCCTCATGTCTGTTGAAATTCATGGTCCTTGTATCTTTTGAAATTCATGGTCCTTGTATCTGTTTAAATTCATGGTCCTCATGTCTGTTTAAATTCATGGTCCTTGTATCTGTTGAAATTCATGGTCCTTGTATCTGTTGAAATTCATGGTCCTCATGTCTGTTGAAATTCATGGTCCTTGTATCTGTTGAAATTCGTGGTTCTCATGTCTGTTGAAATTCGTGGTCCTTGTATCTGTTGAAATTCGTGGTTCTCATGTCTGTTGAAATTCGTGGTCCTTGTATCTGTTGAAATTCGTGGTCATCATGTCTGTTGAAATTCATGGTCCTCATGTCTGTTGAAATTCATGGTCCTTGTATCTGTTGAAATTCGTGGTCATCATGTCTGTTGAAATTCATGGTCCTCATGTCTGTTGAAATTCATGGTCCTCATGTCTGTTGAAATTCGTAGTCCATGTATCTGTTGAAATTCGTGGTCCTCATGTCTGTTGAAATTCGTGGTTCTCATGTCTGTTGAAATTCGTGGTCCTTGTATCTGTTGAAATTCGTGGTCCTCATGTCTGTTGAAATTCATGGTCCTCATGTCTGTTGAAATTCGTAGTCCATGTATCTGTTGAAATTCGTGGTCCTCATGTCTGTTGAAATTCATGGTCCTCATGTCTGTTGAAATTCGTAGTCCATGTATCTGTTGAAATTCGTGGTCCTCATGTCTGTTGAAATTCGTGGTCCTCATGTCTGTTGAAATTCGTGGTCCTTGTATCTGTTGAAATTCATGGTCCTAATGTCTGTTGAAATTCATGGTCCTTGTATCTGTTGAAATTCATGGTCCTCATGTCTATTGAAATTCGTGGTCCTTGTATCTGTTGAAATTCATGGTCCTCATGTCTGTTGAAATTCGTGGTCCTTGTATCTGTTGAAATTCGTGGTTCTCATGTCTGTTGATTTTATGGTCCTCATGTCTGTTGAAATTCGTGGTCCTTGTATCTGTTGAAATTCGTGGTCCTCATGTCTGTTGAAATTCGTGGTCCTCATATCAGAGGTGGAAATTCATGGTCTTTTCATCTGGGGGAATTCATTTCTTTCATATCTGGTGGAATTCATGTCTTCATATATGGAAGAATTCATGATCTTTAATCATTGTCTTCATCTCTAAAGAAATTCTCTATTTTTAAACCGTAACGGAAGATTTCACGCTTTGTAAAAATGGACGTCTCTATACCTGATAGTAATTATCTGGGGTCTTTTCACTTGGTTTAGCTCAGTATCAGCCATTTGTGACACTGAGGCTGAGAATGATACCGCCAATCTAGATTAGTGTCTAAGTTACTCAGAATAAAAAAAACATATTAGCTCGAGGCTTAAATCTTGTCGAGACTTAAATCTTGTCGAGGCTTAAAATCTTGTCGAAGCTTAAAAATCTTGTCGAGGCTTAAATCTTGTCAAGGTTTAAATCTTGTCGAGGCTTAAATCTTGGGGAGGCTTAAATCTTGTCAAGGCTTAAATCTTGTCAAGGCTTAAATCTTGGGGAGGCTTAAATCTTGTCAAGGCTTAAATCTTGTCGAGGCTTAAATCTTGGAGAGGCTTAAATCTTGTCAAGGCTTAAATCTTGGGGAGGCTTAAATCTTGTCAAGGCTTAAATCTTGGGGAGGCTTAAATCTTGTCAAGGCTTAAATCTTGTCAAGGCTTAAATCTTGGGGAGGCTTAAATCTTGTCAAGGCTTAAATCTTGGGGAGGCTTAAATCTTGTCAAGGCTTAAATCTTGTCAAGGCTTAAATCTTGTCAAGGCTTAAATCTTGTCAAGGCTTAAATCTTGGGGAGGCTTAAATCTTGTCGAGGCTTAAATCTTGGGGAGGCTTAAATCTTGTCAAGGCTTAAATCTTGGGGAGGCTTAAATCTTGTCAAGGCTTAAATCTTGTCAAGGCTTAAATCTTGTCGAAGGGGTTAGCACCTCGATTATTCATACCCTGATATAAATAACTACTATTTGGGCTAAAAATGCAATTATCACGAAATCTGTTATCTGAAAATCAAACCTATCTATTATCTGCACATGAAATCTGTTGTCTAAAAATCAGAACTACCTGTTAACTGAACATGAAATCTATTATCTGAACATGAAATCTGTTGTCTGAAAATCAAAGGCATCTGTTATATGAGCACAAAGTCTGTTATCTGAACATGAAATCTCTTGTATGAAAATCAAAGCCACCTGTTACATGAACATGAAATCTGTTATCTGGACATGAAATCTGTTGTCGTTATCTGAAATGTGTTATCTTCTCCCAGGTCTCCCGCCAGAGCTGTACGCCATCTGGGAGGCCTACCCTTGGCGCCTAGGAGAGGCCTTCTGTTACCTGCGTCAGAGCATGCTGGAGTCAACGTCCTATGCGTCAGTGCTGACCATTACAGCCTTCACAGTGGAGAGATACCTGGCCATATGTCACCCTTTGCTGGCCCACAAGATATCCGCACTGTCCAGGTACTTGTTGTGTGAACCTGTGAGATCTAGGGCGGTTCATGTACATTATTTCTTAAGTTTAACCATATTTTTTTCTTATGTTTTAACCACACTGAAACTCTAACATAGTCTAACCACACTGAAATTCTAGCATACTCTAACCACACTGAAACTCTAACATACTCTAACCACACTGAAACTCTAACATACTCTAACCACACTGAAACTCTAACATACTCTAACCACACTGAAACTCTAACATAATCTAACCACACTGAAACTCTAACATACTCTAACCACACTGAAACTCTAACATACTCCAACCACACTGAAACTCCAACATACTCTAAAAACACTGAAACTCATAACATACTCTAACCACACTGAAACTCTAACATACTCTAACCACACTGAAACTGGTCGTTGGCATTATCCTTTCAATGGATCGACGTTTTCGTAAAGCAAATATCGCTGTTACCAGAGGCTATATATTGAACCACCCCCCCAGAAAGTCGATATCTGGAACAAGGCAAACATTTGTCTGTTCACACTCAGGCCACGAACTTAAGGGGAAGTTTTTATGGCAAGTTTACTGTACACATTCCCTGCTCGTTTCACCTGAATTGATAAATCAGTGCTTTATTTTCATGTGAGATAAAGTGGGCCATGGCTCAAGCGGTCGTTTCTACATTCGGAATAAAATGGCGATGGCTCAAGCATCGTTTCTTACATTTAAGATAAAATAGGCCGTGTCTCAAGCGTCGTTTTTTACATTTAAGATAAAATAGGCCGTGTCTCAAGCGTCGTTTTTTACATTTGGTATAAAATGAGCTATGTCTCAAGAGTCGTTTTTTTTACATCTGAGATAAAATGGGCCATGTCTCAAACGTTTTCACATTTATATAGAGTGGGGCAAAGCTCAAAAAAAAAAAGGGGGGGGGGTGAGGATTCCACATTTGATTCTACAGGGTCCGGCATAAAGCATAACTGGATTTAACTGACGTAGTGCGCAGAAACTGAATACGTGTGAAAAAAAAAACATGAGGTCAGAGATGAAGCAGACAAACGGTCATTTTTAACAACGGCTTCTTGGCAAACACAACATCGCGCATTCACTGTTGAAACTTATTTTTAAAGTGGAGAATCGTCCGTTTCTGTACAACGAAAGTTTCGTCGCCATTTTGGGTTGCATCCCCGTGATAATGTTCCCGATCGGAGGACAAAACAATTTTGAGATGGATCAAAAAATTTAAGGAAACCGCTAATTGCCTTAATAACAAGTCTACTGGTCGTCCAAGAACTCAACAGACACCTGAACGAATTCAAGAGGTCCGCAACGCATTGCTGAGTAGCCCTCGGCGATCATCTGTTAGGAACGCTTTGGCACCTGGCATCCTCTTACTGTTAATAGTGATCTTTACGTGCAGATGCTAACTGAATACTTCATTCCAGACTTGGCCTGTAGAAATAAGAGACTAATATGGTTTCAACAAGATGGAGCAACTGCCCACACAGCCCGTCAGTCCATGGCAATGCTGCGACAAACATTTCCCAATCGTCTTATTTCCAGATTTGGGGATATTCATTGGCCGGCAAGGTCACTGGATTTATCGGCCGCAGACTTCTTTTTGTGGGGGTATCTCAAGAACACGATGTATGCTGGAGTCAACGTCCTATGCGTCAGTGCTGACCATTACAGCCTTCACAGTGGAGAGATACCTGGCCATATGTCACCCTTTGCTGGCCCACAAGATATCCGCACTGTCCAGGTACTTGTTGTGTGAACCTGTGAGATCTAGGGCGGTTCATGTACATTATTTCTTAAGTTTAACCATATTTTTTCTTATGTTTTAACCACACTGAAACTCTAACATAGTCTAACCACACTGAAATTCTAGCATACTCTAACCACACTGAAACTCTAACATACTCTAACCACACTGAAACTCTAACATACTCTAACCACACTGAAACTCTAACATACTCTAACCACACTGAAACTCTAACATAATCTAACCACACTGAAACTCTAACATACTCTAACCACACTGAAACTCTAACATACTCCAACCACACTGAAACTCCAACATACTCTAAAAACACTGAAACTCATAACATACTCTAACCACACTGAAACTCTAACATACTCTAACCACACTGAAACTGGTCGTTGGCATTATCCTTTCAATGGATCGACGTTTTCGTAAAGCAAATATCGCTGTTACCAGGGGCTATATATTGAACCCCCCCCCCCCCCCTCAAGAAAGTCGATATCTGGAACAAGGCAAACATTTGTCTGTTCACACTCAGGCCACGAACTTAAGGGGAAGTTTTTATGGCAAGTTTACTGTACACATTCCCTGCTCGTTTCACCTGAATTGATAAATCAGTGCTTTATTTTCATGTGAGATAAAGTGGGCCATGGCTCAAGCGGTCGTTTCTACATTCGGAATAAAATGGCGATGGCTCAAGCATCGTTTCTTACATTTAAGATAAAATAGGCCGTGTCTCAAGCGTCGTTTTTTACATTTAAGATAAAATAGGCCGTGTCTCAAGCGTCGTTTTTTACATTTGGTATAAAATGAGCTATGTCTCAAGAGTCGTTTTTTTACATCTGAGATAAAATGGGCCATGTCTCAAACGTTTTCACATTTATATAGAGTGGGGGCAAAGCTCAAAAAAAAAAAGGGGGGGGGGTGAGGATTTCCACATTTGATTCTACAGGGTCCGGCATAAAGCATAACTGGATTTAACTGACGTAGTGCGCAGAAACTGAATACGTGTGAAAAAAAAACATGAGGTCAGAGATGAAGCAGACAAACGGTCATATTTAACAATGGCTTCTTGGCAAACACAACATCGCGCATTCACCGTTGAAACCTATTTTAAAAGTGGAGAATCGTCCGTTTCTGTACAACGAAAGTTTCGTCGCCATTTTGGGTTGCATCCCCGTGATAATGTTCCCGATCGGAGGACAAAACAATTTTGAGGTGGGTCAAAAAATTTAAGGAAACCGCTAATTGCCTTAATAACAAGTCTACTGGTTGTCCAAGAATTCAACAGACACCTGAACGAATTCAAGAGGTCCGCAACGCATTGCTGAGTAGCCCTCGGCGATCATCTGTTAGGAACGCTTTGGCACCTGGCATCCTGTTACTGTTAATAGTGATCTTTACGTGCAGATACTAACTGAATACTTCATTCCAGACTTGGCCTGTAGAAATAAGAGACTAATATGGTTTAAACAAGATGGAGCAACTGCCCATACAGCCCGTCAGTCCATGGCCATGCTGCGACAAGCATTTCCCAATCGTCTTATTTCCAGATTTGGGGATATTCATTGGCCGGCAAGGTCACCGGATTTATCGGCCACAGACTTCTTTTTGTGAGGATATCTCAAGAACACGATGTATGGTGGTCGACCACAGTCAGTTGCAGACCTAAAAGATCGAAACCAACACTACATTCAAGATATCCCTTTGAACATGTTAAATTGTGTTATGCAGGAATTTTCCAGACGCCTGGCTGAATGTATCAAATGTAATGGCGGTCATCTAACCGGCCTAATTTTCAGAACCTAAATATGATTGTCAGTAATAATAAAAACATCCATTTTTCTCAGTTTCATTTCATTTTTTGTTGTTGTTACCAAAAACATATAACGTTTATTTATTTTCCAATTTTAAAAATCCAGCTCAGCTTTATACCGGACCAATACAGTCGTGGCCCGAAGTTCTAGTCTCTTTTTTCATATTTCAGATACAGTGGTTGCCCAAAGTTTAAGTCTATTTATTTCACATTTGTGATACAATGGTGGCTCAAAGATGTAGTCTCTTTTTTCACATTTGAGATATAGTGGTGGTCCAAAGTTCTAGTCTCTTTTTTCACATTTGAGATATAGTGGTGGTCCAAAGTTCTAGTCTCTTTTTTCACATTTGAGATATAGTGGTGGTCCAAAGTTCTAGTCTCTTTTTTCACATTTGAGATATAGTGGTGGTCCAAAGTTCTAGTCTCTTTTTTTACATTTGAGATATAGTGGTGGTCCAAAGTTCTAGTCTCTTTTTTCACATTTGAGATATAGTGGTTGCCCAAAGTTCAAGTCTCTTTTTTCACATTTGAGATACAATAATTGCCCAAAGTTCTAGTCTCTTTTTTTCACATTTGAGATACAATAATTGCCCAAAGTTCAAGTCTATTTTTTTCACATTTATAATACAGCTGATGAAAACGTAAGTATCATTGCAAGACAAAATGATGCTCCACAAGGTTCAAATGTAAGCAGATAGAAGCTCCTATATCTACAGCCGGTATGACAGTGTGCTGTACAACAGCCTGTACAACAGTGTGCTGTAATCTGTAAACAGAAATTAAGTAGGCATATGACCATGTAAGCTGGGGACATGACAACTCCCAGAGCCGTACATTTACAATGACGAATGTGCTACAAATTTTGTGTTACGTTCATTAAAACATAGTTAAACAAAGACTGTATGTCAGATAGCCACGACCTGGACGATGGATTGATTGACAGGATGCAAAGTTCAACATTGTCACTCTAGGATTTTCTTGCTGTTGTTATCGTTTTTTTGTTGTCTCCCGGTAACTTTGAAGTAGAAGCTGTTGTCTGTTGATGCTGAGGTTTGTAATATTGTGCCTGTCAGTCTCTTACCTGTTTATGCCATGACACTTGATGTCACAGATGTCAATATCGTGCCTGCTGATATCATGGTATTTCATGTCATACTTGTCAGTGTCCTGTCTGCTGATGTCATGACATTTGATGTCATCATCATCATCATCATGTGCCGTGCCGACTGGCGTTGGCTATTATGCTTCTCCAGAGTATCCGATCCTTCATGCAGGCCATCAGTTCAGTTGGTGATCTCCTCTCACACCATCCCGTCAGACTGTCCAGTATCATTTCTCTTGGTCTTCCTCTTGATCTTTTTCCTTCTATTTTTCCTGTTGTTATAATATTTCCAATGCCCCCTCTTCTCATTGCATGTCCTATGAAAGTACATTGTCTCTCTCTTATCTTTTTGACAAGGTTTTTTGTCTCTCCAGCTCTTCTCATACATTCTTCATTAATTATTTTTGTTGTCCAGGGGATTCGCAACATTCTTCTAATAAACCACATTTCTGCTGCTTCCAATGATTTTTGTGCAGATTTGCCTATTGTCCATGATTCACTTCCATATAACAAGATAGGTTCAATATAGCATTTTAGGACTCGTTTTCTAACATTCATTGATAAGGATGTGTTGCCTGTTTCTCATTCTCTGAAATGCAGTCTCTGCTTGACCTATTCTGTTCCTAATTTCTGTTCTGCATTTCCAATCTGAAGTTATTACTGCTCCAAGGTATTTGAATTTCTGCACCTGCTTTAGAATAGTTCCGTTTGATGTCACAGCTCTCAATATCGTATTTTCTGATGTCATGGCACTTGATGTCTTAGATGTCAATGTTGTGGCTCCTTATGTCATGGCATTTGATCTCATAGCTGTCAGTGTATGTCTGCTGATGTCATGACACTTGATGTCACAACTGTCAATGTTACGACTTCTGATATCATAGCTGTCAATATCGTGGCTGGTAATGTCATGGCACTTGATATCATTTTCCTGTCTGTTTATGTCATGGCACTTGATGTCATAGCTCTCAAAATCGTGCCTGCTGATGTCATGGCACTTGATGTCTAGATGTCAATGTTGTGGCTGCTTATGTCATGACATTTGATCTCATAGCTGTCAATGTCTGTCTGCTGATGTCATGGCACTTGATGTCATAACTGTTAACGTTCTGGCTGATTATTCATGGCATTTGATCTCACAGCTGTCAATGTCTGTCTGCTTATGTCATGGAACCTGATGTCATAGATTTCAATGTTGTGGCTGTTGATGTCATGGCACCTAATGTCAATGTCATGACTTCTGATGTCATAGCTGTCAATATCGGGGCTGGTAGTGTCATAGTACTTGATGTCATACATGTCATTTTCCTGTCTGATGATGTCTTGGTACTTGATGTCATAGATGTCAATGTCGTAGCTGACAATATTATGGTTTCCGGTGTAGTGCTGATTGATGTAGTGACTTCCTTCACTGAAAATGAAAAACAGCTTCTTAGCAGATTCCACTCCAGAGACAGCAGGTGGGTCAGCAGGCTGTAGAGACAGAACAGCCTGTTACCGGGAGCATGTCGTGGGGGGAACAAAATGTTGTCTCTGAGACGGCTGTGGTGGTAGTGCTGTCTCTGAGACTTTTGTGGTGGTAGTGCTGTCTCTGATACTGCTGTGGTGGTAGTGCTGTCTCTGAGACTTCTGTGGTGGTAGTGCTGTCTCTGAGACTGCTATCTCAGCTTCACTCTCATTAAGCACGAAGATACAGCCTGTTATAAATGTTACCATAAAGTGTTGTCTTTAAAACAGTGATGTGGTTAAGGTATCAATGTGCTTAGAGTATCAATGTGGTTAGAGTATCAATGTGGTTAGAGTTTTAATGTGATTAAAGCATCAATGTTCTCAGAGTATCAGTGTGGTTAGAGTTTTAGTGTGATTAGAGTATGTTAGAGTTTCAGTTTCGTTAGACTTTCAGTATGGTTAGAGTATGCTAGAGTTTCAGTGTGGTTAGAATGTGTTAGAGTTTCGGTGTGATTTGAGTTTCAGTATGGTTATAGTATGCTAGAGTTTCAGTGTGGTTAGAATGTGTTAGAGTTTCGGTGTGATTAGAGTATGTGGCACGGACAAAGAACCGGACATGATGAAGAGACAATTGTCAGCGCTGTTCGGCAGGACACGAAGTGAATAAATCAAATTATTCATCTTCTTTCAGTAAGATTTTACGTGAAGTTATTCAGATTTCATGAGAAAAATATTCACTTCAACTGCATAATAACAGCTTATTTTGCCTTTTCCAAACAAAATAATCCAAAATGAGAACATATCTTCTTCTGTTCTCCACAAAACAATGCGAACAACGACAGATTTTATACTGTTCCCAACAAAATAAACTAAGCAACAACATATCGTTAACTATTCCCCACAAACAGCCAAAAAAAACAACATATCTTCCACCATTCCCCACAAACATACAAACAACAACATATCGTAAACTATTCCCCACAAACATCCAAACAACAACATATCGTCCACTATTCCCCACAAACATCCAAACAACAACATATCGTCAACTATTACCCACAAACATACAAACAACAACATATCGTCTACTATTCCCCACAAACATCCAAACAACAACATATCGTCCACTATTCCCCACAAACAGTCAAACAAATATATTCCACTATTCCCCACAAACACCCAAACAACATATCTGTTCCCCACAAACAGCCAAACAACAACAACAATTCGTCAACTATTCCCCACAAACAGCCCAACAAATATCTTCCACTATTCCCTACAAACACTCAAACAACAAGAACAACAATTCGTCAACTATTCCCCACATACAGCCAAACAAATATCGTCCACTATTCCCCACAAACAGCCCAATAACAACATATCGTCAACTATTCACAACAAATAACAAAACAACAAAATATCTTCCACTATTCCCCACAAACATCCAAACAACAACAACAACAACAACAACATATCGTGAGCTATTCTCCACAAACAGCCAAACGACATATTTTCCACTATTCCTCACAAACATCTAAACAACAACAACATATCGTCAACGATTCCCCACAAACATCCAAACAACAACATATCTTTCACTATTCCCCACAAACCCCACAAACAGCCAAACAACACCAACAACAGCAACAACATATCTTCCACTATTCCCCAAAAAAACAGCCAAATAACATATCGTGAGCTATTCTCCACAAACAGCCAAACAACAACATATCTTCCATTATTCCCCACAAACAGCCAAACAACAACATATCTTCCACTATTCCTCACAAACAGCCAAACAACAATATATCTTTTACTATTCCCCACAAACAGCCAAACAACAACATATCTTCTATTATTCCCCACAAACAGTCAAACAACAACATATCTTCTACTACTTCCCACAAACAGCCAAACAACAACATATCTTCTACTATTCCCCACAAACAGCCAAACAACAACATATCTTCTACTATTCCCCACAAACAGCCAAACAACAACATATCTTTCACTATTCCTCACAAACAGCCAAACAACAACATATCTTTCACTATTCCTCACAAACAGCCAAACAACATATCGTCAGCTATTCCCCACAAACAGCCAAACAACATATCGTCAGCTATTCCCTACAAGCAAACAAACAACAACATATCTTCCACTATTCCCCACATACTCGGCACTGCTCTATATTTGTTATGCTGAGAGAATTTCGCAAAAAATTGGTAAGAAGATGGATCTAATTATTTCTTTTATTAATTATTGTATCTCCCATTCATTCTGTCAGGTTGGTGTGGGCCATACATCTTCGTGCCTTGAACGCGAGAATCTTATCTTTTTCTTTCTAATCGACGACTTTGGAGTCAATCAATTAAGCAGTAAATATATAGATGTACATATATATATGTATCTTAATCAATAAATCCTTGCACCAGTGATAAATCTTCCACGTGTTTAACATCGTTTATTTAGTCTTTCATTATACAGCGAGTGTTGTGTTGTCTTGTAAATTTGTATTCAATTCTGTTTAATTCTTTGTCCTTTGCCACTTGGTCGGTCTGTTCAAAGTTGTTTTTCCTTTCAGTCTTTTTTCTCCTCGTCTAGTGGTTGTCAGGTTCTCTAAGTACTGTCTTCTCTAGACAGGTCTAGTGATTGTCAGGTTCTCTAAGTACTGTCTTCTCATGACATGTCTAGTGATTGTCAGGTTCTCTAACTTCTATCTTCTCGTGACATGTCTAGTGATTGTCAGGTTCTCTAGCTTCTATCTTCTCGTGACTTGTCCAGTTTTTGTCAGGTTCTCTAAATACTGTCTTCTCTAGACTTGTCTAGTGATTGTCAGGTTCTCTAAATACTGTCTTCTCTAGACTTGTCTAGTGATTGTCAGGTTCTCTAAATACTGTCTTCTCTAGACTTGTCTAGTGGTTGTCAGGTTCTCTAAATACTGTCTCCTCTAGACTTGTCTAGTGATTGTCAGGTTCTCTAACGTCTATCTTCTCGTGACATATCCAGTTTTTGTCAGGTTCTCTAAATACTGTCTTCTCGTGACATGTCTAGTGATTGTCAGGTTCTCTAAGTACTGTCTTATCGTGACCTATCCAGTTTTTGTCAGGTTCTCTAAATACTGTCTTCTTATGGCATGTCTAGTGGTTGTCAGGTTCTCTAAATTCTGTCTTCTCGTGACATGTCTAGTAATTGTCAGGTTCTCTAAGTACTGTCTTCTCGTGACATGTCTAGTGATTGTCAGGTTCTCTAAATTCTGTCTTCTCGTGACATGTCTAGTGATTGTCAGGTTCTTTAACGTCTGTTTTCTCATAACATGCCCAATATTTATCAGATTCTCTAAATTCTGTCTTCTCATAACATGTCCAGTAATTGTCAGGTTTTCTAACTTCTGTTTTCTCATGACATGTCTAGTAATTGTCAGGTTTTATAACTTCTGTTTTCTCATGACATGTCTAGTAATTGTCAGGTTCTCTAACTTCTGTCTTCTCATAACATGTCCAGCAATTGTCAGGTTCTCTAACTTCTGTCTTCTCTAGACATGTCTAGTAATTGTCAGGTTCTCCAACTTCAGTCTTCTCTAGACATGTCCTGTAATTGTCATGTTCTCTAACTTCAGTCTTCTCTAGACATGTCCTGTAATTGTTAGGTTCTCTAACTTCTGTCTTCCCATGAGATGTCCAACTATTTTCTTTGCTGATTTTAATTAGTTCTCTTAGTTCTCTTTGTTCTCTTTGAGTGTTTTATTTCATTTTTTTTCCTCTGAGTATTTTTCCAGGTTATTTGTTGCATCTCTGTGATGACCTTGGACCTAACTCATGCTCTGGCCAGTAAAGCAGTGATTTTGTTTACAAATGTGGCAGACACATACACCCCCCCCCACACCCCACCCCCCCCCCCCCCGCCGCTCAGAGAACTGTAAAAATGTTGTGTGTAAATGGCCCCGACAGTTGTAAAAATGTGGGATGTAAAAGATCCACACAAAAAAAAGACAGTAAATAAAACTTGACTTAAGTTTTGTTTTAAAGCGACGAAGTCTGCTGAGTCTTAATGTTACCAGATTTGTAAAAACAAAATGCATTAGTCAGTTTTACATTGAACTTCCTTTCAACGTTTATGTCTATTTTCTACCTCATATCTACATTCTAAAAGAATTCCCGCGGTTTCTCGTCGTGGAGGTGTCAAGTGTTCATGTCTTCACATTTCTAGGCCATTATAACATTTAAGGCATCTGTCCTCGCTGCCTTTGCTTTGCTTAGTCAGGACATCTACATTAAATATCTACATTACGTATCTACATTACGTATCTATATTACAGCTAGATTCAGTTTGTCAACAGAAAATAATCTATCTCACAGTCAAAGGGAACTAACATGTTCAAATGCATGGAAAGCAAGAGCTCTCTACCCGTTGACTCTAGTTCAGGGAGACACGTGCGAGAGTAACGAGATAGTAAAGTTTAGCACATATTGAATATCCAAACAACACCACTGACAAGATTTCCATACCCACTGGAAAATACTGCAACAACTATGATGCAGAAGTTAGGACAACTATTGCTGCAGTTGAAAAACTATCAGACTCCAGAACTGATACGTGCCCCGTAGTAATTCTCACAGATGCAAGATCAGTACTGGAAGCTCTTCAGTGCAACAAACTATCAGACCTTAAGGATGCCTTGTAAAAAATTGGCTTACAACATGGAGTCACTTTGCAGTGGATTCCCTCCCACTGTGGGATACCAGGCAATGAGAAAGCTGACCATCTGGCCAAAGAGGGCACTGAAATGGAACAACCAGACATACCAGTCACCTATAATCAGAATAAAAGCATGATAAAAACCTACAGGAAGCCACAAACACCACCACATGATGACTATCACATGCTAAACAGAAAGGAACAAGTCACCATCTTCCGTCTCCGAACAGGACACAGCCGACTCCGAAGTCATATGTATACAAAGTTTAAGGTTGGTACTACTAATCTATGTACATGTGCCCAGGTGCCCCAAACTGTGGAACATATCCTCCAAAACTGCACCAACTATGAAACGCTGAGAAATAATTACTGGCCCAGTGAAACCACTAAAGAAGATAAGCTCTATGGTTCCATACATGAGTTACAAAAAACAGTGAAATTTGTCCAAGAGACAGGACTACAGATATAGACAGACAGTGCAAACGAAGAAGAAGAAGAAGAGTAAAGTTTAGGTCTTAAGGTTAAAGTAACCGAGGACAGGATATTCGCACGAATATTGTAGTGTAAAAACAGGAGAAGGTTAAATTTTGTAGAGAGTTTCGTGCCAGCTCAAAAGTATAGTCTCGCGGGTTTTAGAGAGATTGTAGGGTTATAAATCCGATTTTTTAGTAGAGCAAAGGCAGATTACACATCAGAGATCAGAGACATTAGATATGAGAGAGATTACACATCAGAGATCAGAGACATTAGATATGAGAGAGATTACACATCAGAGATCAGAGACATTAGATACGAGAGAGATTACACATCAGAGATCAGAGACATTAGATAGGAGAGAGATTACACATCAGAGATCAGAGACATTAGATAGGAGAGAGATTACACATCAGAGATCAGAGACATTAGATACGAGAGAGATTACACATCAGAGATCAGAGAGATATGAACTCAAAACTCAGATTGCAGAAAGTAGACAGTTAGAGAGACATGATATTTTCATGATGATTGTCAGAGATAAAGATAGGCCCATATTAGAGAACGGCTAGGCCAGAGTTTTGGCTAAATTTTGTGGATTGTTCCAAGGTGTACTTGTGTTTTTCTGATTTGCCCTTTATAAAACAGCTTAGTTGTTAGCTATGTGAAATGCAATAGATTGTGTGTGTTAATTTTCCACTTTAGGAGATTCATTATGTTATTGTTGGAATGTGGTTACATCAGTGTAAGATTTCTTACAGATTGTGAGTATGGATGCTTAAGTAATTTTTTTCTGACTGAGATTCTCTCACTTCCCTATGGCGAACAAGTTTTCGCCGGGAAGCTATGGTCCTGCATATTTTTTCTTGCCGTGTGGCAGAAGTTTCCTTCGTCTTCATGCTATTTGTCCTCATTTTACCCATTAATATACCTCTTGTCATTCATACTACATAATTGATTCAGTTGGATGAAGTCTATGTCAATAGTTGTCTTGAAAGTCTGCCAGGTTCCTACATTGTTCTACGTTGTCTTAGTGTCTGGCGTTGAATGCCTGAGTTTGTTATACGTTCTGAGTGTTTAACAAGGAACGAAGAGCTTTAAGAAGAGCTTTAAGATCTAAAACCAGATCTGTCAGATTTCTATCAGTAAAGTAAACCACTATACAACGTATCTATCAGTAGTAGCAGCTGATGGCTACAACCTTCTGTAGTAGCTGGAGCTCTTTTCTCACAAAAGTCACACGTTAGTGAATTGGTGCCGAGTCTAGAGACAGGATCCTGCTAAATTCTTACCAATAATTTGTTCATTACGTCATAAATTACCCAAACCCCGACCCCTCAAATCCAGCCGTTCCCGAATTCTTTTATATTTTTATTTTCAGAGCCATTAAGATCATCATCTGTATCTGGGTGGTCTCCCTGCTGGCCGCTCTGCCCTACACCGTCCATACCCGGACCTACAACGCCGTGGTCCTGGCAGACAGCAACCTGACCGTGCCTGAGTCCCTCATCTGCAGCATCCCCTACAGCTACCTCAACGGCTTCATGTACTACATGTTCCAGGTGTCGACCTTCTTCTTCTTCCTTGGGCCCATCACGATCATCGTCATTCTGTACATTTTGATTGGCTTAGCCCTCCATCGCTCGTCCTTCACCCGAAGCGCCCCGGACAAAGAAACCAAGGACGCCAAGTCAAAGAAGCTGTCAAGTGCCCAGCAGCCACGACGCGTCGTGATCCGCATGCTTGGTAAGTGCCAGCCCTTGCAGCATCTTCATAACACCATCATCGTCGTTATTGTTTCATAATCCATTTTTTAAAAAAAGTATGATTCTACATCAAGCTCCACAAAGATCTGATGAGGGCGTCTAGCGTCAGCAAACAAAGAAAATGGAGTTAGCAGATATAATGCATAGTCACTGACTCCAGATATAGTGCACAGTCACTGATTCTAGATATAATTTCCACTTATTACTTGCCTCTTACTATCACTTTTCACTTACTATTATCATAAATATCTCTACTATCGTCATTTACGATATATTTTTTATCAGCAGTTTTCCTTGTGTCAGCTTTTGTGTACTTGACATGTTTTAATGTTTAATATAACAGTTTCTATCTTTTTGTAATATATGTTTAATATACCAGTTTCTGTTTTTTAAAAAAGTATTTGTTTAATATACCAGTTCCTATCTTTTTGTAATATATGTTTAATATACCAGTTTCTATCTTTTTGTAATATGTGTTTAATATACCAGTTTCTATCTTTTTGTAATATGTGTTTAATATACCAGTTTCTATCTTTTTGTAATATGTGTTTAATATACCAGTTTCTATCTTTTTGTAATATGTGTTTAATATACCAGTTTGGGCAGTATCAAATAATAAGTGACGAGACGAAAAAGAACGTGGATACACATTTTGGGAATCTGCGAACATCGATGGAAAGGATCAAAGCACTGCAAGAGCGAGAATGATAATATCTTTATATACTCCGGTGGAGAATTAGGAGGAAAGAATGGAATGGCTTTTTACTTAGACAAATCAACATCAAAAGCATTACAAGGCTACAATCCAGTAAGTGATAGAATCCTTACTATCAGACTTAAGGGCACTCCTAGAAATGTAACAATAATCCAGATATATGCACCTACATCAGCAGCAGAAGAAGAGGAAATAGACGACTTTTATAACACATTGTAAACAACGATAGACCAGGTACGGAAAAATAATATTGTATTAATAATGGAGGATTTTAATGCAAAGATTGGTACAGAAAGGGCAGAAGACGAAGGATATCTTGTAGGGAAATTTAACATAGGACATAGAAATGAGGCAGGTGACAATCTAATGGCTTTTTGCATGGAAAAAGAGCTAATGATTGCTAACACACTTTTTTAACATCCTAGAAGACTTTACACATGGACATCACCTGATGGGAAAACCAAGAATCAAATAGATTACATTTTAGTGCAGAGAAGGTGGAGGTCAAGTATAACATCAGCAAAAACTTTACCAGGTGCTGAATATGACATGGACCATGAGTTATTAACAGCAGACATGAAGATAAAGATAAAAAAGACAGTTACGGGATCAAGACCACTCCACTTTGATCTTACAAAAATACCAGAACATTACGGTATAGAAGTGAAGAACAGTTTCGAAATCCTGATGGCTGTACAGGAGGAGATGACACCAAATGATTTTCCTACACAGGCCAGAGATATCTTAATAATAACAGCTAAAGACATGGTTTCAGTAAAGAAAAAACAAAAGAATGGATGGATTACAGCAGGCACACTAGAACTGATACAACAACGTAGAGAAATGAAGACGCAATGGAAAGTGACAAACAACAACAAAGAGAAATATAAATCTTTAACAAAAGAAGTACGAAGAAACATAAGAAAAGACAAAAAACAATACATACAAGATTGTTGTGAAAGAATAGAAGGACATCAGAAGTGTGGAAGAGATAGTGACATGTTTAAAGAAATGAAGATATTGACGAGAAATGTCACACCCAAGCTAAATGTTATTTGTGACAAGATGGGAAATATCTTAAAATATATATTAAATATGTACTACAAAAAGATAGAAACTGGCATTTCTAACATCACCACAAACATTTCTAACATCACCACAAACATTTCTAACATCACCACAAGCATTTCTAACATTACCACAAGCATTTCTAACATCACCACAAGTATTTCTAACACCACCACAAGCATTTCTAACATCACCACAAGCATTTCTAACATTACCACAAGCATTTCTAACGTCATGAGAACTCTTATAGCTTCCGGAACAATCTTTAGTAAATGTCACAAGAAATCTTCTACATATAATTTTTTTCTAACATCATGATAAACATTTCCATTATCGTTACAAAAATTCTTACATCGCTACAAAAATGTAAAAAATCACAATAAATATTTCTAAAATCATGACAAAAAATTCTTACATCGCTACAAAAATGTAAACAATCACAATAAATATTTCTAAAATCATGACAAACATTTCTAAAATCATGACAAACATGTCTAAAATCATGACAAACATTTCTAAAATCATGACAAACATTTCTAACATCATGACAAACATTTCTAACATCATGACAAACATTTCTAACATCATGACACACATTTCTAACATCATGACAAAGATTTCTAACAACATGACAAACATTTCTAACATCATGAAAAAGATTTCTAACATCATGACAAACATTTCTAACATCATGACAAACATTTCTCGCTCTTCACTTTTATACATTTTGCACACAGTGTTTCATCTATGTCGCTGAAGTCTTTTGTTTTCTTTAAATATTACTGTAATAACAATAATATCATCACCACCACTGATAATATCATCACCACCACTGATAATAATCATCACCACCACTGATAATAATCATCACCATCACTGATAATAATCATCACCACCACTGATAATATCATCAACATTATGGACATACTGCTCACCCCAACCCCGACCCTTCTTCTGGCAGTCGCTGTCACAGTGGCCTTCATCGTGTGCTGGGCACCATTTCACGCCCAGAGACTCATGGTTCTGTACGTTGTTCACTGGACCCCCCAGCTACATATTATACAGTCGCATATTTTCTATATCTCTGGTGAGTACTTGCTAGCTAGAACTCTTTCCTTATGCTCAGTCATTGCCACTTTAATTGCAGTCTGTGTTAAACAAATAATAATCTGTGACTTATCGTGTATGTTTCTTAAAAGTTGGTATCATCTGTTGGTACCAGGATATTAAAACAAGGAGTGCATCAACTGTCACTCTTAAAATAGCATTCTGATGACATTTGTCACTTATTATATGCCACTCTTATACTGACGTCTACCACTCTTATACTGATGCCTGTCACTCATATACTGACTTATGTCACTCTTATACTGACGTCTACCACTCTTATACTGACGCCTGTCACTCATATACTGACTTATGCCACTCTTATACTGACGTTTACCACTCTTATACTGATGCCTGTCACTCATATACTGACTTATGTCACTCTTATACTGACGTCTACCACTCTTATACTGACACCTGTCACTCATATACTGACTTATGTCACTCTTATACTGACGTCTACCACTCTTATACTGACGCCTGTCACTCATATACTGACTTATGTCACTCTTATACTGACGTCTACCACTCTTATACTGACGCCTGTCACTCATATACTGACTTATGTCACTCTTATACTGACGTTTACCACTCTTATACTGATGCCTGTCACTCATATACTGACGCATGTCACTCTTATACTGACGCCTGTCACTCTTATACAGAATCCTATCCGTGTATCACTCACGCACCGTTGTAAAAATATTATTATTGTCCTATTTGTTACCGCCATGACCACTTTATAAAGTAAGCTTTGCTTGCTGGTTATCTAGTGAAAACTGCTTTTGTTTAAGTTTGTTCTTTAATAGCGTAGCGGACTGGTTGGCCGAGTGGTTGGCCGAGTGGTTGGCCGAGTGGTTGGCCGAGTGGTTGGCTGAGTGGTTGGCAGACTGGTTGGCCGAGTGGTTGACAGACTGGTTGGCCGAGTGGTTGGCCGAGTGGTTGGCCGAGTGGTTGGCAAACTGGTTGGCCGAGTGGTTGGCTGAGTGGTTGGCAGACTGGTTGGCCGAGTGGTTGGCAGACTGATTGGCCGAGTGGTTGGCCGAGTGGTTGGCCGAGTGGTTGGGCGGTCCATCTACTAATCCAGTGGTACCAGGTTCAAGTCCCAGCAGTGGGGGGCTTTCTGGTAGGCTCCGAGAAAAGGCCCCGGGGTCCACCCAGCCTCTAAAAAACGAGTACCAGAGAAACCTGGGAAGGTAAATGCGCCCAGGTGTGATACTGCCCACATCAAACATTCATGTGCTGAAGGTCATGGAAATACGGGCCTAACACCATATTCCCCAGTGCGCCTTAATGGCAAGGAAAAGGGAATTTTACCTTTACCTTATCTTTAATAGCGTGTTCATTAGAAAATATACCCTGGCCTGGCCAACTTAAACTTAACCACCCCCTCCTGTTTCTCCTGTCACTGGCAGATTTTTAATGTTATGGTTGTCTACCAGGTGTCTGAGATAACGTTTGTTTTTCTCCAGGTGTTTTGTATTTTGTAAGTTCTACCGTCAACCCGATATTATACAACCTTATCTCTAAGAGGTACAGAGCAGCGTTCAGACAGGTGAGATAGACAGACAGACGGGCAGACGGACAGACAGACGGACAGACGGACAGACAGACAGACAGATAGATAGATAGATAGATACATAGATACATAGATAGATAGATACATAGATACATAGATAGATACATAGATACATAGATAGATACATAGATACATAGATAGATACATAGATAGATAGATAGATAGATAGATAGATAGATAGATAGATAGATAGATAGATAGATAGATAGATAGATAGATAGATACATAGATAGATAGATAGATAACACTGAGCTCGTCTAACATTCCACCCATCATCTTACAACTTTTATTCTGAAGAAGCCACATAACATAAGTTCAGTGCTAGCATTCCAGACATATAAACAGTACTAGCATTCCATGCATATAAACAGTACTAGCATTCCAGACATATAAAGAGTACTAGCATTCCATACCTATAAACAGTACTAGTATTCCAGACATATAAAGAGTATTACCATTCCAGACATATATGCAGTACTAGCACTCAAGACATACAAAGAGTACTAGCATTCCGTACATATAAAGAGTACTAGCATTCCAGACATATAAACAATACTAGCATTCCAGACATTTAAACAGTACTAGCATTCCATGCATATAAACAGTACTAGCATTCCAGACATATAAACAATACTAGCATTCCAGACATATAAATAGTACTAGCATTCTATGCATATAAACAGTACTAGCATTCCATGCATATAAACAGTACTAGCATTCCAGACATATAAACAATACTAGCATTCCAGACATATAAACAATACTAGCATTCCAGACATATATACAGTACTAGCACTCTAGATATATAAAGAGTACTAGCATTCCGTACATATAAAGAGTACTAGCATTCCAGACATATAAACAATACTAGCATTCCAGACATTTAAACAGCAATATTAATTACGAACTGAATACATATAACATCCTATATGTAACAGATGGGATAAAGAGAGAGAGAGAGAGAGAGAGAGAGAGAGAAGGAGAGAGAGAGGGGGAAGACAACTTTGTATGTAAAGTTGTAGATAAAAAAATGGATAATAAATAAATGTGATATATTTTTTTCTTTCGGTAACATATAAGCTTAAAGTATGCGCGTCTTCAAACAAACCCAAACATATTCGCGCATATACACATATACGTGACATATACTTGTAGATGAAGAGTCCCGACAGAGACATCCAGAAAGAAAAGATTCACTGAGCAGAAAAGCTAAAAAAGAAGAACTGGAACTAGTTTGTTTCTTGTCCACAGACAGTATTCCCGTGCTGCTTCACTAGGCCGGTCAACGCAAACAATAGCACAGTGCGCATGTCTGAGCGGTTCTCAAGATCTCAGGCCGTGGTGGTCATGAAAAATGGCACAGAGAGTGTCAGAGTTGTGTTCAGGTACAGATGTTCCGTCATGTTTATGTAGTTATAATATCAGGTTTGTTTTCCGTGAAATTTTGTTTTCTTCTGATATAACTAACTTGTCCATGAAACTTACACAATTTACTTTATGATGAAACTTACTTTCTCATAAAACGTACTCTATAATAATGAAACTTCCTTTCTGATAAAACTTACATTCTGATAAAATTTAATTTGTGATTAAACTTACTTTCTCATAAAACTTACGTTTGATCATAAAACTTACGTTTGGTGAGGATTATTTTCTTACAAAACTTAATTTCTGATAAAATTTATTTTCTTATACATTTTTAATTGAACCATTAGTCTTATGAGCCATGTTACCAAAATCCTGCTTCGTATTGTCATGAGAAGAGTCAGGGGCAAAATAAAACCAGAAATCGCCGAAGAACAGTGTGGCTTCGTCGAAGGAAAAGGCACAAGTAATGCCATATATATATATATTGAGAACATTGATGGAAAGATCGATAGAAGTAAAGACGGATCTATACTTATGCTTCATAGACTACTGTAAAGCATTTGATAAAGTTAGACACACAGAAATTATAAGAATGCTCGAAGATATCAACATAGATGGGAAAGATCTGAAACTCATCAAAAACATATACTGGCATCAATCAGCAGCAGTGAAGGTTGAGATCCAAACAGGAGCATTCCAAGACATAAAATTTGGAATGTGATAAGAATGTGTTCTATCTCCTGACCTCTTCTCCTTGTACAGCGAAAACAAAATGAGAAATATAGAGAACATGTCAGGAATATCAGTTGGCGGTTACAACCTTAACAACTTAAAATATGCAGGGGACACAGTTCTGATTGCTAAAAGTGAAGGGGAGCTACAGGCTCTTCTGGACATGTGGTTCGTGAAAGTAAAAGTAAAGGTATCAGCCTGAATAAAAAGAAGACTAAAGTGATGGTCATCTCAAAGAAAAGAATACCACCAAAATGTAGCATTACCATCGATGGCACAGATCTGAAACAAGTTGATAGATTCAAGCACTTAGGAACGATTATAACAGCTGATAGGAAATGTCAAAATGAAATAAAAAGCAGACGTGCTCAGGCCAAGTCAGAATTCCAGAAAATGAGAAACATCTTGTGCAGCAAATCCATATCAATGGAAACAAGATTCTGAGTACTTAAATGTTACATTGAGCTAATTTTGTCTTATGGATGTGAAGTATAGTCTATGAATAAGAGAGTACAGCGAGAAACTGAGGCCATAGAAATGTGGTTCATAAGAAGGATGTTGAAGGTACCATGGACAGCTAAGAAAACCAACGAAGAAGTCTTAAGAGAGGCTGGAGTTAAAAGGCAAATTACAGCAAAGATCAGAGGCAGACAAGCGAGATTTGTAGGACATTTCCTGAGAAGAGGAAAATTGGAACACATTGTGGCAACTGGAAAAATTGAGGGAAGAAGATACAGAGGAACACACACACACACACGCATACACACACAGAGAGAGAGAGAGAGAGAGAGGTTACTGGATGGGCTGTCAGTGTGGCTAGGAAGAAAGTCACCGGCGGATCTCATAATCAAGTCTAAAGACAGGGAATTGTGGACAGAAATGATCGCCTACGCCACGCGGCACGACACTTGATTGATTATAAATTTTCATTCATTCATTCATTTGCATGTCCCTTGCGGAACTTTGCCTCCCAAACAGCACTCCTGTAGGCCTCTTGGTTGTGAGCAAGATGGCCTGCTGCTGTTGCATCCATTTCCAGATCGTCAACGATGTCTTGCAGCCATCTTCGTCTTGGTCTTCCTCTTTTTCTTTTTCCCATTATGTATCCTTCCAATATGGTCTTCTCTAAATTATCATGACGTTTAATGTGTCCAAAATATTTAAGTTTTCTCTCTTTAATCCTCTTCACTAGCCATTATAAATTTTACTTTCTCATAAAACATACTAATGAAACTTTCTTGCGGATAAAACTTATTTTCGATGAACCTTACTTTATCATAAAACTGTACTATATTAATAATTTAACTACCTTTCTGATGAACCTTACTTTGTCATAAAATTTACTATATAAATAACTAAACTAACTTTCCGGGTGAAACTTACTTTCCTGTGAAATTAATCACTACTTTATGTCGAACCTTTTTTCTCAGGAAACTTACTTCAATAACTAAACCTGCTTTCCGATGAAATTTACTTTCTGATGAATCTCATTTTCTTATTATACTCACTCTGTGAACAATAAACTTTTTTTCTAATGAAACATACTCAAGTTTATAAATGGTTTAGTACGGTCATCTTTGCTTTCCGAACATGGCCAAAACTTCCTCGCTTTTCCCAGCAGATACTCCGTAGCACCAGCTACAAACTTGTTCGACTGCAGGGCCTCAACTGCCGGAGCAGAACCCACTGAACTTAATCTGTGAAGCTACTGTGTTATTGATTCGGTTTTTTTTTAATAGCTTGTGCAACATGTCCCGCCCAGACTAGCAGAGATATCAGATACGGGCAGACATTTGTTTCTCTGTACTGTCATGAAATACGGGCAGACATTTGTTTCTCTGTACTGTCATGAAATACGGGCAGACATTTGTTTCTCTGTACTGTCATGAAATACGGGCAGACATTTGTTTCTCTGTACTGTCATGAAATACGGGCAGACATTTGTTTCTCTGTACTGTCATAAAACACGGGCAGACATTTGTTTCTCTGTACTGTCATGAAATACGGGCAGACATTTGTTTCCCTGTACTGTTAAAATGTACCAGAGAGACGAGCAGTCTAGCCGTATAAAGAAACACAAATTGTTTTATTTATTTATATTTTTGTTTTCTCTTGATATTCTGAATGTGATATTTTGTCGGAGTATCACTAAGTGAAGTTTGCCACACGAAATTCTATAGGTCCGGTAGTCATTAGATTCACCAACAAATATGATACAAGGACATCTTTCCAAGATGTCAGCCGAAGATTTTGCTCTGTCGGCCGCTAGGATCTGGAAGATCTTGAAAAAGGTCACGACAGCTGGGCAGACAATGATGGCCACACTGGAAATAGAAACCTCGCTACACTAGAAATAGAAACCTCGCTACACTAGAAATAGAAACCTCGCTACACTAGAAATAGAAACGTCGCTACAGTAGATATAGAAACCTCGCTACACTAGAAATAGAAACCTCGCTACACTGGAAATAGAAACCTCGCTACACTAGAAATAGAAACCTCGCTACACTAGAAATAGAAACCTCGCTACACTAGAAATAGAAACCTCGCTACAGTAGAATATAAACCTCGCTACACTGGAAATAGAAACCTCGCTACAGTAGAAATAGAAACCTCGCTACACTAGAAATAGAAACCTCGCTGCACTGGAAATAGAAACCTCGCTAAACCTGGCAGGCTGGTCCATTCAGTAGGGGCCAGGTCTGTTGTCAGTGTGGTAGGTTACGTCAGTCAAACATTGGTTGATTAAGTCATGGCAGAAACTGAAAACCAGGAAGATGTGTGACAGTTTCACAAACTGGTGTGATAGTTTCACAAGCTGGTGTGATATAGTTTCACAAGCTGGTGTGATAGTTTCACAAGCCGGAAACATTCACTTCCTTCACTACCGTTCTTTGTGGCGAAGGAACAATTACTTTTCCGAATACAAAGTTAAACTAGTTGATCGTAAGTAATTATAGACAGAACGGTGATTATGATGTGATTGATGACGATGATGATGATGATGATAATGATGAAATGTATCCTTGCTGACCTTCCAGGGCAGTACTAGTGAGAATAACTGGGAACCGCTGGACGAAATCCAGGGCCGATAACCTGTGTAAGGACTTCCTGTGGCGGAGAAAGTTCGTAAGGCTTTTGTGAAAAAATGGGGAAACAAAGTAGGGCAATGACCTGCTGCGCCATCAGCGTCTGTGCACCACAATAACCAAAGAACCACAACAACCAAAGAACCACAACAACCAAAGAACCACAACAACCAAGCTTGCTCTAACACTTACGTCTTTGGGTTGTGAGGTCTGAAAAGATTTACACAGACAAAAATCATCTTTTCTGCAAACAGCTTTTGTGAATACAAACAGTGAATGATAAGAGCACATCTGTGACAGTTCGTTGTGTTGTATATGAGCGTATTAAATGTATCGATACGACATCATTTACAGTATGGCTGGAACAAATACAGAGTTTTACTAATTTTAGGCGGCTGTAGGGTTTGTAAATATCGTGAATTCAAAATAATCGAGTTCGCCAGGGATAGTTAGATTAGTGAGTGCTAGGAGAGATAAAGAGGATCTGAGAGAGAGAGAGAGAGAGAGAGAGAGAGAGAGAGGAGAGGGAGATATATGATTTGAGAGAGAGAGAGGAGAGAGAGGGAAATAGATAATTTGAGAGAGAGAGAGAGAGAGGAGAAAGGGAGATAGATAATTTGAGAGAAAGAGAGGAGATAAATAATATGAGAGGGGAGATAGATGATTTGAGAGAGAGAGAGAGAGAGGAGAAAGGGAGATAGATAATTTGAGAGAAAGAGAGGAGATAAATAATATGAGAGGGGAGATAGATGATTTGAGAGAGAGAGAGGAGAGGGAGGTCGATAATTAGAGAGAGAGAGAGAGAGAGCAGAGCGGGAGATCGATGATTTTAGAGAGGAGAGGAGAGAGATGATTTGAGAGAGTAGAGGGGGAGATAGATTATTTGAGAGAAAGGAAGAGGGAGAGATGATTTAAGAGGAAGGAAGAGAGGGAGAGAGATGATTCCAGAGAAGGAGAGAGATGATTTGAGAGATAGGAGAGAGGAAGAGAGATGGTTCGAGAGAAAGAAAGAGATGATTTAAGAGAGAGCGAGATGATCTGAGAAAAATAGAGAGAGGTGATTTGAGGGAAAGAGAGAGAGATGATTTGAAAGAGGGAGAGATGATTTAAGAGAAACTGAGAGAGATGATTTGAGGGAAAGAGAGAGAGAGAGATGAATTGAGATAAAGGGAAAGAGATGATTTGACAGAGAGAGAGAGATGAATTGAGATAAAGGGAAAGAGATGATTTGACAGAGAGAGAGAGAGAGATGAATTGAGATAAAGGGAAAGAGATGATTTGACAGAGAGAGAGAGAGAGATGAACTGAGATAAAGGGAAAGAGATGATTTGACACAGAGAGAGAGAGAGAGAGATGAATTGAGATAAAGGGAAAGAGATGATTTGACAGACAGAGAGAGAGAGATGAATTGAGATAAAGGGAAAGAGATGATTTGACAGAGAGAGAGAGAGATGAATTGAGATAAAGGGAAAGAGATGATTTGACAGAGAGAGAGAGATGAATTGAGATAAAGGGAAAGAGATGATTTGACAGAGAGAGAGAGAGACAGAGACAGAGAGACAGAGAGAGAGAATGATCTTTACTTTTAAAAGGTAAAGGAGGGAGAAATGTTTTGACAGAGAGAACTGATTTGAGAGAATGAGAGAAAATTTGAGAGAAATGGAGATAATCTGAGAGAAATGGAGATGATTTTAGAGAAAGAGAGAGACAGAGAGAGAGAGAGAGAGAGAGATAATTTGAGAGAAATAGAGAGAGATGATTTGTGAGAAAGAGAAAGAAAGATAATTTGAGAGATATGGAGATAACTTTAGAGCAAGAGAGATAGATGATTTGAGAAGGATGATTTGATTTAAAGAGAAAGAGAGAGAGAGAGAGAGGGGGGATGGAAGGAGAGAGGGAGAGGGGGAGAAGGGGGGATGGAAGGAGAGAGAGATGATTTGAGACAACAAGCGAATGAACTAATATACCTTATTTTCAAAGGGTTAAGAATTGGACACACAGGCCCGTGTAACATTCTGCCCTTCATCATACAGCTTTCACTCAGTCACAGTCATTCAGCATTTGTTAATTAGCATAATAGTCACGACGACACAATTCATCATCATCATCATCATCATCGTCGTCGTCGTGGTCATCATCATCATCATCAGGTGCCGTGCCGACTGGCGTTGGCTATTATGCTTCTCCAGAGTACACGATCCCTCATGCAGGCCATCAGCTCAGTTGGTGATCTCCTCTCACACAATCCCGTCAGACTGTCCAGTATCATTTCTCTTGGTCTTTCTCTTGATCTTCTTCTCTCTAATTTTGTTGCTGTTATATTTTCAATGCCCCTTCTTCTCATTGCATGTCCTATGAAGTACATTGTCTCTCTCTTATTGATAAGATTTTTTTTGTATTTCGAGCTCTTCTTAAATATTCTCCATTAGTTATTTTTGCTGTCCAGGGGATTCGCAACATTCTTCTAATAAACCACATTTCTGCTGCTTCCAATGATTTTTGTGCAGACTTGCCTATTGTCCATGATTCACTTCCATATAACAAGATAGGTTCAATATAGCATTTAAGGACTCGTTTTCTAACATTCATTGATAAGGATTTTAAATGTCCATCCATTTTTTCCTTGTTTTTCTTTCCCTCTGTTATGATCCTTGAAAAAGGCTTTTGCCGAAATATGCTCTTCATTTATATGTGCTTATCTTACTTTCTGTCATTCTTGGCGCTTCCCTTACTCTTTACATAACTCCATCTACTTTCATTACTAGAACCAGTTTTACCGCACTCGTCATTTCTCTTGTCTCTCTTTTTCTTCCTTCAGGAAATGAGGTGATGCTTATGTTTAGCATTTGAGGTAGTAACAGCCAAACTACACAACAAAACAATATGGCTGTGGCTGCTTTTTCCATCATTTATTTAAAAAATGCATTTGGCCGTAACATGGCAGGTTGGTTTAGAAACGTATTCTAGCGGCCTCCAGGGAAGGGGAACAATTAAGCAGAATAACTGTATGTTGAATTTCCTCGGTTCGCTCCCATGACATGCTTACAACTGCTAAGACATCTCGTAAAGCTAGAGAGAGAGAGAGAGAGAGAGAGAGCGAAAGAGGGAGTAAGAGAGGGAAAGAGAGAAATGGAGAGATAAAGGGAGAGAGAGAGCAAAAGAGCTTCAGAGGAAGTGAGAAATGGAGCAAGAGGGAGAGAGAGTAATACGGCAGGAGAAGGAGAGAGAGGGACAGAGAGGGAAATGGAATGGGAGTGGGAGAGAGAGACAATGAGAGAGAGAAACTGAGCAGCGGAGGAAGACAGCGAGAGAGAGAGAGAGAGGAATGGGGACCGGAGAGGTAGGGAGAGAGATGGAGTGGGAGATGGTAAGAGAAATAGAGAGGGAGAGATTGATTGATTGATTAATTGATCTTTATTTCAAATGGGTTAAGAATTGGGCACGCAGGCCCGTCTGACATTCTGCCCTTTATCATACATCTTTCACTCTATTCCAGACATTCTACAAATATGCTGTTCATATAACAAACATAACTAACATTGAAGCTGAGAGACATAAAATAAAATATAACATTTACGTTTCGCTCTTAAACATTCACTCAGTACAGAAGTAACTACATACATTATAAATGACTATCTACTAAACAAAATTTTCGGGACTATTCAGAAAACAATTAATTGTATTCGGTGTCTGTAAGAGCAGTTTAAGATAACTTTTAAGTTTTTTAATTCATGGAGGCATGTAGTCGACATCAAATAGATATTGGGAAAGTTTGTAGTTGTAAGAAGGAGTATAATTTATATTTTTTATATAGGATGGGAGGGTATTCCAAAGATGAGCAGCAGAATAACTAAAGCTTTTCTTGTAAAGATCAAGTCTAGGTTTTGGAAGACATATGTTGTTCAAGCGTTGGCTGCACTTTGGGCTAAATTTAAACAGGTTCCATAGATAAGGCGGGGCATGCCGTGAAAGAATTTGATGTACTAACTTGGCTTTGTTGAAGAGGAACCTGTTCTTAAGAGGTAGTATTTTGATACGTTTGTGCTAGTTAGTTGTTTGTGCTTGATCTTTGTCACTAATAAGCTTTACTGCTCGCTTTTAGAGTGAGTAAAGCCTCTTTGTACTTGTCACTGAGCAATCATCCCCGATTGTTAAGCAATAGTCTTAATGTGTTTGTATACGTGATATGCAGTTTGCCTCCCTTGTGTCTCGATCGATGAAGTGCTTGATTTTGGCTAACTGTTACACTTTTTGCACGATGAGTTTTGTTAGACCTTGCACATGAGAGTTCCAGGTCAGATGTTGGTCAATAGTAAGACCTAGTTTTTGTGCTCACTAACGTTTTATATCTGTGATGTTTCTGTACAGAGCCGAAGTGTTGTTTTTGTCGCGTTTTGTAGTTTCTGTCTTGTTGTTATGAGCATTGATTTTGTTTTATCGGTGTTTATAATCATGCCATTGTTTTTGCTCCATCTAATTAAATGTATAACTGGACCTGAAGAGTTGATTCTAGATTAACACAATCGTAGTCACTGGTGTAGACTGTGCAATCCTCGGCGAAAAGGTCACAAGAAGAATGTTTAAGATGAAGTGGAAGATCACTGATATAGATAGCAAAGAGCAACGGGCCTAGAATAGAACCTTGCGGAACACCAGTATCAACTGTAGCAGAATTTGATAGAGAATTGTTGAAGAATACTACCTGTTGTCTGTCTGAAAGAAACGATGCAATTAATTAAACTAGGTCAGGGTGCAATTTATAAGTCTTTATTTTTCTTACAAGAATATCATGGTCAAATGCCTTTTTAAAGTTGACAAAGATGGCACCACATAGTCTGTCGTCATTTATGTTTACTAACCAGTTTTCTGTCATTTTGGTAAGAGCGGTGTGGCAGGAATGATTGGGTCTAAAGCCTGACTGACTGTCTATGAGTAAATTGTTCTCTTGCATGTGTCGTAGAGTTATTTTGTGTATGTGTTTTTCGAGTGGTTTTGATAATGACGATAATATGGATATTGGTCTATAGCTGGTAAGATTGTTGGAATAGCCAGATTTAAAGCGAGGATACACCTTAGCAGTTTTAAAAGCCTCAGGGAAATAACATTTTGCAATGCATTGGTTGTAAATATATGTTAGTGTATGTGAAATGACAGGTGCAGCATAACGTAAGATCTTATTACTAATATCATCAAGTCCAGTTGTATGGCTGTTTTTTTTTAAAGTTACAAGATAACTGTGAACTTCACTGACTGTTAAGAATGGAATGTGTAACTGTTTAAAATCAGTACATCTGCTGTCCAGGAATGTTTGTAGGTCATGTAAGCCGCATACAGGAGCTGGTATTGATGATTTAAGAACGTTGATTTCTTCTCTGAAATAAGTACTGATATGTGCGCTAGTGTATGCACGATTGATGGCTTGAGAATCAAATTCTTTTCTTTTATTTGAAAGGTATTTATGGCTTTCCAAATTGATTTACTGTCTGATTTATTCTGTATTAGATTCCTAAAGTAATTTTTTTCTTTTGTCTTATTAAGTATTGAACTTTGTTTCTGAGTGAACGGTAGGTCATAAAGTCCTTGATTTTGTGCGCCCGATCACGTTCTCTCATGTCATGTAATATTTCAGGTGTTATACAAGGTGACTTCCTCTGGTGTTTTACTCTCACCTCTTTCATGGGGACATGTTTGTATGAGAGAGAAATGAAGAGGGAGAGAGAGAAATGGAGCAGGAGATGGAGAGAGAGGGAGAGGAAAAAGAAGAATTTTGAGTTGTAAACTGTAAAAAAGGGGCCTACCTCTGGTGCTGGTCCTAGGGAGCGGCCTCAGTACACTCGGGGCCCCACCGCACGTGTCCGGCCCTTGACATCAGGATCTCCTTTAGTGTTTTTAGGGAGATAACTCCAGTGTTGTGTTGACTGGGTGCTGCACGTGATCTAATGTTTAGCTGGGGCTTACAACCAATGCCCTTGGACGCATGTAATGCATTGAATAGTGTGGCATAGGTTCTTTGAAGGAAGTCGCTTTGTATTTGTTCATGGAGGTTTTTTTGGTGGATTTGTGTAGGTCTTTTTTGTCCAGTTTGGTGAGGCCCTCTGGTATGGCTCTTGCTGCTGATTTATTAATAAATCGCACATCAAAAACATCACGTGGATATACTGTCCAGGTCATGCCGGGTCGACACGAACAACAAAAAAGAAGAAGGTAATAATTGATGAAGGGATAGATGTCTGATTTCCCAGAAAATCAATCTTGTGAAAATATTCGATCAGTCGATCTGTCCATCCGCCCGCCTATCCATGCATACGTCCATCTATCTATCCACCTCAGATTCTGTTACTATATATAGTGTGCAAGTGCCAAACTAATTGTAACTTGACAGAATAAAAACTGAGAAAGAAAGAACAAATTACAAACAGGCTTGTGTGATAAAGAAAAGACAAGTTACAAACGGGTTTGTATGCTAAAGAAAGCACAAGTTACAACCAGATTTGTATGATTAAAGATTTCATTTCTTGTATGTAACAAAGTTATGTTACAGATTTGGACACCCGTAACATCTCTTATTTCTTATTTCTCCTTTCTTTATTTTCTTTTCTCTTCCAGACAAGACCAGAACTCTCCAGTTTTTAAAGACAAAAAATCGCTTTCTCACTGATAGAGGTCGCTAGCAGCATCGCTGTCCAGGGCTAGTCTTTCAGTGACCTTGAGAGGATACCAGGTTCTGTTGGGAGCCAGTAACCAGATCAACAGTCACAGCACACATGTCGTCATGTGAGACACAAACGCCAGCGAGCCTAGGTGCCATGTCTATGGATTAAACAATTCTTTTCTCTGCGCAAGAGAACCGTTTGAGTTTCTTGTTTTGTTTCATTCTGACCATTTCGCTACGCCATACACAATCGACGCCGCCTTGTAATAGGATTAAAATCGACTATGACTAACGGGTTGCGTCTTAAATAATGGGAAAAAATGAAAACCATAGTGAAGTTCAGGATATCTGTGGAGTATATCATAGAGAAACGGCAGGCAGAGTTGAAGAACTACATTTTACGCTTAAAATAACTCAAAGACAATCACATTTTATCTGTGTAAAACTGTAATATAATTGTTTACGGCAACACATTGCTTTCATTCCAATGTTTCAGACCCCCCCCCCAAAAAAAAAATCATCATGTAGCAAAGTTTACATTTAGAGCTTCAGGGAAATATTCTAAGTAAATAAAATAAAAATTTCCTGCCATTTCCACGAATAAGTATTTTATTTTTAGTTTGGTTCTGTTTAATTATTTTGACAAGAAATGATGTCAAAATCTTAAAGCAGACAGAATTCTTTGCTCAGTTTTTTCATTATCTCGAGGGAGAGTAAAAAAGTAACCGCAGATTTGCTTTAAATTTTAAATTGAGTAGAAGATACCTGTAATGCAGACATATTATGTAACTGAGACTGAGGCTTTAGGTATGAGGTTGAGGCTTTAGTTATGAAGATGAGGTTTTAAATATGAGGCTGAGGCTTTAATTAAGAAGCTGAGTGTTTAGTTATGAGGCTGAGGCTTTTGTTGTGAGGCTGAGGGTTTGGTTACGAAGATGAAGTTATGAGGCTGAAGGAGATGGCTTTCTATGACCTGTGGTCACTGGAGACAAATGCTGGGTACATTACTTCCAGCCAGAGACAAATACTGGCTACATTATTTCCAGCCAGAGACAAATACTGGCTACATTACTTCCAGCCAGAGACAAATGCTGACTACATTACTTCCAGCCAGAGACAAATACTGGGTACATTACTTCCAGCCATAGACAAATGATGGATACATTACTTCCAGTCAGAGACAAATGTTGGATACATTACTTCCAGTCAGAGACAAATGATGGATACATTACTTCCAGTCAGAGACAAATGCTGGATACATTACTTCCAGCCAGAGACAAATGCTGGCTACATTACTTCCAGCCAGAGATAAATGCTGGGTACATTACTTCCAGCAAGAGACCAATACTGGCTACATTACTTCCAGTCAGAGACAAATGATGGATACATTACTTCCAGTCAGAGACAAATGATGGATACATTACTTCCAGCCAGAGACAAATGATGGATACATTACTTCTAGCCAGAGACAAATGATGGATACATTACTTCCAGTCAGAGACAAATGATGGATACATTACTTCCAGCCAGAGACAAATGATGGATACATTACTTCCAGCCAGAGACAAATGATGGATACATTACTTCCAGCCAGAGACAAATGATGGATACATTACTTCCAGTCAGAGACACATGATGCATACATTACTTCCAGCCAGAGACAAATGATGGATACATTACTTCCAGCCAGAGACAAATGATGGATACATTACTTCCAGCCAGAGACAAATGCTGGCTACATTACTTCCAGCCAGAGACAAATGCTGGGTACATTACTTCCAGCCAGAGACCAATACTGGCTACATTACTTCCAGTCAGAGACAAATGATGGATACATTACTTCCAGTCAGAGACAAATGATGGATACATTATTTCCAGCCAGAGACAAATGATGGATACATTACTTCCAGCCAGAGACAAATGATGGATACATTACTTCCAGTCAGAGACAAATGATGGATACATTACTTCCAGCCAGAGACAAATGCTGGATACATTACTTCCAGCCAGAGACAAATGATAGATACATTACTTCCAGCCAGAGACAAATGATGGATACATTACTTCCAGCCAGAGACACATGATGGATACATTACTTCCAGCCAGAGACAAATGATGGATACATTACTTCCAGCCAGAGACAAATACTTGGTACATTACTTCCAGCCAGAGACAAATACTTGGTACATTACTTCCAGCCAGAGACAAATACTTGGTACATTACTTCCAGCCAGAGACAAATACTTGGTACATTACTTCTAGCCAGAGACAAATCCTGGGTACATTAATTCCATCCAGAGACAAATACTTGGTACATTACTTCCATCCAGAGACAAATACTTGGTACATTACTTCCAGCCAGAGACAAATGCTTGGTACATTACATCCAGCCAGAGACAAATACTTGGTACATTACTTCCAGCCAGAGACAAATGCCTTGTACATTATTTCGAGCCAGAGAAAAATGCTTCGTACATTACTTCCAGCCTGAGACAAATGCTTGGTACATTATTTCCAGCCAGAGACAAATGCTTGGTACATTACTTCTAGCCAGAGACAAATGCTTGGTACATTATTTCCAGCCAGAGACAAATCCGTGGTACATTATTTCCAGCCAGAGACAAATGCTTGGTACAGTATTTCCGGCCAGAGAGAAATGTTTGGTATATTATTACCAGCCAGAGACAAATGCTTAGTACATTATTTCTAGCCAGAGACAAATGCTTGGTACATTATTTCCAGCCAGAGACAAATGCTGGATACATTACTTCCAGCTAGAGACAAATGCTTGGTACATTACTTCCAGCCAGAGACAAATGCTTGGTACATTACTTCCAGCCAGAGACAAATGCTTGGTACATTACTTCCAGCCAGAGACAAATACTTGGTACATTACTTCCAACCAGAGACCAGTGATGGATACATTACTTCCAGCCAGAGACAAATGATGGATACATTACTTCCAGCCAGAGACACATGATGGATACATTACTTCCAGTCAGAGATACATGATGGATACATTACTTCCAGCCAGAGACAAATGATAGATACATTACTTCCAGCCAGAGACAAATGATGGATACATTACTTCCAGCCAGAGACACATGATGGATACATTACTTCCAGCCAGAGACAAATGATGGATACATTACTTCCAGCCAGAGACAAATGATGGATACAGTACTTCCAGCCAGAGGCAAATGATGGATACATTACTTCCAGTCAGAGACAAATGCTTGGTACAATACTTCCAACCAGAGACAATGCTTAGTACATTACTTCCAGCCAGAGACAAATGATGGATACATTACTTCCAGCCAGAGACAAATGCTGGGTACATTACTTCCAGCCAGAAACAAATGATGGATACATTACCTCCAGCCAGAGACAAATGATGGATACATTACCTCGAGCCAGAGACAAATGATGGATACATTACTTCCAGCCAGAGACAAATGTTGGGTCCATTACTTCCATCCAGAGACAAATGCTTGGACATTACTTCCAGCCAGAAACAAATGTTTGGACATTACTTCCAGCCCGAGACAAATGCTGGGTACATTACTTCCAGCCAGAGACAAACGCTTGGACATTACCTCCAGCCAGAGACAAATGATGGATACATTACCTCCAGCCAGAGACAAATGATGGATACATTACCTCGAGCCAGAGACAAATGATGGATACATTACTTCCAGCCAGAGACAAATGATGGGTTCATTACTTCCAGCTAGAAACAAATGCTTGGACATTACTTCCGGCCAGAGACAAATGCTTGGACATTACTTCCAGCTAGAGACCAATGCTTGGTACATTACTTCCAGCCAGAGACAAATGCTTGGTACATTACTTCCAGCCAGAGACAAATGCTTGGTACATTACTTCCAGCCAAAGATAAATGCTGGGTACATTACTTCCGGCCAGAGATAAATGCTTGGTACATTACTTCCAACCAGAGACAAATGCTTGGTACATTACTTCCAGCCAGAGACAAATACTTGGTACATTACTTCCAGCCAGAGACAAATGATGGATACATTACTTCCAGCCAGAGACAAACGATGGATACATTACTTCCAGCCAGAGACATATGCTTGGTACATTACTTCCAGCCAGAGACAAATGCTTTGTACATTACTTCCAGCCAGAGACAAATACTTGGTACATTACTTCCAACCTGAGACCAGTGATGGATACATTACTTCCAGCCAGAGACAAATGATGGATACATTACTTCCAGCCAGAGACACATGATGGATACATTACTTCCAGTCAGAGATACATGATGGATACATTACTTCCAGCCAGAGACAAATGATAGATACATTACTTCCAGCCAGAGACAAATGATGGATACATTACTTCCAGCCAGAGACACATGATGGATACATTACTTCCAGCCAGAGACAAATGATGGATACATTACTTCCAGCCAGAGACAAATGATGGATACAGTACTTCCAGCCAGAGGCAAATGATGGATACATTACTTCCAGTCAGAGACAAATGCTTGGTACAATACTTCCAACCAGAGACAAATGCTTAGTACATTACTTCCAGCCAGAGACAAATGATGGATACATTACTTCCAGCCAGAGACAAATGCTGGGTACATTACTTCCAGCCAGAAACAAATGATGGATACATTACCTCCAGCCAGAGACAAATGATGGATACATTACCTCGAGCCAGAGACAAATGATGGATACATTACATCCAGCCAGAGACAAATGTTGGGTCCATTACTTCCATCCAGAGACAAATGCTTGGACATTACTTCCAGCCAGAAACAAATGTTTGGACATTACTTCCAGCCCGAGACAAATGCTGGGTACATTACTTCCAGCCAGAGACAAACGCTTGGACATTACCTCCAGCCAGAGACAAATGATGGATACATTACCTCCAGCCAGAGACAAATGATGGATACATTACCTCGAGCCAGAGACAAATGATGGATACATTACTTCCAGCCAGAGACAAATGATGGGTTCATTACTTCCAGCTAGAAACAAATGCTTGGACATTACTTCCGGCCAGAGACAAATGCTTGGACATTACTTCCAGCCATAGACAAATGCTGGGTACATTACTTCCAGCCAGAGACAAATGCTGGGTACATTACTTCCAGTCAGAGACAAATGATGGATACATTACTTCCGGCCAGAGACAAATGCTTGGACATTACTTCCGGCCAGAGACAAATGATGGATACATTACTTCCGGCCAGAGACAAATGTTTGGACATTACTTCCGGCCAGAGACAAATGCTTGGTACATTACTTCCAGCCAGAGACAAATACTGGATATATTACTTCCAGTCAGAGACAAATGATGGATACATTACTTCCGGCCAGAGACAAATGCTTGGACATTACTTCCGGCCAGAGACAAATGTTTTGACATTACTTCCGGCCAGAGACAAATGCTTGGTACATTACTTCCAGCCAGAGAAAATACTGGCTACATTACTTCCAGCCAGAGACAAATGCTTGGTACATTACTTCCAGCCAGAGATAAATGCTTGGTACATTACTTCCAGCTAGAGATAAATGCTGGATACATTACTTCCAGCCAGAGATAAATGCTGGATACATTACTTCCAGCCAGAGACAATTGCTGGATACATTACTTCCAGCCAGAGATAAATGCTGGATACATTACTTCCAGCCAGAGATAAATGCTGGATACATTACTTCCAGCCAGAGATAACTGCTGGGGTCATTACTTCCAGCCAGAGTCAAGTGATGGATACATTACGTCCAGCCAGACGCAATTACTGTTTACATTACTTCCAGCCAGAGATAAATGCTGTATACATTACTTCCAGCCAGAGGCAAATGCTGGATACATAACTTCCAACCATACGCAATTGCTGGGTACATTACTTCCAGTCAGAGATAAATGCTGGATACATTACTTCCAGCCAGAGGCAAATGATGGATACATTACTTCCAGCCAGAGACAAACGCTTAGACATTACTTCCGGCCAGAGACAAATGATGGATACATTACTTCCAGCTAGAGACAAATGAGGGATACATTACTTCCAGCCAGAGACAAATGCTTGGACATTACTTCCAGCCAGAGACAAATGTTTGGACATTACTTCCAGCCAGAGACAAATGCTGGGTTCATTACTTCCAGCTAGAGACAAATGCTTGGACATTACTTCCGGCCAGAGACAAATGCTTGGTACATTACTTCCAGCCAGAGACAAATGCTTGGTACATTACTTCCAGCCAGAGACAAATGCTGGGTACATTACTTCCAGTCAGAGACAAATGATGGATACATTACTTCCGGCCAGAGACAAATGCTTGGACATTACTTCCGGCCAGAGACAAATGTTTGGACATTACTTCCGGCCAGAGACAAATGCTTGGTACATTACTTCCAGCCAGAGACAAATACTGGCTACATTACTTCCAGCCAGAGACAAATTCTTGGTACATTACTTCCAGCCAGAGATAAATGCTTGGTACATTACTTCCAGCCAGAGATAAATGCTGGATACATTACTTCCAGCCAGAGATAAGTGCTGGATACATTACTTCCAGCCAGAGACAATTGCTGGATACATTACTTCCAGCCAGAGATAAATGCTGGATACATTACTTCCAGCCAGAGATAAATGCTGGATACATTACTTCCAGTCAGAGATAAATGCTGGAGTCATTACTTCCAGCCAGAGGCAAATGATGGATACATTACGTCCAGCCAGACGCAATTGCTGTTTACATTACTTCCAGCCAGAGATAAATGCTGTATACATTACTTCCAGCCAGAGGCAAATGCTGGATACATAACTTCCAACCAGAGGCAAATGATAGATACATTACTTCCAGCCAGAGGCAAATAACGGATACATTACTTCCAGCCAGACACAATTGCTGGGTACATTACTTCCAGTCAGAGATAAATGCTGGATACATTACTTCCAGCCAGAGGCAAATGATGGATACATTACTTCCAGCCAGAGGCAAATGATGGATACATTACTTCCAGCCAGAGGCAAATGATGGATACATTACTTCCAGCCAGAGACAAATGATGGATACTTTACTTCCAGCCAGACACAATTGCTGGGTATATTACTTCCAGCCAGACACAATTACTTCGTACATTACTTCAAGCCAGAGGCACATGCTGTTTACATTACTTCCAGCCAGACACAATTGCTGGGTACATTACTTCCAGCCAGACGCAATTGCTGGGTACATTACTTCCAGCTAGAGATAAATGCTGGGTGCATTACATCCAGGGAGAGACAAATGCTTGGTACATTACATCCAGCGAGAGATAAATGCTGGGTGCATTACATCCAGCCAGAGATAAATGCTGGGTACATTACATCCAGCCAGAGATAAATGCTGGTTACATTTCATCCAGCCAGAGATAAATGCTGGTTACATTTCATTCAGCCAGAGATAAATGCTGGTTACATTTCATTCAGCCAGAGAGAAATGCTGGTTACATTTCATTTAGCCAGAGATAAATGCTGGTTACATTTCATTTAGCCAGAGATAAATGCTGGTTACATTTCATTCAGCCAGAGATAAATCCTGGTTACATTTCATCCAGCCAGAGATAAATACTTTTTACATTTCATCCAACCGGAGATAAATGCTGGTTACATTTCATTCAGCCAGAGATAAATGCTGGTTACATTTCATTCAGCCAGAGATAAATGCTGGTTACATTTCATCCAGCCAGAGATAAATGCTGGTTACATTACATCCAGCCAGAGATAAATGCTGGTTACATTACATCCAGCCAGAGATAAATGCTGGTTACATTTCATTTAGCCAGAGATAAATGCTGGTTACATTTCATCCAGCCAGAGATAAATGCTGGTTACATTACATCCAGCCAGAGATAAATGCTGGTTACATTACATCCAGCCAGAGATAAATGCTGGTTACATTTCATCCAGCCAGAGATAAATGCTGGTTACATTTCATCCAGCCAGAGATAAATGCTGGTTATATTTCATCCAGCCAGAGATAAATGCTGGTTACATTTCATTTAGCCAGAAACATAGCTTCCTCGTCGAGAAGTTTCGTAGAACTTGGAGGAAGGAAAAGTGATGTTCCCTCTCTTCTAGGACAGTAAAGGATTAATATTGGAACGTTCCACGCACAGAGAACCGCTGTCAAGATCCTGGAACGTTCCACGCACAGAGAACCGCTGTCAAGATCCTGGAACGTTCCACGCACAGAGAACCGCTGTCAGGATCCTGGAACGTTCCACGCATAGAGAACCGCTGTCAAGATCCTGGAACGTTCCACGCACAGAGAACCGCTGTCAGGATCCTGGAACGTTCCATGCACAGAGAACCGCTGTCACGATCCTGGAACGTTTCAAGCACAGAGAACCGCTGTCAAGATCCTGGAACGTTCCAAGGGCAGAGAACCGCTGTCAAGGGCGAAGCATGTTGGATTCTGCTTGAGAGCCAGTTGACTGCAAGTCGTATAAAACTGTCGTGGGTTGCTCAGTTCCGATGTGTTGTTATTGAATGATAGCGAGCTGTCTCACACAGCACGTACAACAGCTCCACAGTTTAACAATTTTCATTGTCTTCAACGCACTTCATAGTTACTCTACCTCGCACCACGTGATCATAATGTATTTAGATCTCTCAAGGCGGAGGGATGGCTAACTAGGAATAAGTTCAGTACAGGCGAAAAGATTAGCTGGCTACAGGAACAATTTTTTATAAATAGGAAACTACGAGGTTTTGGTACGGTAAAGTAAGTGAACAAATATTGTAGGATTAAACCTCGAAAAAATCGTAGACAAAGCACTTTTAGTGAGACGTGAGAGAACGAAAAATCACAAGAGAAATAGGGGTGCTAGTTGGCTAAGTCGATAGTACGCTGTTCTCTCTTGGCTAGACGGATGCTCGTCCTACCGGAGTCCGTGTTCAAATCCCAGGTAATTCTCTTGTGATTTTTCTTTCTCTCACGTCTCACTAAAAGTGCTGTGTCTACGATTTTTTCGAGGTTTAATCCTACAATATTTGTTCTCTTACTTTAGCTGGCTACAGGGTCAGTCAGAGGATATTTTCTTCTCCAGAAATTCAGACATTAAGTGAAGCGCTGACAGACCTGCACTGAACTTGGCGCTGACAGACCTGCACTGAACTTGGCGCTGACAGACCTGCACTGAACTTGGCGCTGACAGATCTGCACTGAACGTGGCGGTGACAATGTTGAAAAGTTGAATTTTCAATCATTAAGAAAAATTCATGTTAATAAAAATTTACTGCTGTTATTTTTTGACTAAGGCTCATAGTTTTCTGTTAGCATGAATCATTACTCATGCAAGTTAGCACGTGAATAGTTACCAGCCTTCGGTTAGTTCACTTCTGGTAACGAGAGCACAAGAGGTCAGAGGTCGAACGTTAACAATTGTTGATACATAGACAAGATTTGAAACCAAGAACTTGTAACAGACAATTTATTTATCAAATTGTTCTGATGGGTTGTTCAGTATGTAACAACTAAAACTCGTGCACTAATATTGGTGTGATACATACAAGTATATTGATGAAATACATACACATATAAAACTTTGAGACACATTGTGAAAACTGCAAAAATATTCATATACGAGTGCCAGTCTAAAAAAAACCCTATAATAAAGGGATGCAACCACTGAAAAATTATATGAAATGACTTTGTGACTCACCCTCGAATCGTCTCGTAAATTTTAAAATTGTTACGTCCCCTGTGTTGTGGTTACTTTTTGACCCTTTATTTAGATACGATACACAATATTCATTTCCTTTTGCATACCCCCCCCCCCCTCCTCTCACGATCTCTCTCACATTCACTCTCAGTCATTTGCATGTCCCTTGCGGAACTTTGGCTCCCTAACAGAACTCCTGTAGGCCTCTTGGTTGTGAGCAAGATGGCCTGTTGCTGATGCATCCATTTGCAGATTATCAACGATGTCTTGCAGCCATCTTTGCCTTGGTCTTAACCTCTTTCTTTTTCCTATTATGTGCCTTTCTAAGACTGTCTTCTCTAAATTCTCATGACGTTTAATGTGTCTAAAATATTTAAGTTTTCTCTGTTTAATCCTTTTTACTTGATGAAGTTGAAAAACTCGCCGAAAATAGGAAAACTTGGAAAACAACGATGCGAGCCCGATGTGACGTTTAACGGCACGAGAAGGATGTAAGATGTAAGATTCTTCAATATTACGTTCTTGTAGTATGGATATATTTGTTCTGTTTTGTGCCCATGATATTTGAACGACTCTTCACTGTGACTGTTATATAAAAATCTACATATAATATGCCAGTTTCTCAACATCTTTAGCCTCGTGACATCTTCTCCTATGTCAGACTGTCCTTCCCCTCTCATTCCAGGATTGTCCTACTCAAAAGATGAACTCCAAATATTGTCTCTCTCTCATTCTCTCCTATCTTTCTCTCTCTCTCTCTCTCATTCTCTCCTATCTCTCTCACCTCTCTCCTCTCTCTCTCTCCTCTCTCTCATCCTCTCTTCTCTCTCTCTCCTCTCTCTCTCATTCTCTCTCTCTCTCTCATTCTCTCCTTTCTCTCTCTCTCTCTCTGAACCTTAAGTGCCCAGGGCACATGGGGCTTCCGCAAGGATTTTCCACAAATGCCTGTCCTTTGCCTTTTTTTCTGCTCTTGCCCATCTGAGCCCTCTATTGCTCAACATCCTTTCTGTTGTTCTTCTCCCTGTCTCTTTTGGTCTACCCTTACTTCTATTCCCCTGTGGTGTCCATCTTAGTGCTATTTTTGGTAGTAAGTTGTCAGTCATTCGGGGCACATGTCCCAACCATCGCCAGCGTCTTTCCTCAATAATTGCTGTCAGTGGCTTCATACTCCAAATAATACTTATATATAATTCAAAAAGTCTGAGTCTGTCAATATGTGATCCCAATTCTCTTCTACCCGTCTCCAAATTCTCTCCCATGGGGGGAGCACTGACTGAGAACTCTCGCACTAAAGACACAAGTTGACACTTTCATCGGCACTTTGCTTGATTCCGTGTTCTTCTTTTATAAATACAAGGCATGGTCACGTTCTCTTCCATAGCCACGCCTATTTTTCTAACCAGCCAATTATATCACCTGTCACTCCAGGGTACTCTTACCCTCCTCTTGGTGCCAACAATGTCCCATCTTCGCCCACTCCTGGATGTATGGATGGGTGGGTGTATAAAATCTTAGTATAAAGTTTTCCGATCTCTTAGAAAGAATGTGATGTGTGCACTTCAGATGGACACAAAGATTGACATCAGATGCCTGGACTCTGTACGTAGATGTTAATTTCTACATTGGTATCATGTAAACTCTTTCAAGCCCCGTTCCAAAGTCGGGATATTAAAAGCCCCATTCCAAAGTCGGGATATTAAAAACCCCGTTCCAAAGTCCAGATATTAAAAGCCCCATTCCAAAGTCGGGATATAAAAAGCTCCGTTCCAAAGTCGGGATATTAAAAGCCACGTTCCAAAGTCGGGATATAAATGTTACAAGATTGAAAATACATACGTTATATAGGCGTACATGAAAAACAGTTCAACTCCAACAAAAGTGTGTAATACACGATCAAAGTAGAAAATGTTCTTATCTTTACTTTAAAACAACGAATTAACAAAAAATAAGGTGCATTATTTTTCAGAGCTGTCAGTTTATAAAAAAAAATCTCTTCTTGCCATGAACACTTTAAAGTACTGAAAAAAAAGTATAATTCAAGGAGATAAATCTTGACAACCAGCCCAAACCTAGGACAAATAGGCCCCTCAATTTTTGTTTTCTTTTCAATGAAGGACGATGTTTGGAAAATTTGACACTATCCTGAAAAATCGGGACGTTTTGTAACTTCACAACAGTACTAACATCATTAGTACATTGCTGGCCATGTAGATACTGACTACAGATTATGACATAGACATCATATCACCAGTACATTGCTGGCCACGTAGATACTGACTACAGATTATGACACAAACATCATATCACCAGTACATTGCTGGCCACTTAGATACTGACCACAGATACTGGCCACAGATACTGACCACAGATACTGACCACAGATACTGACCACAGATACTGACCACAGATACTGGCCACAGATTATGCAATGAGCCAGTTTTGATTGAGGGGGAAGTGAAATCACAAAATATCTCTACAGCAAACAGATAAGTGATAAAATCCTGAGCCTTTTTATCTGTGGTCATCCAGAGCAAATAGTGACGTGGCCGCGTGACAGCCCGGCCTAATCAACAGCCATCGCCAGACCATCATCAGCAGAGTTACATCAGAGGGAGACAAAAAGTGTGAAGTCTGACTCTTGAAAGACACACCTGGTCCAGGTGAGAAACTGAATCGCACAGTCGACACGCCATTCTTAAATAGAAATAAAACTAGTCTAAAACAATATAGCCATGATATTGTGCTTGTTAATATAATCGGTTTTGAGTTGGTTAGAGGTCATAATTATCCACATCCACGCTCACTATTCAACGATAATTCCACCCTTTCTGGTGTGTGGGACATTACGATAAATCGACCTACTCTGGTGTGTGGGACATTACGATAAATCGACCTACTCTGGTGTATGGGACATTGCCATAAATAGACCTACTTTAGTGTGTGGGACATTACGATAAATTGACCTACTCTGGTGTGTGGGACATTACGATAAATCGACCTACTCTGGTGTGTGGGACATTACGATAAATCGACCCTTTCTGGTGTATGGGACATTGCCATAAATAGACCTATTTTAGTGTGTGGGACATTACGATAAATTGACCTACTCTGGTGTGTGGGACATTACGATAAATCGACCTATGCTAGTGTGTGGGACATTAGGACAAATCAACTTATTCTGATGTGTGGGACACTACGATAAATCAACCCTGTCTGGTGTGTGGGACACAACGACAGCTGCAGCACACACCCACTGGTAGGTGTTGTAATACACGAGACATCTTCACATTCACATCAGAAGTGAAGAACTAGCAGCATCATTCGAACACAACAATGTGAAGTAAAATGCAAAAAAAAATGTTATACATCGCATCCCAAATCTTAGTATAATGTAACGCTTCAACCACAGGCCTTCTACGTAATAAGAATACACAAGAACTGTATAAACATAAATAACAAACAACACAATACACACATATAATCCACGCAATATGCTCATGACATATACAAAAATGGGCCTCTATTCTGATAAAGGTTTTGGTTGACCTGGCATCTCTCCGAGCTTGAAACGTTGCCCAAGTTATTTTCTTCTTTTCTCTCCAACATTTGTCACAGCCAGTGGTTTGTTTCAAGCAACGCATCATGGTACATACACTGTATCAATGTATGCTTCATCAACAACAATAACTTAACAATACCAGCAGATCATAATACAAGGTCTTATCCCTATCTTAACAGTCAGTTATTATTGTTATTCAACCCACACAAGAGTGTTTATCTCCCCTCTCTCTCTCCCTCTACCCCACTCTCTCTCTCTCTCTTATTTGAGGACTGCTCCACATGGCAAGGATATTCTTCTTCAAGAAATGCGAGGAAAAATCTATTCTTCCGTCTCCTGGTTGTTTTAAAATTCTGAAAAGCTCTTATAATCCCATTCATTCATTCATTTGCATGTCCCTTGCGGAACTTTGTCTCCCTAACAGCACTCCTCTAGGCCTCTCGGTTGTGAGCAAGAAGGCCTGCCGCTGCTGCATCCATTTGCAGATCGTCAACGATGTCTTTTGGTCTTCCTCTCTTTCTTTTTCCCATTATGTATCCTTCCAATACGGTCTTCTCTAAATTATCATGACGTTTAATGTGTCCAAATTATTTAAGTTTTCTCTCTTTAATCCTCTTTACTAGCCAGCCTTCTTCAATATTAAGCTCTTGTAGTATAGATATATTTGTTCTTTTTTGTGTCCACGATATTTCGAGAACTCTTTTGTAGCATTTACATTCAAAGGCATTTATGCGTTTCTCAGCTGTTTTGTTAAGTGTCCAGGTCTCACAGGCATATGTTGCTATGGGAAAGATGCATGCCCTTAAAAATCTTATTTCTCTGGTTCTGCTTAACCCCAGGTTGTTTATAAAACTCAGGCGCCTTCGACCTACTTTTGCACGTCAAAATCTTCTCTTGTTTATGATATCATCTCTGTAACTGCGACTTACTATGAATACGAGAATACAAAGATGATATGCTAATTTTAGTAACAATTAAATATTTCAAACAAACTGCAGAAGGCCTTCGCCGGGTGCACAAGAACACTGTTGAAAAGAAAAATAAATAATACAAGTTCAAAAAGAATGATTAAAATTTGTGACCTTTGTACAAGAAACAGGAAAATTATGGCACACAATCTATGGCATTCGCTTCATCGATAGTGCAGGGTTCACAAAAATTCATTTCATAAATTAGTGACTTGTTCACATTATTTGTAAGAATGAGAAAATGAGTACCAGTTATAAATTTGTGCGTTCATGCTGAGATCAACGTGGCTGGGGCAGAGTTATTACGATGCCAGAATAATTGTATGGTAATCAGGTAACTAAACAGCTGGCCAAGACCCTTCTCCCATCATCACATGGCATTCTTTTTCAACAGGTTGCTGTGCTGTTTCAATAGACTAGAACTTGACGTAGTCCTTTCGCTGCTGGCATGATTCTTCAGCTGCCGTGCGTGGGGTGAAACTCCTCCCGGCCAGTGAAGAAAAATGCGATTAGGGTTGCCGTGCAATGTCGTGGAAAAGGTGATGGAAAGTTTAATCGGTATGGCCAGTAGACTCACGGTGAGGGCTTTTCATACCACGGCACCTCTGCTCTAGAGGGCGCCCACGTCCTATATACACCCATACTGGGTCAATGTACCTAAACCGGCTTAACCCAGGGGCGAAACATGATGGCTACGCATATCACGGTACCTCCGCTCTAGAGGCCGGTCACGTCCTATATACACCCATACTGGGATAATACGTCTAAACCGGCTTAACTCAGGGGCGAAACTCCCTAGTGGCGAGGATTCGTCCTCCTCGACAAAAGCTCCGTCCTGGTCACCACCAGGAAGGGTAGCGGCCACGACCACAAATTGCTGAAGTCGGAGACACTGGACATGTGCAGTCTAGATAGGCAGCCACCTCTCACTCGACGGGGATATATTATATCGAAATCACGTTGAGGTTTTCCGGTGAGAAAGTCCAACTCTGGACTGGATGGGCAACCACCTCTTACCCGGCGGGGATATATTCATATCCAAACCACGTCGAGGTTTTCCGGTGAGAAAGTCCAGCTCTAGACTAAACTGGTGCAACGAAAACCACAGTGTCACGCAATCCCGCATCTGTGACCCATCGAGAATATAGGCTCAAGCCCCACGTTGCTCTCAGCCTCCATCCTAAATGAGACTATCGCGAGAACCACAGGAGTAAATTCAGTAGGATCACGGGGCGATCTTGGTGGTAGAAGCGAACAAAGAAGAAGAAGAAGAAGAAGAAAGACGCAGTCCTCATGGTTGTGGAGCCGGCTGAGAAGTATCTCTCCAGAACTTCCATTAAGTTCAATATTACCTACTCGACATCCGGCACGATGATTTGCTTTCAAGATGAGTTTGACCTTTTACTAGAATGGCCTTTTCACATTAGTTACGCGACCACTAAAATACTTGGTATAAAGTGGAATGATTTCAAGAATGAGGCAGAGATAAGATAAAACAGATGAGCAAACAACGACCTGTCTCATGGGTGATCAGGAAAAGGAGATGGGCGTATGTCGGTCACGTGATGAGAAGTAACAATCAGAGAATACCAAAAAAAGCTATCAAGTGAAACACAACAGGCCGAAGAAAAAGATGTCGACCACGTGCAACTCTAAAGAGGACATTGTTTATAGAGGCCAGTTCAGTGGGCATAACATCCCTTGATGAGGTTGAAAAGCTCGCCTAAAAGAGTAAAACTTGGCCAAGTACCGTGCGGGCCGTATGTGACTTTTAACGGCAGGGATGTAAGGATGAGACCACAGAACAGAGAATACGACGAAGACGAGAAGAGGAGAAGAAAGAAGAGGAGAAGGAGTGGAAGAGGAAGAAAAAGAAAAGCAGAAGAAGAAGAAAGAGGATGAAGAAGTACAGCCTGAAGGTCCCTGTCCAGCTGTCACTTGTTACGGAGCATTGAAACTCACTGAGGTACAAGTATATAGTCATATATTCATAGAAACTAACCGAAACTTTCATTTAATGCAGACACTTTCTATATAACTAGAGCTATTATAAAGTCAAAAATAGTTCAGGTATTGAGATAACAAAGTTAAATTTTAGGACCATCCATGGAGTTCAGAAACGGATTTTTTTCAACTTGAGGACATATCTAATTCCGGAAAATTGATACTGAAACAGGAAGTATTCTCATGTATTCTATTTTAACAGTCACTCTTCTCAAGTGTTCTGTTTTAACAGGAAGTATTCTCACGTGTTCTGTTTTAACAGGAAGTATTCTCACATGTTCTGTTTTAACAGGAAGTATTCTCACGTGTTCTGTTTTAACAGGAAGTATTCTCACATGTTCTGTTTTAACAGGAAGTATTCTCACATGTTCTAACAGGAAGTATTCTCATGTTTTCTGTTTTAACAGGAAGTAACTCTGGAGTCTGGTAGTAATCCCTTTGTGAGGTGGCGTCCAAATACCCCCCCCCCCCTCCTTTTTTATTTTTAGATACCTGGCTTCTGAGGCTTAAGATAAAGGTAGAACTTGAGCTGATTGGCTCAACCAACCAGGCTAGTTTACAGAGGTAGGCGGGCAACTGCTGATCGTATCAGTCCGCAACTATTTCTCTTCAATAGTCTGACGGTCTCGCCTATGCTTTCCTAATGCGCCCAAAAATATAGTTCTTCTTGTGGATGGAAATGAGGAACACATTTTTATTTTCATAGGTCCTACTGCCGAACACTGCATAACAGAACGCCCTATTTTCAGTATGGAAACATTAAGAACACGTACACCACGCAACACAAGATTGATCTGTCTAAGGTAGGGCCGTGACGCAGGCAGAATTCTGGGACATAAGATCAATATCCTCAGTTCTTCTTATCTATGTCTGCAGTATCAAGACAACAGAAGATATTTATCAACATAATCTTCAGTAAAATGAGCACGGAACGTTCTGGAAGGCAGAGATGGTGAACGTCAATACCGACATTGTGTTTGGGAATCGAGTACTTGGGTGTAAAAATGTCAGTTCAGTATTTGCGTAATGGTAGCACCATTCAGTATCGACTACCGGACATCTATAACAAATTAAGCTACGATTACACAAAGTATTTTTGCCAAGGCAAACGCGCTTTTAGAAGTAGAGCAGCCATTATCTGACATCTGGGACAGGAGATCAAGTCGAAGGGAGAACCAAGGATCAAATGTTAGCTCCAACTACCAGATGTTCAAGATAACAGACTATTTGCGTGCTTTTCTAAATGTCTCCATGGATGATGATTCTGCTTGTATATTTACACTGGGAAGTAGTCAGATCTGTTACACCGGGAGACCATGTCATAACTTCCTGACATTCTCTTCGTCGCAGCATCAGCCACAAGGAACACTGAGACTGTGCTATACAGCGAGATGTCACAAAACAAGCGATGTTTTTTTTTCATTTGAAATTTAATTACAAGCAGCGATGGTGTAGTGGTCAGTCTTTCGCCTGCAGACCTGAAGATCGCAGGTTCGATTTCGCACTCGGGTGGAACTTTTTTTCTGACCGACCGTTGCCAGGTTCACCACAGCCTGTAAAAGTTGGGTACCTGGGCCTTCAGTAGGGAAAACAAAGGCAGCCAGGATCAGTGCTGGCTTCTTCTTCTTCGTCTTCTTCTTCTTCTGCTGCTGCTGTCCGAGCCATTAATGCTTACTGCTGCAGATAAAGTTTGCCTCCATTCCTCTCTATTCTTAATCTTCTCTCTCCAGCTGGTGACACCAGTTTCTTTTATATCCTCTTCTATGTTGTCTTTCCATCTCTATCTTTGTCTACCCCTTGGTTGTATTTCCCTCATCTCTTGTGCGTACATAATTTTCATTTGTCTGTTCTCTTCCATTCTTTCTACATGGCCCAGCCAGATAGTCTGTTCAGTTTTAAGGCATTTATAATTCTTTAGGACTTAAATAAACCGTTCGGTTCAGTGTTGGCATCACTACTTCAAATTCTGTAGTGGCCTTGAAACATGCAACCACAAGCAGCTCACACCTGGCTTTGGCAGGAAAATGCTACTTAATAAATACGGGAAGAATAAAGAAGTGAAGACAACATACGATATAATACCGATAACTGTATACGTGAAGATAACGGTAAAATCACTTCACCCTGCAGGCCCATACACTCCTGACATCTCTTAATTAGCCTCTTCTTTTCTTTGAGAAGATAATTTTAGACATCTCCTGAAACCAGGTCTGCACGAGTTCATTAACTGCACCAACAGAGGTGAACGTGCGACTGCGTAGAACCTATTTACGTGGACCAAAGACATGATAATCGCATGGTCCCTAGGTTAGGTTAGGATGACCAAAGACATGATAATCTCATGGCCCCTAGGTTAGGTTAAGATGACCAAAGACATGATAATCTCATGGCTCCAGGTTAGGTTAAGATGAACAAAGACATGATAATCTCAGGCTCCAGGTTAGGTTAAGATGACCAAAGACATGATAATCTCAGGCTACAGTTTAGGTTAAGATAACCAAAGACATGATAATCTCAGGCTCCAGGTTTGGTTAAGATGACCAAACACATGATAATCTCAGGCTACAGGTTAGGTTAAGATGACCAAAGACATGATAATCTCAGGCTACAGGTTAGGTTAAGATGACCAAAGACACGATAATATCAGGCTCCAGGTTAGATCTGTAAGAGGGGGGGGGGTGACGAAGATATTAAAATCGCAGCTGTTACGTTACGTTATATATGTGGGCTTGTTGCACTATGTTGATGTGGGCTTGTTGCACTATGCTGATGTGGGCTTGTTGCACTATGTTGATGTGGGCTTGTTGCACTATGTTGATTTAGGCTTGTTGCACTATGTTGATGTAGGCTTGTTGCACTATGTTGATGTAGGCTTGTTGCACTATGTTGATGTAGGCTTGTTGCACTATGTTGATGTAGGCTTGTTGCACTACGTTGATGTAGGCTTATTGGACTTTGTTGATGTGGGCTTGTGTCAGGGGTGTTGATGGCTGATCTTCGGCCACGAGAGACTATTGCTCTAACACTTTACCACCCAGAAGACAAACAGACTAGAAGCTGGAAACTTTACAAAACAACATTTTCTATCTTTGACAACAAAATTATTTTGACATAATTGACTTTTGTGTGCGCGTTTAGATAAAATTGTTTTTTTTTTTTAAATTTCAGATTTATAAAAAATTTTGTATCGGCATGTTATTATTAAATGATCAGAGAATCCCAAAACAAGCTATCAAGTGGAACACAACAGGCCAAAGAAAAAGAGGCAGACCGCGTGAAACTCTGAAGAGGACATTGTTAAGAGAGGCCAAATTAACAGGCATAAAATCCTTTGATGAGGTTGAAAGACTCGCCGAAGCAGGAAAAATTGGCGAACTACTTTGCGAGCCCTATGTGACGTTTAACGGCACGGGAAGGATATAAGACATAAGAAGATGTTATTATGCCCCAGGCCTAATCTAAAGGCATCTGACAGATAAGAGTGGAGGACACAGATAAGAGTGGAGGACACAGATAAGAGTGGAGGACACAGATAAGAGTGAAGGACACAGATAAGAGGCGATGACAAAGATTCAATATTCCGGTTCTGTCTACAATATGTGCGACTTGCTCTGTAGATTTCTGGGCTAGAGGGGAAGATCACTTTTTCTTGCGTCACATTGTTTTCACTTCCATACTGACAACATCCCGCGGCGAGTTCCAGCAAGTTTCAGTCCCACTTCTCAAAGAAATATCCAAACTGCTCAACAGTGGTACAATCCCATAGGGAGAGTCCACGGTTATTTCACCTTGGTTTCAACATGACTAAATGCAGAGCGCTGCGCTTTGCGTGTTCGAATAACCCATCAGCCATATCGAACGTAATGTATTGCGCCAGCTTCTATCCGTTATGGTTACCGTGTACTTTTAAAATTTGCCCGTATTTTTAATTCTCCTTCCTATTATTATTATTATTATTGAATAACGTATTCTACATCTAATCAGTATGTGATAATTACTGGATGTGAGAAATTTAATATGAGAAATGTGTGATGCTAGTCACTGGGTGAACTGACAAACGTGTCTAAGCACCAACTAAAACAAGTGTTTCTGGCGTTTACTTGCTGACTGGCCAACAACAAAGAACATAAATGTTCTCTGCGCAACCGATCTCATACGATAACAATCTGTCTGGAACCTTTCTAGCCGATCCCAACTCCCCCCCCCCCCTCACTCACACAACATTGCAGCAAACCCTTGACTTGATTACATAACAGGGACAGAGAGTGACCCGACTTAAAGGCCATGTAGCCCAGCAGCCATGTAGCCCAGCAGCCATGTAGCCCAGCAGCCATGTAGCCAGGAAACACTGGAAGGCTTTTTCAGTCTTTGTTCACTTCCGAATGTCCCGCTGTATGTCCTAATTGTAGCTGTAAACCAGTGGCCAAAGGTGTCATTTTCAAAGAAACACAAGAGTGCAAATAACACCCAGTGTTTATTCTGTGATGTCTCGTTATTAGATGACAGCCAAGATAACTTTGTACAATATATACGTTCTTCATGTTAGAGACATTGGGAAAAGGAGGGGCCATAACCCTTTTTTTCGCCAGGGGAAAGCACCGTGAAATTAATGAAACATTTATATACACTCATAAAAGATTCTCAAAGCCACGTCTTGTCCTACAGAATTGCTGAGTTACAAAGTAGTAATTTGATTCTGTAAAAAAAAAATGGCTTACTTGTGATCTGTAGTTGTATCTGGGTTTCATGTACTTTTGTATAAATATCTGAGTGTAGGAATTAATGTTTTAGTTAACTGGTGCTGACATATTCGAGTTTCACCAGTTCTGTAGCTACATTTGGAATTCATAACTTGTACATGTATATCTGACTACATAAATCATGTAAGAATACCCAGCTTACATAACTCATGTAAGAATACCCAGCTTACATAACTCATGTAAGAATATCTAGCTTACGAAACTCATATTAGAATATTCAGCTTACATAACTAATGTAAGAATATTCAGCTTACATAACTCATGTAAGAATATCCAGCTTACATAACTCATGTAAGAATATCCAGCTTACGAAACTCATATTAGAATATTCAGCTTACATAACTAATGTAAGAATATTCAGCTTACATAAATAATGTAAGAATATCCAGCTTACATAACTAATGTAAGGATATTCAGCTTACATAACTCATGTAAGAATATTCAGCTTATATAACTCATGTAAGAATATCCAGCTTACATAACTCATGTAAGAATATCCAGCTTACATAACTCATGTAAGAATATCCAGCTTACATAACTCATGTAAGAATATCCAGCTTACATAAAAGCTGATTGAGAAAACATTTACTTAAAACTGTTTTCATTCAGTTAGTTTCTTTTGTTCATCTATTCCCTGGTCGACCTGGTTCACTGAAATGATCTGGTTCACTGATAGATCTAGTTCATTTGTCGAACTGGTTCACTAGTCGAACATGGTCCACTGAACGATCTGGTTCACTGATAGATCTAGTTCATTCGTCGAACTGGTTCACTAGTCGACATGGTCCACTGAACGATCTGGTTCACTGATAGATCTAGTTCATTCGTCGAACTGGTTCACTAGTCGAACATGGTTCACTGAACGATCTGGTTCACTGATCGATCTAGGTTCACTCGTCGATCTGGATCACTGGACAATCTGGTTCACTGGTCGACGTGTTCAGTCTAGTTCACTCGTCGATCTGGATCACTGGACGATCTGGTTCACTGGTCGACCTGGTTCCCGGTACTTAGGTTAACTGGTCATAGTGACCCATCTAGATGTAAGTGCCCCTGTTTGTAGAGCTAACAAAAGTTCAACTATCATACATTCAACGATCACGTGACCGAAGATCATATGACTGACGATCACATGACCGACGATCACAGAGTTGTGGAACTGTTGAGTTCGACCTCTTCCTGCCTGGACGCCTGATCCTTGCCGAGGAGCCGGTGGCTGGAGTAGACTGTGACAGACGTGCTTGGTGGCCCTGACCTAAATATGTTGGACTCGCTGTAATAGAGAAACGAAAACCAGAACATTTTGAAAGATATTTGCCAGTCTTGGACTAAATCAAAGAAAGAACAAACATGGCGCTATATTTTTATCCAATTTTTTATATCTAAAATCAGCGTGTACATAAACACTATTCTTAAATAAGATAAGATTATAACTAGTTCATTTGGTTAAGACAAGATTAAATTAGAAGGAAAATAGCAGGAGACAGCACCGAGACAGCCTGGCAACTCTTTCCACGTGCAGTTAACTTCACAGACATAGATCTTAACAAAAGTGAAATTTGATATTGTGATATCGCTAGAGATTCACATTTGAAGTAGTAGTACCCTCATTCTGTGAATCACACTACAGTTGTCATGGAAACGCAGGAAACTGGCCGTTCTGTTAGAAATTTGGACTAGTTTGAACTGCGAATCTTTCCTGAGTCAGCCATTTAGTGCAATAGTGAACTATTTACCAAAGACTTATCACTTTTGCAAAATACGTTTCTTATTCTACCACAGAAGTTTACTTTCATTTATTCATTTATTTGCATGTCCCTTGCGGAACTTTGCCTCCCTAACAGCTCTCCTGTAGGTCTCTCGGTTCTGAGCAAGATGGCCTGCTGTTGATGCATACATTTGCAGATTATCAACGATGTCTTGCAGCCATCTTCGCCTTGGTCTTCCTCTTTTTCTTTTTCCCATTATGTACCCTTACAATACGGTCTTCTCTAGATTATCATGACGTTTAATGTGTCCAAAATATTTAAGTTTTCTCTCTTTAATCTTCTTTACTAGCCAGCCTTCTTCAATATTAAGTTCTTATAGTATGGATAAATTTGTTCTTTATTGTATCCATGATATTTGAAGAACTCTTCTGTAGCATTTACATTCAAAGCCATTTATGTGTTTCTCAGCTGTTTTGTTAAGTGTCCAGGTCTCACAGGCATATGTTTCGATGGGAAGAATGCATGCCCTTAAAAATCTTATTTTTCTAGTTCTGTCTTACTTACTTAATTATGTAAGGGAAGACTAACAAAGTCATGCAGAATATCAGAGAAGTCATTAGGTGTACTTTATAACGGTGCCGAACATAAGATTATTGCTACTAAAACATAGTCACTCGAGTCTACTGACTCTGACACCATTTACATTGACTCAACTTGCGATGACACAGTAGATGAAGAGTTGACATGCGATTCGGCATCTGCCTTGAACGTAAGGAATTGAAATTTGACTTGAGACTCCCAGGTAGTGACTTAAAACTTGACTTGAGATTTCAAGGTATTGGCTTGAAAATTGACGGCAACGACCTGAAACTTGACTCCAGACTTGAAGGCAACGACCTGAAACTTGACTCCAGACTTGAAGGCAACAACCTGAAACTTGACTCTAGGCTTGAAGACAACGACCTGAAACTTGACTCCATACTTGAAGGCAACGACCTGAAACTTGACTCCAGACTTGAAGGCAACAACCTGAAACTTGACTCTAGGTTTAAAGGCAAGGACCTGAAACTTGACTCCAGACTTGAAGGCAACGATCTGAAACCTGACTCCATACTTGAAGGCAATGACCTGAAACTTGACTCTAGACTTGAAGGCAAGGACCTGAAACTTGACTCCAGATTTGCAGGCAATGACCTGAAACTTGACTCTAGGCTTGAAGGCAACGACCTGAAACTTGACTCCGACTTGAAGGCAACGACCTGAAACTTGACTCCAGACTTGAAGCCAACGACTTGAAACTTGACTCCAGAATTGAAAATGGTGACTAGGAACTTAGTGTGAAACTTTCCACGAAGACCTGACAACAATCATTGCTAGAATGTTGTATTTAGTCCAATTTTCTCTTTTCTAGTGAAACATTGCTTATAAACCACATAACAGAAGTACATCTAGAGGTAAGACAAATAAATATGATATATTTTAACAGTTTAGACTGCACCGAAAATTTGACCAAAGAAAGTGAAATGTTTAACAAAATCCTATTGAAGTTGAATTTCTCGATATATACCCTAAGAAAGTAACAAAGATTCATTGAATTTGACATAAGAATACAGAACATAAAATTTAAAAAAAACCATAAAATTAATAAAGATAAATGAGACGAAACGCAAGAGAAAGAACAAGGGAGAGAAGAGAAAGAACAAGGGAGAGAAGAGAAAGAACAAGGGAGAGAAGAGAAAGAACGTGAATTAAGAACATAAACAGTGATGATTTCAAACATCACAAACGGCCATGTAGTAGAAGTTGTGATCAGAAACAGCACTGAGACAGACATCTATTGATGATGGTGATTGATGATTGATGATGATGATGATGGAGAGGACTGCAGGTTGTTGTTGAAAGCACAGATAGGTTGTAGGTTGTTGTTTTAAGCACAGATAGGTTGTAGGTTGATGTTGTTGAAAGCACAGATGTTATCTACTTTTGTCTAGTGACTTAAAAATACTTATCGTGGAAAAGTATCGTGGCAATCTACTTGCATTACACTAGATATAACATTTGAATTTGACAACCATACGTTCATACATTTCATAAGAATTTCAAACAGGTGACAAGCTAACCTTTCGACCAGCCATTCAGTCATGCATGTACTTGTACGTGGTTGCTGCGGTGGTTGGTGTGTGTGTCACAGCAGAAATGACGTTCATCTTCATTCTTTCTGTGCTCCATAGCAAGAAACCACAAACTTTCATCCAGCCAACCAGTCGGTCAACCATCCCATCATTCAGCCAATCAGTCGGTCAACCAGCCCATCATCCAGCCATCTAGTGGGTCAATCAGCCCATCATCCAGCCATCTAGTCGGTCAACCTATCATCCATTCAACCAATCACACAATCAAACAGTCATCCAACCAACCAACCAACCAACCAACCAACCAGCTGATTAAACAACCAACCAGTCGATCAAACAACCATCCAACCAACCAGCTGATCAAAGACCCATGTAATCAACCAGTCGATCAACCAATTATCCACCCAACCAGCCGACCATCCAGTCCATCAATCAACCAACCACACAACCAGCTGACCACACAACGAACCAGTCGATTAAAGAACCATCAAACCAACCAACCAACCAGTCCATCAACCAACCATCCATCCAACCAACTACCCACTCAGCCAGTCGAACGAACAACACATACACAACGCGCAAACATAACACACACATAACAGAACAAAAAGCAGCCACAAAAATTAAATCTATCTAAGTCAATACCATGACCAACATATCAACATACACAAAGAAGCGATATCTACACTGGGAAGAATTTTCTTTCTACAGATCTTCCACTACACAGAGATAGAAAGCTGATACAAAGGTAGTCAGTTCAAACAACAACAGCAACAGCAACAACAACAACAACAACGACAGAATACATCAGTTTCCCTCTCTCTCTCTCTCTCTCTCTCTCTCTCTTGTATTTGAAATAAACGACTTGTACATCTCTACACGCTTGTACATGAAGAGATTCTCTCATAAAACATATTTCCGGGAAAAAAATCTATAAAACATGAAAAAAAAACAGGCAAGATATCTGGGAAAACATATAACAAGGTTATTGTTTTAACCTTGATTGTTATAAAAATATAATATGGAGGAGGGAACAAGCAACAGAATCGTGCATACAATTAAGATGTTTGTTTACAGGAAAGGCTGACTTGAATAAAAACAGAAAATGAAGGAAAAAAAATTGGTTGCTTGAAAGTGCGATGTCTGTCTCCAATTCTTGGATGTTACTGTATTATGTTACTGCATCACTGTTGCTGTTTCCTGGTTTTTGTTATTGCCGCTCTTATTATCCTGGTTATTGTTATTGCAGCTCTTATTATCCTGGTTATTGTCGGTCTTATTATCCTGGTTGTTGCTATTGGCGTTCTTATTATCCTGGTTATTGTTATTGCAGCTCTTATTATCCTGGTTATTGTCGGTCTTATTATCCTGGTTATTGCCGTTCTTATTATCCTGGTTATTGTTATTGCCGCTCTTATTATCCTGGTTATTGTCGGTCTTATTATCCTGGTTGTTGTTATTGCCGCTCTTATTATCCTGGTTATTGTTAGCTTCTGTTGCAAGCTCCCACTCTCAGCAACCAAAACCAGCTTGAAGATCTTAAAATACAGGCAGAACCAAATAGAGGAAGGTGGTTACAGCCGAGGTGGTTAAATTCACGGCGTAGATACAAGACCACAGCTTCTAGAGAGACTCCACTGCCACAAGAAACACATAAATGCTAGCTCCATTAGTCGCGCTGGAAGTCAAGGGGCCAACTCCGGTAAGTAAGCTAAAGTTTTCCTTAGAAACTCGTGAACGAGATTTTCACACAAAGAATGATGACGTCATTTCCTCCATGATGACCTTGTGTGACCTGGCCAGCTGGACTGAGGTAGTTCTCCCTCTGTGATGTACCTCTCATATACCTGACCAGTAATTATCAAAACCATCGAATAATATCGGAATAACCATTTACAGAAGTTAAGACTGAAACTTTTTTGTTCAATCAAAAATAAAACGCCAAACAAATATACTCAGAGAACATGATACATGATACATGATAAATCTATTATAAAAATGACACCCGATATACATATATACATGTATAATATTTAGGGCCCTAAAAGAGATCCGATATACATATATACATGTATAATATTTAGGGTCACAAAAGAGACCCGATATACATATATACATGTATACTATTTAGGGCCATAAAAGAGACCCGATATATATATATATGTATATATATATATACATGTATAATATTTAGGGCCATGGAAGAGACCTGATATACATATATACATGTATAATACTTAGGGCCATGAAGGAGACCCGATATACATATATACATGTATAATATTTATGGCCATGAAAGAGACCCAATATACATATATACATGTATAATATTTAAGGCCATGAAAGAGACCCGATATACATATATACATGTATAATATTTAGGGCCCCGAAAAAGACGAAACTTAATAAATATCGATTTGAATTTTGATGTGGTCAGAGAGTTGATCAAAGGATACATCAAGGTAAAAAGGCACCCGGGTAACTGAATGGAAATTACTAGGGAATATGTAGATATAAACATTCAAGACAACAGGAAAACACGTTAAAAAAGCAGATAAGGGAAAACAGTTATTTGAGGGAAAGGGATAATCGATCTTTTCAAGGAAAACATTTAAATCAGCAAGAGAAAAAGGAGGAAGGAGATAGAGAGAAAAGCTGAGGGGAGAGGCGAGAGAATACTTTGGAGATCTGCTAAAAACAAACAAACAAACAAACAAAACTGGAAAAGGTGGAAAATTCAAGGGAAAAAGACAGCAAAGGAGGACAAATTAAAAATATCCAAAATAGGCTGACCTGGTGACACGAGAAAGGGGAGACAAAATGAACTAAATTTAAACATCAGAGAAGGGAGAGAACTGAGAAGGACGATCTCCAAAGCTGGAGGGGCTCAGAGTTGACGAAATCCTAGAAGAACTCTTCGTCATGTAGCGTCCATGATACTGTTTAATATTTCTTAATATTATATCAGACGGAACCTTCACGCTTTAACAAAATAATTTTCACGGAGTTATGTTACCTTTGATGTAACTTTCGCTAGGATATATAGCACAAAGTTCCAAGGATCAGCTCATCCGAAGTTTGAAAATTGTTTGTGTCTTTCAAATATTTCTGTGCTGCTACAGATAAAAACTGTCCATGAGATTAACTTCCAAGTGCGAGCTTATTTTATTCCATCTAGGTCGAGAGGTAGGAGTTGGGAGGTGGGGAGTTGTGGGTTGGGGAGGTGGGAGGGTGGTGGGGAATAACTTTTCCGCTCAGAGAAACTGTTTAAAAAAAACATTGCATAGGACTAAGCATAAAAAAAATCATTATTATTTTCCTTCTCCCGTCACATTTTGTGGGGTTACAACTAGTAAGTACAAAATACATAAAACTTTGATCTTATGTCTGGCAAGAACGACAATAAGCAGAGTCACCAAGCTGATCTTGACAGGAATTTTTTCTTCTTTTAAGCATTAGTCTGACACTCATTTGAAGTCAGTGTCATAGTTACCAGATGTTCTTTAAATCAGGGGAAGGGAGGAAGAGGAGAAGGGGTGGGGGAGGGGGATGTGACGGGATATAAAGATCTAAAATAAAATGGTTAAAAAAACGTAACAGGCCAGGAAACACCGAAATTGCCAGGAAACACTGAAATTGCCAGGAAACACTGAAATTGCTATTAAACATTGAAAATGCCGTGAAACGCTAAACACACCAGGTATTACTGGAAAATGCAGTGAAACAATGAAAATGCCAGGAAACACTGAAAATGTCATGAAAATATCAGGAATCATTGACAACGTCATGAAACACTGAAAACATCACGAAACAATGAAAAATGCCAGGAAGCATGAAAATGCAATGAAACACTGAAATTGGCATTAAACATTGAAAATGCCATGAAACATTGAAAATACCAGGAAACACTGAAAATGCCATGAAGCACTGAAAATGCCATGAAACAGTGAAAACGTCATGAAACACTGGAAATGTCATGAAATACTGACAAGGCCAGGGTATACTATTCTGCATAAGAAATATTTTAAGTGATTTCTGTCTATAAGTGAAAATATGACACTAGAAGAGTCAACGTGTACGCGTCATTGACTGATTTCAGTAAAACACTAGTTTGATGACTCTACTGTCAGCGTCAAAGTTTTCTGGCAGCCGTACCCGTTTTTTACAACACTGATCTCTTCCTTACTCTGAGTACTTTCATATTGTTCTCTACAATACAGATACTTTTATATTGTTCTCTACAATACAGATACTTTTATATTGTTCTCTACAGTACAGATAAAGTTAGCTCTTGCATGGCGCAGTGGCACACTAGAGGAGGTGGGCTGTTGGTGTCCATACCTTCAGAAAACTGTTGGCATTTTACAGCAGACTTTCTCAAATATTTCGCTTCACTGGAACGCCATAGTTTTATATCATCCTCTTGTTATAGTTGTATATCATCCTCTTGCTAGTTTTTCTTATCCTCTTGCAATAGTTTTCTTACCTTCTTATATAGTTTTCTTATTTTCTTGGCACAGTTTTCTTCTCCTCTTACAATAGTTTTCTTATGTTCTTATATAGTTTTCTTATCTTCTTGCAATAGTTTTCTTATCTTATTGCAATAGTTTTCTTATCTTCTTATATAGTTTTCTTCTCCTCTTGCAACAGTTTTTTTTATCTTTTTATATAGTTTTCTTATCTTATTGAAATAGTTTTCTTATCTTCTTATATAGTTTTCTTCTCCTCTTGCAACAGTTTTTTATCTTTTTATATAGTTTTCTTATCTTCTTATATAGTTTTCTTATCCTCGTGGTACAGTTTTCTTCTCCTCTTTGAACCGATGGATTAAAAATTTCATCTGTCACAGCTCTTTTTTCCCTACTTCATACTACCCCCACCCCTCTCTCTTCCTCCCAGTTATCCCCCGCCATCCTCCACCAAACAGACCAGTTCTAATACAGTCATAAACGTTTAGTTAGTGGAGGCCGCCACCGCCGAAAAGAAGAAGAATAAATGTATAGTTTACAACATGTGAATCAGGTCTGGCTTGTGGTATACGGCCCGTGGTATATGGTCCGTGGTATATGGTCCGTGATATACGGCCCGTGGTATATGGTCCGTGGTATATGGTCCGTGGTATATGGCCCGTGGTATATGGCCCGTGGTATATGGCCCGTGGTATATGGTCCGTGGTATATGGTCCGTGGTATATGGTCCGTGGTATATGGCTCGTGGTATATGGTCAGTGGTATATGGCCCGTGGTGTAAGGCCAGTGGTATATGGTCAGTGGTATATGGCCCGTGGTGTAAGGCCAGTGGTATATGGTCCGTGGTATACTTCCCGTGGTGTAAGGCCAGTGGTATATGGCCAGTGATACAAGGCCAGTGGTATATGGCCAGTGATACAAGGCCCGTGGTATATGGCCCGTGTGTAAGGACAGTGGTATATGGCCCGAGTTTATGGCCCATGGTACATGGTCCGTGGTGTATGGCTTGGGTAAGAGTGGGTTTCTTTTCCTTGCTTAGAACAGAAAAGTTTAACCAACCTGTCTTGGACAAATCACAAGCATGTATACTCATGGGAGAAAGTAAGTGTGCAGTGGTGTCAAGCGCACCAATCACGTTGTCATGAGTGAAATGAAATCAAATTTGGCACGCAGTTTTGTCTGAGTGTTGTCCACTTCCCCGCGCTGCACGAAGTTTTGTCTGAGTGTTGTCCACTTCCCCGCGCTGCACGAAGTTTTGTCTGAGTGTTATCCACTTCCCCGTGCTGCACGAAGTTTTGTTTGAGTATTGTCCACTTCCCCGCTCTGCACGAAGTTTTGTCTGAGTGTTGTCCACTTCCCCGTGCTGCACGAAGTTGATCGCACTATTCATGGGGAGATAACCACAGCTTCAGTGAAATCATGTGCAGTGATCCATGATTGGTTACTAACAATAAAAGGAGGGTAAGTGTAATTCTGTTCTCAGAGATGTCTCCACTTAATCGTTGAAGAATGGAGTAGGTGTAATTCCAACATAAACATCTTTTTTCATCATGCCAAGATTGAACGAAGATCAGCGAGAAATGGCTGTTGGGATGTTAATTGCTGGATCAACAGTAGCAGCAGTATCTCGACATTTTAATGTCCACAGAAACACAATATCACGCCTTTAAAAGTCGTTTTAACCAAAATGGTTCCCTTGCTGACCGCCATAGAAGCGGCAGACCACGAGTTACCATCCTTGGACAAGACCGCTACATCCACCTCATGCACCTTCGTAACAGGTTTCTCCAGGCAACATGGACTGCCTCCAACATTCCAGGTGTAAGACGTGTGTCGGGCAGGACAGTGAGGAACAGACTCAGAGAGGTAAATCTCTTACCTCATAGGCCTGCAGTTAGACCAGTACTGACAGTTCGCCACAGACAAACCCGCTTGACCTGGGCCAGGCACCACGTGGCACGGCCCTATCATCAATGGAGATGGATCCTATTCACTGGTGAGTCCAGATTATGCCTGCAAGGCCATGATGGGCGAAGAGGAGAACGCTTTGCGAATAACTGTGCGCTAGAGGTGGATAGGAGGATAGGAGGCAGTGTAATGGGTTGGGGAGGAATTTCCTATGCTGGCCGAACAAATCTAGTCTTCCTCAATGGCAACCTTACAGGTTTACGATATAGGGACGAAATCATTACACGCCACGTAATGCCTTTTCTGGATGGTAATGGACAAGACCTGATACTACAGCAGGATAACGCTCGTCCACATGTCGCACGTGTGGTCAGGGAGCACTTTCAGCAGCACCAGATTACTGTCTTGCCACGGCCAGCAGTTTCACCGGACCTGTCACCTATCGAGCACATTTGGGATGAACTGGACCGCAGGCTGCGAAGACGACACAATCGTCCTGGAAACCGCCAAGAATTAGCCCAAGCGTTGCAAGAAGAATGGAATAACATGTCTCAACAATTGATACAACGTGTCATTGGTTCGATGAGAAGGCGGTGTCAAGCAGTTATAACTGCCAGAGGAGGACACACATAATATTGAAACCTTGATTTTATGTTCTTGGGGTGGTGAGCCACATTATGTGAGCTTTTTTTTTTACTTTTTTGTGACATGTGACAGGCTTGAAAATTAACATTTTATCTGTTATTGGATAATCAAACATAAGGTGTGCCAAATTTTATTTCAATCACCACCTGAGCACTTTCATGGTGCTTTTTAAAGCATTGCACACTTTACTTTTTTCCCGTGAGTAAAGCTAAGACTTAGGGTTCCGCGGGAAGTGCCTGGAAAAAAAAAGAGGGGGGGTGGTATTTTAGGTCAAAATATCTCGTGGAACCCGGGTTGAGAAACCCTGGACTGAAAGGTTATGAGGTCAGCACCACACCTGGCTATATTTCCTATCTCAGGTCCAAAATAAGCCAAGTATCTATTTCTATACCTGGGTGACTGATGCGGATGCGACCAGATTCGAACCACAGACCTTTGACATGAGAGTCGAGCACACTAATCATTTCGTCAGGTAGGCGTTGTTTGTTTGTTAATTTCTTGTTATAACCTCTCCATATCTCATCTTGTTTGCTTTTTAATTTCTTGTTATAACCTCTCCATATCTCATCTTGTTTGCTTGTTAATTTCTTGTTATAACCTCTCCATATCTCATCTTGTTTGTTTGTTAATTTCTTGTTATAACCTCTCCATATCTCATCTTGTTTGCTTATTAATTTCTTGTTATAACCTCTCCATATCTCATCTTGTTTGCTTATTAATTTCTTGTTATAACCTCTCCATATTTCATCTTGTTTTGTCTCCTTCCACATCAATCTTTCAGCGTTGAGGATACAAATAGACAACCAGGTAGGGCTCAGAGATTTGCTTCATATAATGGGATACTTAACTCTTCGGTACTTTCCTCCCTCCATATCTCGCTTGGGGGGGGGGGGGCCTATAGCCTGAGTTTCCTACAATTCTTAGCGTGAATGTTTTCTGTGGTATACTGTCTGGTGGTGGTCGTGTAGCGTGGTCAAACCACTTGAGTTGTTTCTGGATACACTGTAATAATGTTGCTACTCCAATCTTTGTCCTGACTGAGACTACCTTTGTCCTGACTGTGTCAACCTTTGTCCTGACTGTGCCAACCTTTGTCCTGACTATGTCAACCTTTGCCCTGACTGTGCCAACCTTTGTCCTGACTGTGCCAACCTTTGTCCTGACTGTGTCAACCTTTGCCCTGACTGTGCCAACCTTTGTCCTGACTGTGTCAACCTTTGTCCTGACTGTGTCAACCTTTGTCCTGACTGTGCCAACCTTTGCCCTGACTGTGCCAACCTTTGTCCTGACTGTGCCAAACTTTGCCCTGACTGTGCCAACCTTTGTCGTGACTGTGCCACCCTTTGCCCTGACTGTGCCAACCTTTGCCCAGACTGTGCCAACCTTTGCCCTGAATGTGCCAACCTTTGACCTGACTATGCCAACCTTTGCCCTGACTGTGCCAACCTTTGCCCTGACTGTGCCAACTTTTGTCCTGACTGTGCCAACCTTTGCCCTGACTGTGCCAACCTTTGTCGTGACTGTGCCACCCTTTGCCCTGACTGTGCCAAACTTTGTCTTGACTGTGTCAACCGTTGTCCTGACTGTGCCAACCTTTGCCCTGACTGTGCCAACCTTTGTCCTGACTGTGCCAACCTTTGTCCTGACTGTGTCAACCTTTGCCCTGACTGTGTCAACCTTTGCCCTGACTGTGTCAACCTTTGCCCTGACTGTGTCAACCTTTGCCCTGACTGTGCCAACCTTTGTCTTGACTATGTCAACCTTTGCTCTGACTGTGCCAACCTTTATCTTGACTGTGCCAACCTTTGCCCTGAACTGGACCGCAGGTTGCGAAGACGACACAATCGTCCTGGAAACCGCCAAGAATTAGCCCAAGCGCTGCAAGAAGAATGGAATAACAAGCCTCAACAACTGATACAACGTGCCATTGGTTCGATGAGAAGGCGGTGTCAAGCAGTGATAACTGCCCGAGGAGGACACACACGATATTGAAACCCTGATTTTCTTTTCTTGGGGTGGTGAGTCACATTATGTGAGCTTTTTTTTTTACTTTTTTGTGACATGTGACAGGCTTGAAAATTAACATTTTATCTGTTATTGGATAATCAAACATAAGGTGTGCCAAATTTTATTTCAATCACCACCTGAGCACTTTCATGGTGCTTTTTAAAGCATTGCACACTTTACTTTTTTCCCGTGAGTAAAGCTAAGACTTAGGGTTCAGCGGGAAGTGCCTGGAAAAAAAAGAGGGGGGGTGGTATTTTAGGTCAAAATATCTCGTGGAACCCGGGTTGAGAAACCCTGGACTGAAAGGTTATGAGGTCAGCACCACACCTGGCTATATTTCCTATCTCAGGTCCAAAATAAGCCAAGAATCTATTTCTGTACCTGGGTGACTGATGCGGATCCGACCAGATTCGAACCACAGACCTTTGACATGAGAGTCGAGCACACTAATCATTTCGTCAGGTAGGCGTTGTTTGTTTGTTAATTTCTTGTTATAACCTCTCCATATCTCAACTTGTTTGATTATTAATTTCTTGTTATAACCTCTCCATATCTCAACTTGTTTGTTTATTAATTTCTTGTTATAACCTCTCCATATCTCAACTTGTTTGTTTATTAATTTCTTGTTATAACCTCTCCATATCTCAACTTGTTTGATTATTAATTTCTTGTTATAACCTCTCCATATCTCAACTTGTTTGTTTATTAATTTCTTGTTATAACCTCTCCATATCTCAACTTGTTTGTTTATTAATTTCTTGTAATAACCTCTCCATATCTCAACTTGTTTGATTATTAATTTCTTGTTATAACCTCTCCATATCTCAACTTGTTTGTTTATTAATTTCTTGTTATAACATCTCCATATCTCAACTTGTTTGTTTATTAATTTCTTGTTATAACCTCTCCATATCTCAACTTGTTTGATTATTAATTTCTTGTTATAACCTCTCCATATCTCAACGTGTTTGTTTATTAATTTCTTGTTATAACCTCTCCATATCTCAACTTGTTTGATTATTAATTTCTTGTTATAACCTCTCCATATCTCAACGTGTTTGTTTATTAATTTCTTGTTATAACCTCTCCATATCTCAACTTGTTTGCTTATTAATTTCTTGTAATAACCTCTCCATGTCCCATCTTGTTTTGTCTCCTTTCACATCAATCTTTCAGCGTTGAGGATACAAATAGACGTCCAGGTAGGGCTCAGAGATTTGCTTCATATAATGGGATATTTAACTCTTCGGTACTTTCCTCCCTCCATATATCTCGCTTGGGGGGGGGGGCCTATAGCCTGAGTTTCCCACAATTCTTAGCGTGAATGTTTTCTGTGGTATACTGTCTGGTGGTGGTCGTGTAACGTGGTCAAACCACTTGAGTTGTTTCTGGATACACTGTAATAATGTTGCTACTCCAGTCTTTGTCCTGACTGAGACTACCTTTGTCCTGACTGTGTCAACCTTTGTCCTGACTGTGCCAACCTTTGTCCTGACTATGTCAACCTTTGCCCTGACTGTGCCAACCTTTGTCCTGACTGTGCCAACTTTTGTCCTGACTGTGTCAACCTTTGTCCTGACTGTGCCAACCTTTGTCCTGACTGTGCCAACCTTTGCCCTGACTGTGCCAACCTTTGCCCTGACTGTGTCAACCTTTGTCCTGACTGTGCCAACCTTTGTCCTGACTATGTCAACCTTTGTCCTGACTGTGCCAACCTTTGTCCTGACTATGCCAACCTTTGCCCTGACTGTGCCAACCTTTGTCCTGACTGTGCCAACCTTTGCCCTGACTGTGCCAACCTTTGCCCTGACTGTGTCAACCTTTGTCCTGACTGTGCCAACCTTTGCCCTGACTGTGCCAACCTTTGTCCTGACTGTCCCAACCTTTGCCCTGACTGTGCCAACCTTTGTCCTGACTGTGCCAACCTTTGCCCTGACTGTGCCAACCTTTGTCCTGACTGTGCCAACCTTTGCCCTGACTGTGCCAACCTTTGCCCTGAATGTGCCAACCTTTGCCCTGAATGTGCCAACCTTTGTCCTGACTGTGCCAACCTTTGCCCTGACTGTGTCAACCTTGCCCTGACTGTGCCAACCTTTGTCCTGACTGTGCCAACCTTTGCCCTGACTTTGCCAACCTTTGCCCTGACTGTGCCAACCTTTGTCCTGACTTTGCCAACCTTTGCCCTGACTGTGCCAACCTTTGTCCTGACTGTGCCAACCTTTGCCCTGACTGTGCCAACCTTTGTCCTGACTGTACCAACCTTTGTCCTGACTGTGCCAACCTTTGTCCTGACTGTGCCAACCTTTGTCCTGACTGTGCCAACCTTTGCCCTGACTGTGCCAACCTTTTCCCTGACTGTGTCAGTTCTGATATTTATCCCTCCTTGTTATAATTAATATCCCCCTCAAACATGTCACCTCCCTCAAGGTGATTCCTCTCCCGTTCTTGGCTGTTAGTGGACCTAATGTTTGACAATGTTAGTACAGGGTCCGGCATAAAGCATGGCTGGATTTAACTAACGTAGTGCGCAGAAACTGAATACGTGTGAAAAAAAACATGACGTCAAAGATGAAGCAGACAAACCGTCATTTTTAACAATGGCTTCTTGGCAAACACAACATCGCGCATTCACCGTTGAAACTTATTTTAAAAGTGGAGAATCGTCTATTACTGTACAATGAAAGTTTCGTCGCCATTTGGAGTTGCAACCCCGTGCTAATGTTCCCGATCGGAGGACAAAACAATTTTGAGATGGGTCAAAGAATTTAAGGAAACTGCTAATTGCCTTAATAACAAGTCTACTGGTCGTCCAAGAACTCAACAGACACCTGAACGAATTCAAGAAGTCCGCAACGCATTGCTGAGTAGCCCTCGGCGATCAGCTGTTAGGAACGCTTTGGCACCTGGCATCCTCTTACTGTTAATAGTGATCTTTATGTGCAGATGCTAAATGAATACTTCATTCCAGACTTGGCCGGTAGAAATAAGAGACCAATATGGTTTCAACAAGATGGAGCAACTGCCCACACAGCCCGTCAGTCCATGGCCATGCTGCGACAAGCATTTCCCAATCATCCTATTTCCAGATTTGGTGATATTCATTGGCCGGCAAGGTCACCGGATTTATCGGCCGCAGACTTCTTTTTGTGGGGCTACTTCAAGAACAAGGTGTATGCTGGTCGACCACAGTTAATTGCAGACCTAAAAGATCGAATCCGACACGGCATTCAAAATATCCCTTTGAACATGTTAAATGGTGTTATGCAGGAATTTTCCAGACGCCTGGCTGAATGTATCAAATGTAATGGCGGTCATCTAACCAGCGTAATTTTCAAAACCTAAATATGATTGTCAGTAATAATAAAAATACCCATTTTTCTGAGTTTCATTTCATTTTTTGCTGTTGTTACCAAAAACATGTATAGCTCTTATTTATTTTCCATGTTTAAAATCCAGCCATGCTTTATGCCGGACCCTGTATAAAGGTTGAAGGGGAAGTACTGTTTTTGTTTCAGTTATGATTGATTTGTTTTTCGGTAAAAGTGTTATTCCTTCAGTGCCCTGATTTGCTTTGTCGCAGATACTACACCCACAGTTAGCGTCAAACTCAGAGCAGGTGATCTGATAATTTAATCAGAGCTTCCCATGAGATCTTTTGCTTGTGGCTTTCCTTGTGTCGACCACTTTTTTTCTATACAGTTTCCCAGTTCTTTTTTTTTTCTTTATTTCCAGAAGTCAATATGCTATCACTTCCGGCTGATCTCAATGTTATTCAACTTCCTTCTCTGAGAAAAAAATTTGTTGTCACTTTTCATTTAGTCACGTGTTCTGTTCGGTAAAACTTCATGTTCCTTACCTGCTTCCTGCCCCTTCTACAGCCGTCCCAGTCGTTTCCCACGTCCACCTGTTTTCTCACCTGTTGTAAAACTTCCGCTTCAGGTACATCTTTAACCCTTATCTATCCAACGAAAAATATTTCTTCTAAAAACCGGGTTTGGCTCGTCAAATACTATCTCAAAGTTTTATTAAACGGAAAGATAAATTTAGAAACACGGTTAAATGTTAATTACACTTATAAGAAACTAATTTATTGAGTTTATCTCATAAATTATCCTCCATAAACTTCATCTCACAATAAAAACACACAAACTTGTTTAGAAATAATATCGAAATAAAGGAAATGGGGAGATGAAAGTTTGCATACAGCAGTGAAGTTTCATCTTTCAAAAAAAAAAAAAAAAGGATGGAAATCTCCGTGATAATTTAAAACCTTTCTTTTTGTTCTGCCTTCTATCTATAGTCTCAGCAACTAGTAGTCGTGACCTTTGACCTGCGTTAATAAACTCTTGTCTTCACGCAAAAGACACTGAGCTCTTGCTAGAGCTTGACTTCTAGAGATTTAACTTGTGTATTACCAGTGATTACTAAACATCGATGCTTGTAACCAGTGATAACTAAGTATCGATGTTTCCAATCAATGATTACTAAACATCAGTGTTTGTATCCAGTGATTACTAAACATCAATGTTTGTAAACAATGATTACTAAACATCAATGTTTGTATCCAGTTATTACTTAACATCGATGTTTGTATCCAGTGATTACTTAACATCGATGTTTGTATCCATTGATTACTAAACATCAATGTTTGTATCCAGTTATTACTTAACATCAATGTTTGTACCCAGTGATTACTTAACATCGATGTTTCCAATCAATGATTACTAAACATCAGTGTTTGTATCCAGTGATTACTTAACATCAATGTTTGTACCCAGTGATTACTTAACATCGATGTTTCCAATCAATGATTACTAAACATCAGTGTTTGTATCCAGTTATTACTTAACATCAATGTTTGTACCCAGTGATTACTTAACATCGATGTTTCCAATCAATGATTACTAAACATCAGTGTTTGTATCCAGTGATTACTAAAGATCAATGTTTGTAACCAATGATTACTAAACATAGATGTTTCCAACCAATGATTACTAAACATCTTTGCTTCCTTCTAATAAATAATGCATAAATATCAGTGTTTCTAAAATGATTACTTAACAATGGTGTTTTCAAAAAAGATTACTAAAGATCAGTTTTTCCAATAAATGATTAATAAACATCAATGTTTTCGTCCAGCAGTTAAAAACCTATAAAATGAAAAAAAAAACTTGTAACATGAAAAATCGTTACAGGTTTTAACTGCGAAAGAAAGAGAAAAAAAAGCAAGTATAGTAACTGTGTAAAAGAAAATAAAAGGCGAAAAAATAACTTAAAGAAGAGATGCTACATTGACAAGGCTGAGAATCAACTCTCAGGCTGTGACCAGTCTTCACAAAATGTACAATATGCCGGAAAAATGTTTTGAACGAACCTGTGAGGTCGTTGAAGACATGATTAAATATGTTTCTTTTACTTTTGTTTTTCAGATTTCATTGATACTGAAAAGTTCATTCTTTCTTAGTTTTCAAAATGCCTTGCCATTAGATTTTGCTCGTCACAGTAAGGTACAACTTAAAAAAAGAAATAACTGAAAGATGAGGCGCCTGGTATGCCATTTTCGGAGACACATAATTTCACTACTTATTCAGTTTATGCCATTACAAAAATTGCCAAGTACTTTACTAAATTTTTTCAGACAGTAAAATATAATATCCGTAAATGCCGACAAAAGTAATATTTTGACTTTGGGCAACTACATATAAATATGCACACACACACATATAGAACACAAAGTGTATAGTGAAAAAAAAATGTAATAATCCATAAAATAATATCTTGTACCCCAAAACGTAAAAGGCTCTTCTAACGAAAGATTCATCCGCATGCTTTTGAGAAGCTCTAGAAAAAAGTAGTTCCTTACCTAGAAGCTGGGTGTGACTTGAAGCCGATTCCTGCGTTTATGAATTCAAAATAAAGATAAAAAAATAGGCCCGTAACTGCTAGCCCTATATTTCTTATCCGGTTTTATTTGTGTGTTTAGAATCCTGTTTTGTCTATATATGTTTGTTAAAAATGTAATGAGTACTGCAAGAGGATCAAGAGATCATATATTCAATATAATATTAATAATAGAAAAATGCATAGAATTTAATGTGAATCTATATTTATCTTTTATAGACTATTCATAGGCATTTGATGGTGTACAACAAAAAAAAAAAAAACTTGGGAAATAATGAAAAAAATGGGATTTCCAATACATTTGATAAAATTAACATCATTGCTGTATGTAGACTAACAAGCAGCAGTAAGAATAAATGGCGAAACAACAATTTGGTTTGACATAAAACAAGGGGTCCGTCAGGGGTGCATACTGTTGCCTTACTTAATTAACTTATATACTGAAAATATAATGAGGATTGTTAGAGAGGATGTAGACAAAAAATATTACGATGCCATAACAATTGGAGGTTATGAAATATCAGAGATTAGATATGCTGATGACACAGTATTAATGTCCACAACAGAAAAAGGAATGGAAAAACTAATTATGTCAGTCTGTAAGAACAGCGAAGAGCAAAACCTCTATCGTAATGCGAAGAAAACTAAATTGATGACAACTGACAAAACAATCAAGGCATCTGATATATATATATATATATATATATATATATATATATATATATATATATATATATATATATATATATATATACGTGAGGAAAAATTGGAAGAAGTAGACAGTTTTGAATATCTTGGATCACTACTAACTAATAATGGAGATACAATGAGGGAAATTAAAAGGAGGCATCTATCGCTCTTCAGAAAGTAAAACAACTAAAGAAGCTGTGGAGAATGAATAATTGAATGAATGATCTTTATTTTTAAAGGGTAAAGAATTGGGCACGTAGGCCCGTCTTACATTCTGACCTTCATCACTCCATCTTTCATCATTCCCACACACTCGATTTAATACAAGTAATCAAATTACATTAGGAAAAAAATATATCAAAAGAGTGTAAGATTAAAGAGTGTAAGATTAAACTATTACATTCAAAGTAAAAGAGAAATAATTAACCTAATAAAATAGCTCACACACACATACACGCACACACACAGACATATACATAAACAAAAATACATTGTCAGTACAGATCTTCCAACATATGTTTAAAAAAACCATTACAATAATTTCTAACAGTATCTAACAAGTTATTTTTCGAACTATGTCATTTTAGTACTTGATGGTTGGCGAGTCATGGGTTGAGAGACTGCTGGTTTTTCTATGGAGGCATATGATTACAAGCAAGTAAATAATGAAACAGGTTTGAGTTAAAGAATGAAGTATTGCTAATGGATTTTAAATGGTAGGGGAGGGTGTTCCAGAGCTGTACTGCAGAGTATGCAAGGCTTTTCTTGTACAGATGAGTCATGGGTTTAGGAAGATGACAAGTTTTTTAAACGCTGGCTATGTCTAGTGTTATACGTAAACAGTGACCACAAGTAAGGCGGAGCATTGTGCGACAGAATTCTGTGAACAAACTTAACTTTGTTAAAAATGACTCTATATTTGAGTAGCAGAATTTTGAGTTGTTTGTGCTGATCTACAGTCTGTACTGGGTGTTTGTCATAAATCAGATTTAAAGAGGGGAGCAGACAGAACTACAATAATAAGATTTTTAAGGGCATGCATCTTTTCAATCGCAACATATGCCTGTGAGACCTGGACACTTAACAAAACAGCCGGGAAACACATAAATAACTTTGAATGTAAATGCTACAGAAGAGTTCTTCAGATATCATGGACACAGAAAATAACAAATATATCCCTTCTACAAGAACTTAATATTGAAGAAGGCTGGCTAGTAAAGAGGATTAAACAGAAAAAAACTTAAATATTTTGGACACATTAAATGTCATGATAATCTAGAGAAGACTGCCTTGGAAGGGTACATAATAGAAAAATGAAAGAGAGGAAGACCAAGTCGAAGATGGCTGCAAGACATCGTTGATGATCTGCAAATGGATGCATCAGCAGCAGGGCATCTTGCTTACAAGAGTGTTGTTAGGGATGCAAAGTTCCGCAAGGGACATTCAAATGACTGACTGACTGAGTGGCTGACTGACTGAGTGGCTGACTGACTGCAAGTTGTTCTTTTTGTGGTCTTTATATTATAAATAAGTTACTAGCATGTCTACCAGAAGCAGAAGAAGATACTAGAAATGTTTACATAAGTGGCAAATTTATAATTACATGTAAAAATATTTTATCATGTAAACACTTTTTTTTTACTTTTAACAGTATGTTACTCATTTCTATTCAATATTTAGTGTAAAATATATATTTTTATTTTTAGACAAAAACCAGTTTTGTGGTTCGAAAACATTTCTAGTTTTATTAGACAAGTGGTTCATGGTTTCAAAGTTCTATCCAGATGTATCATACAAGTGGTTAATCGTTTCAAAGTTCTATCCAGATGTATCATACAAGTGGTTCATCGTTTCAAAGTTCTATCCAGATGTATCATACAAGTGGTTCATCGTTTCAAAGTTCTATCCAGATGTATCATACAAGTGGTTCATGGTTTCAAAGTTCTATCCAGATGTATCATACAAGTGACTTTTGTTATAAGGCAGGTGACTCCTTTTATAAAAATATATCACAGTTTTACCACACAGGTGACTACCTTTATAAAACTATATCACAACTTTATCAGATAGGTGCCTCATTTTATAAAACTATATTACAATTTTATCAGGCATATGACCCATTTTATAAAAACATGTCATAATTTTATCAGACAAGTGACTCCTTCTATAAAACTATGTCACAATTTTATCAGACAGGTAACTCCTTTTATAAAACTATGTCACAATTTTGTCAGACAGGTGTCTTGGGTATGGGGCATTTTATGATTAATTCTATGTAGGAAAAGAAATAACATATCTAACTTAGATAGAGTTTGTAGGAAAAGAAATAACATACCAAACTTAGATAGAGTTTGTAGGAAAAGAAATAACATATCTAACTTAGATAGAGTTTGTAGGAAAAGAAATAACATATCTAACTTAGATAGAGTTTGTAGGAAAAGAAATAACATATCTAACTTAGATAGAGTTTGTAGGAAAAGAAATAACATACCAAACTTAGATAGAGTTTGCAGGAAAAGAATATCTTACTCAGATAGAGACTGTCAGGGCTTGTATTAAATCTTGTTTCATGAATTTTCATGGATGTGCACAAGAAAGTAAGATAAGGAAAATGAGTCAATAATATGAATTATAAAGACCTTCATACTGTATAGAAAACATATTTAGACACATTGAGGAAACAAGACACAAACATAACAAGACATATATAGAAAACATATTTAGACACATTGAGGAAACCAGACACCAACATAACAAGACATATATAGAAAACATATTTAGACACATTGAGGAAACCAGACACCAACATAACAAGACAAGCACTGATGTCGAATCCTCAGATAAATAGAAGTCCAGGTAGACCTTGAACTACCCGAAGAAGGTCAACAATGACGGGTCTCAGAGACCAGGGATACACGTGACAGGATGTGGAGAATAAATCTAAAAACAAGGACGACCGGAGACCCTTTATCCATGACCTATGGTCCCTACAGAACAAAGGGCGATGATGATGATGATGATGACGATGATGATGATGATGATGATGGTGACAATGATGGTGATGATGATGACGATGATGATGATGATGACGACGACGATGATGATGATGATGATGATATTTAGATCTGGCTTTTGTATCCTTGATATAAAGTGCTGCCGCCTATGTTTGATCTCCACCTGCTGACCTAGTCAAGGGCGCTACTCTTCTTTCACTTCCGGACACAAGAAACTACCAGGTGCTCACTTCTATATCTGTTTAATGTCCAGGATCGAACTCTGGACTTTTTGAGGCGAGTGTACTCTCCAGCAGTGACTTCGTGTACGTCAAACAAAATGGACACAAAGTGGGTGGTTAGCCAGGTAAGGCAGAATAATAGTTTTTTTGTTGCACCATCCAAACCGGCATATGGCGTCACTGAGAAAGTTACACTCATAAAACTGAACCATTCAAAGTTGTCCCTTCGTTGTACTTTATTTGTTTATATGATTTTCCTTACAATCTCTACTATTCTTTGTCATATTCAGGCATAACGATAGTCTCGGGCTATTCTGGCATCTGACAGTCTCCAGTTGGGGTATTCTGGCATACGACAGTCTCCAGTTGGGCTATTCTGGCATACGACAGTCTCCAGTTGGGGTATTCTGGCATACGACAGTCTTCAGTTGGGGTATTCTGGCATACGACAGTCTCCAGTTAGGGTATTCTGGCATACGACAGTCTCCAGTTGGGCTATTCTGGCATACGACAGTCTCCAGTTGGGCTATTCTGGCATCTGACAGTCTCCAGTTGGGGTATTCTGGCATACGACAGTCTCCAGTTGGGCTATTCTGGCATATGACAGTCTCCAGTTGGGCTATTCTGGCATCTGACAGTCTTCAGTTGGGCTATTCTGGCATCTGACAGTCTCCAGTTGGGCTATTCTGGCATCTGACAGTCTTCAGTTGGGCTATTCTGGCATCTGACAGTCTCCAGTTGGGCTATTCTGGCATATGACAGTCTCCAGTTGGGCTATTCTGGCATCTGACAGTCTCCAGTTGGGCTATTCCAGCATATGAGAGTCTCCATTCATTCAAGTGCCGTGCCGCGTGACGTAGGCGATCATTTCTCTCCACAATTCCCTGTCTTTAGACTTTCTTTCTAGCCACACTGACAGCCAATCCAGTATCTTCTCTCTCTGTCTTCCTCTGTCTCTTCATCCTTCAATTTTTCCAGTTGCCACAGTGTGCTACATTTTTTCCTCTTCTCAGGAAATGTCCTATAAATCTCGCATGTCTGCCTCTTATCTTTGCTGTAATTTGCCTTTTAACTCCAGCCTCTCTTAAGACTTCCTCATTGGTTTTCTTGGCTGTCCATGGTACCTTCAACATCCTTCTTATAAACCACATCTCCGTGGCCTCCATTTCTCGCTGTACTTTTTTATTCGTGGACCACACTTCACACCCATAAAACAAAATTGGCTCGATGTAACATTTAAGTACTCGGAATCTTGTTTCCATTGATATGGATTTGTTTCACAAGATTTGTCTCATTTTCTGGAATGCTGACTTGGCCTGAGCATGTCTGCTTTTTATTTCGTTGTGACATTTCCCACCAGTTGTTATAATTGTTCCTAAGTGCTTGAATCTATCAACTTGTTTCAGATTTGTGCCATCGATGGTAAAGCTACATTTTAGTGTTATTCTTTTTTTTAAATAGAAGTAAAGATGGACCTATACTTAAGCTTCATAGACTACTGTAAAGCATTTGATAAAGTGAGACACACAGAAAGTATAAGGATGCTGGAAGACATCAACATAGATGGGAAAGATCTGAAACTTATCAAAACATATATTGGCAGCAATGAGGGTCAAATAGGAGCATTCCAAGACATAAAATTGGGAGTGAGACGAAGATGTGTTTTATCTCCTGACCTCTTCTCCTTGTACAGCGAAAACATAATGAGAAATAGTTCTTTCCGGGTGTCACGATCCCTCATGTCTACTGAACAGTTACTAAAGACTATGTCAACAAAACACTTTTTTTGGGGTGCTAATTGGCTAAGTCGATAGTACGCTGTTCTCTCGTGGCTAGACAGCTGCTCGTCCTACCGGAATCTGTGTTCAAATCCCAGGTAATTCTCTTGTGATTTTTCTTTCTCACACGTCTCACTAAAGCGCTTTGTCTACGATTTTTTCCAGGTCTAATCCTACAAGTCTGTGTTCTCTTACTTTACCATACGAAACCCACGTTATTTCCTATTTATAAAAAAATTTGTTCCAATGAGAAATATAGAGAGCTTTCCAGGAATATCAACTGGCGGGTACAACCGTAACAACTTAAGATATGCAAACAACACAGTCCTGATTGCTAAAAGTGAAGGGGAGCTACAGGCTCTTCTGGACGTCGTAGTTCGTGAAAGTAAAAATAAAGGTCTCAGCCTGAAGAAAAAGAAGACTAAAGTGATGGTCATCTCAAAGAAAAGAATAACGAGAGTCTCCAGTTAGGCTATTCCGGCATACGACAGTCTCCAGTTAGGCTATTCTGGCATCCGACAGTCTCCAGTTAGGCTATTCCGGCATACGACAGTCTCTAGTTTGGCTATTCTGGCATATGACAGTCTCTAGTTGGGCTATTCCAGCATATGAGAGTCTCCATTCATTCAAGTGCCGTGCCGCGTGACGTAGGCGATCATTTCTCTCCACAATTCCCTGTCTTTAGACTTTCTTTCTAGCCACACTGACAGCCAATCCAGTATCTTCTCTCTCTGTCTTCCTCTGTCTCTTCATCCTTCAATTTTTCCAGTTGCCACAGTGTGCTACATTTTTTCCTCTTCTCAGGAAATGTCCTATAAATCTCGCATGTCTGCCTCTTATCTTTGCTGTAATTTGCCTTTTAACTCCAGCCTCTCTTAAGACTTCCTCATTGGTTTTCTTGGCTGTCCATGGTACCTTCAACATCCTTCTTATAAACCACATCTCCGTGGCCTCCATTTCTCGCTGTACTTTTTTATTCGTGGACCACACTTCACACCCATAAAACAAAATTGGCTCGATGTAACATTTAAGTACTCGGAATCTTGTTTCCATTGATATGGATTTGTTTCACAAGATTTGTCTCATTTTCTGGAATGCTGACTTGGCCTGAGCATGTCTGCTTTTTATTTCGTTGTGACATTTCCCACCAGTTGTTATAATTGTTCCTAAGTGCTTGAATCTATCAACTTGTTTCAGATTTGTGCCATCGATGGTAAAGCTACATTTTAGTGTTATTCTTTTTTTTAAATAGAAGTAAAGATGGACCTATACTTAAGCTTCATAGACTACTGTAAAGCATTTGATAAAGTGAGACACACAGAAAGTATAAGGATGCTGGAAGACATCAACATAGATGGGAAAGATCTGAAACTTATCAAAACATATATTGGCAGCAATGAGGGTCAAATAGGAGCATTCCAAGACATAAAATTGGGAGTGAGACGAAGATGTGTTTTATCTCCTGACCTCTTCTCCTTGTACAGCGAAAACATAATGAGAAATAGTTCTTTCCGGGTGTCACGATCCCTCATGTCTACTGAACAGTTACTAAAGACTATGTCAACAAAACACTTTTTTTGGGGTGCTAATTGGCTAAGTCGATAGTACGCTGTTCTCTCGTGGCTAGACAGCTGCTCGTCCTACCGGAATCTGTGTTCAAATCCCAGGTAATTCTCTTGTGATTTTTCTTTCTCACACGTCTCACTAAAGCGCTTTGTCTACGATTTTTTCCAGGTCTAATCCTACAAGTCTGTGTTCTCTTACTTTACCATACGAAACCCACGTTATTTCCTATTTATAAAAAAATTTGTTCCAATGAGAAATATAGAGAGCTTTCCAGGAATATCAACTGGCGGGTACAACCGTAACAACTTAAGATATGCAAACAACACAGTCCTGATTGCTAAAAGTGAAGGGGAGCTACAGGCTCTTCTGGACGTCGTAGTTCGTGAAAGTAAAAATAAAGGTCTCAGCCTGAAGAAAAAGAAGACTAAAGTGATGGTCATCTCAAAGAAAAGAATAACGAGAGTCTCCAGTTAGGCTATTCCGGCATACGACAGTCTCCAGTTAGGCTATTCTGGCATCCGACAGTCTCCAGTTAGGCTATTCCGGCATACGACAGTCTCTAGTTTGGCTATTCTGGCATATGACAGTCTCTAGTTTAAAGAAATGAAGACATTGACGAGAAATGTCACACCTAAGCTAAATGTAATTTGTGATGAGATGGGGAATACCCTGACAGAGACAGAGGAAATTCTGGAAAGATGGAAGGACTATTGCAAAAGAATGTATGAAACAACCGACTGTGGAAGCAGAAATCAACAGTGTGAATTATTATTGCAGGAGAAAGAACCCGAGCCGACAATGGAAGAAGTTTTATGGGCAATAAAGAGTCTGAAAAATGGTAAATCACCAGGATGTGATGAGATAACCGCTGAATTTATTAAAGCAGGAGGAAAGGAATGTGCAACAATCTATCATGCACTATGTAAAAAGATATGGCATTCAGGTATTTGGCCAAAAGAATGGAAAAGAACTGTATTCATTCCACTGCCAAAAAAGGGTAACCTGAAATTATGCACCAACTACAGAACTGTTGCCCTGATTAGTCATGCAAGTAAAATTCTGTTAAAAATCATAATGGGTAGACTTCGAAAGAAAATAGAAGAAGAAGTCAATATGGTCCAAGCTGGCTTCAGGCAAGGAAGAGGATCAAGAGATCATATATTCAATCTAAGATTAATAATAGAGAAATGCAGGGAGTTTAATGTGAATCTATATTTATCCTTTATAGACTACTCAAAGGCATTTGATTGTGTACAACACCAGAAACTTTGGGAAATAATGGAAAAAATGGGATTTCCAACACATTTGATACAATTAACATCACCGCTGTATTTAGACCAACAAGCAGCAGTAAGAATAAATGGTGAAACAACAAGTTGGTTTGACATAAAACAAGGGGTCCGTCAGGGGTGCATATTGTCACCCTACTTATTTAACTTGAATACTGAAAATATAATGAGGAATGTTAGAGAAGATGTAGACAAAGAATATTACGATGCCATAACAGTTGGAGGTTATGAAATACCAGAGATTAGATATGCTGATGACACAGTATTGCTGTCCACAACACAAGAAGGAATGGAAAAACTGATTATGTCAGTCCGCAAGAACAGCGAAGAGCAGAACCTCTATCTTAATGCAAAGAAAACTAAAGCGATGACAACTGATAAAACAAACAAGGCAACTGAAATATGTATCAATGAGGAAAAACTGGAAGAAGTGAAGAGTTTTGAATATCTTGGATCACTACTAACTAATAATGGAGATACAATGAGGGAAATTAAAAGGAGGACATCTATTGCTCTTCAGAAAGTAAAACAAATAAAGAATCTGTGGAGAGGAGCAGACAGAACCACAAAAATAAGATTTTTAAGGGCATGCATCTTTCCCATCGCAACATATGCCTGTGAGACCTGGACACTTAACAAAACAGCTGAGAAGCACATAAATGCCTTTGAATGTAAATGCTATAGAAGAGTTCTCCAAATATCGTGGACACAAAAAAGAACAAATATATCTATACTGCAAGAGCTTAATATTGATGAAGGCTGGCTAGTAAAGAGGATTAAAGAGAGAAAACTTAAATATTTTGGCCACATTAAACGTCATGATAATTTAGAGAAGACCATATTGGAGGGATACATAATGGGAAAAAGAAAGAGAGGAAGACCGAAACGAAGATGGCTGCAAGACATCGTTGATGATCTGGAAATGGATGCAGCAGCAGCAGGCCATCTTGCTCACAACCAAGAGGCCTACAGGAGTGCTGTTTGGGAGGCAAAGTTCCGCACGGGACATGCAAAGGAATGAATGAATGAGTTGGGCTATTCTGGCATATGACAGTCTCTAGTTGGGCATATGACAGTCTCTAGTTGGGCTATTCTGGCATATGACAGTCTCTAGTTGGGCTATTCTGGCATATGACAGTCTCTAGTTGGGCATATGACAGTTTCTAGTTGGGCTATTCTGGCATCCGACAGTCTCCAGTTGGGCTATTCTGGCATATGACAATCTCTAGTTGGGCTATTCTGGCATATGACAGTCTCTAGTTGGGCTATCCTGGCATATGACAGTCTCTAGTTGGGCTATTCTGGCATATGATAGTCTCCATTTGGGCTATTCTGGCATATGACAGTCTCTAGTTAGGCTATTCAGGCATATGACAGTCTCTAGTTGGGCTATTCAGGCATATGGCAGTCTCCAGTTGGGCTATTTCGGCATACGACAGTCTCCAGTTGGGCTATTCCGGCATACGACAGTCTCCAGTTGGGCTGTTCCGGCATACGACAGTCTCCAGTTGGGCTATTCTGGCATACGACAGTCTCCAGTTGGGCTATTCCGGCATACGACAGTCTCCAGTTGGGCTATTCTGGCATATGACAGTCTCTAGTTGGGCTATTTTGGCATATGAAGTCTCCAGTTGGGCTATTCCGGCATCCTACAGCCAAAGACTATTCCAGCATCCGACAGTCTCTAGCTGGGCTATTCTGGCATCCGACATCCGACAGTCAACAGATGGGCTAATCTGGCATCCGACAGTCTCTAGTTGGGCTAGTCTGGCATCCGACACCAGACAGTCTCTAGTTGGGCTATTCTGACATCCGACAGACAGTCTCTAGTTGGGCTATTCTGACATCCGACACCAGACAGTCTCCAGTTGGGCTATTCTGACATCCGACACCAGACAGTCTCCAGTTGGGCTATTCTGACATCCGACACCAGACAGTCTCCAGTTGGGCTATTCTGACATCCGACACCAGACAGTCTTCAGTTGGGCTATTCCAGCATCCGACAGTCTCCCGCGACGATGTAGATTTGTGCTTCAAACTGTGGACTGTCAGCAAACAGAAGACGTGCTCTCGGTTCTTCAACATTTTCAGAGTCATCATAATAATGTGAACAGTTGCAGGAAACTCCATTTTATTCACGGTTTCATTTTTCATGTTATTAAAAAATATTTTGAACAGCACAAAAAAAAAATGAGACAATGAATCTACCAAAACAACATGCGAACATTTTCCTCTCAAACTAAAACGTTTTGCCTTGCGTTGCTTTGTCTTGCCTTGCATTGCCTTTCCTTCCTTGCCATGCCTTGCGTTGCCTTGTGTTGCCTTGCGTTGCCTTGCCTTGTCTTGTCTCTTTCCTCACATACTTTTCAGTGTTGAGGAGACAAATAGACGTCTTGATAGGGCTCGATGATTTGCTTCATATAATCGGATATTTAGTGTTGGTGTTTCTCCAGACCTCGCACTGAAAGCGTCCTTTCTGATTTGGTCTCTCATTGGTGCATTTAATCTCTGGTGATGATTTTGCTTTTCTTATAAAATCATTGAAGCAGTGTCTTGTCGTGACGACACAAAATGTCTCAGGAAGCTTAAAATTATACAATTCCTAAGATGAAACTTTCGAAATAAAGAGCTAGATAGCCCAGGCCACTTTAGCATTTATGAGAATGAAAAACATACAGTGCGACAAAGCTCTGTCGATGAACACCAGAAAGAGAGTTATTCAGAGAGATAAAAGATAAAAAAGAATTATGTAGGACGTTGATTAAAAGCAGGGTAGAATTTCTGTTTCTGGGGGAATCCCCATGATTAGGTTTCAAAGAAACGCCCCTGACTTGGTGGAGATAGTGCCTGCAGCATCCTGCCAGTTTTAAGTTCCGAGCATGGACATATTGGAGAGGCCATCCAAAACCAGGGGCAGAGATCTGGTTTCTATCTCTGGTGGTCCTTGAGGGTGCTAACATCCCCTCCTCTTCTTTCTGTCAGTAATGAAGGTGTGGTGAAGTAATAGAGGACTTCAAGTAGGTTATGAGCTAAAGTGCTGAAGGAATGAGCTTAAGAGTAAGTTAAGGAGATAAAGAGAGAGCTCAGAAACAGGATGACTGATCTAAATAGCTGACGGAATGAGCTGACGAGATGGTGAGGCAGGTTAAAGAACTGTTGGAATGATATGAAGTAAAGAAGAATGAGGAAAAAAACTGATAAATGGAGCCGTTTAGACGGGTGGTGGAGTATTCAGAAGGAAAGGACAGTAGGAGAGATCATCGAGGGGTCTTAGAATACACTGATATCCAAGAAGTAAGAGTGACTAATCTACAGCTTCGCAGCTAATCAGACTGAGGGGTGTGGGTTCTAATCCTGGTACCCGGAGCTGCAGTGTCAGTTATTTGCATGTTCCCTCGCAGAACCCTGCCTCCGGAACAGCTGTCCTGTAGGCCTCTCCGTTTTAAGCCAAGATGGCCTGGGGTTTTTTTTTTTTTTTTGGGGGGGGTTTGTCCTAAGTCTTTCTTTCATACCCAGGAGGCCTTTCCAGTGAGAAGCTGAGATCAGGCCCCGAGTACAAAACCAACCCGTCCGACGGCTTTGAGACAGTTTCACAGAGACGCTCCGACTTTGGGATGAGGGTTCTGATGGTGGTTCAACGATGTCCATTACCCGCCAGCTACAGTCTGCTGACTGCTTTATTTGCTCATTCTGATAGCCACTGTTGTAAAGACCCATAGGCTTGTCACGTCCTGGACTCATCAGTTTCCATCAGACTTTCCCCATCCCCACAGGTGATCTCTGTGTCCCCATCCATCCGCCATCCCGAACAGTTCAGCGCTGCCCCAGGCCAAGACCCCAGCTCCACCTATTGATGGGTGTGCAATGTCAAAAGCTGGAGTGCCTTCTATCCTAGGAGGGGGGCCTTCTATCCTAGGAGGGGAGGGCCTTCTATCCTAGGAGGGGAGGGCCTTCTATCCTAGGAGGAGGAGGGCCTTCTATCCTAGGAGGAGGAGGGCCTTCTATCCTAGGAGGGGAGGGCCTTCTATCCTAGGAAGGGGAGGGCCTTCTATCCTAGGAGGGGGAGGGCCTTCCATCCTAGGAGGGGGGCCTTCTATCCTAGGAGGGGGGCCTTCTATCCTAGGAGGGGTATTTGTGTTTGTCATTTTTCCCACAGGCGAGTGGGTTTTCTTAGCGAACATAGCATTTTGTCTGAGTTATACGACACGCCTAGAATAAACAAGAGGCTATTAGCAGAATTCTCAGTTCTATGTTCCCCCGTTCTTTTACAGAAAGTTTTCTGTTCCTTAAAAATTCTACCTTATAAGAGGGTGACATTATACTTTATAACAGTAACAGATAGTGTTGTTGCTACAGGTTTCTGGGCTAGAGGAGCAGGTCAGAGTTTTTTAAGTAATCAGATCTATGTTCCCTGTCTCACAAAGACTATCTTAAGATAAGTGTGTTCTTAACACAGTTTTTCCCAGGGGGCATGTGTAACATGTAGCTAGATATATCCTTAACGTGTAACATGTAGCTAGATATATCCTTAACGTGTAACATGTAGCTAGATATATCCTTAACGTGTAACATGTAGCTAGATATATCCTTAACGTGTAACATGTAGCTAGATATATCCTTAACGTGTAACATGTAGCTAGATATAACTTTAATGTGTAACATGTAGCTACTAGATATAACCTTAATGTGTAACATGTAGCTAGATATAACCTTAATGTGTAACATGTAGCTAGATATAACCTTAATGTGTAACATGTAGCTAGATATGACCTTATTAGATCCGTGTTCGTAATGTCAAATATAAGCAAGATATATATATATATATATATATATATATATATATAGTTCTAAATGTTTTCTAAATCTAGAAGTTATGTAAGATTCTAAACCTCGACTGTTCATTGAAACTACAGGGTGTTTTTAAAGTCTCACTACATTTTCTCTCAACAAAAAAAAAATTGAAAAATGAAATAAATGACGTCATCACAAAATGTGCTAAAAAGTCATTTAATTAGTTACAATAGTGACCGCAGTGATACAAAGCTGTTTTGGGTTAGCTGGAATGTACCACTGAAATATTCATTTTAACAGGTGTTGGAAATGTCCATCACGGGCTTCAAGACATGACTATACATGTCTTCGTATTGCCAAATACCTTGTGCAACGTTTCTGTTGTTATTTCTTGAATGGTAATTCTGATTGCGTCTTTCAGGTCCTCAGTTGTTTGTACATTATTTCTGTAAATATTTCCTTTCAAGAAACCCCATAGATAATAATCTAATGGATTTAGATCTGGAGAACGAGCAGGAAAAATTCCACGAGATATTATGCGATTTGTGAAAATTTCTTCCAAAAAACCATGTGTTGCTCCAACTGTGTGTGCAGTTGCCCCATCTTGCTGGAACAAAGCTTCTTCAATTTCACATTCATTCAGCTGTTCTAAAAAAGGTTCCAGAATGTCAGTACGGTACCGATCGGCATTTACAGTGTTGTTGAAGAAAATTGGTCCAATTAAACGTTTTCTACTGACGGCACACCATACCTCAATTTTCGCATCGTGTAGCGGCGCTTCATGGAATGCACTGGGATTAACACTGCTCCAAACACGATTATTTTGGCTATTAACGTATCCAGATAGATGAAAGCATGCCTCATCAGAGAAGAATGTTAAATCGAGAATTGACTCGTCTTCTTCAGCTAAAAATGCTTGAAACCACGTGGAGTAGTTGACTCTGGATTGATTGTCACACTCTTTTAGTTCAGACACAACAGAAATCTTGTATGAATGAAAATGTAACCGATGTTTAAGAAATGTTGTGCACTGTGCTCAGTGATACATTCACTTCTTGCAACATTTTCCTTAAGGACTTGCATAGACTTTTCAGGATTCTGTCTTGGATATCTAGACATTTTTCTTCAGACACAGCAGGCCTACCAGATCGCGGAGCATCTTCCACATTTCCTGTATCACGAAACTTATTCAACAAATTTCTAACCGTAGTGCGATGAGGAGGTTGTTTATCTGGAAATTTTGCTATAAATCTTTGAACAACCATCCGAGTGTATCGACCGGCCATTATGAAACACTTGTTCAACCAAAAGAATTCTTTCTTCCGTTGATAACACCATTCTGTTTTGAGTGCAAAAAATTACTCCAGCAGATGGCAACCATTCACTGCATTTTTCTTCACGATCGACTGTGCAGCACATTTTTATGACGTCATTTTCTTCATTTTTACATAGAAAGTGTAGTGAGACTTTAAAAACAGATTGTATAAGTGAATTTATGGTTTAGCCCTACACTGACGAATGTTTAGTTCTACACTGACGAATGTTCTGTTCTACACTAACTAATGTTTAGTTCTACACTGACGAATGTTCTGTTCTACACTAACTAATGTTTAGTCCTACACTGACGATTGTTTTGTTCTATACTGACGAATATTTTGTCCTAAACTAACAAATGTTTTGTTCTATACTGACGAAGATTTTGTTCTATAGTGATGAACGTTTTGTTCTATATTGACTCTTTAAAATATCATACAACACTGACTTTGTGGTTGTGCAGTTCAAAAATTCAGAGAGAGAGAGAGAAAGAGAGAGAGAGAGAGAGAAGAGAAGAGAAGAGAAATAGAGAGAGAGAGAGAGAGAACGAAGTAGAAAAAGAGACGGAAAAAAGAGAGGGAAAGGAAAGAAGGATGGGCAGTCGAGAGAGATAGACAATGATAGAAGAGAACGAACGAACGAACATACTTTATTTTCAAAGGGTTAAGAACTGGGCACGCAGACCCGTCTGACATTCTGCCATTCATCATACAGCTTTCACTCAGTCACAGTCATAAATGATTACAGAAATAAATAATAAACTTCTATCATGTATATACACTCTACACTCTCTACACTCTAAGTAAGTGGAGAGAAGAGAAGAGAAGAGAAGAGAGAGAGAGAGAGAGAGAGAGAGAGAGAGAAAAGAGAGAGAGTAGGAATAAAGAGAAAAGATGGAAAGAGAGAGGTGTGAAAGCTTAAAGAAGACTAGTTTGACCAAGGGCTGTAAAAGCTGGCAGAAGACTAGTTTGACTAAATGCTGTGAAAGCTGTCAGAAGACTAGTTTGACTAAATGCTGTGAAAGCTGACAGAAGACTAGTTTGACTAAATGCTGTGAAAGCTGGCAGATGACTAGTTTGACTAAATGCTGTGAAAGCTGGCAGAAGACTAGTTTGACTAAATGCTGCGAAAGCTGACAGAAGACTAGTTTGACTAAATGCTGTGAAAGCTGGCAGAAGACTAGTTTGACTAAATGCTGTGAAAGCTGGCAGAAGACTAGTTTGACTAAATGCTATGAAAACTGACAGAAGACTAGTTTGACTAAATGCTGCGAAAGCTGACAGAAGACTAGTTTGACCAAGGGCTGTGAAAGATGGCAGAAGACTAGTTTGACTAAATGCTGTGAAAACTGACAGAAGACTAGTTTGACTAAATGCTGTGAAAGCTGGCAGAAGACTAGTTTGACTAAATGCTATGAAAACGGATAGAAGACTAGTTTGACTAAATGCTGTGAAAGCTGACAGAAGACTAGTTTGACTAAATGCTGTTAAAGCTGGCAGAAGACTAGTTTGACTAAATGCTATGAAAACTGACAGAAGACTAGTTTGACTAAATGCTGCGAAAGCTGACAGAAGACTAGTTTGACCAAGGGCTGTGAAAGATGGCAGAAGACTAGTTTGACTAAATGCTGTGAAAACTGACAGAAGACTAGTTTGACTAAATGCTGTGAAAGCTGACAGAAGACTAGTGTAACTAAATGCTGTGAAAGCTGACAGAAGACTAGTTAAGACTAGTTTGACTAAATGCTGTGAAAGCTGACAGAAGACTAGCTTGACCAAGGGCTGTGAAAACTGACAGAAGACTAGTTTGACTAAATGCTGCGAAAGCTGACAGAAGACTAGTTTGACCAAGGGCTGTGAAAGATGGCAGAAGACTAGTTTGACTAAATGCTGTGAAAACTGACAGAAGACTAGTTTGACTAAATGCTGTGAAAGCTGACAGAAGACTAGTGTAACTAAATGCTGTGAAAGCTGACAGAAGACTAGTTAAGACTAGTTTGACTAAATGCTGTGAAAGCTGACAGAAGACTAGCTTGACCAAGGGCTGTGAAAATTGATAGAAGACTAGTTTGACCATATGTCGTGAAAGCTGGCAGAAGACTAGTTTGATGTGAAAGCTGAGAGAAGACTAGTTTGATATGAAAGCTGACAGAAGACTAGTTTGCTGTGAAAGCTAACAGAAGACTAGTTTGCTGTTAAAGCTGACAGAAGACTAGTTTGACTAAATGCTGTGAAAACGGACAGAAGACTAGTTTGGTCAAGTGCTGTGAAAACTGTCATAAGACTAGTTTGGCCAACTGCTGTGAGAGCTGACATAAGGCTACTGTGACCAAGTATTTCACCAGCTATTTGTAAACTGTGAACAGCTAATGTGGAGTTCCAATTTATTATAGTTTTTTCTTGTCAGCTATGGCTTATTTTAGAGCTAATTTTTGATTTTTCCAGAGTAATCTTCTGACATAGTGAATGTTACTGAATATAATGTAATATAATTACATACAACAAACGGGAATCGACTAGCTCTCGTGCATAAAATGATTAATAAATGTGTTTTCAAAATAGTCTCTTATCTAAGAAATTCTGAGCACAGATTTGGTAATACAGAAGGTGGCCTACAGAAGGTGACCTATCTACATAAAGTGGCTTATCTGCAGAAGGTGGCCTATCTACGGAAGGTGGCCTATCTACAGAAGGTGACCTGTTTACAGAAGGTGGCCTATCTGCAGGAGGTGACTTTTCTACAGAAGGTGGCCTATCTACAGAAGGTGACCTATTTACAGAAGGTGGCCTATCTGCAGGAGGTGACTTTTCTACAGAAGATGACTTTTCTACAGAAGGTGGCCTATCTACAGAAGGTGGCTTATCTACAGAAGGTGGCCTATCTACAGAAGGTAGCCTATCTACAGAAGGTGGCTTATCTAGAAGGTGGCCTATCTACAGAAGGTGACCTATCTACAGATGGTGGCTTATCTACAGAAGGTAGCCTACCTACAGAAGATGGCCTATCTACAGAACGTGGCCTATCTACAGAAGGTGGCTTTTCTACAGAAGGTGGCTTATCTACAGAAGGTTTGACGAAGTGGAATAAACTGTTAACTATATGTTTTTGTGTTTATGTTTGTGAGATACGTGACAATATGTACTTGTGTGTGTGTGTGTGAGAAATGTAACATTATTTCTGTTTGTTACAAGTTGCTAGCTTCCCTTGTTGTCAGCTGTCTAAACATGATCAGCTACCGGAAGAAA